>CM056953.1:13515415-14115415 GCA_029856935.1 Cyclocarya paliurus
TTAATTTTCACTTGTGACATGTCACGTGATAATTAATTAATTTCTCAGTAAACATTAATTAATATCATTTTAGTAGAAATATATGGAATCCCCAGAGAACTTTTTTACTATCTAAATGAATTTAACACGTATCACTTTATGATAAAAATTGACTCATTTTGATTAAAAATAATAATTATTTTCTTAGTAAATAATTGATCATAAATACATATTTTTCTTGTAATATATATAGGCTTCAGTTTTTTATTCTTGAAGCTTAGTGATGCAAACCCAAATGTCTAAGTTTTGATAATGGCAAGCAAATGATCTGGAGATGGACAAACAAACGTGCATGGAATAATAAATAGAAGAAAAGATATGGTTTTCTGTGGCCTTTTTGTTTATATATCTAACTCATGTCCGACATTTCAGTTCTATAAAATCTACATATATATCTTGATACTGTAAATCCTTGTCCATCCCATGCATGATCTTTTATGAAAGTCATGCAATTGTCTTTTCATACGCACATGCAAACAAAGCCTGTCCGAGACATTATTCGTTTGACGCTTTTTTTTCATAATTTTTTTATATTCCTAAATATTTTTTTTAATTACATTATCATTAAAAAATACTTTCTTAATTATTAAATATAAATAAAAATCAGAAAATGTCTCAGGAGTCAGGACTGCCTCGGCCAAGCATTTTCCTTTTCTTTTTTTTTTTTCTTTTTAATGAATCAAATACACGTAGATTTTAGTTAGTTTCTGCGTTGGAAGATTCCCAGCGCGCACCTAAAGGGGATATGCTCATATACATGCATATATATTCATGAACAGTTTTTTTTTTTTTTTGTAGGTGATGTGGTCGGTTGCCTTTCGGCCTTTATGATCTTTTCCAACTCATTTCATGAAAAAGATCATTATTTTCACACTGATTGAACGTACAAAAATTATTCGTACGAACAGTCCTCACAGAGGACTCAAGTAAATTGTACCCAAGATAGGTAGGAAGTACAATTAAGAACGGTGAGAAGAAGTTTTCAAAAAAAACACAACGGTAAGAAGAACATTAATTTTGCTCCTTCTCTGTCGGTAGTGTAACTAACACACGTACATATAAATCAGCGTACAAATCAATGCTAACATCTAACTCTTGATTAACAAAAGCAGATGAAGAGAATTGGTTAATGTTTGAATCTTTTGAAAAAAATTGTATTGTTCGTTCCAAAATGAATGTAAAGTTAGAATTTAAACTCAAGATCTTATCTGTTGATTGATATTGTGTAAAATCATCACTTATCTTAAAAAATTAAACGGATGAAAAGAAATAAGTTTAATTATTTATATTATATACTTAATATATACTATATCAGACCAAGAAGTAAATGTAAAGAAAAGGGTAGACAGCTTGGTCGTGACAATATTGTGTACGAAGAAGAGGACAAAGAGAAGTAGCAGCAAAATCAAAGAAAAGCCGAGGGCAGACAATATCTTTACCAGGATCTACATGATATGTATATACTATGTTCATGCAGATAGAGCTGGGAAGAGTGGGGAAGGGAGGAGGGAGAGAGCCACACGTGTGCAAAAGATCTGAGAACATGGCAGAATGGGTGTGGTTGGGATTGAACACTGTTGTTCCACTAGTGTTCCATCCGAGTCCTAGTCAGAGATCAGACCTTAATTTTTAACGTGCAGTTCTTTTCAGCTTTGCTGGAGACTCATTGGGTCAACGAGTCATGAATTGTTTTTATTTGGAGTACTTCAGGCATCATCAGTACTTGTAAATATTTCGAGGTTGAAACCATCAAATTAGCGACAGAGAAATCGAGAATTTCAAGAAGTATATAAATTATCATCCCTCTCTAGATATGATGGAAATGTTGTTATATATATATATATATATATAGCATATTATATACTTTATATATGGTTGAATATAACTTTTTGACATGTCATCCTTCGACTACTGTCGATTGTCAAATAGCACTCTGATTAAATTTGATGGTTATATATACGATAAAAAATAGACAACATGACATAATCTTATAAGCTGTCTTTAGAATCTTAGAGGTGCAAAGGAGTCGAGATTGAGTACGTAACTAATAATTAGCTAGTGGTCTTGCTTTATTCGTTTAATTTTATTCAAACACGAGCCAAGCTCAAGTTTATTACCAATTACGGCTTGTTTTGGATTGCGGTAGGAATATTAAAATGTACTTAAATAGCCTTAAAAACTTTTTAATGAAAAAATCAAGTTGTTTGAGTGTTACATATTAAAGTACTTTTAATCTCAAATAAACTAAACACGTGAGTTTAGACTGAATATATTTATTATATAGGTTATAGAATTTCAAACTGTCTACTTTAGACAATTTAAGAGTTGTATCCAAACATTCTTTGCGAACAATAGGGCACAACTTAGCTCAAACGAGTCTAAGGTTCAATTGAATATGAAAATATTGCTAACTATCGACTTCTAACTAATAAACCAAGTCTATTAATCATATTAGAGTATTTTATGCAAATTAAGTATATTATTTTTAATGTCTTTATTTTATGGAAATAATTCAAATTATTTGGGTTAAAAATTAATATCCACTTGGGTTTATGGTTTATATTTTAATTAGGGTATTTTATCTAAATTAATCATATTATTTTAATTTGGATATTTTGTGGAAATAGTTCAAACTATTTGGGTTCAAAATTAATATCCACTTGGGTTTATGGTTTATATTTTAATTAGGGTATTTTATGCAAATTAATTATATTATTTCAATTTGGGTATTTTCTGGAAATAAGTCTAATTATTTGGGTTCAAAATTAATATCCACTTGGGTTTATGGTTTAAATTTTAATTAGGGTGTTTTATGCAAATTAATCATATTATTTTAATTTGGGTATTTTATGGAACTATTTGGGTTCAAAATTAAGATCCACTTGGGTTTATGGTTTATATTTTAACTAGAGCAAATTAATCATATTGTTTTAATTTAGGTATTTTATGGAATTTATGCAAATTAACATACCAACTTATTTTCACAAATACACTAACATACCAACATATTTTATGCAAATTCACTAACATACCAACATATTTTCACAAATACACTAACATACCAACATATTTTATGCAAATTCACTAACATACCAACATATTTTCACAAATACACTAACATACCAACATATATTCCATGTTTTCACAAATCACACAATATACCCAAATACATACCAACATATTTCATTGGTTTCTTGGTTCGGATCCTAGTTGACTCAGCCATGGATCTTCATTGGTTAGCTCATTCGAACAGTTTGAAAGCGAATAGTTTTTGCCAAACAAACATTTTCTAGTTCGAATGTGGCACTACACGTTCAAACAGAAAAAATATGAGTTAACTATTCGTTCGAATAAATTTACTCCGTTCGAATAACTACACGTGGAAAGGATCACTGCGCCCATCATGGTTCAACTACAAGAGATTGATGGACGCATTACTATCATCCAGAAGGGCTTGGATAATCTTACACAATAGTTTTATTTTTTATTTGATCTTTTATTTTATATTGAACATTGTCGTTTTAATTACTATATCGTTTTTATTTGTTATATATAACTAGCTTGTTTCTTATCAAAAAACATTTTCCTTATTTTACTTACCAATTCATGATAATATAAAAAATGACATTCCCTAGAAGGTAAAATGACATTCCCTAGAAGATAATGGATTTTTAATTGCAAATTCTTACTTACTATTAAAGAAGAAAATTAAAAATTCTTAGAACAACATATATGATATATTTTAGTTTACAATAAATAATAATAAATCCGTATAGGTAGATTTTTCATCTTTTGAAAATGATAATTAATAGACTCAAATAATATTTATATTTTAAACTATTTGAATGTCTTTCAATAAATTTCTATAATTAAACTTATTTCGATTGTCTACGCTACCGTTTGAACGCCTCTTATGAAAATCAGAATGATTTATAACTCCGTTTGAACATAAAAGTACCGTTCAAATGTTATAGAAACCATCATCGCCAGATTTATTTATAACTTTCTCCCAAAAACTTTGTTCGAATGATTAAATATAGCGTTTGAACGGATTCTAACTTTCCTTAGGCACAATTGTGTATACATTCCCGCCACGTCTATTATTTGAACATTTATGGGAACGTTTGAACAATATAACAACCATCCCTACCAGATTTACTTATAACTTTAGACTAAAACATTAGTTCGAATGATTAAATATCTCGTTTGAATGGTTTTGACCTTTCCCTTGGCACAATTATCTATACCTTCCCGCCGCGATTATTATTCAAACAGTTATGTAACCATTCGAGGTGAATTAGAATACTGTTCAAACGTATTTGTGAACATTCAAACGGTGTTTTTTAGAAGCTATATTTCATTCCAGAAAGTAGAGTTCGAACAAATATTTGTCTGTTCAAATGAAGCTAAAACTGCTTCTATGTTTTGAGAAGAAATTTAATTTTCGTCCCAAATAAGTACTTTTAAAGGATGAAATTTAATTTATCCCTAAAAAGTTTCATCTCTAAAGATCAAATTTCTTGTAGTGGAGATGGTTAGCTTTTTAAACTGATAATTCAGTTGTCTATTGGGAGTGACGTACCAGCTAGTGGCAATTGCCACCTCGAGAGCTATTGAAAAATCGTTCCAGCGCGGGGCACCAATGTGCGGCCACCTCGCATGAGGTGATCCTACGACCAACCCTTCCATGTTGTCGGACCACCCTTTCCTGTGGCCGGTTGCACTCTAGGTAGCCACTTTGTTTTAATTTTCTTTATTTATAAATTTGTGTAATTTTATATGGATGAATCTCTTTTATTTAGGACAAAACCATTGACAAGAGGCTTTTGGTTGGAGGATGAAAAAGTCTCATTTACACTATATCACGTAATTAATTTAAGATTAATTCAAAAAATTTACTTAAACTATTTTTATTGGTCTTGCCAAAGATATATAATAAAATTGGAAATAGCATGAAACAGATCAATTTGGATCCTCTAGAGTTTTTACTTAAATATTGAGGTATACAGATAAAATGAGTCACAAACATTACTCGATAAATACCATAGAGATAGTTTATATGCCTATTTCTTTTGTACTTTAGGCCCTAGAGTTTGGATTAGGAGTCAAATTCAATCAAACTAAAGAGACCAAAAATAAATTTATCTACTACTGAGATTTGTTGAGGCCATTCTATCTTTAGAGCACTTTAGTTTCACAATGTAGATTCCCGAATGGTAGTCAATAAGAGAAGACTTTAATCACAAAGTAAATATTACATAACAATAAACTCACAAACTAACGTGGTTTGATGTAGTATGTTAGATTGTAAAATTGTATTTATTGTACAGTAGATATCTAATGGGTCACGTGAAACCACTTCAGTTTGTGAGTTTCCTTTTATATAATCTCTTTATATCTGTAGCACTTCTAGGTGTGTGCAAATAAATCTTTTCATATTTATATATAAAATTGCCTAATTGTAGAAATTAATATTTTGGTGAATGCCCATTAATTTCATTCAAACGTCATCAAGAAGATATATAGCCTTTTCTTTTCTTTACTCTTCTTCTTCTTCTTTTATTTTTTGAATCATTGCCTTATAGTTATTAATTCCATGCAGGGCGGTTTCTTAATTTAAAGAGGTTGCTTGCACGAGTGCCATATCATATCCTAATGCTCCCAGAAGCACTGAGAATAACATGGAGACTGAAAGAAGCATTTAATTACACAAACAAAAATAAAGTTTAAAGGAGCAGCTTCAATGCTTAGTTTGGTGGAAGTGTGGATGATTCTTAAATTAGATCGGCATAACTTGTGTCCTAATCAAATGGATTCTTTTCTGCACTCTCATAAATATCACTTCACCCTTACACCTTAATTTCTGTTTTCTATCATCAATGGCTTTTTGAAGTTTACGTGGTCATCATCATCATGATCATCAAATAAATTAGATTTCCCACCAACTCTTTCTTTAAGCTCCCCACCCACTGGCTATCTCTCTGCATATTGTTTTCTAGTGCTCTTCTCCTACTTTGGTTACTAATTAAATGCATTTTAATTTGTCTTACTAGTCTTCTGACCAACCATTTCTTGACACATAGTGATATTGCGCGCACTATATGATAAAAGAGGAATTGAGATTTTAAAGTTATTAATCGAATTCTAGAGCCTAGAGTAAAATAGAGATAGAATATGAAATGGGCTCCACATCATTTTTTGAGCATGTAATCGAGAAATTCATTCGAACAGTTATAAATGTTGTAAGGTCTATTTTATGTATCTATTATTTTCTATTTTACCTTCACATATCCTCTCTCTTTTTTTCTTTTTTCTTTTTTTATCAACAATGATACCCATTAATGTAACAGCATGCGCATAAATTTTAATTGATTTTCCACAATAATAGACATATGAAAAGTAGAAGTCTAGATGCTTAAACAAAGTTTCTCTTGGAACCATAAAAAACAAATAGAGTTGGGGCCTGGAATATGCCCTTCCTAAAATAATGTCTGACGGGAAACCAATTACTGAGTGGAAAAGCTAGCCTATTGTTTATAAAAGAAAAGAAAAGATCCTCCTACAAGAAGCTTTTTATAAAATCTCTAACCATTATTAAAATGTGAAAAGTAATTAAAGCTAAAAAAAACATAAATACAATATATGAAATCTTGGAGCTTCTGAAGGGGGGGAATCTAGCTATCTAGCTAGCTTTTTATAGTTCTGGTGTGCTTTGTTTTTCTGTTTTACATTATACGCTTGCTTAATGAAGTTTGCGCCCCAACATCATCAGTAAACAATGAGCTGCTGGATCAGAGATTATTTCTTTTGATTGGAATAGTATTCAGCAAAGTTATTGGGAATATTTATGGGACAAAACAATAATTATTGCAAGTAAAGACTAAAGACTGCAACTTTAGTCACAATTAGTTACCAAAACCATGACTTTAGTCAATGCTCCATAAGTTTAGAGAGGTTGCTTATAACTGAAATGGAGAAAGTCATTTCATTGAGGTAATTGGACTGAGGGACTTAGGTCTTAGGGTACCTTTTGAGTATTTCCCCATTACCTCCCATGATTCATCAGAGGTTGCTTCCCATAAAGAAAAATGCAATCTCAACCACTTACCTGACTCAAAACTCAAAATCACATTTTGGGTAATTAACTTTTGACAAAATGAATCTGATGTGTGTGTTGTTGTTGTTTTTGTTTTGTTTTTTTTTTAGCTCTCCTAGATCAATTTTGTTATAAACTCTAGAGTCTAGACTAAGAGAGAGATAGACGTATAGAGTGTGTTTCACAACATTTCTTGTACAATATTAAATGCTCGATCAGCAAGTTCTGTGAGATTCAATTTATGTGTCTAATTTCAAGCATTTTTTCTGACAAATCTCATCACTCTCCACGCATTTCATGACATACCTTCTTCCTCCACGATTTATGTCTTAATTCATCAACTTCCTTCTAAGCTGAGGGTTCTCCTCATCACCACTTCGTGAAGTTGTGGTGCTTTCTAGCTAACCCCTCTTCGGAACAGAAAAAGTGAGTCACTAATCATGCAGGACTCACTTTTACCGTTTTGTGCTCTATGCTCGTGAAGAATTTACATGTCTCTGTCACACCTCTATGCTTATCATCCAAGCCAATTATAACAATTTCAATCTACTAATATATGTTATCATTTGCAAGGAAAAAAAAAAGAAAAAAAAAAGGATTCTGCTGTTTGTTGCTTGCAATAAGAGAACATATAAGCTGCTCCATAGCAAATGAAAAGAGATTTATGTTATTTAATTTGGACTTGGAGTATGGCCAGTTTGACCCATTTTCCAATCTTGTCGAGTTCTCTGAAATTTTCATTCTCTTTTCAGCCATGATTTGTAAATACATCTTATATTTTCTTTGTTACAACCCGTGATAACTATCCCTGTCATTTCTTTTTTCTTGTATTTTTTGTATCCCTTAAATTCATATTCTATTTTCAAGCTGTAATTCGTTATTTCTCCATATATTTTTTACGTTTTCTATTATTTCCTTTGTTTTAAGTTAAAATAAAAAAAAAATACACTTAATCTCTTGGATTTTTGTTCATAGAGTGTATCCTCTACTCCATCTTAGATAGAGTGTGTGATTGTTTAATTTTGTCTGAAGACAAAGTGCTGTCTTTCAGATGGTTTGTCTGTAGAGAGTTACAGGAATGGACTAGATCATCATGTTAATTACAAAGAAATTTGTGTATTGGGGAGCCTTAAAAGTAATAGTTGGCTTGTATTCTGTATGTTTCAGGTCAAAATTGTAATGTCTTGTTATGAATAAATGAAATTTTGTTCTATCTTAAAAAAAAAAAAAAATCATATTCTCTTTTCTTTTCATCTTAGATATTTTGCATGCCATGAATTATTTTTGAGGAAAAAAAAAAAAAACAAACAAAGAAGCCATGGTGGTAATAACAACAAGAAATCAGACTTTTTCAGCACCATGCATGCAGTCCTTGGCAAGGGCAAAGTGACCAGAAAATAGACCCTTTACCAGCAATGAATTCCGTTGAAAATTGAATCTCCACATGAACAAAACCGAATTATGGCTTGCCAAAATGGTAGGGGTCCCCCAAAATGCCTGTTCCTTTCGTATCCAATTAGGAAATTTCATTTCCGAGGAAAAATCCAATTCAAAAGTTGGGGACTTTAGACTTTATTTCCGTCCCTCGCCCCAATTGAAAGCAACACCAACTTCATGAGTTACCATGATTAGAGTCTTAGGTAATTACAGTGAAAACCCATAGGATTCCATTTTGCATGTAAAAAAGTGTTAAGTGTGTGTGTGTTTGTGTCAACATTAGTTTAAGTTGTAAATCTAAGTGGCTTTACCTAATGTCATTATCATCCATTTATATATTAAGGTGTTTTTGTAAGTATATTCTACCTAACTTCACTATCTTTAGACTTTGAGATACCACAATTAAAGACCAAACAACTTAAAATAAATGCCTAATAAAATGACACAAAGTAACGAATTAGGGGCCCATTAATTGCTCATCTTACCACACTAGTGGCCCTGTCTTGTGCCCAACACTAGTGGAGAAGTATTAAATAACTATAAATTGACGTGACTTAACGTAATGCTTCAGATTTATTTTATAGTAAATTTTTTTATAATCTAATATATTATATCATGTTAATTTATAAATTTATTTTATAAAATTTATTTATAAATAAATAAATAATTTTTCAAGTAAATTTCAAATTTAATAACTTTTTTTTAAAGAGATTTGGATATTACAATATAATTTCTCAAAATACATAATAATCGAGATCCATGGGAGGAAAGGCGATGCTTCTCTTTTGCAACATTTTAACAAGGTGGGATTGAAAAGGTGGTTTTGTTACAGAGTGATGTTATCTCGGGACCTTAATAACAGCTTTTGATTCGTTTTCCTTTATCCATAATACTGCTTCTGTTCGTTGCCATAAATTCATAAAAAGTGGGAGACACAATTACCCTAAGCGACCATTTTCCCATCTCAGGGGGTCGAGGAAAAAGAAAGTTTTAAACATGTTATTTAAGTGTAAGTGTGATAGGAGATGACAATGTTTAAGATGAAAAACAAATGTTTTTTTAATACAAAGCTATAATTCTTGGCATAAATACAAGAAATACGTCATAGCTCACAAAATGTAAAAAAAATATATATTTTTTCTTATTACAAATTAGATCTGACGTATTATAATAAATCATATCAGTTTATAAACTTATTTTAGTAAGACTTTTTTGTAAACCTAACATTTCTAGTAAACAAATAAATGATAAAGAGTTATTTCCTTTGACCTCGTTTTACAATGAAGAGTATCAAACCTCCAAAGAGGCTTATAAGTTTAAAATTTATTAGATTAAATTGTAATTGGAGCAAACTAAAGAGGTTATAGATGAAAAATAATTGGGAAATGATTGATGCAGTTTAAAAATATGTAATTTCCGTGCATTCTCTTAAAAAAATAGAAGAAATATTTTAAAAAATAAAAAAAAAATATAGGACTCACACGATAAAAACCAACTTTTCTTTTATGATAAATTTCACATTTTTCGAGAGGAATAACATGCTTGTTCTAATATGTATCTTCCATTGCATATATTAATTTCAAAGCTCTTGGAGTAATGCTACATATCATGATTGCGGTTTTTGAAAAAAAGAGTGAGATTCACGTTTAAAAAATTAATATTACTTATATTTTAAAAGAAGTGTTATTACAAATATGATTTCTATTACGTGTATATATAAAAATCACAATATGTTGTTAATTATTTATTGGTATTTCTTTAACGATCCAAATTAGACGGTCAACGACAGAAAGAGCCATAGAGAAAATAAAATGAAAAGGTTTATTATTATTAACTGCTATTTCACTCCGAAACATTGACTGAACCAGAGGTTGATTCCAATGTCTCTAACAAAACACAGAAAGCAAAAAAAAAAAAAAAAAACAAAAACAAAAAACGAAAAAAAGAAAAGAAAAGAAAAAACAACCTAACTAACGGCCAGTAGCGAGGGGGCTAACGGCGGATTCCTTGCAGGGACTGGGCGGAATGCTGTTCTTTCGCGATGCAACAAGCCGTTGTACCAAGTTCTCGATCCTCTGCCCGTTAGTCTCCGTCAGTAACCGCTTCCCGCCAAACGGTAACGATTCCACCCCCCTCTCTTTCAGCACCTCCTCCTGCTCCTCCATTCTTGGCCCCATCACTTCTTCCCTTAACAAACCGTTCGCCTGCCCACGTTTCACCCAGTCAGTAAAACAGCGAAAAATCACAAATGTGTTTGGTTGCCAAGAAAAACTAGTAAAACAGAACGTTTAATCACGAGAAATCTCAAATTCACCTTAACCATACCAAGCAATTATAACAGACCAGCTTATAGTGGAGTGCGCCCTCTTTTTATTTTTTTATGTTTCTGGCATTTTCTAGCCATCCAAACAGATCCGATTCCTAGAGTAAAGCAAAGAATTTAAAACCGTGTACATGGTACCTGAATTCTCACGTAGTCCGTACTATTCCAGCAGAAGGCGTTCCCCAACATCTGGTCAATTGTCTCGGAAACTCCGTCATGCACAATGTCAACCACGGAAGACGTCGAGCACTCACCGTTATAACGGACTACTTTCGTTCCACAGCCAGCACCACTCGATGGGCCGTTACCCAGCGAAAGGACCAACAGATCCTCGACGCCGTTTACGGAAGGGAAGTCGCGCTTGTTGTGGAGCACGTGGGTGACGGCCGCTGCCGTCGGGTTGTTCATCACGAGGCCGCCGTCGACGGCGGAGCAGGACGTCTTTCCGTCAACGGATGTCAGATTAAACGGCTTGAAGAGACTCGGTGTGGCTGATGTGGCACGGCACACCTTCCAGAGCTCAAAGTTGAAGCTCTGCGACTCGGACGCGTCGGCTCTGGAGAAAACGAAGGGAGCCGAGCTCTTGAGGTCGAAGCAAGGAATGAGGATAGGCTTACACGTGTCCTTCAAGGTCAAGACCGTGCCGTCTTCTCTCTTGAACACTTCCTTGAGCACCTTGTCCATGCTTTTGCCGGAGTATCTCCGGCGCCGGCGAAATACTCCCTCAAGCCTGAGTTTGAAGAGTTCAGAGTTTCTGGCAGAGATCAGATTAACGGCGTCTCTGGCGGAAAACAGAGGGCGGCCGGTGCCGTCGTTGGCGGAAAGCATGGCAGCGAGGAGGGCGCCGATGCCAGTACCGGCAATGAGGTCGAAAAAATCTGCGATTCGGGCTTGAGGATCGCCGGTGTTGAGGCGGATCTGATCCTCGAGGCGGATAAGGGATGCACCGGAGACAATGCCAGTGGTTCCACCGCCGTCGATGCTAAGAATACGAGTCTTCTTTGTGTGCTCGCAGTGAGAGAGCCATTTCTGCTCCAGCTTGGAGAAGATCTCCAGCGTTACCTTGCTGAGCTCCATTCCTCTATATCGATGTCTCTCTCTATGTATGTGCAGCTCTTTAGATACAAAGAAAAAAAAAATATTGAAAATAAAAGGAAAGCAAAAGGAAAATAAGGTATCAGGGTCACAGAAGAGGGTGGGTTTTGATTGTGATTCTGCTGCTGTTAAAGAATGTGTCTGCGGGAGAAGGAAATAGGGAGAAAAGGGAGGGAAAGGGCAATCACGCTTTGCAACTGAGAGCCATTAATGCATGGATGAATCGCACCCGCTCTCTCTTTCCAAATCTCTCTGCGTTTGAGGGGAGAGATTCTGGTTTCTGGCGCACAGTTGAGTCTGTGTGCTCTGGAGTGAAAACAAACAGGGCAGTGGAGTGAAGGATATGGGCCTTTTGGATGTTTATATACTCCATCCATCCCTCGCTCTTTATTGTACAGTCTTTTAAAAAAAAAGAGATTAAATAATTATTTAATTTTATTTGCATTTTTTCTATTTTCTCAACGGGTTAATTAGCATGAATATTATGTTTTCTTTGGGTTTTTTGAGAATCTTCATTGGTTTTTCTATGAATATACAAATTCACATTTTTTAGAGGTAGATTTTACATATAAAAAGAAAACTTACAGATAATGCATTTTTGAGATAATTATTAATTTTTTTAAAAATTATTATTATTTATATATTTTGTAATTAGCATCCATTACATTTGTAAAATAATACTTGTAGAGTGAATAGTAAAATAACATTTGGGGTAAGAGAGAGAAAAAAAGTAATAAAATAAGATTTAGAAAGTGAATAATATATTTTTAAAATACTGTTTATAATTATGTAAACTTGTAAATGCATATACAGATGTATAATTCAATACAGCTTAATTTAAGATCATATTATACAAATATATAGATATATATAGATGATAATCCAATGCTAGTACTCTTACTTACGTGGTTAGTGTCCTTGCACGTGCAACTGAGCGTGTTTGTGTCAGTTTAAGGGAAGCGCAATCCTCGGCTATTTATCAGGCTCGTGTGGCTCTCGTGTTTCTTATTTCTCGGTTATTTCTGTATTACATTTATTTACTTTTCTGCTTTAGATTTACTGATTTCTTCAAATTTTATATTACTCGAAACAAGCCACAGCAGCACAACAGAACCACCGCGGAACCAACCTAACGCTCTTGCCCAGAAAATTCGTCACAGCTTCATTAATTATTATTATTTTTTGGAGTGTTTAATTTAAGGAGTCATATCTCTTGGATCCGCTCCAATTGAGGTGGAGATGGAGTCCCTCCACCCCGATCTATAGCTTATCCAGTGGTTTGGATTAGACTGGGAGACCCTCCATCCATTTCTCCCCAGAATGCCTGATTGCCTTGATTGAAAGGATGGAGGTCGCCACCCCAACCCAATCCAGTCGAGTTGGGCTACGGGCGGTTCATCCCCTATCCTTTGTAAGAGCATTCATAATATCTAATGTAAAATATAAAATATAAAGAAAAGATTATCAAAAGATCCTTCTAATAGATTTTGTATTTTGATTTTGATTTTATATTTTGTTACAGTAAATAATTTAAATTATTTTAAATTATTTTTTTTCTCTTTTGTAAATTCATTAATAGTTAGAAAAAATATTTGAAATAAATAAAAAATATTAAAAAAGAATATTTAAATAATATAGAAAAAAAATAGATAAACTGATATATAACATATTGTAAAAATCAGTATGTAAAATAGAAAAAATAAGTTTTGATGATCTATTTTGAAAGATAGGATAAAGGAACCATGGGAATACTCTAGAAGCTCCACATTCTTTTTTTTTACGTATATTCACAAATTGATGTGTTCAATATGTCAGATTATAAAGTTATTTTTATTTTTCTTTTGAACATATGAAGACTTTGTTATCAATAAAAAAATATTGAATAATGGTATTTGGTTATCTGAAACTTACCGCCTATATGACCCACTTGATATGACATCACATGTTTTATTTAAAAAAAAAATTAAAAAACACAAATCCAAAAAGTATAGAATAATCTAGAGTTTCAGTTTTAATTTTTTTAATATATTTTTGTATGCCCTTTTATATTTTTTAAAAAATTTATTTTCCTTTCAACACCAATATTTGAACCACAAATAATGCATATTAATCTGTTTTTTTTTCAAGTATTTATAAAATGGATCCCACTAATCTCACGTGCACAAACACAAAAACACAACAAAAAGATTTTCTCATAAGCAAACATGCTCTCCTTTTTATTTTTGTAATAAATTCTTGTATCATTTTCAACATCATTTTGCATTTTAAATTTGCACGTGGTCGGACAAAAATATATGTGTTAAATGATTATTGGAGATTACACAACATAGCTACGGGCTTGTTAAGAGAATATTCAGAATGATTTTGAAGAAAAATATAAGTTCAAGAATGAAAAAGCCAGAATTGAGATCCAAAGATCAATAAAATAAGAAAAATAAAAATAAATAGTTCCTTAATATTGTCATCATGAATAACTTAGCTTAGAATTAAACCAAAGTAAAAACAAGTAGGGTTTAATTTTTCTTTTTCTTTTTTTGAAAAAAAAAAAATATTATTGTAGCATGCATGTTTAGCAACCAAAAGTACCGTTAATTGAACTACTTAAGATTTTATAATTTTCACTATCATTTAAGACTTCACCATTAAAATGGTACCACGTACATGTTCTGCTTTTAATTTTTCTTGGCGAGCATATCGATCGAGTATATTATCAAAAGTAAATAGCTTAATTTAAATTGCTAAAAAGTATGATGAAATTACTTGAGTACACGGATTTGGGCACGTAAAGAAATATCCCAATTACGTTATTGAAGAAATTGACGAAGATATGAATGGTACTTTTGTTACTAGAATTCGAAACATATTTTGAGGACTTTAAAAAATGAATGAAATATATATGCATATATATAAACACACACACACCTACACATACATATATCTACATTATATACATACATATAATAAGTTCTTTTTCATAATTGTCATAAAAGACGATTTCTGTTGCAATCCTATTGGGTGCTGCAATTAGGAGTAGGTGGTGGGCCCTGTCCACCATTTCCAGCCCCCACCTAGTCGAGGCGGGGCCCCTGTCTGCAAATAGGGAGCCTGCAGCGAAAACCCACACTTAGCTGGGCTTTGGGGGACTGGGCGCAAGCCCACTCAAGGTATACCCTATATGCCCGACCCAACCTATATATTTTCTCTCTCTCTCTCTCCCCCTCCCTCTCTCATTTATGTTTAAATTTCTCCTTGCTCGCAGTGCACCATTCGCCATGGGTAGGCAGTGGGCAGAGCCCACCCCCATCTTGGGGTGTGGGTAGATACTGCATTGCCAAAAGACCACAACAATTAATGTTGTTGTGGACGTATTTCACCGGCATCACTTTTCGATCACTTGCAACTAAAGAGCAGAGAGCTTGGAGGTTTGAGGGAACACCTCCGATGTCTAAGTTAGTGACTTTTTGGGTAATAATGATAACAAACAATTCGATCTAATAACTTACCTGGATTTTTTCTTTATATAGAGCTCCATGAGTTATCATTGTTCTCTTATTGGATAATAGTTATTCTTTATTTGAATTCGAATTTAGAGATGAGGGTTTATCTTTTAGCCAATTTGAATGATAGCCTTCTTTATCTTTTGCCACCGATTGGATAACTATACAGGCCTTGGTCACAAGTAAGGGCCTAGGTCCACCTTGGGAGCTAACCGGTCGGAATGTCCTCTCCAAATGTTGTACTAAACTTGATTGTTTCTAGGATCCGACGAAGCTCTCATTTTTCATTTCCTTGGTAAAGAAAATATTGACAAATACCCATTTGCCAAAAAAGAGAGGAAAGAAAACTAACTACCTTGTAGAAGAAGACACAAAACCATAAAGACGCGTAGGCCACAATCACCGGTTGAAAGGGATATTCGAAAAAGGTAGCCGTGAAGTGTAGGCAGATGGCCAAACAAGCGAAGGCACATGTGGCGGTTGTAAGCGGATGGAAGGCGATAGACCTAAGGGTTTTTTCATTATGCTAACAAAAAGTGAGACGAAATTGCAGGAAAACGATTGAAAAATACATATTATCAACAAAGCATCACTTTTGGAGCCGTTTTGGTTTCGTGTTTTTCAAGATATCTTGAATTTAAACACCGAGCTAGCTGGATATATGTGTTTGTGTGCGTAATAGTTAGGTACCCAAGAGAGGAGATAGGGGGCACAATCAAAATAATATCGGCAAGTTAATGTAACATAAATGAGAAAAAGATGAAGGACAAGATTACGTTGTACCTCTAAACCCTATGTTCATTTGTCACAAAGCAAGAAGACATGGACCACATACCTCCTAATCTATCCTTTTGTAATAAATGACGGAAGGAAAGGACAATATTAGGCTGTATCAGACAAACCTTTGATCACTCCAGTTGAACAGTGGTTCTCAATGCAAGGATAGGAGACATGGACCACATACCTTCTAATCTATACCATTATCCCTCTTATTTTTATAAGGCTTCATTATTTCTTTTCAATCTCCCTCTCTCTCACTCTCTCTCTCTCTATCTCTCTCTCTCTCTTCTTTGGTACTTGTACGTTTTTATATAAAAAAAAATTTGAGAAAGCATCCTTCATGCGTCTGCCCAAGCGAATCCCTCTTCCCCCTTTCTCTCTTTTTTTTGGTACTTGTACGTTTTTTTTTTCTTTTTTTTTCACTTTTTTTTAAATATATTTAAATATTTTAAAATAATAAAAAAAATATGCCAATATACTAAAATTACTTCGTTAATCATTAAATAAAAAATAAAAAAAATTTGACCAACAGTCAACTAAGACGGTCAAAATTAGAGGGCATAGAAGTTTTTCCCTTTTGTGAGTGCATGAGTCTCGCACCCCAACCCCAGCTGAATATGAATTAATTCTGCACCTCCACCATCTCTCCCCACTCGTCTCTTCTATTTAATCGTTTTAATGGTGTGTTTTGTTTTTAACTTATTTTTATAGATACCATGAACTAGGCATGCCCCATTCCGACCCCATTAATATAGAACAAATCCTTGGTTTGGGCCTGCTTTGGGAAACAAATGTTTTGGGCTCCTTCAATCTCTATCTTTTTTTGGGCTCCGTTTTAAGCCTTCTTTAAAGTGGTGTACGATCCGTATAAAACCCATATTATTTTGGGCTGAACCAGCCCGTAGTAAAATATTGAAAAATAACATACAACTTCTTTTGGGCTTTTGAAGTATTTTTGGTAATAGTCCATTACTTGATTAATGGTTTTATATACCGGAAATAATTAAAGGTAGCAATAGCAAACAAAACAAAACAATCTTACATGTGCAAATAAAAACACTACAGATCTAGTAAATATTGATTTTTTTTCTAAAAATAAATAATAATACCAAAAGTAGGATAAGAAGAAACATTTTGCCCATTAGTCTCCAATTGATTCAAGAATTTTTTTTTTAATTTATATATATTAAAAATAAAATAAAACAAAATAAAAACCGCATCGATCCAAATTCATAAATAAAAAATAGGGGGAGGAACTCAACAAAGCTGAGTAATTGTACGTTACAAATGCATGAAGAGAATGAAAAAACTTAAAATTAAGCAGATCGGTATTGATCAAGCATTATTTACCCTTTTGCCCATCTGAATATCTCCTGATCCAGGGCTGGTAGAAGCAGTACTCTTGTCTTCTTCAGAACAAACAAACTTGCGCCAGTAAGGGTGATTTCGCCACACAATTGACATTTCTTCAATGGGGACACCCTTAGTCTCCGGCAGGAACTTGTAAATGAAGAAACTCATTACCACTACCCAGCATGCAAAGAAGATGAACAGCCCAAACTTCAGATGGCACAACATTGAGGTGAAGACTTGCGCAATGGCAAAGGTGAAGATCATGTTCACGGAGACATTGACACTCTGAGCAGCAGACCTGATTTCCAGTGGGAAGATTTCACTGGGAACCAACCACCCTAGAGGACCCCAGGACCATGCAAATCCAGCAACGTAAATGCAGATGAAGAACACCAATCCAGAAGCATACCACTTCGGCAATTCACCGGGGTTTCCAGTCATTCCAAATTTAGCAGCAATTGCTATTGTAATTATAACCTGACATATGAACATTTGAGCGCCACCCTGAAGGAAAAGGGTCCTTCTTCCCCACCTATCAACACTAAAAATTGAAACCAGGGTTGCGAGAGAATTAACACTACCGGTAATCACAGCAGACATGAGCGAAGCACTGCTTCCGAAACCAATGGTTTTGAACAAAACAGGAGCATAAAACGTGATCACGTTCATGCCAGTGAGCTGCTGGAAGAAGGGAATGCAAATGGCCATTGTGAGTTGAGGCCTGTACTTCCTTTGGCAAATGGTAGCCCAAGGATGTTTTACTAATTTAGAGGCTTCGCTGGCCGCCACAATATCATTGAATTCCTCGTCTACGTTGGAAATGCCTCGGATCTTCACAAGTTGTTGCTTGGCCTCCTCGTAATGGTTACGCTCTATCAGAGAGTTTGGAGTGTCGGGAAGACAAAACGAACCTATAATGATAATTAAAGCAGGGACCATGGCACCCCCCAAGCTCAAGCGCCATCCCCAACCACCCTCAATCTGAGCGAAGAAGTAGTTCAGAAGATTGGCAATGAGGATGCCAATTGTAATTGCCAATTGGAACATCATGTTGAGAGCACCTCGGTATTTATATGGAGCCATCTCAGAGACGTAAATTGGCACTGACTGGTTTGCACATCCAATACCAAAACCAAGTAGCATACGACCAACAATAAGCATCCAGATCCTATCAGCGAAGCCATTGACAAGCGCACCAACACAAAAAAGTATTCCACCCCAAAGCATCGTAGTCCGCCTCCCAAAATGTCTGGTTATGGTTGATGCAAAGATGGATGCGATCAAAGCAGCAAGATATAGGGACGAAGTAAACAGAGTCAATGCCTGACTGTCGAATTTGCAGTACTGATCATCAGAAGGTTTCACCGCTGCCTCCTTTTTGTATACAGCGGGAAAAAACTTTTCCAAGAAGGAATCCATGGATGTAACTCCGCCTGAAATTCCAAGATCATAACCAAAAATCAAGCCACCCATGGCAGCGACTACGCATGTCATGAAGACCTTGAAAGTGAGTTTGCCCGGATAGTCCCGTCCATCCGACGAAGCGATAACACCACCGGCCATTTTGACGTAATTGATCACTTCTTTAGAAGAGAAAAGAGCCAGGAGGATTGATCAAACGATCAGAAGCACTGAAATTTATAGACCAGGAGTGCCAGGATTCCTATGGGCACTAGTAGTCTATCCATGATCATGAATTTATCCATATTCGATTTTAAGATTATCACGAAAATATCTAAACAGATAATCTAATCGTATAACTGAAAGTGCGGAAGGACTAATTTTTTTCAAGAGAAAAATTGTAATGTACATGTTAGAGTTTGATCAGTTGGGATTTTCTTGATAAATATAAAAGATTAAGCATATAAAAGATAATTATCTTTTGAAACTATATAATTATGTAGTTCTTGAATAGAATTCTGCTACGTACAGTCACTTTTGCATACATCTTGTGTTGAAAATTCTATTCTCAAGCCCTCCAATTGATTCAAGATAATTTCAATGAAGAAGCCCTATAATCTCTTTGTTAGGACTGTTCACCCAAACGAACTGACCCGAATTTGAGGCTTCCAGTCTGACCCGAAACATCATGACATTTAAGAGAAACACCTGTCTTAGTGTAGTTTTTTTCAACTGATGACAAAGATTAGGTTCCAAGACACAGCAAAAGAAAAGCACAAAGGAAGGCTATAGAACATATTTCAAGATGCAAATCACTTAAACTTCATTTCATATTATAATAGGGATAATACTGCCCAATATTTCCAGATGCAGCAACAAAACAACTCTGTCAAGGAACATATCTATCTATTCCATACAACTTCAACCTTTTTCAAACTAAACAATATTGCTGTAGATAAATCCTAGGCTGCAACACTTTTTGGCAGTGTATATTGAGGGGTTCATTCATCCAGCCCAAGTCATTGCCAATATCAGCAAAATTGAATGAAAAACCACTTAAAATATAATGTATCATCAATTGGCCTAACTGAAAATGACAAAATGTTTTTTAAGTATGAAGAACAAACACTCATGCAACAGAACTACAACACAGAGACAAAGCACCAAGAACATAAGATTTTTTTTTTTTTTTTTTTTTTTCTGAACTATTAAATTATGATCAGAAAAGAAAGAAAAATTACACAAATAAGAGAAACTTATTGCTCAAGACAAAGAGTACACTAATGGAACAACGTACAATCCCTAGATAAGAAATACAAAGTTATCCAAAATAATCTAGAAAAACAGTGTATAATATATGCTCCACAACAACACCTTGAAGTGTATGTAACTCTTAACAAAAATAGAAAATTCATCTGCTGACTGAATAAATAAAAGCAAGTTAAAAACATAATAAGGCTCATAAGATAGCTCGCATATTAAACACATCACCAGTCAAGAGTCCAATCAAAGTTTTTACACTACTGGCCAATAACTTGGTGAATATGTTTCTCTAAACACATTGCTATCCAAGGATAAACGTACTTTCAAGTCATCAAGTTAGTACTGAAACAATCACAATATTGAAATTAAGTTTTGGTTATCGGGTAATACCCGATCTGAATTATTTCGAAACTAAATTGAAACATTTCCATTTCCAACCCGTTTCATTTTGGGTCAGTTGGATGAGAAAAGCCGAGTTGGATTGGGTAAACAGTTTTAACGCTACATATGTTTGTCTCCAATTTTCTCCTTCCAAGTTATAAATAATCAAAAAATAGAAAAGGATTTTTTTGTTAGATGCCACTACTACAACACAATTAGTTTTTAAAGATGGTTGAGAAATTGTAACAGTCCCCAAACAGTCACTAAAAAGCATTTTCTATGACAGTTTCTGGAAACCGTCACTGAAGACAGATGGAATTTTTCTTTTACATTCGAATGTATGAGAAATTTACATTCGAACATCACATATATGTTCGGACATTGTGGCTACTTACGTTCGAACGTGAAATGTTGTGGCGTCAACATTCGAGCGTATAATATTAACGTTCGAACGTTAATTGTAAATTTAAATTAAATATGACTCTAATTTAAAAATTATGTGATTTTTATAGTGCCTAATTTGTGAACAAGTCTAAAACGTTGACTTATATATATTTATATATACACAATTTGTACAATATAATTATATATTTATATATAAATATATTTATGTTTATATATATTTGAAGTGCAGTGATTTAGTATTAAAGTTGAAAAATCTAACATTAAAGAAGATTGAGAATTGAAATTAAAAACAATAGAATTATTAAATAATATTGTTTCTTACAAATAATAAAAGCAAAATATAAAATATGATAGAATTTTGTAAACAAAACTCAGATGAACGTTGCGAAATTTTTATTTCGTATCTCCTTAGTCAAGTTATCAACCTTGTTATTGAGGATACCTACACGATGGGCTATCTGGCAACAGATACCTCTACAGCCACGATCTGTCGATCGATATGCACAGTCAGCTATGAGATCACCGCATCAATCCAAGCAGGCCGTACATCTCCCGCAGATGTACACGTCGGCTGCTGACCAGTACTCCCCACAATGGACTCGGGCTGCATCAGAGGAACTAGATCCTCTACAGGGGGTGGCTGATGTCCCCTCGCCTGTCCAATGTTACATCGATGCGTGGTCATGTCGAGGGCACTCATCTGATCTTTGACCTGCTCCTCCGGTTGGGTTGGCACTCCTTGAGCAAGTAATAGCCGGCTGATTAGGACACCATATGGGAGGTTTTCCATAAAGACGATACTCGGCTCATAATGGATCCTCTCAAAGATGTGCAGTGGCAAATCTATGGGATCTCCACGTGCTACTCATATTAAAAAAATGTGCCCAAAGTTGACTAAATGTGGTCTTATGTGCCACAGGATCGACATTTGTTGCAACAATAAGCTGCAACATGCAGAAGAACGGTAGCAGATGGTTTTGGTGGAAGGCGTTCGGCCTCTCAATCTGCATATGATCTCTCCCGATGAGGATGGAGAAATCCTCGTCTCGGTCATCATCCCGAGCCGAAGGGCCAACACCCTCGACCTCTGATCGATCTGAATCTCTGGCTGATGATGGATCAAATGGGCTAGTAGATGATGCAAAAATGCCTACATCTGCATCGAGTCTGCCGTGAGCAGATGTAGATGTGCGAACCAAGGGTAGAGAGTCAGTCGTAGTCGATGTCTCAACTCCTTGATGAATCCCGAGGTGGTTAGTGATGACATTGGGTGAGATCTCAATCGTCACACTGCGTACAGTCACAGTGTGAGAGGAGGAATCCTGAGGCATGTCACACATCCCCATATAGAACTCTTGAACCATAGAGGGGTATACCTTTTCCCTCAATATGCAGATATTTTCCCAACCTCTACTGAGGAAGACATCTCTCAGGTTCGTCTGCTCCCATCTGAGCTCGTCGAACTCGTTGATCAGGACCTTTTGCTCAACGATAACAGTACAAGCCCCGATATGAGCAGTGTTTCGAACGTATAACGTATAATAAATTTAATTCTTTTACATTCGAACGTAATACATACACATTTGGACATTTATGCTATATGTTCAAACGTATGCATTTACGTGCAAACGTAAAGGATAAAGGCCCGAATGTTGAAGGCATAAATAAATTAAAAAGTGTTATGTTCGAACATTATATTATGCTATTGGACGTAAATGCAATAACGTCCGAATGTAGAAAATATACGTTTGAACGTGGTGGAAAAAATCCAAACATTGTACGTTTGAATGTCTTGGTGTAACATTCAAACGTTATGACACAGAATGGTTGAGTCATTCTTGAAATCTTAAAAATCATCATACATACCAACTAAATGCCAAAATGCTGACATGTCCTAGGTTCTCTGATAGGGTTTGGTTTCGTAGAGGTTTTCGTTGCATGGCTGTCGCTGGGGCTGCCTTGGGTGCCTTGGCCCCCTAGGAAGTCATCGTTCCTATGCAAACTTGGTTGCGCAATCACCTTAACCTATTCGGCCATTGAAGACGTTTGAAGGAGTGCAGTATGTCTCCTTTACGAAGGAGGAAATTGAGAGATCGTCCCAACCTTTTTGATTTTCCATGATTTTGAAGTTCTTACGTAGAAGACCTTCATTGGACAATATCCGCGCTTTCTATCGTCGTCGGTGGGGGCTGGGTGCTCTACCGGTGATTTTGGCTATGGCTAATCCGAGATCTGTATTTGTGAGGATGTCAAACGAAGAGGACTTTATCAAAGGATTTTCTTGAGAGGCTTCTGAAATAGATGGTGTGCCATATTGCATCTTCCAATGGTCCCCAGACTATATTGAAGATCAAGAATCATCTTTGGTGCCAGTTTGGATTTTTTTACTAGGTTTTCCTCCGAACTACTATCTCGAGTCTTTTTACGGAATATTACTTTACCCTTGGGATAGTATATTCGTCGGGACAATTGTACTCGATGTGCTACAAAAACTGATGGTGCACGGGTATGTATCAAGATGGATGTATCTAAGGCTCCTTTGGAAGCGTTTTGGATTGGAGTTTCAAATCAACCATCGAGTTGGTTATAGTTAGTGGTGTATGAAACCCTTCAGCATTCTGCTCTCGTTGTTGCATGCAAGGGCATAATCTGAAAACCTGCGCGAGGGATGGAACCAAACAACAGGATGAGGACAGGAAAGGAAGATGGAATTTGGGTAGGAAGGATAGAAAGGAGGATGGCACGGAGGCAGCAAATACAAAGGTAGTCTCTAAAAGCATTAATAATGAGAAGCTGGATCATGATTTACAAAAGGATACAGTCGTCTGTTTGGCTATGGACGATAAGGATGTTGTGATGAAACCAGATTTTACAGAGCAACATCTAGGTGAGGGGCAAAAGGAGAAATCAGAACTACATTTAGTGATTGTAAATAAAGCTTCAGGGGTCTTTTCTTGCGTGGAAGATATAGTTTTGCAAGCAAGAAAGGTGATTGAGGGTGAGAACATAAGAAGCTTACCACGGGTTGTACAGGCAAAGGGTGATGTTGCTCTTGGGGGTGGAAGTGCTTTGGGTGTTGTGGACATGGGAAGGGTATCCGATGATGAAGTATGTGATGATCCTGAACCAGGAGAATTTATAGAAGTGGAGAATGTTTCGATGGAAAATGAAGGTGAGCAT
Source organism: Cyclocarya paliurus (assembly GCA_029856935.1). Classification (NCBI taxonomy): domain Eukaryota; kingdom Viridiplantae; phylum Streptophyta; class Magnoliopsida; order Fagales; family Juglandaceae; genus Cyclocarya; species Cyclocarya paliurus. The sequence continues at coordinate 13,539,666 of CM056953.1, forward strand.
ATTAGGAGTTTGTCATGGGCTGAAAGGGAAGAGGGTGATGTTCCTTTTGAGGGTGGAAGTGCTTTAGGTGCTGTGGACGTGGAAAGGGCACCTGGTGATAGGGTGTGTGACGTTCTTGATCTAGGAGATTTTGTTGAAGTGGAGGATGTAACTTTGGAAAATGATGGTGAGGGGGGGCAGAGTAAATCAAACTTTCAAATGCAAGTGGGGATGGAGAACTTGGGGAAAGGAAAAATCTGCACTTCAGATTTGGAGCACCTGAGTCCGAATACTAAGATATTGAAGGTTAGAAGATCGACAAGGGCTATAAGCAAGCCCCTTAAGATTAATTTGTGATGAGGCCAATTTTATTTTGGAACTTGAAAGGTGTTAAATCATCTCAAAAGAGGTTGAGTTCTTTAGCCAGAAAGATTTTGCCAGGAATTATAGCACTAGCAGAACTATTTTTACCCTCCAGCCGTATGGGGGCTCTGCAAAGTATTTTGAATTTGAGTGGTAGTGTCTCTAATGAAGAGATGGGAGGCAAGATTTGGGTAATGTGGGATGGTGGGGTGTAGGTTTCAGTTGTTGTTGTTTCAAAGTAGCATATTACTATTCTCGTGTTTGCTGGTAGCAACAGAGAGTGTATTTCTTTGGTCTATGTGAAATGCTCGTAGATTGAGCGGAGGGAGATGTGGCAGTCTCTCGCTGATGGTATTGTTGATGCGGTACCATGGATCATGGTGGGTGATTTTAATATCATCCGACATGATTTGGAGTGAAGGGGAGGACAACCTAGGCCGGCTGCTGCTATGGAGGAATTCAATACTTTTATTGAGTCTGCTGGGTTGATGAAAGTGAGATACAAAGGAAATCAATTATCTTGGTGTAATGGACAGTCGGGTATGGCTTGAAGATGGTCCCGTCTAGATCGTACTTTGATCAATGCAAAGTTCTTGGAGTTATTTCCGAATGCTTATACGAGATACCTGCCACAGAGGACCTCGGACCATGCTCCGGTTTTGACCCAGATGGAAATGGAGCATAAAATGTATGGTTTTCCAGGTTTCAAGTTTCCCCAAATGTGGGTGTCGCATGAGTCTTTTTTGAGTTGCGTGGTTTCGGCCTTAGAGGATGGGTTTGAGGATCATGGAATGATGCGGTTAGCTAGGAAATTAAAACATCTGAAGTCTATACTTCGGGTGTGGAATAGAGAGGTTTTCAGGAATACTCGGCAGCGGATGTCACACCTTGAGGAGCACTTGGCAAGGTTGGAGGTTGTGGTGCAAGAAGGGGCTAGCGAGGAGGATGAATAGGACTATCTTGTGGCAAAGGCTGAGTTAGAGGTTTGGTCCAAGCGTAAAGAGAGTTAGCTTCGCCAACAGGCTAAGCAAAACTGGCTTAGTCATGGGGAAGCATTTGCTCAATTTTTCCATACTCTGAGTAATAAAGGTAGATCTTGGGTTCACGAAATGAAGCTCCAGGATGGGAGTTGGCTCAAGAATCTGAAGGAGGTACATGAGGGGGCGGTTGAGTATTTTAGAAATTTACTGGTGCATAAATAGGTGGAGGAAAACCTGTGCTTATCAGACTTAATTCAGCTAGTGGTTTCAGTGGAGGAGAATAATATGCTGACCCAGCTCCCTTCAATCCAAAATATCAAGGATGATTTGTTCTCCATTCCAGTGGATAGTAGTCATGGGCCTGATGGATTTGTAAGTAAGGATTTTGTGGAGGTAGTACATGATTTTTTTACTAGGGTTCTCTTCCTAGGAATATCTCGGCCTCATACTTGGTGTTAATCGCGAAGGTGGAGGCACCTAAAAGCTTTGATAAATTTTGCCCGATTAGTTTGTGCTCTGTTTTTTATAAAGTCTGCTCTAAAATCTTGGTTAGTCGACTCTCTCCTATCCTTTCAGGCATGGTGTCTCCGGAACAAGGTGCCTTTATCCCAGGTAAGAGTATTTTTGATAATATCAACCTTGCTCAAGAGCTTGTGCACAACCTTCATAAGCCAGTTCGGGGTGGGAATATATTTCTCAAACTATTAGAGTTTTTTGTGCCATGTTCTTGCTTCCTTTGGTTTCTTGGAGGGATTTTGTGGATTGATTAATAGGTGTATTTCTCAACCTTGGTTTTCGGTTGTTATGAATGGAGTGCCTAAAGGCTTTTTTCAGGGTAGGTGTGGGTTGAGATAAGGGGATCCTTTGTCGCCTTATCTTTTTATCATTATCGAATAAGTCTTGTCTCGGCTGATCAAGCAGCAATTTCTGCGAAAAAAGATTGGTGCTTTCTCTCATCCTCGACACGCCCCAATAATCTCTCATTTGCTTTATGTGGATGATATTGTAATATTTGCTAATGGGAGTAAAAATTCAGTCTGAGCAATTTTGAATATTCTTAAAGTTTATGAAAGGTGGTCTGGGCAAAAGGTGAGTTCTGCTAAATCATCCATTACCTTTTTGAAACACATTAATATTCCTAGACATCGTCGGCTATTAAGGAACTTGGGGTTTGTAGAAGGAAAGTTGCCTTTAAGTATCTAGGTGTTCCCATTCTGGATGGTCGATTAAAAGCTGTACACCTAGAGAATATTCTCAGAAAAATAATGGGTAGGTTGGAGGGATGGAAAAATAAAATTCTGCCTAATGGTTCTCGGGTGTTACTGATACGACATGTCTTTATGAGTCTCCCTATTCATTTGCTCTCTACAGTTCATGTTTCGAGCACAATTTTGAAGAGTATTGATAGAAGTTTGAGTAATTTTTTCTGGGGAGTGAAAGATGGTAAGCCAAAAAGATATTGGAAATCTTGGGAGAGGTTATGTCTTCCAACTTTGGAAGGGGGTATGGGATTTCGTTGCCTGCAGGATGTTCCAAAGTCATTGTTCATGAAATTTGTGTGGAAAATCTTAACAGAGGATTCGCTATGGTCTCAGATCTTTAAAGCAAATATATTAAAGGCAAACATATTTCTCTGGTTCCTCAGTGAAAAGGATCTCAGTTTTGGAGGAAAGTGCATTTGTGTCTTCTTGAGGTGCTTAACTGATCAAAATGGAAAGTTCGAGATGGTAATGTCTCTTTTTGGTGGGACAAGTGGTTGGAGGAGGGCCCCATTGGTGCAACTCATGAGGTTGTGGCTTGCCTGACTTTGAAATTAAAAGAGTGCAGGATCGATGATGAGTGGGATATGGCCTCCATTACTTGGCTTCTAGGATAGGAGAAAGCAGTAGCGGTATTGAGGGTCTTGGGGGAGTGCAGAGGTGGAGAGGATGTGCTAGTTTGGATGGCAGATAGGACTAGGAAAGTTACTTCCAAGAGTGCATGGAATTGCATTCGGATTCAGGCTCCCCTGGCTAGGTGGAATAATTGGTTGTGGCATCCTTGTTTGACAAAGAATGTCTATTACGATGTGGAAGGCACTGAATGATTCTTTGAGTGTTGATGCGAAATTAAGGTCAGTTAGGATACTATTGGTGTCTAAGTTTGACTGCTGCTTATCAGGTGGATATGAGGATCTAGATCATGTCCTTGCGACGAGGAGGTTTGCAAATGAAGTGTGGCAGCAAGTGGCCAGTCAAGTGGGGTTGGGTCATGTAACGGCATCTACATGGGTGCAATTAATTGGCATCTAGTTTAGGAAGGCTTCAAATAAGTAGCAGATGGGGCAGATATTGGGTATATTGCTGGTTGTAATTACTTGGCTGCTGTGGTTGAGGAGGTGTCGCGCTCGGGTTGAGGGAAAGGGTGATTCTGTGAATCAAAATTGGATGCAGGTGAAATATTGGATGGTGCGAATAGGAGAAAAGTTAAAGAGTTCTAAATTGTAAAGGGTCCTAAACAGAGAGTACCTCGTCTGGTTCGCTGGTCTCGTCCATGTGAGGGTAGGATGAAGTTGAATGTTGATGGGGCATCAAGAGGGAATCCAGGTCCTACTAGTGCAGGAGGTGTGCTGTGAGATTCAAATGGAAACTTGAGTGTGGCATTTTCGGTGGCTCTAGGTACTGGGACTAATAACTTTGTGGAACTGATGGGGGTTCTATATGGTCTTCGTTTAGTTAAAGAGATGGCAATAGTCGATATTGATGTAGAGTTGGACTCTTTGCTGGTTGTGAAATGGTTGACGGATAGAGTTTGTAAGACATAGTATCTGGAGGACTATTGGGAGGAAATAATGGGGATTTTACAGGGTCTGAATGCCCATATATATCATGCCTCTTGAGAGGGAAATAAATCTACAGACGTCCTTGTAAGGAGGGGGTGGATGGGATAACCTGTGAGTGAAGATCTATTCAGGAGCTCCCTTTTCTTCTCAGAGTTATTTTATGGATTGAGAAGATTGGCCTTCCTGACATTCAGCTGGTTTAGTTCTGGGGAGTTTGGTGTTTTGTTGAATCCTTTGTTTTGTTATAAGTTGTTATGCTGGTTTTTGGGTTTGGTTTCTTGGGAAAGTTTGTATCACGTGGAGTTTGGATGTTACTAAGGTTTTCCGCCACCATAAGTGAGGTTTTTTAATAAAATGGGTAGAGATCACTTTTGGACATGTGATCTCTTCTCTTCTTAAAAAAAAAAAAAGCTGAAATGATACCGTAGAAATAAAGTATATACTTCAAGCAACTTTTTTATGGTGACTCTTTGGCTAATGGAGTTGAAAATCCAGCCACCATGGGTTTTTTGTTTTAAACAAAACCCCCTCTAAATCTCAAATAAAATATATCCAATGCTTCAAAAAGGGATGCCTACCTTTTAGTAACGGTTGTGGCGGGGTTTGATGGCGGCGGCGGCGACGAAGGAGTGGTGGCATGCAAACTGGATTACGAGAAAACGGAAAAAATGACGTTTCTCTGTTCAGTTTTGGGCTTATATAGACGAAACGTTCGAACGTGAATGAGTAACATTCCAACGTGGAAGGAAATGTTAAAATGTGAGAAATAAAACGTTGGAACGTACTAAATAGCTCGTTCAACCGTTTCTCAATTGATTTTCCAAAATATATTATATTATTAATATATGTTATATATTATAATGTATACTATAACATATAGCATACTATATGTAATAATATATTATAATATATGTAGTATATTATACTATATAATACTTTATATAACGATTTATAATTGATAACTAGCCTAGGGACTAATTTTTTTAATTCTACCTATTTTTAAACATCAAAGGCAGCACAACTCTATGATAACTTGCTTTTCCTAATAAATCATTTTGTAGTAAATCCTTAATTTCCTTTTTACAGAATTCTAATAATTCATTATTCATTTAGATTGGTCTGGCCTTAGTTGGAATATTCTTTTCAGCGGATGTAGTTTTCATAAGGTAATTCAACTATATGTTGTTTTGTATTCCAAAAAATATTAGGTAGGTTAGAGCATACTTCTTTTTCAATTATAGTTTTAAAATTATCAATTTTTTGAGTAAATAACGGATTTTTTAATTGTTCTTCAATTCTTTTATATTTTAATTCTTCAATTTTTTAAGTAATGCAAGGAATAGATTTCTCAATATTACTTTTGTGTTAATATTTTTTACTAAAATAAATATAAGTTTGAAATCAAATTCCACTATTGCAAATATGTGCATTTGAAAGTTTATAATTTACATTTAATTTTGTTCTATTAGCGTGGGATAATGTCTCTTTTGTTTTTTCAAAATATTTAGAAGGTATTTTTCTTCTTGTATACAATTTAAATCTGCTTCTGTGTCTAATATAGCAATTGTAGTGAAAGAAAATTCTTGATTAATAGAGACTGTTACTTCAATATACCATTTCTGAAAATTTATCCTATCAAAGATATTAATGAAGTTTTTTGTTTCATCTTTAATAACTATTGTTGAACAATCTCCTTGTTCTTTATTATGAGAATTGTCTACATTTTTGTCAATTATATATATGTTGTGTATATATATAGTGTATTATATATATAATATATATAGTGTATATATAATATATAATATATCTATATATACTATATATTTAGGTTGTTGTTAGTTTTATTTATTATTGCCAAATATCTATCACTATATTATTATGTTTTCATTTAAAGTATTATACTATCATAGTATATATAATACAGTATAATATTATATATATATATATATATTACAATATATATATATATAATCTACTATACTAGTATATATATTGAGCGGTGCTACTCTATCGATTGGGTAGCACCGCTCAAACGTACCACTAGTTGCTTTTGTAACTTTTTTGATACATTTTTCTATTCACATTTTTTTAATATATTTAAATATTTTTAAAAAATAAAAAAAATACACTAATACACTTAAAATCACTTTCTTAATCATTAAGTAAAAATAAAAAAGAAAAAAACTGTCCCAACCGGTCAAGTAGAATAGTAAGAATTGGTGGGCACAGTTGTGTTTTCCATATATATTATACTAAATTATAGCATTATAAATTTCATTTATAACATATACAAAATATAATATACTATAATATTAAATGTTGTTGATAGTAGTACGAGCTTGCAACCATCCCTCCCGCCAAGGTGTCCCACCAAATCTTTACTGATTAAACGTATATATTTGAGAGGATCCGATCAGAGGCTCGGTACATTACGATAGATATATTGCTATTCGGGATTCTGATCACTTGATTCTTGCTACATTCTGGAATCGCAAAAGAAGTTGCCGAGCTGAATGACAACTAATAGGCGAAAAATTTCATAAATACATTTCTTATATTTTGAGGTACGTATAGATTGAGAAAATTGAATAATGTTTTAAAAAATAAATTGAGCAAATCAATAATTTTTACAAAAAGATCTTTAATAGTTATAATATTAGTTATAACATATTATATTAATATGTTATATATTTGTTATAATATATTATTATAATATGAGTTATTATAATATATTATATATACTACTATTTAAAATATATAATATATTATGCAACTATAATATAGTATAGTAATTATGAATATGCTATATAATATATATATATACTAGATTATTAATAAATACCAACTATTAATAGTCTAGTTATATTTACGTTCTAACGTCTATTATTTATATTTGAATGTGCAAAAATGTGAGCAGGAAATTTCCCGCTCGATTTAGTCATTCTGTGAACTTTCTCGCTTGATTTACGTGTTCTGTGATGAGCATTAATGTTTGAACGTTTATATTTAACATTTGAATGTTTCAGCTGAAAATTTTGTTGGATGAAAGGAACATTCGAACGTACAAGTTAAATGTTTGAATGTATCATCAAATGAAATATTTTTTGCATGAAAACACCTACGGGAGGAAGCAGAGCCATTTTTGCTTCCCCCATGCATGAAATAGAAAGAGAGAGAAGGTCAGAGATCAAGGTCATGGGTTAGAGGGAGAGAGTTCGAGTGAGAGAGGGTATTGTGAGAGAGGGTTAGAGTGAGAGAGAGTAAAGTAAGAGAGGGCTACGATTTTGCAACCATTTTGGTAAGGAAAAACTATTTTTTTCCCTTATTTATAATTTTATGATATTTCTCGTGTTATATAAATATATATATATATATATATATATATATATATATATATATATATATATATAAGTCTCTAACAAGTTAGTGTTTTTTTTTTTTAAGGATTGGTTGTTTTGGCAAGTTGAAAGCTTTTGATTTGTAAGAGGATATTAAAAAGTGTTAGGTATATTTCTAAACTTTAGTAATATGTTTATGAATTTTGTTGTGAGAATATTGTGAAAATATTGTAATATGGATTTGAAATATTGTGAATTTATGGTGTTTATTGATGAATTAATATGTTTAGAAATATTATTGTGAGAATATTGTTATGTTTAGAAATATTGTTGTGGGAATATTGTGAAAATGTTGTGATATGAATTTAAAATATTGTGATTATTGATTTGAAATATTGTGAGTTTATGGTGTTTATTGATGAATTAATATGTTTAGAAATATTATCTTGGGAATATTTTTATGTTTAGAAATATTGTTGTGGGAATATTGTGAATATGTTGTGATATGGATTTGAAATATTGTGATTATTTATTTTTGTGAATATTTTATGTTTTTTGAATTTGTTCTTTCTTAAGAAAATTATAAGCTTAGGAACTTAAGTTAAATATTAAAAACATTTCTAGTTTAATTAGAATATGTAAGTTTATGCAACTATATAGTGTAAATAACTTAACTATATATAAAGTATAATATAAATATATTAACTATAATATACAATAAATTATTAAATATTCCTACCATTGTGTGGTTCTAAATCATTATATTATTAAATATATATAATATAAATAAAGAAATTAAAATACTCTTCAAGAAAGAAGTATTGAACCCACCAAATAAGTAGAGAGTTGAAATAAATAGATATACTTATTTAAAGTAAAATATTGTGTGTAAATAAATAAGGATCAAATAAATGCTTGATTAGAAATTATATTTGTTTTGCCGATATAAATAAATAACTCACTCAATTAAGTATATAAATATTAATAAACATTCTAGATATAATAACTAATTATAACTAAGTTATAATATAAATATTAAGAAATAAATAAGTATCAATTAGTTGGAATAAATTGTATAATTACAATTAAAATTAAATAGGTATCAATTAATAAATATTTTGGGTCCTATAATAACAACTTAAAATGATAATTTTAAGTATAATAATAATTAAATTATATAACGAGGAAACATTATTTTGAAGAAATGTCTATCAAATTGCTTGACTGTCAAAATCTCTCTAGCCTTAAGAGTTGTCAAGCCCGGAGAGTTTGTGATAGTTAAGTATTATGCACCCTATGCGTAATACTTGGAAAGGATTACGCACCCTATGTGCATGGAGTAAAAACCTTCATTAATTTTGCTTGGGCCTCTGCTGATAGTCATGGTTACATAAGTGTGTCGAGGGTGTTAAAATGTGTGCGCAATAGGGTTGGCTGAAGTTGAAAGTCATATATTTGTGAATGGTATGGATCTAGGGTATACCCGATAGGTACTTCATGGTGAGCCGTATGCACAATCAGCAGATGCATTGTTCGCTCATCCGAATTATTTGTGACACATGGATGATGATTATGAGCGGGATGAGATGGAGGAGATGTTGGGTGACATTGGAGATGTGATGTTTATGGATGATGTAAAAGACAATGCATCAAGTGGTCGAGGGACTGATTCTGAAAATTTTGCTACAATATGAGAAGATACAAAGTGCGAGCTTTATCCAGGTTGTACAAAACATTCTAAAATGTTGTTTATTGTGCGGTTGCTTCACATTAAGTCATTGTGTGTGATGTCGACGAAAGCAATAAATATAGTATTGGACTTATTTAACGAGGTGCTTTCCGATGGGTCTACATTGCCAAAGAACTTTTATAAAGGAAAACAATTGAGAAAGGGATTAGGGTTTGAGTACAAGTCAATACATGCATGCAAGAATGATTGTGTTTTGTTTTGGAAGGAGAACGAGGGGAAACAAGCATGTCCTGTATGCGGAGAGTCAAGGTGGAAGGCTAAGAAAAATGTGCCAATTAAGGTGTTGCGATATTTTTCCTTGAGACCTAGGTTGCAAAGACTATATATGTGTAAGAAAACAACGGCTGATATGAGGTGGCATGAGGAAAAAAGAGTTAAGCATCACTCATATATGAGGCACCCAGCTGACTCACTTGCATGCCAAATTTTCAATGATCAATACCTAGAGTTTGGGATAGAAGCTCGGAACGTTCGCCTAGGACTCACAACTGATGGATTCAACCTTTTTGAGAATATGAGTTCAAGTTATAGCACTTGACTTGTAGTGTTGATTCCGTACAATCTTCCACCATGGAGGTGTATAAAGGCACCCAACTTTTTGTTAACTTTACTTATTCCTAGCCCGAGATCACATGGGAATGACATTGACGTATTCATCCAACCATTGATTAAGAGCTGAAAGAGTTATGGGAAACAAGCGTCATAACTTATGATGCATCCACGTCGACGTCTTTTTCCGATGCATGCTACAGTAATGTGGACGATAAATTACTTTCCAGCATATAAGAATCTTTCCGGTTGGAGTACTAGAGGGAAGTTAGTGTGTCCGACGTATAATAAAGAAACTACTAGTGAGTGGTTAACATATTCTCAGAAATTGTGTTTCATGGGTTATCACGTTATCTACCAGCAAATCATGCATGGAGAAGAGAATGCGTTAAGTTTGATGGGAGAGTAGAGGACATAATTGCACTTAATGAGTTGTCTGGAGAAGAGATAGTGGAACAATTGGTACATGTTAGAGCAAATAATTTAGGCAAAGGTCTGAGTAAGAACAAGAGAAAAAGAGGCGTAGTAGAATTGAATTGGACTAAGCGTAGTTTTTTTTTTTACTTGCCTTATTAGTTGTCCTGCATGTTGTGACATAGTTTGGATGTAATGCACATAGAGAAGAATATATGTGATAATATACTAGGTACATTGATGAGCATTAACAAAAAGACAAAGGACATGATCAAGACGAGGAAAGATCTTGAGAGAATGAGAATTAAACATAATCTACATTTGCAGGTAGAAGGCAACAGGGTGGTCATGTCGCATACATGTTTTACACTGACGAGGGAGGAGAGGATGAACTTCTACAAATGGTTGCAAGGTTTGAAGTTGCCAGATGGTTATACTTCAAATATCGGTAGATGCGTGAGCCCTGATGACTAGGAAATTAGTGGATTGAAAAATCATAATTGTCATGTATTTTTGTAGAAGTTATTACAGGTGAGAATTCTTGAGAAGCTGACATCTAATATACATGTCACCATAACCGAACTTTGTATGTTTTTTAAAGATTTGTGCGCTCGAGTAGTAAATCGAGATATGTTGCAGAAGATGGAAGAAGACATTGCTACTATACTCTGTAAATTCGAGCAGATCTTTTCACTATCATTTTTTGATGTCATGGTCCATTTAGCAATACATTTATCCCAGGAGGTACCGTTGAATGTATCTAGTTGAAAGATATCTGGGTCGACTAAAGCGCACTGTTGGGAATAAAGCCAGATCTGAGGGTTCAATAGCAGAGGCCTATATACACAATGAATGGTTAATGTTTTGCTTTCTATATCTTCATGGTGTTGAGACACGATTTAATCGTCAAGAGCAAAATGCTGATCTTGCTGCTCTGCCTCTTCATGAGCTATCAATGTTTTATCAGAATGTACGACTCTTGGGTGCACAAACGGGTTATGATTTAATTGATAAAGAGTTGGGTAAAGTTTAGTGGTACGTGCTAAATAATTGTCGGGAGATTGATGACTATCTCAAGTATGTTGTTGCATACTTCGAATAATTCTAGTTAAAAAATTTAACTATAACTTTTGTGCTCAAAATAATATTCTTTTGCATTTATAAACAATGAGCACATGGAAAAACTTAGGACATAAGGTGTAGAGAATATAGAGGCAAGACACGAGGAAGAATTTTCTGGATAGTTTGAATAACATGTATGAACATGTGAATTACATTTATGTTAGATCTTTAAACTTTTAACTCTAGATAACTTTTAATACGTATATACTATTTCAATTGATAGATTTTGGAACAACATGCTCATGATCCTGAGTTAATTTATCCTGAATTGTATGCATTGGCCCGTGGTCCCTCAAATAGAGCACTTCGTTATATTGCATACACGGTTTGAGGTTATAGATTCCATACTCTGGACCATGAACATAATAGAAAGACTCAAAACTGTGGTGTGTTCATCGAAGGGAGTCATGGAACAAATGATATTAACTATTATGGTGTTATACATGATATTATCAGATTGAAATATCTGAGTGGGTATGTAACATGTCTTTAAATGTGATTGGTGGAACCTAGGCGGCTGGCAGGTTTTGATACATAGGGATAATCACTTTACGAGTGTTAATACTGCATCTAAATGGTACGAAGATTATCCATTCGTATTGGCTTATCAAGTCACCCAAGTCTATTACTTGATTGATCCAATGAAAAACGCTAATAAAGATAGTGGAGAGATAATTTGGCGAGTCGTACAAAAATTTTCCCCTTTAAATATATATGAAGCAGGAACTAGTGCGGATTATGAGAATAGTGGAGATAAAGATGACACTCCGATTGTAGAGACCTCCCAAGAAGATGGAGAGGGTATTAACTTGTTTGTTGTCCTCAGTGCACTTGAGTTGCTCCCCTTATGTAGCGATGACATCCCACTCGTCCTTCTTGATCCGTCTGTATTAAATGATCATTCAATTCAAGTAAGTGAGGAGGAGGAAGAAGAAGTAGACGAAGAAGAATCCGGGGAGGAAATGCATAAGGAGGACGAAGAAGAGGTTGATGACGACGACGAAGATGCTATTGAGGGAGATTCTGAAACAAGCACGAAAAATATATCCGAAGATGAAGAATAAAAGTACTAAATATTTTATTCATATAGGTGACTATAGAATATTATACTTTTCATAATATCTTCTAATATTAATTTTCTTTATCACATTAATCATGCTTCAAGGATGCCGCCAAAATGACAATGAATAAATTTGTCTCTTCCGCCAAGTCCAAGTCCCGAACCTATTGAGAACTCCCCACGTGAGTGTTTCGCTCCCAAAGATCAGGTGCAAACGCAAGAGAACGACAGCCAGTCGACAACTACTAGTAAGAAAATGTTGTTGATAGTTAATTATATATTAATACTTTTGTCTCCATAACTATATAACTATAATTATATTATTATCTAATAGTTGATGCATCCACTCGTCGCGATCGTGGTTATAAACGTGATATTTCTCTAAAAAAAAAGAGAAGGCACGAAAAACTCAAGATCATAATTCCTGATAATTCCACTAAAGGAGTGGATGATAATGTAGTAGCATTTTCCTCCTATATTGGTACAGTAGTCCGAGCTTATATTCCAGTTTATGTGCGTCATGGCTAGATACTTTGCTCGAGAATAAAGAACACATTCGGAGTCATGTGCTGGTGAGTTTTCCCTGAGAGTACATTTTTTGTATACTAGATTAGTAAACTATATTTTTGACGTAATTCACTTATTAAGATGAATTTGATCTCGACTTTGGTTGTAGTAAGGATTTGAGAACTGTGAATGAGTTGATGGCTATACTATTCCGACATCACAAGGGACGATGCTATAACCACTTCAAGAAATTTGAGACGTTGGAAGAGGCTGCACAGTCACTTTTTCAGCAGATGAAGTTAGACGATTGGAGAAAGTATTGTGATCTTTTCGCATCTCCAAATTATCAGGTATTCCATATTTATAAAATATAATTATTTACATTTATATTTGAGTTATATATTATATGAATATATATTACAATTAACATTCTTAATTAATTTTGTAGTACTTAAGTTCTACGAATGCACAGAATAGATCCGCTCTGATTGTTTACCATCATGCCAGTTCAAGGTCATTCCACCGTCTTGCTAATAAAATGATAATTAATAAATTATAGAATTCATTTATTTTTGTGATATTCTTTTATTTAAGTACTAACATTATCTTTAGAAACATAATGATCTTGAAAACTTTTTCCTCATTTATGTCTATGCTGCTGTTCACACTAATGAGCAGAGTAAGTGAATGGATTCTGCTGCTGCAGATAATTATGTAAGTGGTGTTGATTTTGTTAAATAAATTATGCAACATGTGAATAATTTATTTTTTATTTGTATTTTTTTAATACGTTACTTATTGTATGTTTTCTTTCAAATTGTAGGAAAAAAATGATAGAGTTGCAGTCAGCATCTAGGGAATCCTCTCTGAGGGACATAGACATATTCACCTAAGTGCTCGGGCCCAAGTCTAGTATGGCAAGAGGTTTGGGATGATTTTTCAAGCATTTTGGTTCATTCTCCTCATTCTCATCGACTTCACAAATTAATAATCTTACCAAAGATTTAGAAACTGCACGGTGCAAGAATGAGTATATGGGATCGAGACAACAAGAGTTAGAGTCCCTCTTAAAGTGACAGTCTCATTTAGAGATGTGTTTGCAGGACTAACAGAGAGGGATTAGGAAGAAAGAATAAGCAGTGAAGTCCAAGAGAAAATGGAGCATGTTATGTCATTGCAACAAAATTGCAGTGGGCGAGGAAAGACGAAGAAATGAATATTGCATATCAATTTTATATCTGTATATTACTCTTTATAATGTCTAACTTTAAAACTTTATAAGACATTGTTAATAGTGTGTAATATGATACAATTGGTATAATTTTTAATTTTATGAAAATAGTATTTTTGATCTGTACGTTCGAATGTAAATACAAGATGTATGAATATTAGTTTACATTCAAAGAAATGTTCAAACGTAAGTACACAAAATTATAACATAACATTGGAACGTCACTATAACATTTGAACGTACTTACCCTCAAAAGAACAAAACATTCAAACGTTAAACGATTAACGTTAGATTAAACCTCCGAACTTCAAATTATATTAGTTGAAGTTCGAATGTTAACGAAGAAGAGTTCAAACATTTGAACTCTTCTTCGTTAACATTCGAACAAACGTTCGAATGTAATAACCGTTATGTTCGAGTATTGGTCCGTTAACGTTCGAATGTAAATTCAAACATTTATTGCAGTTAACGTCCGGAAGTTCGAACATAAATATGATACATTCAAACTATAATCAACGAACTTCAACTTTTGTCATTTGAATGTCAATTGGTCGGTTTTACGTTTGAACGTTATATTAGATGTCCGAACGATACTTTTTGTGGTCGATCTCAACTGTAACAAAAAAAAAGTTACGTTTGAATGTTGATTCAAACGGAAACAACTCCAACCGTCACTAAAAATATTTTTAGTGATGGTTCAACAGTAAACCGTCATCAATTGTTTTCTGTGATGCACATTAGGTGACATTTGTGATGACAGTTTAAAAACGACACCTCTTTAGTGACGTTTAGGTTATTTTTTGTGACGATTTTCTTTGTCACTAAAGACAAATTGTGTTGTAGTGACAACTGCAACAGAGGATTTTTTAGACGAAAATTTTCATCCCAAAGAACTACGATATTGTCCCAAAATTCTTTTTGGGATGAAAAAAAATATCCCAAGATCGTCCCAATATCATTATCCCGAAAGGTTTTTTAGGATGAAAATTTAAATTTTATCCTAAAAAATATTTTTTGAGACGAAATTGAACAAAACTTCCTAATCAATACCATTACCCCTCTTATTTTTGTAAGGCTTTATTATCTCTCTCTCTCTCTCTCTTTCCTCCTCCCCCTTTCTCTCTCCATCACTGATTCATTATTCTCAAGCTCCTTCTCATTACCAATTACTTATACTTATCATTCGTGTCAGTTGAAATGAGATAAGTTAATATGATAATTGAATAAAATATTTTTAAAATATTATTTATTAATATTAATATTATTGTGAATTTTAAAAAAATTAAATTATTTATTATATTTTGTGTGAAAATTTTAAAAAAATTATAATAATTAAATAAAATGAGTTGAGATTAACTTTGAATCTAAACAAAATTATATCTATTGCCTTCCACTCCTCACGAACTCCCACAGCCACTACTCTGCCTCTAATCTGCCCAAATCTACACAGTACATAGCCAGTTTTTGTCAGTGCATGAGTCTCGCACCACAACCCCAGCTGAATATGAAGTAATTCTGCACCTCCACCATCTCTCCCCACTCTTGTCTCTTCTGTTTCATCGTTTTAATGGTTTGTTTTGTTTTTCACTTATTTTTATAGATACTAAGAACTAGGCATGCCCCATTCCAACTCCATTAAAATAGAACAAATCCTTGGTTTGTTCCATCTTTTTTTGGGCTCCTTTTTAAGCCTTCAATTGGTGTACGATCCGTATAAAACCCATATTTTTTTGGGCTGAACCAGCCCGTAGTAAAATATTGAAAAATAACATGCAACTTCTTTTGGGCTTTTGAAGTATTTTTGGGAATAGTCACATTACTTGATTAATGGTTTTATATACCGGAAATAATTAAAGCTAGCAATAGCAAAACAAAACAATGTTACATGTGCAAATAAAAACACTACAGATCTAGTAAATATTGATTGTTTTCTAAAAATAAATAATATTGATTCAAGATTTTTTTTTAAATTATATATATTAAAAATAAAATAAAATCTACTTATGACGTTTAAAAATAAAATAAAACAAAATAAAAACCGCATCGATCCAAATTCATAAATAAAAAATAGGGGGAGGAACTCAACAAAGCTGAGTAATTGTACGTTACAAATGCATGAAGAGAATGAAAAAACTTAAAATTAAGCAGATCGGTATTGATCAAGCATTATTTACCCTTTTGCCCATCTGAATATCTCCTGATCCAGGGCTGGTAGAAGCAGTACTCTTGTCTTCTTCAGAACAAACAAACTTGCGCCAGTAAGGGTGATTTCGCCACACAATTGACATTTCTTCAATGGGGACACCCTTAGTCTCCGGCAGGAACTTGTAAATGAAGAAACTCATTACCACTACCCAGCATGCAAAGAAGATGAACAGCCCAAACTTCAGATGGCACAACATTGAGGTGAAGACTTGCGCAATGGCAAAGGTGAAGATCATGTTCACGGAGACATTGACACTCTGAGCAGCAGACCTGATTTCCAGTGGGAAGATTTCACTGGGAACCAACCACCCTAGAGGACCCCAGGACCATGCAAATCCAGCAACGTAAATGCAGATGAAGAACACCAATCCAGAAGCATACCACTTCGGCAATTCACCGGGGTTTCCAGTCATTCCAAATTTAGCAGCAATTGCTATTGTAATTATAACCTGACATATGAACATTTGAGCGCCACCCTGAAGGAAAAGGGTCCTTCTTCCCCACCTATCAACACTAAAAATTGAAACCAGGGTTGCGAGAGAATTAACACTACCGGTAATCACAGCAGACATGAGCGAAGCACTGCTTCCGAAACCAATGGTTTTGAACAAAACAGGAGCATAAAACGTGATCACGTTCATGCCAGTGAGCTGCTGGAAGAAGGGAATGCAAATGGCCATTGTGAGTTGAGGCCTGTACTTCCTTTGGCAAATGGTAGCCCAAGGATGTTTTACTAATTTAGAGGCTTCGCTGGCCGCCGCAATATCATTGAATTCCTCGTCTACGTTGGAAATGCCTCGGATCTTCACAAGTTGTTGCTTGGCCTCCTCGTAATGGTTACGCTCTATCAGAGAGTTTGGAGTGTCGGGAAGACAAAACGAACCTATAATGATAATTAAAGCAGGGACCATGGCACCCCCCAAGCTCAAGCGCCATCCCCAACCACCCTCAATCTGAGCGAAGTAGTTCAGAAGATTGGCAATGAGGATGCCAATTGTAATTGCCAATTGGAACATCATGTTGAGAGCACCTCGGTATTTATATGGAGCCATCTCAGAGACGTAAATTGGCACTGACTGATTTGCACATCCAATACCAAAACCAAGTAGCATACGACCAACAATAAGCATCCAGATCCTATCAGCGAAGCCATTGACAAGCGCACCAACACAAAAAAGTATTCCACCCCAAAGCATCGTAGTCCGCCTCCCAAAATGTCTGGTTATGGTTGATGCAAAGATGGATGCGATCAAAGCAGCAAGATATAGGGACGAAGTAAACAGAGTCAATGCCTGACTGTCGAATTTGCAGTACTGATCATCAGAAGGTTTCACCGCTGCCTCCTTTCTGTATACAGCGGGAAAAAACTTTTCCAAGAAGGAATCCATGGATGTAACTCCGCCTGAAATTCCAAGATCATAACCAAAAATCAAGCCACCCGTGGCAGCGACTACGCATGTCATGAAAACCTTGAAAGTGAGTTTGCCCGGATAGTCCGGTCCATCCGACGAAGCGATAACACCACCGGCCATTTTGACGTAATTGATCACTTCTTTAGAAGAGAAAAGAGCCAGGAGGATTGATCAAACGATCAGAAGCACTGAAATTTATAGACCAGGAGTGCCAGGATTCCTATGGGCACTAGTAGTCTACCCATGATCATGAATTTATCCATATTCGATTTTAAGATTATCACGAAAATATCTAAACAGATAATCTAATCGTATAACTGAAAGTGCGGAAGGACTCATTTTTTTCAAGAAAAAAATTGTAATATACGTGTTAGAGTTTGATCAGTTGGGATTTTCTTGATAAATATAAAAGATTAGGCAGATAAAAGAAAAATTACTTTATCTTTTGTAACTACACAATTATGTAGTTCTTGAATAGAGTTCAGCTACATACTGTCACTTTTACATACATCTTGTGTTGAAAATTCTATTCTCAAGCCCTCCAATTGATTCAAGATAATTTCAATGACGAAGCCCTATAAGCTCTTTCTTAGGACTGTTCACCCAAACGACCTGACCCGAATTTGAGGCTTCCAGTCTGACCCGAAACATCATGACATTTAAGAGAAACACTTGTCTTAGTGTACTTTTTTTCAACTGATGACAAAGATTAGGTTCCAAGACACAGTGAAAGAAAAGCACAAAGGAAGGCTATAGAACATATTTCAAGATGCAAATCACTTAAACTTCGTTTCATATTATAATAGCGATAATACTGCCCAATATTTCCAGATGCAGCAACAAAACAACTCTGTCAAGGAACATATCTATCTGTTCCATACAACTTCAACCTTTTTCAAACTAAACAATACAGCTGTACATAAATCCTAGGCTGCAACACTTTTTGGCAGTGTCTATTGAGGGGTTCATTCATCCAGCCCAAGTCATTGCCAATATCAGCAAAATTGAATGAAAAACCACTTAAAATATAATGTATCATCAATTGGCCTAGCTGAAAATGATAAAATGTTTTTTAAGTATGAAGAACAAACAATCATGCAACAGAACTACAACACAAAGACAAAGCACCAAGAACATAAGATTCAGTTTTTTTTTTTTTTTTTCTGGACTATTAAATGATGATCAGAAAATTAGAAAGAAAAATTGCAGAGAAACTTTTTGTTCAAGACAAAGAGTATACTAATTGAACAATGTACAATCCCTAGATAAGAAATACAAAGTTATCCAGAATTTAGAAATACAGCGTATAATATATGCTCCACAACAACAACTTGAAGTGCATGTAACTCTAAAAAAATAGAAAATTCATCTGCTGACTGAATAAATAAAAGCAAGCTAAAAACATAATAAGGCTCATAAGATAGCTTGCATATTAAACACATCACCAGTCAAGAGTCAAATCAAAGTTTTTACACTAGTGGCCAATAACTTGCTGAATATGTTTCTCTGAACACACTGCTAGACAAACATACTTTCAACTCATCAAGTTAGTACTGAAACAATCACAATATTGAACTTAAGTTTTGGTTATCGGGTAATACCCGATCTGA
This sequence comes from Cyclocarya paliurus, assembly GCA_029856935.1. Classification (NCBI taxonomy): domain Eukaryota; kingdom Viridiplantae; phylum Streptophyta; class Magnoliopsida; order Fagales; family Juglandaceae; genus Cyclocarya; species Cyclocarya paliurus. The sequence goes on from CM056953.1 coordinate 13,559,007, forward strand.
ATTATTTCAAAACTGAATTGAAACATGTCCATTTCCAACCCGTCTCATTTTGGATCGGACGTCGGATGAGAAAAGTTGGGTTGGATTGGGTAAACAGATTTAGCGCTATATATGTTTGTCTCTAATTTTCTCCTTCCAAGTTATACATAATCAAAAGAGACAAATGGATTTTTTTGTTAGATGTCACTACTACAACATAGGGTGTTTGAGACAAAAAGTTTCATTCCAAAAAACTACGATATTGTACCAAAACTATTTCTAGGACGAAAAAAAATCATCCCAAAGTCGTCCCAATATTATTATCCTAAAAGGTTTTTTGGGACGAAAATTTAAACTTTGTCTCAAAAAATATCTTTTGAGACGAAATTGAACAAAACCGATCAATAGCATTCCATCGATTTTTTTTTTGGAAAATTAAATTTCATCCTAGATATACAGTCAACCGATAAAATCATTACTTTCGACTGTGAAGTTTGGTCGAATGCATTGGGTTGAGTGGTCGATCGAAATAAATTCATTCAAATGCATTGACATGGAAAAATGTTCGAACGTTAAATTTAGTGGTCGAAATACAATTATGTTCAAACATATTACGTTGAATGTTTGATTGGATTATGATACGTTTGAATGATTTACTAGGAGATGACGTTCGAACATGGAATATAGTCTTCGAAAGTATATGTAATGTTTGATGCCATCAGAAAGCATTCGAACGTTTATTACGTTCAAACGTTATTCGATTGACGTTCAAACGCTGATCATGGATTACATTCAAATGTTCTTTGTGCTCGTTCGAATGGTTTGACTAACTATGTTCGAATGATTGTTGATCGTTCAAACATTAGGAATTTGATTTTACTCAATAATGAAAAACGAAAGACACATACATGATATCTTAAAAAATACCTTACAATTTTTTCAATAAACATAAAAGTAGTCTCATAAGTACGAAATAAATAAATAAAACAGTAGTGTTCATGATACATAAAGAGTTGTAAATTTTGTGTAATGTAAGTCAGTTGCATGGAGGCTTGAATTGTTGCATAAAATCTGTATTTGGAGTTGCATTTCTCTCATGAACACCTTTTGTTGATGTTCTTGTTGTTTCAATAGCATCTACATGTATACTTGTTATGCCATTTGAGCCTCTAACTCATACTGCCTTGTCGTCATTTCCTCGATGTCATATTTCGCTATCTCTAATAATCTAGAGGTGATGGAGATATTGCTGGACAATAAGGGCAAATTAAAAGGCTTGACACAACGATTCAAACTCCTCAAATATCCTAACCGTGGTAGACCCTGAACTTTTATAAAAATGTCAACATTACTTGTTTAAGAATTTTGATCAATCGCAAATTTAGTACATAGGGTAATATTGTCACAAATATTCAAATATGTTTAATTAAAAAAGATAATATTACTTGGGCGTCAGGATGAGTCCACTCTCCATTACGATCTGTATATGATGTATTATATAATTTTGTTAGATCGTAATTAGGTATTTTACTTTTAATACAAGAAATATATTTTATAGAAATAAAGTCATTAAAATACAACAAAAAATAAACTTGAACAATCAAATATATAAAATAACAATACCAATTTTTAGAGTGATGATGGAAAAATTTTGAGCTTGCGTAATAATGAATCTTTAAGTTTGATCTATTTATTTTATTTATAAAATTTCGCTCATGCATAAAAATTGTAAATAAAATTGTTTGAATAGTAAGTCAATTTCCCGCTAACTTTAATAACTTACCCTGACAATTTTCCAATCGAATGTAACTGATATTCATTTGATTGGTTATTTCTTTTCTGAGCCAACAGCTAAGTACATGTTCATGTTCGAATGAACATTTTATTGAGGACGAAATTACTCGTCCCTAAATATCTCGTTTGAACGTAATATTTATTGTTCAAATGGTTAGCAACTTTTGTCAGTGTGTAGAGACGGATTAAATTTAAATTTTGTCTTGAAAATTATTTTGTGAGATGAATTTTAATAGGTACCAAAAAAATTCATCTAATTTTTTTTTTTTTTTTTTATTGTTTTTGTAGTGTGTCGTTGTGCGTAAGACGTAAAAATTTTGTGGCAGCAGATTTAAACTTTTATTTTTTTGTTGTAGTGTATCATTATGACGTAATACCTAAAAATTATGTGGCAGCAGATTTTGAGAAAACTTTTTCAAGAATTTCTGTCAATGACCAATTCTGGCAATTATTTTGATAAAGATGTTTGCCGTTTTTCCCGCACTTCGACTATAACTTTCCACCTAAGAATATTTTGTCCTCTTCGAATGGTTAGCGACTTTCGTCGGCATTTCTGACAATTACCAATTTTGGCAATTACCATTCAAAATTATGTGGCAGCAGATTTTGAGAAAACTTTTTCAAGAATTTCTGATAATTACCGATTCTGTTAATTATTTTGATAAGAAAAATATTTTAATTATAAAAATAATCTTATAAACAGCATAATTTGGTATAATTCGTAAAATTATAAAATTATTTTTATTATAAAATAAATTTAATAAAGTACATAAAATCATATTAATTTATATGATTATTTTCATACAATCTCTTTACCGTTATAAGAGTCTCTTTCTGACAAAGACGTTTGCCCTTTTTTCCTCACTTTGTCTCTAACTTTCCCAAGTACAATATCTTGGGAAGTCATTTCCGTCCGCTTATTCCTTTCCCTGTCTCCTCTGAAATGCTCCCACTTTGGCTAAACCTTCCTCTCCACAGCTGGTATGCCTGAACATCATGTCCTTGCATTCAAACCTTTTCCATCTCTCTCCTGCAATTTCCTGCATCCTACCACGATCTTGCTTGTCCTTCAAGAGTAAGTTCTTTACCTTCGCAAATGATATAAAGTTTATAATTTTTACTTGTTTTTGAGCATTGCTTCCATACCCATGTAAGAATATTTGATGAATACTCTGCTCAAGTCTTTCATGATTCTGACCACATATAAACTTCGCTTGGTATGCTTTCTAGCTATGATATTCTTGCAGAGGAAAGATCAAGAAAAGATCTCAAAAGCTTGAGAGCTTGAGTTTTTCTCTCCGATATATAGCAGCCAAACAGAGTCAAAAGTCTGTGAAAAGTACTTCATGTGTCTCTGTCGGTGGTTTTAGAAATGAGAAACGTTAGTTGATACGTAAGCGCTATCTAATCATTTAAAGAAAAAAAGGATAAATACATGATTTATATGAAAATTAATAATTTTTTAACAGTAAATTTTATTCTTTTTAAAAATAACTATATAGGATTTATATACTTCATGATTACACGTAATATTACAGATAGTAGTGGGTTAATTATGTACTAGTTCATCACCGGAAGTTTCCTTTGATCGTTCGATTCCTTGTCGTCCAGTTTCTTTTAATAAGAATATAAAAAAATTATAAATATTTTAACTATAAAAAAATTTACAGAAGTAAATTTGTAAATAAATATGCTTTAATGTGATATATTAGATTATAAAACTATTCCTATTTAAAGTAAATTTAACATATTATATGAAAAAAAAAAAATTTATCAATTACTATTCACTACTTCATGCAGCACACATTTGTAGCTGTATAATATACCTGCTAGTGTTATTTGCATCGCTACCATATGATCTTGTAGGTGTCTGGTCATTGGGGGCTAAAGATCACAAGCGGCCAAACTCTCCCTTGAGATGCTGCCCTATATCCAAACCCGGGACTCGTCAAGGTATGTACGAGCACGGGGCGCCGTACTAGAATGAACCCATACCATGCACAGAGCTGCTGTAGAATAAGTGTGTGGCTTACTGAATATAATTTTTCGAGAATACTAATTTTAGGTGGACTAAAAAAATAATTTCTTTTCAGACTCAAGGCCTTACTTTTAGAGAAGTACTATAGCTTTAAAAGAAATTAATTTCATAAAAATAAATTTACAAATTAACAAGATTTCTTATTATACGTTAGATCTACTTTACAATAAAAATAAATTTTTAATCTGATGTATCATATCAAATCATATCATTTATAAATTTGATTTTGTAAAATCAACGTGTGACTAAAATATTTCTCATCTATTTATATGAAATGCATTTATATAATTAAACCAATTATAATGTCTCCAAAACTCAGATGGGTTTCAACATGATGATCTGCCGGTCATAAAGTGGCGTGAGGCACTTGTAGAGGCCGATCACACGGATAGGGCAGCAGATGATCTCAAGGTGATTTGAACACTCTTTTTTTTCGACCATACTTATTACTTTTAACCTTTTTTTAATGATAATGCTATGGACAATTTTTAAATACACAAGTTTTTATAAAAAAAGTTTGGATCCCACCATAAAAAAGTAAATTTCCAGGCTTGTACATGATCACCATTTATCTAAAAAAGTTAAACTGATGAAAAGAGATATATTTTATTATTTATTTTATATTATTAATTTTTTAAAATAGTTTCATAATGTTTCTGATCGGTATTTGAAGTACGTAGTTATGATTTTAATGTGCCATGCATGTTTTACTGGTAGTATTTAAAAAAATAGTAATGTTAGATATAAGTTTTAAATAAATAAATATGGTATAAACTCTTAGTAAAAAATTGAGTTCTACTAAAAGAAAAAACAGGTTTTTTTTTGTATTATTTTTTTTATGTCGGATCTAATTTTTTTATAAAGGAAGTATGCAGGTGAGATTGTACGTTCATTGATAAAATCATATACGTGTACGTACAGGAACGCGTGGACTCCATCAAAAGGATGTTGTCGTCAATGAATGATGGAGAAATCAGCATTTCGGCTTACGACACAGCCTGGGTTGCTCTTGTACAAGATGTCAGTGGAAGTGGTCTTCCCCAGTTCCCATCTACCCTTCGCTGGATTGCCAACAATCAGCTTCCCGATGGTTCATGGGGCGATGGTGAAATCTTCCTCGCTTATGATCGGATACTCAACACTTTAGCCTGCGTTATTGCCTTAAAATCATGGAATATTCTTACTGAAAAGTACCAAAAAGGTATTAATTATCCCTTTTTTTTTTTCCTTTATGAAATAAAATGAGTATTTCAACATATGAAATATTTAATTAAATCAAGTAAAGTATAGATTCAAGTTTCAAATATTGGAAAATAATGTAAAAATAATCATGAATCTGTTCAATAAATTTTCCAAATGATTATAATAATATTTGAAAAAAATGAAAGAACCAGAAAATGTAATTTTCTGGATATAAATAATATTATTGGATATTTTTTAATATTATTAGAAAATGTAATTTTCTGGATATAAATAAAGAAGCAGAAAAATAAATAATATTATTTTTTAATTGTTTCAGTAAAGTACTATTGGATATAATTTTTATTGGAACGATAAATGTAAAAATAGACTTCATTTCAAATTTAAAAAAGTATAATGTTTTTTTCTTCAATTCAAAATAATATTAGTTTAAAAAGTATTATTCAATATGATTCATTATTAAGATAAATAATATGAAGACAACTATATTTATGTTTAAACGATATCCTATGGCAATAAAATTTTATTCTTTAAATTTAAAGAAAATATTTTATTTTTGAACTTAAATATAATATTATTAATCTTTTCAAATTTGGAATTGCAATATGGATCTTAGAAAATAAAGCATGCTCTTACTAAAATAATATTTTTTTTTACCATAAAAATAAAATACTGAATATGATAAATAAAAGACCAATTATAAACTAATGCATAAATTGGAATCTAAAAATATTAATTGAATTTTTAAAATGAAAATATTATTTTTCCAATAACTATGATTTGTTTTTATGAATTATTATGAAAAATAATATGCCTATAATTGTAAATTTTTTTATAATAATTTTATATACAAAAAATACTATTATATATTTTTAAATCTAAGAAGAAATAAAAAAAAAAATCCTAAGCTGTTAATTTGTTCCACAAAAGTTCAATAAACCAAAATATTTAATTTAGATTATTTTTAAGTTCATCATTATTATTATTATTATTATTATTATTTTATTCTAACTAATATTAGAATAACAAAAAATTTAATGATATTTTTAATGATGAATTAGAGCGCCAAAATGTAATTGTGCAAAAAACCATTATACGCATCATTCTCACACACTATACACCACTTTATTTTTATTTTATTTTTGTTTTATTCTTCTTAAACTAATTGAATTCTTCTAGTCATCATTCATATACCACATATTTGATAAGAGAAAAAAATAAAAAGATGTGTGGTGTGTGGTATGTGGGCCGATTAGAATAATATAAAATTTAATTGTATTTTTAATGATGAATTAGAGGACAAAAATGTAATTTTACAAATGAGGGCAAAAACGTAATTGCCTAAATGGAATAATGTGAACTCAAACAAAATCTACTGTTCATGAGACTATAACCTCTTTTATTGTAGTGTATAAATATATATATATATATATATATATATATATATATATATATATATGGGTGTAAAATTCTCGGTCTAGATAGGCCAGATTGAAAACTTGTTTTGTCAATTTTGGTCCTCTATTTGTGGGACCGAATGGGTTTCAGTCCGATCTCGGGGTGCGATTTTTTCACTTTGAACAGGACCGGACCGATAGAATTACAAATATATATTTTTAAATATTTTCTTTTATAAATTATATATATTATTTTATATAGTAGTTATATAATTGAATTATGTAATTTTCATCTAACTTATGACTATTGACAATATAAAATTTTAAATATATAATTATTAATTAACTAATATATAATTATTTTGATAATTTGAACAACATCTTTTAGGCTATTTTTAAGTAAAAAATGCAAAATAAAGTTACATAGTTGTATCATTCAAAATTATAAACATTGTAGGCTTATTATTATTATTATTATTATTATTATTATTATTATAGGCCAAAAATACACATTGCTGGATTTTTTTGCATACTTCAAGAATGATGGAGTTTTTTGTATGATTGGGCCCTTATTTGAAATTGGCCTAGATTGATATGGACTAACTAGACCAATTGCTAACGGTCCAATCCACTAGGGTGATTTTCCGGTCCAATCTAGGAAAATGATGTTTCGATCCATCATTCTCGGACCAGACCGATTTACACCCCTATATATACATATATTATATATATCTATAAATATATATGCATATATTATAACGTGGGGTTGCCATTGTGATAGGAATTTCCTTTTTGAATGAAAATATGTCAAAGCTTGAATCCGAGAATGATGAGCACATGCCAATTGGCTTTGAAGTTGCTTTTCCTTCGCTTGTGGAAATTGCTCGTAGTTTAAACATGGAAGTACCTTACGATTCTCCTGTCTTTCAAGATATTTATGCAAAGAGAGATGTAAAGCTCGCAAGGTAGATTTAGTTCATTGCTCAAACTTCACCCACAAAGAAAAAGGTCATTCCGGATTATTATGTTTTACATGGATGTAATGACTATGTCTTGTGTATATGAATGCATGCGATAGGATACCAAGGGACATCATGCACAAAGTTCCCACAGCTTTGCTCTATAGTTTGGAAGGGATGCCCGACCTAGACTGGGAAAAGCTTCTTAAACTGAAGTCCCAAGATGGTTCCTTCTTGTTCTCTCCTTCCTGCACAGCCTTTGCACTCATGCAGACCAAAGACCTAAATTGTTTGAACTACTTAAATAGGGTGGTCCAGAGGTTTAATGGTGGAGGTAAAAGCTGTGTCTTTTCAACAATTCATAAAATTCAAGCTCATCCCGTGACTTCATGAAAATCTCATATAGAAAAAAGAAATACACGTGAAATAAGTTCTACAAATTTATTTAACGTTTAATATCGCCTGAAAATCCACACCAGCAGCAATTAATGTTAAATGATGTAGAAATTATCTTATTCACGTGTCTTTCTCTTGTTACAATAGATTAATTATTTTGTTCTGATCTTCAACTATGCTATTGCTATTAATTCGATTTTTCTAAGCTTCATTCTGCCTTTAGTCCCCAACGTGTATCCAGTGGACTTGTTTGAACACATTTGGGCAGTGGATCGGTTGCAGCGGTTAGGAATTTCCAGATACTTTCAACCTGAGATCAAGGAATGTATAAAATATGTTTACAGGTATGTGTATATATATATATACGTTTATATATATTTGACCCACTAGAGGAGTACTTACTTAATTAATTAATTAAATAATAACATGTTCATTTTAATTTACAGATATTGGACACATAAAGGGATTTGCTGGGCGAGAAATTCAGACGTTTATGACATTGATGACTCGGCCATGGGATTTAGGTTACTTAGATTGCATGGCCATGAGGTTTCCGCTGGTATTACGGCCGTTCCAATATATATATGGCGATCAATATGATCGATGTTTTCAATATAATTAGCATTAGTTATGTTTTTTTGATATGATCATGACAGATGTGTTCCAGCATTTTGAGAAAGGTGGGGAATTCTTCTGCATTGGCGGGCAGTCTACACAGGCTGTGACAGGAATGTTTAACCTGTATAGGGCATCTCAGGTGCTCTTTCCAGGAGAGAAGATCCTTGAGGATGCAAAGCAATTCTCATTCAACTTCTTGAGAAAAAGAGAAGCTGCTAATCAGCTCTTTGACAAGTGGATCATTACCAAGGACTTATCTAGCGAGGTATATATATGCGATGCCATCGATCAGTCCGATCGATTTTATAAATTCAAGCTTATTAATATATTCATTAACAAAATGGCAAGAATTAATTACTTGGCTGCTCAATTAATAATCAAAAGGCTATTAGAAATAAAGAAGTGGATCCTACGTACAACATTTATTGCTATTCAATAAGATTTCTTCAAATTCTTACTGATCAAACCACTCACATGTGGCTCGATATCACAGTTCCTTGGCCAAAATTTGGTCAGAAGACTTTAACTTTTGACAAAAAGTGCCCCACATTCGGCTTATCATTATTGGAAAAGTATTTGACATATGAAAAGTTGATCAAATGGTTTACGTGCATATATCGCTTCTACAGCATGATGAGTACTTGTAATTTAGGATTAATCCATTTTCCAAAATTTAGGTATTTTCGCCGCAAAATATCTTTTTTATGGCAAATTTGTCAGTTGTCAGAAGAAAAATGCGGCATTGTGATCTCTTGCGTCCATAAATTACCGCCCCCAATTATTTTTAGCCGCAAAAACCGCTTTTTCTGATAGTAGCGCGCAGTTAATGATCATAGCGATATAAAACAGGTAGGGTACGCACTGCGAGTCCCATGGTATGCAAGCTTACCTCGTGTGGAGACAAGATTCTACTTAGAACAATATGGTGGCAAGGATGATGTCTGGATTGGCAAAACCCTTTACAGGTACTACTTCTGATCGATCTCTAGGCGACTCTCGATTGTGTACGTAGCTAGTCTCCATCCACTCGTACTGTGTTAGATCGACCTTTCCTGATCTTTAGTTTTATATGGTAGCTAGGTAAAATGCTTTAGAATTTTGTGAAAAACGTTTTGAGTTTGTTTTTTTTTTTCTTTTTTTCTTTTTTTTTTTAGAGAGAAAGAATGGAGAAATTTTTTAGTATTTGTTTTAATAACTTTTACATTAATTAGGATTTATGAAAGTGGATATAAGGTAGATCACACGAAAAGTATTAAAGTTGTTTAAATATAATATTTTAAAAGTAATTTTATTTTCTAAGTTTTAGAAGTAATTTTATTTTTTGTGTTTAGAGAATAACTGGATGAAATTTTGAAAAGTTAAAATGGTTTGCAAATCATTTTAGCTAGCTCGTTTGCAACTCACTCGCTTGGTTTCAATTTTTTACAATTTACTCCCTGATTATACAAATTTTTGCAATTAACTAAATCCTTTTGTGCATCTCCCACTAATTAATCTAATAATAATGAGGTTGACACGTGTAAAATAATCAGAACTTTCTTTTTTGATAACCAACATTCATTCATAAAAATTCAAGCAATACAAATTGTTTTTATCAATCCAAATAGCTTGAGAACCTCATTGGTGCACGTGAGAACCTCAATATTAATGAATTAACGGAAGAGAGACATAAGAACTTGATTACAAAAATTTGTATGACTTAATTGTAAAAAAATGGAAACCGATATATATATAGACTTGGAAACGTGCTAAAACTTGAGAATTAATTTTGTAATTAATTCGATATTTATCGACGGTTAGTTTAATTTTAAAACAAAATGGATATTTAGACAAAGAAGTGTCGGGGCCAAAGCGCGACACAAAATAATATTGTTCGTCATTATAAGCTGTCCTTTTATTGCATGGGCTAGCTATCACTTTAGAACATAAATTATCATAGGATATTCTTACAAATTAAGGTGCACCTTTAGGCAGCAAGGAAGCCGAATGCAAGTTGATACAAATTATCATAGAATATTCTAAGTGTCCTTATCATGTATGCCTCCTTCATGCTAATAAATATTTGATACAAATTAATACACAAGAATCGATGGTTCCATCTTCCCAATGGAAAATCTAAACTAATATTCAAACCCTCATATAAACAAAAATCTGTATAATACTCATGACTCTTGTTGGTTCCTTCTTCAGGATGCCCTTTGTCAATAATAAAACCTATCTCGAGCTGGCAAAATTGGACTACAACAATTGCCAAGCATTACATCGGATGGAATTGGATAGTATTCAAAAGTAAGTACGAAGAATGAGACGTCCTTTTCTTACTCTTTGAAGTATCGATCATATAAATTAGCTTTAAGTTATGATCTGTCAATTAATTGATGTCACCTCAAGAGATAATAAATTATGGATATTGGAAATATTGGCTGAATCATTGTTAATATATTGAGAGGTTTTGCAATAATGATCCATATATAGGTGGTACGAAGAACGCAATCTTGGAGACTTTGGATTAAGCAGAACAGCCCTTCTATTGGCTTATTTTTTGGCTGCAGCCAGTATTTATGAACCGGAAAGGTCAAGGGAACGGCTTGCATGGGCTAAAACCACAGCCTTGGTCGAGGCAATCGCATCTTATTTTGATAAGGAAGATATGAGGAGAGCCTTTCTAAATGAATTCGAGAAAAACATCAATACACGAGACTACATTAATTTCAGGAGGTAAATTTAAATTTGGAATTTCTAGCCACGTACATGAAGCAAAAACCCTCTCTTTTTTTAGAACTTTTAGGCTGATATAATAAATAACTAAAAAAGTTATTTAAAGAAAAAAACACAACTAAAAAGCATGGATGGAGAAGTCATACTCAAGTGATATTAGTTGCAGAAAGTCGAATACAAAGAAGAATGGGGAGGCACTCGTCGGGATATTGCATGAATTCCTAAAGCATCTCTCATCGGAGGCAATAGTTGTTCAGGACGGACAAGAAATCGGCCACCATTTACGCCTACGGCAAGCGGTGAGTAATTTCTTGGAAAGCAACCACATTGGTAGCTAATAGTATTATCATAATACGTACAAATAAAAGCAATATAAGTACAGATGAACTTGTGAACTCTTTTGCCTAATTTTAATTAGTTTCATATTTCTAATCTTGTTTTTAGATTTTTTTTTTTTTAATAAGTGTGCTGACATGACATTTTAATGTCACTTGTCGAGCTTTGATAATTGATTGCCATGTGACAATCTTGATGTTAGTCAATTGGAGCCTTTACCTTATTACTCGGTTTCAAAAAGTAAGTTATAAAAATTTGAAACCGAGTGAGTGATTTGAGAACGAGTTAAAACTCAGGGACTGATTCTGTAATTAACCCTTTATTGAGCCATTAATGTTGTCCCAACAAAAATCCACATAAGCAATAATATACTTTGTAGGCTTACTATATATGTTTGTCTGTCTCTCACTTGAAAGGATAGTTTTCATGATCAAATGCATTTTCATTCATTAATGCTCGTGTCTGTTTTCATCCATGTTTTAACAAGAAGAAACCAATACCACATAATTATAGCAAATTACGTCAAAATGTTTAATTTGGTGGCCTTATAAAGCATGCCCCATTAAGTAAAAGGGCGTGAATAACTTTTATTATTATTATTATTCTTAATTGGTACTATTAAATATAGTGGGAGAAGTGGCTGCTTGAGTGGTACAGAGACGGCGATAGGCACAAAGGAGAGGCAGAGCTACTCGCAGATATGATAAATGTCACTGCAGGCCATGATTCATTTTCAGAAGAGCTATTGTCCCATCCTCAATATAAGAGACTGTCCGGCCTTATTAACAAAGTCTGCTACAAACTTAGCTCGTACCAAAAGGACAAGGTTTGTTTTCAGTAAATATCAATAATGTTAATTTTAGGGCGTAAAAGTTAGGCAAACTCTTAAAAAAAAAATTACTTTTCATATGAATCCTAGATGAGCTCCATCATTTTTCAACTGATCATGATTGCCCGAATTTGTACATTTTATGATTGTACGAGTTATTTTCCTTGGAGAGAGAGATCACACAACATCAAATCTCTAGATATATAGGATAGATATTACTTAGCTCAATATTTATTCTATTAAGCTATTATTTGTCATTTATTTAATTTATGCAATATGCAGAACCGTTATGATACTTTTTTCTATTAGCATAATTAACATTTTGGCATATTTCCGACCAAAAACAGTATATTATATGGGACGTTGTTTGTAAAAGCAAACCATTACCAGCTTGTGTCTTTGTTTTTTTTTATGTTTTTTTGTTTTTGAAACCTTTCCATTTGGGTGATTGCAATGTATGATTCCAATGCATTTTCTCATTAAAAAGATCATTTCTATTTAGTAAGGCCGATGTGAGTGTTGGAAATTAGCTTTACTTTATGTTAAGAATATAATATAAATAATTAAATTTGCATCTTCTCATCTACTTAAGCTTTTGAAATAAGTGGTGATTTCATACTTTCATTTTCAGTTGTTATTTTTTTGAAGGTTCCTAGTTTTTTTATCATGGGCAGATTTTCTAAATCATGCAGGTAGACAACAATTGCAACGACAATATTACGGCATATGCTAATTATTGCCTCACAACCCCAGAAATAGAATCTGAGATGCAAGAACTTGTGCAATTGGTAGTCCACAACTCCAAAGATGATATTCATTCTGATATAAAGCAAACATTTCTCGCAATAGCAAAGAGCTTTTATTATGTAGCTTACTGTGATCATGAGACCATCAACTTCCACATTGCTAAAGTACTGTTTGATATAGTAGTTTGAGTCTTGTGTATGTGTACATTGATTCCGTCATTTATGTTCAGGAAGAGAAGATTTTTGAAGAAATCTTAAAAAAAAAAAAACTAGTTTGACTAGTGCTCAATCACTACTTGTATATCTATTATATGACAATCAGTTTAAATTCTTACAAAACTCTGTAAACCGACATGATCTTTGCTCACAAGTCCATATACAACATGACACCACGAATGACCTTGTCGAACCGCTAGAACTTTAGCTCATCAATGATTGAAGTCACCAGCTATCTCTAAGAATGCTGTTAATGATGTGTTTCGCACACCGGTCACCGGGCTCAATGATCTTGCAACACGAGAAATGTAAGGGCTTAAGGAATCCATCTCGTGTACAGGGTACCACACCGTCATGTTTAATGGGGTATGGTTCTCCCAGGCCCCATCCCATGTGGCTAATGGGTGTGTGTGGCCACTACCTGGGCATTTTGTCAGGAACAATTCTACCTACCAGGTTCTCCTATTTGCGCTCCATATTTGCAATTCATCCGGATAGGGTTGTGTCTAAGCAAGCGTTGTCTCATCTCCCATGCCAATCTTTTTTCCCACGTGGGCTCTGGACCCTCTTTCTCATTTATCGCTTAGTGGACCAGTTACATCTTGGTCATTGGGCTTCCTAGAACTAGTCCAAGCTCGATCCAGTGGGAGCTAAAAATATCCCTTCCAGCTACCCTGTAAATTTCTATCGAACATGAGCAGGTGGGAATTTTCTCTTCTCCTTTTTCTTTTTTCTTTTTACACTGCGACACTTCAGTTGTTTGTGAGTGATCTTGGCACCACAGCAACACCTGAGCAAAAGCTAGCAGCTGAAGGTTACCATGAAGGTACCGAAGCAGGAATTGGCAACCAACTAGAATGCCACAACGGTATTCTAGCAAGAGATGGTGGCTAGAAGGGACGACTTGGGGGCATTATGTCGAGGATTGGAAGCTGAGGCCTTCAGCAGTACTGAGGGCTGGTTTGAGCTAGTGCTCGATGCAGGTGCAGGTCCTTTTTCTTGGGGGGGCATAATTATTATATATCTACTATATTATAATAAGTGACTATTTAATTGTGAATAGTAACTTTCGTTCTTTTTCTGTTAAGTCATGTTTCACCAAAAAGCTCTTAAAATTCTGGACTATTTGGCGTGTAGCTCTCTTGTAGAATTTAATGAAAGATCTTGTTTTACCAAAATGTCCTTAAGACACTTGCTCATTTAACGTGTAGCTCTCTTATAGAATTTAATGAATGGTCATGTTTTATCAAAATGCCCTTAATATTCCCGTGGTGCAGATTGACGTTCATTTTTCATGTCCTTTTTGTTCTAACAATGTACTCATATAATATGGATGCAAATCAATACTCACACTTTGTTAAAGTTTAGATTTTTTTTTTTTAATTTTGATTTTTTTTCTTTCTTTAACCTTGTATTTTATTTTTTCAGACAAATAAACTACTTAGTTTTTCACTTTTTTATTTAAATTATTATGTCAGGTACCCAGGGGCTAACGCACCTAGAGCTGTTCCTTATATAAATATATATATATATATATATATATATAAATATATTCTACATAAAATTAATACAAGATAAAATTTTGTCCGTGTTGCCTAGGTAGAGAGGCAAGCGCACTTTGTGCGAAATAGTACCAAGAAGAGAACATGTTTTTTAATTACAATAGTGCATTTTCTAAAAAAGATATAAAATAAGAAAAATAAAAATAAATAGTTCCTTAATATTGTTATCATGAATAACTTAGCTTAGAATATTCTCTGCTCATTTAATCAAAATGTACTTCAAAAGGGTTGTTCATTTGTTAGTTTAGATGGGAATTAAACCAAAGTAAAAACAAGTAGGGTTTAATTTTTCTTTTTTCTTTTTGAAAAAAAAAATATTATTGTAGCATGCATCTTTAGAAACCAAAAGTACCGTTAATTGAACTACTTAAGATTTTATAATTTGCACTATCTTTAAGACTTCACCATTAAAATAGTACCACATGTTCTGCTTGTAATTTTTCTTGACGAGCATATCGATCGAGTATATTATCAAAAGTAAATAGCTTAATTTAAATTGCAAAAAAGTATGATGAAATTACTTGATTGTTTTCTAAAAATAAATAATATTGATTCAAGATTTTTTTAAAAAAAATAAAATTATATATATTAAAAATAAAATAAAATCTACTTATGATGTTTGAAAATAAAATAAAACAAAATAAAAACCGCATCGATCCAAATTTATAAATAAAAAATAGGGGGAGGAACTAAACAAAGCCAAGTAATTGTACGTTAAATGCATGAAAAGAATGAAAAAACTTAAAATTAAGCAGATCGGTATTGATCAAGCATTATTTACCCTTTTGCCCATCTGAATATCTCCTGATCCTGGGCCGGCAGAAGCAGTACTCTTGTCTTCTTTAGAACAAACAAACTTGCGCCAATGAGGGTGATTTCGCCACACAATTGGCATTTCTTCAATGGGGACACCCTTAGTCTCTGGCAGGAACTTGTAAATGAAGAAACTCATTACCACTACCCAGCATGCAAAGAAGATGAACAGCCCAAACTTTAGATGGCACAACATTGAGGTGAAGACTTGCGCAATGGCAAAGGTGAAGATCATGTTCACGGAGACATTGACACTCTGAGCAGCAGACCTTATTTCCAGTGGGAAGATTTCACTGGGAACCAACCACCCTAGAGGACCCCAGGACCATGCAAATCCAGCAACGTAAATGCAGATGAAGAACACCAATCCAGAAGCATACCACTTCGGCAATTCACCGGGGTTTCCAGTCATTCCAAATTTAGCAGCAATTGCTACTTAATTATAACCTGACATATGAACATTTGAGCGCCACCCGGAAGGAAAAGGGTTCTTCTTCCCCACCTATCAACACTAAAAATTGAAACCAGGGTTGCGAGAGAATTAACACTACCGGTAATCACAGCAGACATGAGCGAAGCATTGCTTTCGAAACCAATGGTTTTGAACAAAACAGGAGCATAAAACGTGATCACGTTCATGCCAGTGAGCTGCTGGAAGAAGGGAATGCAAATAGCCATCGTGAGTTGAGGCCTGTACTTCCTTTGGAAAATGGTAGCCCAAGGATGTTTTACTAATTTAGAGGCTTCGCTGGCCGCCACAAGATCATTGAATTCCTCGTCTACGTTGGAAATGCCTCGGATCTTCACAAGTTGTTGCTTGGCCTCCTCGTAATGGTTACGCTCTATCAGAGAGTTTGGAGTGTCGGGAAGACAAAACGAACCTATAATGATAATTGAAGCAGGGACCATGGCACCCCCCAAGCTCAAGCGCCATCCCCAACCACCCTCAATCTGAGCGAAGAAGTAGTTCTGAAGATTGGCAATGAGGATGCCAATTGTAATTGCCAATTGGAACATCATGTTGAGAGCACCTCGGTATTTATATGGAGCCATCTCAGAGACGTAAATTGGCACAGACTGATTTGCACATCCAATACAAAAACCAAGTAGCATACGACCAACAATAAGCATCCAGATCCTATCAGCGAAGCCATTGACAAGCGCACCAACACAAAAAAGTATTCCACCCCAAAGCATCGTAGTCCGCCTCCCAAAATGTCTGGTTATGGTTGATGCAAAGATGGATGCGATCAAAGCAGCAAGATATAGGACGAAGTAAACAGAGTCAATGCCTGACTGTCGAATTTGCAGTACTGATCATCAGAAGGTTTCACCGCTGCCTCCTTTTTGTGTACAGCGGGAAAAAACTTTTCCAAGAAGGAATCCATGGATGTAACTCCGCCTGAAATTCCAAGATCATAACCAAAAATCAAGCCACCCGTGGCAGCGACTACGCATGTCATGAAGACCTTGAAAGTGAGTTTGCCCGGATAGTCCCGTCCATCCGACGAAGCGATAACACCACCGGCCATTTTGACGTAATTGATCACACTACAAGAAATCAGGTCATTCTCAGCGCGCAAAATTGTCGAAAATACCCACCAAAATCGCTGCTTTTCCTCTTTCTCGGCGATTTTAAAATCGTCGACTAGTCGACGATTTTAAAGTGACGATTCTGATAATTTTCAGCGATAGCAAAAAATCGTTGGGAAAAGTCTTATAGCCCAAACGACTTTTCCCAACGATCAGAAGCACTGAAATTTATAGCCCAGGAGTGCCAGGATTCCTATGGGCACTAGTAGTCTATGCATGATCATGAATTTATCCATATCCGATTTTAAGATTATCACGAAAATATCTAAACAGATAATCTAATCGTATAACTGAAAGTGCGGAAGGACTAATTTTTTTCAAGAAAAAAATTGTAATATACATGTTAGAGTTTGATCAGTTGGGATTTTCTTGATAAATATAAAAGATTAAGCAGATAAAAGATAATTACTTTATCTTTTGTAATTATTTAATTATATAGTTCTTGAATAGAGTTCTGCTTCATACAGTCACTTTTGCATACATCTTGTGTTGAAAATTCTATTCTCAAGCCCTCCAATTGATTCAAGATAATTTCAATGAAGAAGCCCAATAATCTCTTTGTTAGGACAGTTCACCCAAACGACCTGACCCTAATTTGGGGCTTCCAGTCTGACCCGAAACATCATGACATTTTAAGAGAAACACCTGTCTTAGTGTACTTCTTTTCAACTAATGACAAAGATTAGGTTCCAAGACAAAGCAAAAGAAAAGCACAAAGGAAAGGTATAGAACATATTTCAAGATGCAAATCACTTAAACTTCATTTCATATTATAATAGTGATAATATTGCCCAATATTTCTAGATGTAGCAACAAAACAACTCTGTCAAGGAACATATCTATCTGTTCCATACAACTTCAACCTTTTTCAAACTAAACAATACTGCTATACATAAATCCTAGGCTGCAACACTTTTTGGCAGTGTATATTGAGGGGTTCATTCATCCAGCCCAAGTCATTGCCAATATCAGCAAAATTGAATGAAAAACCACTTCAAATTTAATGTATCATCAATTGGCCTAACTGAAAATGATAAAAATTATAAGTATGAAGAACAAACACTCATGCAACAGAACTACAACACAAAGACAAAGCACCAAGAACATAAGATTCAGTTTTTTTTTTCTGGACTATTAAATTATGATCAGAAAATTAGAAAGAAAAATTGCACAAATAAGAGAAACTTATTGTTCAAGACAAAGAGTACACTAATTGAACAACGTACAATCCCTAGATAAGAAATACAAAGTTATCCAGAATTTAGAAATATAGCGTGTAATATATGCTCCACAACAACACCTTGAAGTGCATGTAACTCTAAAAAAATAGAAAATTCATCTACTGACTGAATAAAGAAACACTACAACAAAAATAGTCTTTTGTGACGGACGAAATCGTCACCGAAAACAACCAAAACGTCACTAAAGACATTTGGGGACGGTTGACCGTGACCGTCACGTAATATGCGTCACAAAATACATTTGGTGACGCTTTACTGTTGAACCATCACTAAAAATATTTTTAGTGACGGTTTAAGGTGTTCTGTTTGGAGATACGTTTGAAAGTTAACTTTTGTGACGGTTGAAAACTGTCACAGAAAATAACATTCAGACGTAAATTTATTCGTCTGAACGTTAACCAGATTAGTCGACATTCGAATGACAGAAGTTGAGGTTCGTTGAATAGTGTTTGAACGTAACATATTTATGTTCGGACGTATATACGTCCGGACGTTGACTCCATTAAACGTTCGAATTTACGTTCGAACGTTAAGGGAACAATGCTCGAACGTAACGAGTATAACGTTTGGATGTTTGTTCGAATGTTAAAGATGATGTGTCTAAATGTTCGGACGCTTTGTTCTTTTGTTCGTTTCGGGTGATAATATTCGAATGTTTACAAATACGTTTTAACGTTCGAACGTGAAGTGATGTTGGTACGTTTTTGGTTTACATTCGAACATAAAGATCAGAAATACTAATTTCATAAAATTAAAAAAAATACCAATTGTATCATATTACATATTATAAATATTCTATAACTAACAATGTCTTAGAAACTTTTAAAATTAGATAATAAAAGTTATAGAAAAGAATAAAATTGAGAGAATTCATTTATTTTTTCCTCACCCACCCCCTTGTTGTTGGAATGACATAACACGCTCCATCTAGACCATCATCTCCCGCTACACTTGCTCTTGAACTTTACTGCGAATTCTTTCATCCTGGTCTCTCTGTTTATCCTGCAAACGCGTCTTTAAATAAGACTGTCACTCTAAGAGAGACTTTAACTCTTACTGTCTCGACCTCATATACTCATTCACGCGCCGTACAGCTTCTAAATTTTTGGTAAGATTATTAATTTGTGAAGTTGAAGAGGATGAGGAGGATGAACCAAAATGTTTGAAAGCTCGTCCCAAACCTCTTGTCATACTAGAGTTGGGCCCAAGCACTTAGGTGAATATGTCTATGTCGCTCGGAGAGGATTCCCCAGAAACTTACTACATCTCCATCATTTTTTCCTGCAATGTCAAAGAAAACGCACAATAAATAACGTATTAAAAGAAATATAAATAAAAAATAAAAAGAACAACACTTACATAATTATCTGCAACAGCAGAATCCATCAACTCACTACTCTCATTAGTGTGAGCAGCAGCATATACATGAATAAGTGAAAAGTTTTCAGGATAATCACGTTTCTAACAAAACGACATTAACAATTTTAAAAAGATAATGTTAGTACTTAAATAAATGAATATCAGAAAAATAAATAAATTCTACAATTTATTAATTACCATTTTTTCAGCAGGACGGTGCAATGATCTTGAACCAGCACGACGGTGGACAGTCAAAGCAGATCTATTATGTGCATTCGTAGACTTAAGTGCTACAAAATTAATTAAGAATGTTAATTGTAATATATATGCATATAATATATAGCCCAAATATAAATGTAAATAATCATTAGATATAAATCTAAAATACCTGATAATCTGGACTTGCGAAAATATAACAACACTTTCTCCAATCATTTAACTTCATCTGTTGGAAAGGGGATTGTGCAGCTTCTTCCAACGTCTCAAATTTCTTGAAGTGGTCATGACATCGTCCTTTATGACGTTGGAATAGTGTAGCCATCAACCCATTGACAGCTTTCAAGTCCTCGCTACGGCCAAAATCGAGGTCGAATTCATCCTAATAAGTTAATTACGTCAAAAATATAATATACTAATGTAGTATACAAAAAATGTATTCTCAACATAAACTCACCAGCACACGACTCTGAATGTGTTCCTTAATCTCGAGCGGAACATCCCGCCATGATCGCACATAAAATGGAGCATAAGCTTGGACTACTGTACCAATATAGGATGAAAGCGCTGATGCACTATCATCCACTCCTCCAGTAGAATTATCAGGAATTGTGACCTTGAGTTTTCCGTGCCTTCAACATTTCTCAAGAGAAATGCCACGAGTATACCACGACCACGACGATCGGATACATCAACTATTAGATAATAATAGAATTATAATTATATATTTTTTGAGATAAAAGTATTGATATTCTTTTATCTATCAAAAACATTTTCTTACTGGTAGGTGTCGACTGGCTATCGGTTTCTTGCGTTTGCACTTGATTTTCAGGAAGGAAACACTCGGGTGGGGAGTCCTCAACAGGTTTAGGACTTGGACTTGGCGGGGGAGGCAAATTTCTTCGTTGTCGTTTTGGCGGCATCCTTGAGGCATGATTAATATGATAAAGAAAATTAATTAGATTGTTATAATGAAAATTTTAAAATTTTATATTCACCTATATAATTTCTATATTTAGTACTTTTATTCTTCGTCTTCGGATGTATTTTCCATGCTTGTTTCAGAATCTTCCTCAATAACATCTTCGTCTTCATCTTCGTCATCAACCACTTCTTCGTCTTCCTTATCCACTTCCTCACAGGATTCTTCTTCGTTTTCTTCTGACTCTTCTTCTTCTTCTTCCTCACTTACTTGAATTGAATGATCATTTAATACGGACAGGTCGAGAAGGATGGGTGGGACGTCATCTCTACACAAGGGGAGCAACTCGAGTGCACCAAAGTCAACAAACAAGTTAATACCCTCTCCATCTTCTTGGTAGGCCTCTACTATCAGAGTGTCATCTTCATCTCCACTATTCTCGTAATCAGCACTCGTTCCTACTTCATAGATATTTCGATGGACAAATTTTTGTACTACTCGCCAAGTTATCTCTCCACTATCTTCATCAGTGCTTTTCAATGAATCAATCAAGTAACAGATTTGGGTAGCCTGACAAGCCAATACGAATGGATCATCTTCATACCATTTAAATGCAGTATTGACACTCGTAAAGTGATTATCCCTATGTATCGAACGTCGACCACCACCTACGTCTCACCAATCACATTTAAAGACATATGTTACTGGCCCACCCAGATATTTCAATCCGATAATATCACATACGACACCAAGACACCACAGTTTTGAGTCTTTCTATTACGTTCACGGTCCAGAGTTTGGACTCTATAACTTCTAACCATACATGTAGTGTATTGAAGTGCTCTATTAGAGGGACCACGGGCCAATGCATACAATTCATGAGAAACTGATCCGGAATCATGAGCATGTTGTTCCAAAATCTATCAATTGAAATAATATATACATATTAAAAGTTACCCAGAGTTAAAAATTTAAAAATCTAACATTTATGTAATTTTAGTTCATACACGTTGTTCAAACCATCCAGAAAATTCTTCCTCATGTCTTGTCCCTATATTCTCTACGCCTTCCATCCTAAGTTTATCCATGTGCTCGCTGTATATAAGTGTAAAAGAATATTATTTTGAGCACAAAAGTTATAATTACATTTTTTTAAATAGAATTTTTTGAAGCATGCAACAACATACCTGAGATAGTCATCAATCTCCCGACAATTATTTAACATGTACCAACGAACTTTACCCAACTCTCTATCAATTAAATCGTATCTCGTTTGTGCACCAAAGGGTCGTACATTCTGGGAAAACACTAATAGCTCACGAGGAGGCGGAGCAGCAAGATCAGTATTTTGCTCTTGACGATTAAATCGTGTCTCAACACCACAAAAATATAGCGAGCAAAATGTTAACCATTCATCGTGTATATAGGCCTCTGCTATTGAACCCTCAACTCTGGCTTTGTTCCCAACTATGTGCTTTAGTTGACCCAAATATCTTTCAACTAGATACATCCATCGAAATTGCACCGGTCCACCCAATAATACCTCTCGGGGTAAGTGTATTGCTAAATAGACCATCACATCAAAAAATGATGGTGAAAATATTTGCTCAAATTTATAGAGTATAGTAGCAATATCTTCTTCCATCTTCTGCAACATACATAGTTCAGTTATGGCGACACGTACATTAGATGTCAGCTTTCCACGAATTCCCACCGGTAATAACTTCTGTAAAAATACATGACAATCACGACGTTTCAAACCACTGATTTTCTAGTCAAAAGGACTGACGCATCTACCAATATTTGAAGCATAACCATCTGGCAACTTCACACCTTGCAACCATTTGTAGAAATCTATCCTCTCCTCCCTCGTCATCGTAAAATATGCATGTGACATGACCACCCTGTTGCCTTTCACTCGCAAATGTAGATTATGTTTAATTCTCATTCTCTCAAGATCTTTCCTCGTCTTGATCGTTTTACATTCTCATGAATTGTGTTTACGTTCTAACATAAAATTTATACGTCCGACCTTTGCCAAAATTGTTCGCTCTAACATGTACTAGTTGTTCCACTATCTCTTCTCCAGACAACTTAGTTGGTGCAATTCTATCCTCTACTCTCCCATCAAACTTAGCACAGTCTCTTCTCCATGCATGATCTGCTAGTAGTTAACGTCGATTACCCATGAAGCACAACTTTTGAGAATATGTTAACCACTCACTAGCCGTTTTTTTATTACAAGTCGGACACGCTAACTTCCCTTTAGTACTCCAATCGGAAAGATTTCCATATGCAGGAAAGTCATTTATGATCCACAATTTATTCCATAATGTAATTTTATACTTATTTACTTATTAATTTCAATTTATTATAATTTGTTATTATAATTAAAATTATTATTTTAAGTTGTTATTATACAATTTATTCCAAGTAATTGATATTTATTTTTTTTAATTATTTATTAATCAATTTCAATTTATTTCAATTTATTATTATACTATCAATTGTCATACTTAAGTTGTTAAGTATCAATTTAACACTCTAATAATTGATACTTATTTATTTATTTATAAATATTTATTATAATTTTTTATTATACTTAAAATTATCATTTTAAGTTGTTAACTATCAATTATTTTATTCCAACTAATTGATACTTACTTATTTATGAAGTATTATTTATTATAATTTGTTATTATAATTAAAATTATCATTTTAAGTTGTTATTATACAATTTATTCCAAGTAATTAATAAATTATTTATTAATCAATTTCAATTTATTTCAATTTGTTATTATACTATCAATTGTCATACTTAAGTTGTTAAGTATCAATTTAACACTCTAATAATTGATACTTATTTATTTATTTATAAATATTTATTATAATTTTTTATTACACTTGAAATTATCATTTTAAGTTGTTAACTATCAATTAATTTATTCCAACTAATTGATACTTACTTATTTATTAAGTATTATTTATTATAATTTGTTATTATAGAGAAAATTATCATTTTAAGTTGTTATTATACAATTTATTCCAAGTAATTGATTATCTTCAATAAACACCATAAAAACATCACTAAACATATTAATTCATAATTACTACACAACAACATTATTAAACATAACAATATTCATATCACTATATATTTCTACACATATTAATTCATCATTAATTCACAAAATATAAAACAACATATATAAACAATAAACTTATTTACTTCAACAACATATCACAATATTTTCATAATATTCCCACAACAACATCATTAAACATAACAATATTCATATCACTATATATTTCTACACATATTAATTCATCATTAATTCACAAAATATAAAAATATTTAATAAACAATAAACTTATTTATTTCAACAACATATCACAATATTTTCACAATATTCTCACAACAACATCATTAAACATTACAATAACTAAAGTTTAGAAATATACCTAATACTTTTTAATTTACTCTTACAAATGATAAGCTTCCAATTTGCAAAAACAACCACCTCCTTAAAAAAAACAACAATAATAACAAGTTAGAAACATATATTCCAAAAAAAAAAACATAAGAGAAATATCATGAAGTTGAAAATAATGAAGAAATAATATTTCCTTACCAAAATAGTTCCAAAATACTAACCCTCAATAATCACTTTATTTAACAAATAATACTCTCTCTCACTCTAACAATATTCTCTCTCACTCTAACCTCCCTAATAACACTCTCTCTCACTCTAACCCACTCGATCTCTCTATCTCTCCCAAATCGCTTAACCGCACTCTCTCTCTCTCTCTCTCTCTCTCTCTCTCTATTTTGCGCACGAAGGAAGCATAAATGATTCTGCTTCCCCTGTGCGTGTTTTGATGGAGAAAGGAAATTACAACAATTTACGTTTGAACGTTTAAGTGTTACGTTTGGATGCTACTTTTGGCCGGTCACTTTTGATCTTTTAACGTTCGAACGTTTAGGTGTTACGTTCGGACTATAATTTTCATCGGTCAATTTTAATCATAAACGTTCAAACGTTTAATATTTACGTTCGGACGCTACTACTCAATTCAGAAGCCGATAATCGAGCGGGAAATTTCCCGCCATCAATTTATTTACGTTCGAACGTATACGGCTTAATGTCCGAAAGTTTAAATTGAGCGAGAAATTTCCCGCCCACATTTCACAAACGTTTGAACGTAAATAATTCACATTAGAACATACATATAACTAGATTATTAATAGTTAAAAATTATTTATTTACAATAATATATATATAATATAAATTATATAGCATATTCATAATTACTATTATATATTATAGTTGCATAATATATCATATGCACTGAATAGCAGTATATATAATATATCACTATAATGAGAGGTTAGTTAGTATTAAAGTCCCACTTATATAATATATATATTAGAGCATACAGTATATATATCAGACAACAACGTATATATGTAATATATATCTATGATAGCATAATACTTTAAATAGGAACATAATATATAGTGATAGACATGTGGCTATAATTAATAAAACTAACAACAACATATATATATATATATATAGTATATATATATAAGTTCATAAGTTAACATATATTATACTTATATAGCATAATACTTTAAATGAAAAAATAAATATAGTTATAGATTTCTGGCTATAATTAATAAAACTAGCAACAACCTATATATATATATATATACTATATATATATGTATATATATATGTACATACACTACATATATATACTATTATCACATAATACTTTAAATAGAAACATAATACATAGTGATAGACATTTGGCAATAATTAATAAAACTAATAATAACATATATATAGTATATATATATATAAGTACATTCATATATATATGTATACTATGATAGCATAATACTTTAAATAAAAATAGATTAATAGTCATAGACATCTGGCTATAATTAATAAAACTAACAAACTATATATATATATGTATATATATAGTATATATATATGTACATACACTACATATATATAGTATTATCACATAATACTTTAAATAGAAACATAATACATAGTGATAGACATTTGGCAATAATTAATAAAACTAATAACAACATATATATAGTATATATATAAGTACATTCATATAATATATATGTGTGTGTACTATGATAGCATAATACTTTAAATGAAAACAAATTAATAGTTATAGACATCTGGTTATAATTAATAAAATTAACAAACTATATATATATATATATACACTATATATATATATATATATGTACATACACTACATATATATAATATTATCACATAATATTATATATCACTATAATTAGTTTTATTAATTATTACCAAATATCTATCACTATGTATTATGTTTCTATTTAAAGTATTATGTGATAATATTATATATATGTAGTGTATGTACATATATATATATATATATATATATATATAGTATATATATGTAAGTACATTCATATATATATGTATACTATGATAGCATAATACTTTAAATGAAAACAGATTAATAGTCATAGACATCTGGCTATAATTAATAAACTAACAAACTATATATATATATATATATATATATATATATATACTATTATCACATAATACTTTAAATAGAAATATAATACATAGTGATAGACATTTGATAATAATTAATAAAACTAATAACAACATATATATATAGTATATATATATAAGTACATTCATATATATATATATGTATACTATGATAGCATAATACTTTAAATGAAAATAGATTAATAGTCATGGACATCTGGCTATAATTAATAAACTAACAAACTATATATATATATATATATATATACTATATATATGTGTATATATAGTATCTATATATATATGTACATACACTACATATATATACTATTATCACATAATATAATAAATAGAAACATAATACATAGTGATAAACATTTGACAATAATTAATAAAACTAATAACAACATATATATATATATATTATATATAAGTACATTCATATATATATCTATACTATGATAGCATAATACTTTAAATGAAAACAAATTAATAGTCATAGATATCTGGCTATAATTAATAAAACTAACAAACTATATATAAAAGAATATATATATATATGTATATATATAGTATATATATATGTACATACACTACATATATATAGTATTGTCATATAATACTTTAAATAGAAACATAATACATAGTGATGGACGTTTGGCTATAATTAATAAAACTAACAACAACCTATATATATCCTTGATAGAATTAGAAAGATAAGTCCATAACCTAATTATAAATTGAATGAAAGTTACATAAAGTATTTCATAATAACATATACTAAACTTATCTTATAATATAATATTAGATACAATATGCTAAATATTATAATATACATTATAATTAATATAACATATATTAATAAAATAAATATTATTAATATATTTTGAAAAACCAATTGATGAACGTTTGAACGATGACTTAGAATATTCGAACGTATTATATCTCACGTTCAAACGTTTCATTACACGTTCGGAGGGTAAGGAAACATTTGAAAGTTATATTTATAACGTTTCAATGTTTCCTTAAACGTTGGAACGTTATATATAGAACCTTGGAATGTTATATGTATATAAGTTCAAAACCGAGCGCCTGAAACGTCATTTTCTCCGTTTTCTCCAAACACCGTTTGCACGCCACCACTCCTCCGTCGCCGCCGCTTCATTCTCTGCCGCAACTGTCACCAAAAGGTAGGCATATCTTTTTGAAGCATTAGATGTATTTTATACATAGATTTATGATGGATTTTACTTAAAAAATCGAAACCCATGGTGGCCGGATTTTCAACTCCATTTCCGGCCACCATGGGTTGCCATTAGACAAAAAGTCGCCGTAGAAAAGTTCCTTGAAGTGTATACTTCATTTCTACGATGGCATTTCCGCATTTAGTTGGTTTTCATGAAAATTTTAGAGCTTTCGAGAATGGCTGAGTCGACTCAGCCATTCTGTGTCGTTACGTTTGAACGTTACACCAATACATTCAAATGTTACACCAAGGTTTCAAGTTTGTAACGTTTGTCATCCACGTCTAGATGTATATTTTATACAAGCTGTTACGTCCAAACATATAATTAACATTTGAATGTTTATGTGGTTACGTCCGAACATATACTTTAAAGTTTGAACATAATTCGTTTAATTTATTTGGCGTTTATCCTTTAAGTTCGCACGTAAACTAATACGTTCGAATGTATATGTTGAATTCGAATCTATACCTATTACATTCGAACGTATATCAATTAAATTAATTATATGTTATACATTCGAACGTTTCATTTTACATTCTCACGGATTGTGTTTACGTTTGAACGTAAAATTTATATGTCTGAACGTTTTATTTAACTTTCGAACGTATGTTGCTCTATGTTCGAACGTTTATTCAGAACAGTTTAAAATTATAACAAAAGATGCATCAATAGTACTCAAAGTTGTTTTTTTTTTAATAGATCTTTTATTTCCAGGATATGGCCCAACTTTTGCATACTAGAAAATGAGGGAGGGAAGGAGCCACTCAGGACACTGCTCGGATCGGGGCTCGTATTGTTATGGTAGAGCGAGAGGCCCTAATCAACGAGTTCGACGAACTCAGATGGGAACAGACGAACTTGAGAGATGTATTTCTTAGTAGAGGCTGGGGAAATATCTGCACATTGAAAGGGAAGGTATACCCCTCTATGGTTCAGGAGTTCTATATGGGGATGTTTGACATGCCTTAGGACGCATCCTCTCACACTGTGACCGTACGCGGTTTCATGTTTGATATTTCACCTGATGTCATCGCCGAGCACCTCGGGATTCGTCAAGGAGTTCAGACATCAATTGAGGCTGACTCTCTAGCCTCGCTTCGCACATCTACATCTACTCACGGTAGACTCGAGGCAGATGTAGGCACTTCTGCATCATCTACTGGCCCATTTGATCCATCATCACCCAGAGATGCGAACCGATCAGAGGCCGAGGGTGTTAGCCCTTTGGATAGGGATGATGACCGAGATGAGGATTTCTACATCCTCACCGGGAGAGACTGCATGCAGATCGAGAGGCCAAACTCTTTCCACCAAAACCATCTGCTACCATTATTTCGCATGTTGCATCTTATTG
The DNA here is from genome assembly GCA_029856935.1 of Cyclocarya paliurus. NCBI lineage: Eukaryota > Viridiplantae > Streptophyta > Magnoliopsida > Fagales > Juglandaceae > Cyclocarya > Cyclocarya paliurus. The sequence goes on from CM056953.1 coordinate 13,588,110, forward strand.
TTGCAACAAACGTAGATCCTGTGGCACATAAGACCACATTCAGTCAGCTTCGGGCACAGTTTTTTATACGAGTGGCACGTGGAGATCCCATAGATTTGCCACAGCACATATTTGAGAGGATCCGTTATGAGACGAGTATTGTCTCCACGGCCAATCTCTCATACGGTGTCCTAATCAGCCAGCTATTACTTGCTTGGGGAGTGCCAACCCAGCTGGAGGAGCGGGTCAAAGATCATATGAACGCCCTCAACATGACTACGCATCGACGTAGCATTGGACAGGCGAGGGGCAGCAGCCACCCCCTGTACAGGATCTAGTTCCTCCGACGCAGCCCGAGCACGGTGTGGGGAATAGTGGTCAGCAGCCAGGGAGTACATCTGCTGGAGATGTACGGCCTGCTTGGGTTGATGCAGTTATCTCACAGCTGACTGTGCATATTGATCATAAGATCGATCAATCACTCGGGCCTGTAGAGGCGTCTATCGCCAAGATAGCCCACCGTGTAGGTATGCTTAACGACAAGGTTGATACCTTGACTAAGGAGATAAGGGCTATGGATTTCCCGGACAACGCTATCATCTAAGTGTTGTTTTTGTACTTTTATCATATTTTGTATTTTACTTTTAATATTTGTAGGGAACAATATTATTTAATATATTTATAGTTTTTTTATTTAAATTCTCAATCTTCTTTAATGTTATATTTTTCAACTTTAATACTAAATCACTGCATTTCAAATATACATAAATATATATATTTATATAAATAAACATAAATATATTTATAACTATATTTTACAAATTGTGTATATATAAATATATACAAGTAAATTTTTTAGACTTGTATACATAATTACAAATACAAATTATGCATTATAAAAATCACATAAATTTTAAATTAGTCATAATTAATTTAAATTTACAATTAACATTCGAACATTAATTACTAATGTTCGAACGTTGGTGCCATAACTCTTGACGTTCGAACTTAAGTAGTGACATGTTCGAACATATATGTGACGTTCGGACGATTTTTTTCAATACATTCGAACAAAAAAAAAAATCTCTTGCACTTTTAGTGACGCTTTTCAGAAATTGTCACAGAAAATCCTTTTTAGTGATGGTTTAGAGACTGTCACAAATTCACAACCATCACTAAAAACCATTTGTGTTGTAGTGAAAAGAAAGCTAAAAACATAATAAGGCTCATAAGATAGCTTGCATATTAAACACATCACCAGTCAAGAGTCAAATTAAAGTTTTTACACTAGTGGCCAATAACTTGGTGAATATGTTTCTCTAAACACACTGCTATCCAAGGACAAACATACTTTCAAGTCATCAAGTTAGTACTGAAACAATCACAATATTGAACTTAAGTTTTGGTTATCGGGTAATACCCAATCTGAATTATTTTGAAACTGAATTGAAACATGTCCATTTCCAACCTGTTTCATTTTGGGTCGGTCGAATGAGAAAAGTTGGGTTGGATTGGGTAAACATATTTAGCGCTATATATGTTTGTCTCCAATTTTCTCCTTCCAAGTTATACATAATCAAAAGAGACAAAAGGATTTTTTTGTTAGATGCCACTACTACAATAGAGGGTTTTTGAGACGAAGCTTTTCATCCCAAAAAACTAAGATATTGTCCCAAAACTCTTATTGGGATGAAAAGAAATCATCCTAAGGTCATCCTAATATCATTATCTCTGAAGGTTTTTTGGGATGAAAATTTAAATTTTATCCCAAAAAATATTTTTTGAGACGAAATTGAACAAAATCATTTGATAGCATTCCAACGAAATTTTGTTTTGGACGATTAAATTTCATCCTAGATATACGGTCAACCGATAAAATCATTACATTTGACCGTGAAGTTTGGTCAAACACATTGGGTTGAGTGGTCGATCGAAATAAATTCGTTCAAACACATTGACATGGAAAAACATTCGAACGTTAAATTTAGTGGTCGAAATACAACTATGTTCGAACATATTACATTGAATTTTTTATTGGATTATAATATGTTTGAATGATTTACTAGGAGATGACGTTCGAACATGGAATATAGTCTTCGAAAGTAGATGTAATGTTTGATGTTGTCAGAAAGCATTCGAACGTTTATTACGTTCGAACGGTATTCGACTGACGTTCAAATGCCGATTATGGATTACGTTCGAATGTTCTTTGTGATCATTCGAATGGTTTGACTAACTATGCTCGAATGGTTGTTGGTCGTTCGGAAAGTAGGAATTTGATTTTACCCAATAATGAAAAACCAAAGACACATACATGATATCTTAAAAAATGCATTACAATTTTTTCAATAAACATAAAAGTAGTCTCATAAGTACGAACTAAATAAATAAAACAGTAGTGTTCATGATACATAAAGAGTTGTAAATTCTGTATAATGTAAGTTAGTTGCATGGAGATGGAGGCCTGAATTGTTACATAAATATCTGTATTTATAGTTGCATTTCTCTCATGAACTTCTTTTGTTGATGTTCTTGTTGTTTCAATAGCATCTACATGTTTGCTTGTTACGCCATTTGAGTCTCTAACTTATGCTGCCTTGTCGTCATTTCCTCGATGTCATACCTCTCTATCTCTAATGATCCAGAGGTGATGGAGTCATTGTTGGACAATGAGGGCAAACTAAAAGGCTTGACACAATGATTCAAACCCCTCAAATATCCTAATCGTGGTTGTAACACCCTGTATTTTAGTGTATTTTTATTGAAGGATTATTTTAATTAATTTAAAAATGGTTCTCTTGTTTTAAAATTTTAGGGGTTTTATTATATTATTTTATAATATTTTAAGTTGTGAAAATTATTTTTAATGTGCTTTCTTAATATTATTTACTGTTTTACATTTTAAGTGATCTTTAATTTAAATTGGTTTGTTTATGAGTTTTAAATTTATTATTGTTTTAATTAAGTCTTTCACTGCGTTTGAATTATTTTATGTAGTTTACAGTTTTAAAATATTTTTCATTGGATCATTTTTAGGACCCCAAGATGTGAGGATTAAACTTCATTTCTTTTTCCCCATATTTTCTTTTCCTCTTTTTATTTTTTTTTTCTTTTCTTTCTTCTCTCTCGGCTCTTTACTGCTCGACCCTCTCTCTATCGTCTCTCTCTCTCTCCCCGTGCGATTCGGTTACCTCCTCCCAGCCGCCACCACCCACCGCCGTGTACCTCACCACCCGGCCCAAAAGCCTCCCCATCAACCGGCAACCATTTCCCTCCAATCTTAGGCCAACTAGTGCCGTCGTTTGCCCGCACTTCCCATCCGAAGCTGCGGCGTTCCTTGAGTCGCTGCACCGCTGTCCGGCCACCTCCGACCACCATTTCTTCACCACTTCTTCCTCCACTTCTCAGCAACCCATAGGACCCAACCCCATCCCCGATCCGTCACCGGTGAAGCCGCATTAACCACATATCTGATTCACTCTTTTTGGCCTTAAAACTGCCCATTTCGCCGCCACCCATAGCCAAAGGCCACCACCATTAGTTTCATCGAACTCCCTAGACCCTACCCTATCAATTTCGAGTTTTGGTTTGACCCTGTTCAAAAATGGCTTTTTGAGATCCACGGCCAGTGTATTTTTACACTGTTCGGTTGCTGTTTTGTGACTTCTAGCGCATCCGTGATCCTCCAAAAATTATTATATAGCGCTATAAGTATTTTCTCAAATATCTTTTGATATTTAAATATATTTTTGAACTAACTAATTTCACTGTGTTCTGGTTGGTTATTCCGAACTAAGTCTGAGGAGTTCGGGGGTTGGATGGATTTGAAAACGGAGTATTTGTGTGATTGGTTATATTGTGATTTGGTTGGTTGTTGGATATTGAGGTTGTGTCTGCTTTATTACATGTGCATGTATATTCATGTTTGTAAATTGAAAACTAAGTTTTCGTGTAATTGCATTCATGATCATGTGGATATTTTGAAAACTGGATTTTCATGTGTGGAATGGATTTTTCGGTGCGTGTGTATCACGACCCCAAGCCGAGATGAGGCATTATCTTGGTGGAGCTCCTCTGGTCACTCAAGAGTGGAATATACTGAGTGACGTTCCCTGGGTTGTCGTTGGGTGACAACGGGATCGAACGAGTTACGTGTCGACTCCGTGGCCCTTCTGCTGGCGGGGGCTAGAGGATACCTGGCCATGAACGCATCGGGTGCAGAACTGGGCATCGCTCATTATGCAGCCAGGACGTGTAGATGGTCCCTAAGGGAAACTATGGTGCATATGGATTAATGGAAAAATGAAAAATAGCTATTTTCTAGGAAAATGACATGTATTGGATAATGGTTTTCATATGACTCATTTTTTGAAAAAATGATAGATCATGGTTTTGGGCCAAATGGGATTTTGGCGTGCGTTGAAAAAATATCTATTTTCGGAAAAAATGATATTTTTGGATTTCATGCATAGTACATCATATGCATGCATGGTTGGTTGCATTAAATGTGTTTTTATCTCAGGATTGGTTACGTTATAACTTAGCAGTGGTACCATTTAATGGTACTGTAGATTTTGTTGATGATGATGTAGATGTCGAGCTTGAGGATTTGGCTCCGCCGGAGGTGTGATCTAGGATTACTCGTGTTATGTTCTTTTTCAGCTCTTGTATTATTTTGGAACATTTGGTTTTGTTTTAAGATGCTTTGTATTTGGTTATTTGTATTAAATAAAATTCTAGTACTTAGTGACTTAATTATTATTATCTGCTGTGTATTTATGGTGCATGTTTGTTTGTTGCACATACTTGGCACTTGTCGTTAGGATGCATGACCCGTGTTGTCATCATCCTGACGTCACGATTCCCGATATTTTTTATACGTGGGAGTCGGGGCGTCATAGGTAGACCTTGAATTTTCATAAAAATGTCAACATTACTTGTTTAGGATTTTTGATCAAACGTAAATTTAGTATGTAGAGTAATCATTTTTTCCTACACATAAGAGAAATAATTAATATTGTCACAAATATTCAAATATGTTTAATTAAAAAATATAATATTATTTGGCCGTTAGGATGAGTCCACTCTCCATTATGATCTATATATGATGTATTATATAATTTTGTTAGATAGTAATTACGTATTTTACTTTTAATGCAAGAAATATATTTTATAGAAATAAAGTCATTAAAATACGGCAAAAAACAAACTTGAATAATCAAATATATAAAATAACTGTGACGCCCCGACTCCTACGTATAAAAATCTCGAGAATCGTGACGTCAGAATGATGACAACACGGGTCACGCATCCCAACAACAAGTGTCAAGTGTGTGCAACAAACAAACAATCCACAATAAATACGCAGCAGTTAATAATAAATAAGTCACTAGTACGAGAAAGTTGTTTAATATAAATATCCAAATACAAATCGTTTTAAAACAAAAGCAAAATTCCCAAATAAAAGTAATACAAGGCTGAAAAACATAAACACGAGTGATCCCAGATCACTCTTCCGGCGGAACCAAATCCTCAGACTCGACATCTGCATCATCATCAACAAAATCTACAGTACTATTACATCACGATTCTCGAGATTTTTATACGTATGAGTCGGGGAGTCACAATAACATTACCAATTTTTAGAGTGATGATGGAAAGATTTTGAACTTGCATAATGATGAATCTTTAAAATCGATCTATTTATTTTGTTTATAAAATTTCGTTCATGCATAAAAGTTGTAAATAAAATCGTTTGAATAGTAAGTCAATTTTCCACTAACTTTAATAACTTACCCTAACAATTTTCCAATCAAATGTAACTTATATTCATTCGATTGGTTATATCTTTTCTGAACAGCTTGGTACATATGTTTGAATGAACATTTTATTGAGGATGAAATTACTCGTCCCTAAATATCTCGTTTGAACGTAATAATTATTGTTCAAATGGTTAGCAACTTTTTTCAGTGTGTAGAGACGAGTTAAATTTAAATTTCCTCTTTAAAATTATTTTGTGAGATGAATTTTAATTGGTAACAAAAAAAATTCTTGTAATGTGTGATTATGACGTAAGACCTAAAAATTATGTGCCGGCAGATTTTGAAAAAACTTTTTGAAGAATTTCTGTCAATGACCAATTCTGGCAATTATTTTGACAAGGATGTTTGCCGTTTTTCCCGCACTTCGACTATAACTTTCCACCTAAGAATATTTTGTCCTCTTCGAATGGTTAGCGACTTTCGTCGGTATTTCTGACAATTACCAATTTTGGCAATTACCATTCAAAATCATGTGAGAAGATTTTGAGAAAACTTTTTCAAGAATTTCTGATAATTACCAATTCTGTTAATTATTTTGATAGGAAAAATATTTTAGTCATAAATAAATTATGAAAAAATAATCTTATAAACTGCACGGTTTTGTATAATTCATCAGATTATAAAATTATTTTTATTATAAAATAAATTTAATAAATTACATAAAATTATATTAATTTATAAAATTATTTTTATACAATCTTATAACGGTCTCTTTTTGGCAAAGACATTTGCCGTATTTTCCCAAGTACAATATCTTGGGAAGTCATTTCCGTCCGCTTATTCCTTTCCCAGTCTCCTCTGAAATGCTCCCACTTTGGCTAAACCTTCCTCTCTACAGCTGGTATGCCTGAACATCATGTCCTCGCATTCAAACCTTTTCCATCTCTCTCCTGCAATTTCCTGCATCCTACCACGATCTTGCTTGTCCTTCAAGAGTAAGTTCTTTACCTTCGCAAATGATATAAAGTTTATAATTTTTACTTGTTTTTGAGCATTGCTTCCATACCCATGTAAGAATATTTGATGAATACTCTGCTCAAGTCTTTCATGATTCTGACCACATATAAACTTCGCTTGGTATGCTTTCTAGCTATGATATTCTTGCAGAGGAAAGATCAAGAAAAGATCTCAAAAGCTTGAGAGCTTGAGTTTTTCTCTCCGATCGCAGCCAAACAGAGTCAAAAGTCTGTGAAAAGTACTTGTGTCTCTGTCGGTGGTTTTAGAAATGAGAAATATTAGTTGATACGTGAGCGCTGTCTAATCACTTAAAATAAATAAATATATAATAATAGATATAAAAAATAATAATTTTTTAACGATAGATTTCATTTTTTTTAAAAATAATTGTATAATATTTATATATTTCATGTATGTAATATTATCTTTTAAAAATTTAAAACGTAATTTGCATTCAATGCATGGAAAATTGGAAATACAGATGGTAGTGGGTTATGTACTAGTTCATCCGGAAGTTTCCTTTGATCGTTCGATTCCTTGTCGTCCAGTTTCTTTTAATAAGAATATAAAAAAAATTATAAATATTTTAACTAAAAAAAATTTACAGAAATAAATTTATAAATAAATGTGCTTTAATGTGATATATTAGATTATAAAACTACTCCTATTTAAAACAAATCTAACATATTATATGAAGAAAAATTCTTCTTATCAGTTACTATTCATTACTTCATATTCTACATTTTATAAAAAATATCCTCACCCTATAAAAGAAATTAATAAAAATATTGAGTATAAAAATAAATAATGACTGATGCATAGAATTCTTCTTATATGAATTAAATCATGTCGGTTTTTTATAATTTAAGTTTGTAGAATTCTTTTTATACCCGTAGCACTTCTCATAAAAATGTAATTCCAAATAATAGCATTCACTTATAAAGAGGACTACGTAGCTGTATAATATACCTGCTAGTGTTATTCGCATCGCTACTATATGATCTTGTAGGTGTCTGGTCATTGGTGGCTAAAGATCACAAGCGGCCAAACTCTCCCTTGAGATGCTGCCCTATATCCAAACCCGGGACTCGTCAAGGTATGTACGAGCACGGGGCGCCGTACTAGAATGAACCCATACCATGCACAGAGCTGCTGTAGAATTTACACCACAACACATTTGATTTTTAGTGACAGTTAGGAATTTGTGACAGTCCCTAAACCGTCACTAAAAAGTATTTTCTGTGACGGTTTTTGAAAACCGTCATTAAAGACGGATGAGATTTTTTTTACGTTCCAACGAATGAGAAAATTACGTTCGAACGTCACACATACGTTCGGACATGTGGTTACTTACGTTTGAACGTAAAAAATTTTTGGCGCAAACGTTCGAACCTATGTAATTAATGTCCGAACGTGAAATTTTTTGGCGCAAACATTCGAACCTTAGTAAGTAACGTCCGAACGTTACTTATAAATTTAAATTAATTAAATATGTTCTAATTTTAAATTGATGTGGTTTTGATATTGCATAATTTGGATACAAGTCTAAAAAATTGACTTGTATACATTTATATATACAGAATTTGTAAAATATAATTATATATTTATATATATTTTAAATATTTATGTTTATATATATATAAACTTATGTTTATATATATATATATAAATGTGTATATATTTATATATACATATTTAAATATATACATATGTTTATGTATATTTGAAGTGCAGTGATTTAGTATTGAAGTTGAAAAATATAACATTAAAGAAGATTGAAAATTGTAATTAAAAAATCACAGATATATTAAATAATATTGTTCCTTACAAATATTAAAAATAAAATACATATAATATGATAAAAGTACATAAACAACAATCAGATAATATCGCCGTCCGGGAAAGTGATAGCTGCCCGTACCTCCTCAGTCAAGGTATCAACCTTGTCGTTGAGGATATGTACATGGTGTAACATCTCGGCGATAGATGCCTCTAGAGGCCCGAGCCGTTCATCGATCTTACGATCAATATGCGCAGTTAGCTGCGAGATCACTGCATCAATCCAAGCAGGCCACACATTTCCTGCAGATGTACTGGTCGGCTGCTGACCACTACTCCCCACACTGGGCTAGGGCTGCGTCGGAGGAACTAGATCCGCTACAGGGGGTGGCCGAAGTCCCCTCGCCTGTCCAATGCTACGTTGTTGAGTGGTCATGTCAAGGGCGCTCATATGATCTTTGGCCATCTCTAAAGGTTGGGTTGGCACTCCCTGAGCAAGTAGTAGCCGGCTGAGCAGGACACCGTATGGGAGGTTGTCCGTGGAGATGATGCTCGCCTAGTAACAGATCCTGTCAAAGATGAGCAAGGGCAAATGTATGGCATCTCCACGTGCCACCTGTATCAAAAACTGTGCCCGAGTCCGACTAAGTGTGGTCTTATGTCCCACAGGATCCACGTTTGTTGCAACTATAAGATGCAACATATGGAAGAACGGCAGCAAATGATTTTGGTGGAAGGAGTTCGGCCTCTCAAGCTATATGCGATCTCTCCCGATGAGGATGTAGAAATTCTCGTCTTGGTCGTCATTCGTAGTCGAAGGCTCAGCACCCTCAGCCTCTGACTGGTCTGCATCTCTGGCTGATGATGCATCAAGTGGGCCAATAGATGATGCAGAAGTGCGTACATCTGCCTCAGTCGATGTCTGAACTCCTCGATGAATCCCGAGGTGGTCGGCGATGACATCGGGTGAAAACTCAAATGTCACACCGCGTACAGTCACGATGTGAGAGGATGCGTCATGAGGCATGGAGCACATCTCCATGTATAACTCCTGAACCATAAAGGGATATGCCTTACCCCTCAATGTGCAGATATTTCCCCAGCCTCTACTGAGGAAGACATCTCTCAGATTCGTATGCTCCCAGCTGAGCTCATCGAACTCGTTGATCAGGGCTTCTCGCTCGACCATAACAGTACGAGACCCGATCCGAGCAGTATCTTGAGTGGCTCCTTCCCTCCCTCGTTTCCTAGAATGCAAATGATGAGCCATCTCCTAAAAATAGAAAATGAAACAAAATTAATTGTACTATTAATGCATATTTGTCTTAAAATTAAATTGAATTGCATTAACGTTTGAACATATGAATATACGTCCGAACGTTACTATGAAACGGTCGGACGTTATTATATAACATTCGAACGAAAATATATAACATTCGGATGTTTAACTAAACGTTCGAACATAGAAGGTATCATAAATCTCACTGTTATACGTTCGAACGTTATAAATATACGTTCGGACACAAAATTGCTAAATTATTTAAAAAATTAAAAAAACTTACGAACGTTCAAATATTTTATCGAACGTAAATGTAGTAATGTCCGGATGTATAAAATATACCTCCGGACGTGGAAGGCCACGAAATTGAAAGGGCATGCATTCGAACGTATTGTTGTTACGTTCGAACGTTACGAGTGAGGTTGGGTGAGTCGACTCAGCCATTCTCGAAAGTTTCAAATCCTATTTCTACTGGGCTAAATGCCGAAAGGTCACTATAGAAATGAAGTATACACTTCAAGAAACATTTCCACGGTGACATTTTGGCGATTGGTAACCCATGGTGGCCGAAAAATCGAGTTGAAAACCCATGGGTTTCGGTTTTAATACAAATCAATCGAAATCGATCAATAAAATATATACTTTTAGATGAAATAGAGATGCATAATTTTTAGTGACGGTTGTGGTGGAGTTTGACGGCGGCGGCGACGGAGGAGTGGCGGCTTGGAACGGAGGAAAACGGAGAAATGAGTTTCGGGCATTCGATTTTGGATTTATTTACATATAACGTTCGAACATTATAATAAAATATAACGTTAATAAAAATAACGTTCCAGACGTTATCTGTATTAACGTTCCAATGTCAGATGAAACATTGGAACGTTAACAAATATAATGTTCTATATATATATTCTAGTAACGCTCTATTTTAGTATAAATCTAATATTAAACTTTTATTAATGATTTTTGTTTAATGATATAACTATATTGTAAATATAATATATTATATAACATTAATATAACTATAATATATTCTATAACTATAATTGGACAATAGTAACTATATGAATGTTTTAGACTATATAGTAACTATAATATATTATATAACTATAATATATTATAGTTACTATTTATATGTTCTAAATAAACTATATTAGTAACTATAATAGTAACTATTATAACATTAATATATAATAGTAACTATTTATATGTTATAAATAGACTATATAGTAACTATATTATATTATATAACATTAATATATAATCGTAACTATTTATATGTTCTAAATAGACTATATAGTAACTATATTATATTACATAACTATAATATATATTAATAACTATTTATATATTCTAAATAGAATAGTAACTATAATATATTATATAACTATAATATATAATCGTGACTATTTATATGTTCTAAATAGATTATATTAGTAACTATAATAGTAACTATTATAATAATAATATATTATAACTATTATTATAGTAACTATAATAGTAACTATTATAACGTTAATATATAATAGTAACTATTTATATGTTATAAATAGACTATATAGTAACTATATTATATTATATAACATTAATATATAATCGTAACTATTTATATGTTCTAAATAGACTATATAGTAACTATATTATATTACATAACTATAATATATATTAATAACTATTTATATGTTCTAAATAGACTATATTAGTAACTATTATAATAGTAATATATTATAACTATTATTATAGTAACTATAATAGTAACTATTTATATGTTATAAATAGACTATATAGTAACTATATTATATTATATAACATTAATATATAATCGTAACTATTTATATGTTCTAAATAGACTATATAGTAACTATATTATATTACATAACTATAATATATATTAATAACTATTTATATGTTCTAAATAGACTATATAGTAACTATAATATATTATATAACTATAATATATAATCGTGACTATTTATATGTTCTAAATAGACTATATTAGTAACTATAATAGTAATAGTTATAATAGTAATATATTATAACTATTATTATAGTAACTATAATAGTAACTATTATAACATTAATATATAATAGTAACTATTTATATGTTATAAATAGACTATATAGTAACTATATAGTATTATATAACATTAATATATAATAGTAACTATTTATATGTTCTAAATGGACTATATAGTAACTATAATATATTACATAACTATAATATATATTAATAACTATTTATATGTTCTAAATAGACTATATAGTAACTATAATAGTAACTATTATAATAGTAATATATTATAACTATTATTATAGTAACTATAATAGTAACTATTATAACATTAATATATAATAGTAACTATTTATATGTTATAAATAGACTATATAGTAACTATAATATATTATATAACTATAATATATAATCGTGACTATTTATATGTTCTAAATAGACTATATTAGTAACTATAATAGTAACTATTATAATAGTAATATATTATAACTATTATTATAGTAACTATAATAGTAACTATTATAACATTAATATATAATAGTAACTATTTATATGTTATTACTAGACTATATAGTAACTATATAGTATTATATAACATTAATATATAATAGTAACTATTTATATGTTCTAAATAGACTATATAGTGGAACAAACCCATAAAATCGTGGAAAGCTCCTCTCTCTCAAAACTTACCTTCTATCGAGTTCGGTCAGAGGGGGTGGGAGCTTAGGCTCCTCCCCCCTCACCCTCTGTTTCTTCTCCATCTGTTTTTTCGTTTAGTGTAGTTTTAGTTTATTTTCATGTTTTTTCAGGCCAGTCAAGGGGAATCGGCGTTCGTGACTTTCTGGCAATGGACAGGTAACACGCGCCCCACTAGGAGACTGCCCTGCCGCCGATCTACAAAACCTCCAATTGCGGCCTCCATCGGAGCGGCGCGTAGCCCGCACACGCGGGTCAAAGACTTCGGAGTTCGCCAGAGCGTGACCGCCACGCGCCACCAAGGAACACTCTGCCGCTGCAACGCGCGGGCGTTTTCGACTCGGCACCTCTGGATCTTCCAAGCCCGACTGTCGGTCCTCCTTCCAACTGCTTTTTGTGCACTGTTTTTTCATTTTACAGTGTTTTCACAATGTATTTCCTTAATGTATCGTCTTTACATTTTAGAAAATAAAAATCAAAAAATGTAACGCCATTCAGACCTTGGTCCGAATGGATTTTGTGTCCCCGCTCCGCGTTGACGGAGAAGATGGGGTTTCCAACTCCATATTCCGATTAGTCGGATATGGAGATTTGTTTTATTGGGTTACTGTTACCTCTATCTTTGATAGAGGGGTGCTGTCTCTCAGACTTCTGTCTGTAGAGATTGCCGCTAGGACTAGACCATGTCAGCCACGAAAGTGTGCTGGAAAGCTTATAACGATTGTAATTGACTTTTTAAGTCAACTTTGTATGTCCCCTTTCATAAATGGAACAAGTTCCGCTTTTATCAACAAAAAAAAAATAGACTATATAGTAACTATAATATATTATATAACTATAATATATAATCGTGACTATTTATATGTTCTAAATAGACTATAATATATTATTTAACTATAATATATGTAGTCAGGAGATCATTAATAAAATGAAGTCTATTTTCATAAAAGAATATCTTAATTAACTTAATTTTCTACATTTTTAACGTTCTAACGTTAAGTCATTACGTTCAAACAGTACAAATGCTTTGGTGGGAAGTTTCCCGCTCAATTGTATCGTTCGGATGTTATTACATATACGTTCGAACGTTATGAATTTTTTGGTGGAAAATTTTCCACTCAATTATATCATTCGGATGTTATTACATATACGTTCGAACGTTAATATTTCGTTGGCGGGAATTTTCCCGCTCGATTATCGTTTTACGTGGTGTGTTTTTTCATTCGAACGATTCATTTAAACGTTCGAACGAAAATATTGATATTTTACCCGGAAAGAAGTAACATTCGAACGTTTAAATGAACCGTTCGAACGTTAATTAAAATGAAACGTTTTGATATGAAGTCGCGCACGGGAGCGAAGCAGAAACCATTTCTGGTTCCCCTGCGCGTAATAGAGAGGAGAGATTGAGTGAGATACAGGGTTAGAGTGAGAGTGAGATACCGATTACAACTAGAGTGAGAGAGAGTAGAGTGAGAGAGGGTGATTATTGAGAGTGAAGATTTTAAAAGTATTTTGGTAAGGACAAATTATTTTTCCATTATTTCTAATTTAGATTATTTCTCTTATATTTGTTGTTTTTATATGTATGTATATGTCTCTAACAAGTTTGTATTGTTTTTATTTTTGAAGGATTGGTTATTTTGGACACTTGAAAGCTTATATTTTGTAAGAGAATATTAAAAAGTGCTAGGTATATTTCTAAACTTTAGTTATAATCTATATAATATATTGTTGTAGGAATATTGTGAGATTTAGATAATTTTTTTGTGATTATATGTTTATTACGTACAATATTGCATGTTTATGAATATTGTTGTGTCTTGAATTTTAAATGTTGTGATTAAGGTTTATGAAATGGACTTGTGGTAATATTGTGAAAATATATTTGAATTAATATGTATAATATATTGTTGTGAGAATATTGTGAGGTTTAGATACTTAGAGGGATATGGATATATATGAGATGCATGTGATTATATATTTATTAAGTATAATTATAATGGACTTTTGTGAGTTTATTGTGTTTATTGATGAATACAAATGTTTATGAATATTGTTGTTGGAATATTATGAGGCTCAGAAAATTTTGTTGTGGAAATAATATTGTTGTGAAAATAATATTGTGAAATGTTTATTTGTATTATTGTTGGAATATTGTGAGGATTTTAAATGTTGTGAATATTGTTATTGATGAATGAATATGTTTAGAAATAATTTGTTATGTTGAGATTTTATTTGTTGAACTTAGAGGGATAAGAAATAAATAAGTCTAATAGTACGTATAATAAATAAATACGTAGTATAATATATAAATGCAAAATTTTCTATATAATAAATAAATAAGTGTAACTAGTTATAATATCAACTAGTTAACATTAAGTATAAACTAGTTATAATATTGTGAAAATTAGAACTTAGATTATAATATATAAATATTATAATAGTAACTTAACAAATAAATAAGTATCAACTAGTTATAATATTAGACTTATAACAACTTAGAGGGATAACACTAATTATAATAAATAAATACAAAATTTTCTATATAATAAATAAATAATTGTAACTAATTATGATTTCAACTAGTTAACATTAAGTATAAACTAGTTATAATATTGTGAAAATTAGAACTTAGATTATAATATATAAATATTATAATAGTAACTTAACAAATAAATAAGTATCAACTAGTTATAATATTAGACTTATAACAACTTAGAGGGATAACACTAATTATAATAAATAAATACAATAAATAAGACTTCCGAATGTTTTTAACATTACTAATTCTAACATTTATAGTATATATAAGATTCATGTGGTTTTTGAAGAAATATGTGTGACATTGCATAAATAACGTTAGACCCGTTCAGGAATTAGTATACATTTAGGTGTGCACTAATTCCTGAATTGTCCAGTGTGGACAGTTTGAGATTATATCATCTGTATTGCACATTCTTGTTACTCCTACTGAACATGTTTAGTATAAAATTTCGGTGTCTTCCTCTATTGTTCTTCGGGTATACTGTTCGTAGGGTCACAATCCCTCTTAATGAACATGTATACTTGAAGAACTATGGGGAGGTGTTGCCAAAATTTCTACTGACGTGGACAGTAGTAGAGTGACGGAATATGTGCAATATGGATAATATAATCTCGAATGGGATAGGATCAACTACCTTATAAAAATTAGCAGTGGCAATTAAAGCATTACATGCATGTGAATTTTCAATGTACATTAAGTGTTACTAATAGATAGAACTTTTTAGAAATGGACAAAAGTTGGATGCGTCTAGGCGATAGACTTGGAACGGATTACGCAGCCTATGCACGTGGAGTAAGAACTTTCATTGATTTTGCTCAAAGCTCTGCTGATAGTCGTGGTTGCATTAAGTGTCCATGTCGAGGGTGTAAAAATTTGTGTGCGATAGGATTGGCTGAAGTTGAAAGTCATATATTTGTGAACGGTATAGATCTGGGGTATACACGATGGGTATTGCATGGTGAGCCGTATGCACAGTCAGCGGATGCATTGTTCGGTCATTCGAATTATTTGCGAGACATGGATGATGATTATGAGCGGGATGAGATGGAGGAGATGTTGGGTGACATTGGAGCTGGAATATGTATGGATGACGTAGACGACAATGGCGCAAGTGTTAGAGGGAGTGATTCTGAAAACGTTGCTGCAGTGTGGGAAGATGCAAAACGCGAGCTTTATCCAGGCTGTACAAAACATTCCAAAATGTCGTTTATTGTGCGGTTGCTTCACATTAAGTCATTGTGTGGGATGTCGACGAAAACAATAAACATGGTATTGGACTTATTTAACGAGGTGCTTCCAGATGGGTCTGCATTGCCAAAGAACTTTTATGAAGCGAAACAGTTGAGAAAGAGATTAGGCTTTGAGTACAAGTCAATACATGCATGCAAGAATGATTGTGTTTTGTTCTGGAAGGAAAACGAGGTGAAAGAAGCATGTCCTGTATGCGGAGAGTCGAGGTGGAAGGCCAAGAAAAATGTGCCGGTTAAGGTGTTGCGATATTTTCCTTTGAGACCTAGGTTGCAAAGACTATATATGTGTAAAAAAACAGCTGTTGATATGAGGTGGCACGAGGAGAAAAGAGTTAAGAATGACCCATACATGAGGCACCCGACTGACTCACTTGCATGGAAATCTTTCGATGATCAATATCTAGAATTTGGGATAGAAGCTCGGAACGTGCATTTGGGACTCACTACTGATGGATTCAACCCTTTTGGAAATATGAGTACAAGTTATAGCACTTGGCCTGTAGTGTTGATTCCATACAATCTTCCGCCATGGAGATGCATGAAGGCACTGAACTTTTTGTTAACGTTACTTATTCCTGGCCCGAGATCACCTGGGAATGATATTGATGTATTCATGCAGCCGTTGATTGAAGAGTTGAAAGAGTTATGGGAAACAGGCGTCAAAATGTATGATGCATCCACGTCGACAACTTTTCAAATGCATGCTGCAGTATTGTGGACTATAAATGACTTTCTGGCATATGAAAATCTTTCTGGTTGGAGTACTAAAGGGAAGTTAGCGTGTCCGACGTGTAATAAAGAAACTGCTAGTGAGTGGTTAACATATTCTCAGAAGTTGTGTTTCATGGGTCATCGACGTTATCTACCACGAAATCATGCATGGAGAGGCGAATGTGCTAAGTTTGATGGGAGAGTAGAGGACAAAATTGCACCAAGTGAATTGTCTGGAGAAGAGATAGTGGAACAACTGGTACATATTAGAGCAAACAATTTTGGCAAAGACCGGGGTAAGAATAAGAGAAAAAGAGGTGAAGCAGAATTGAATTGGACAAAGCGTAATATTTTTTTTGACTTGCCATAATGGTCGTCTTGCATGTTGCGACATAGTTTGGATGTAATGCACATAGAGAACAATATATGTGATAATATACTGGGTACATTGATGAGCATTAATAAAAAAACAAAGGATACGATCAAGACAATGAAAGATCTTGAGAGAATAGGAATTAAACATAATCTACATTTGTGAGTGGACGGCAATAGGATGATCATGCCGCATGCATGTTTTACGATGACGAGGGAGGAGAGGATGGATTTCTGCAAATGGTTACAAGGTGTGAAGTTGCCAGATGGTTATGCCTCAAATATTGGTAGATGCGTGAGTCCTGTTGATTGGAAAATTAGTGGATTGAAAAGTCATGACAGCCACGTTCTTTTGCAGAAGTTATTACCGGTGGGAATTCGTGGGAAGCTGACATCTAATGTACGTCTCGCCATTACTGAACTATGTATGTTTTTTAAATATTTGTGCGCTCGAGTAGTAAATCGAGATATGTTGCAGAAGATGGAAGAATATATTGCTACCATACTCTGTAAATTTGAGCAGATTTTTCCACCATCATTTTTTGATGTTATGGTCCATTTAGCAATGTACTTACCCCGGGAGGCATTATTGGGTGGTCCGGTACAGTTCCGTTGGATGTATCCAGTTGAAAGATATTTGGGCCGTTTAAAGCGCACTGTTGGGAATAAAGCCAGAGCTGAGGGTTCAATAGCAGAAGCTTATATACAGGATGAATGGTTAACGTTTTGCTCTCTATATCTTCGTGGTGTTGAGACACGATTTAATCGTCAAGAGCGAAATGCTGATCTTGAGGCTCCGCCTCCTCGTGAACTATCAGTGTTTTCTCAAAATGTACGACCCTTGGGTGCACAAACGGGTTACGATTTAATTGATAGAGAGTTGGGTAAAGTTCGTTGGTACGTGTTAAATAATTGCCGAGAGATTGATTGCTATCTCAGGTATGTTGTTGCCTTCTCGTGAATTATAGTCAAATATCGTTAATTATAATTTTTGTGCTCAAAATATTAATTTCTTTTACACATATATACAGTGATCACATGGATAAACTTAGGATGGAATGCGTAGAGAATATAGAGGCAAGACACGAGGAAGAATTTCCCGGATGGTTTGAACAACGTGTATGAACTAAAACTACATTGTGATTATTTGATTTATAATGTTTTGAATCTGAGTTACTTTTAATACGTATATATTATTGAAATTGATAGATTTTGGAACAACGTGCTCATGATCCCGGATCAGTTTCTTCTGAATTGTATGCATTGACCCATGGTCCCTCTAATAGAGCACTTCGATACACTGCATGCACGGTTCGAGGTTATAGATTCTATACTCTGGACCGTGAACGTAATAGAAAGACTCAAAATTATGGTGTGTTGGTCGAGGGAAGTCATGGAACAGAAGATATTGACTATTATGGTGTCATACGTGATATTATAGGATTGAAATATCTGGGTGGGTCTGTAACATATGTCTTTAAGTGTGATTGGTGGGACTTAGGCGGTGGTCGGGTGTCGATACATAGGGATATAACTTTACGAGTGTTAATACGGCATCTAAATGGTATGAAGATGATCCATTTGTATTGGCTTGTCAAGCTACCCAAGTCTATTACTTGATTGATCCAATGAAAAGTGTTGATGAAGATAGTGGAGAGATAACTTGGCGAGTAGTACAGAAATTTGTTCCTCGAAATATATATGAAGCAGGAACGAGTGTGGATTACGAGAATAGTGGAGATGAAGATGACACTCCGATAGTAGAGGCCTACCAAGAAGATGGAGAGGGTATTAACTTGTTTGTTGACCTCGGTGCACTCGAGTTGCTTCCCTTGTGTAGAGATGACGTCCCACCCGTCCTTCTCGACCCGTCCGTATTAAATGATCATTCAATTCAAGTTAGTGAAGAAGAAGAAGGACAAGAGTCAGAAGAAGAAAATGAAGCAGAATCCGGGAAGGAAGTGGATAAGGAGGACGAAGAAGAGGTTGATGATGACGACGAAGATGCTATTGAGGGAGATTCTGAAACAAGCATGGAAAATACATCCAAAGATGAAGAATAAAAGTATTAAATATTTTATTCATATAGGTGATTATAAAATATTTAACTTTTCAATAATTTTTTCTAATTAATTTTCTTTATCATATTAATCATGCCTCAAGGATGCCGCCAAAACGACAACGAAAAAATTTGCCCCCTTTGCCTAGTCCAAGTCCCGAACCTATTGAGGACTCCCCATCCGAGTGTTTCCCTCCTGAAGATCAAGTGCAGACGCAAGACAATGACAATCAGTAGACACCTACCAGTAAGAAAATAACAACATAGTTAATTATATTTCAATACCTTTATCTCAATAATTATATATATATAATTATATTATATCTAATAGTTGATGCATCCGCTCGTCGCGGTCGTGGTTATACATGTGGCATTTCTCTTGAGAAATGCCGAAGACATGGAAAACTCAAGGTCAACATTCCTGATAATTCCACTGGAGGCGTGGATGATAGTGCAGCAGTGCTTTCCTCATATATTGGTACAGTTGTTCGAGCTTATGCTCCATTTTATGTGCGATCATGGCGAGATGTTCCGCTCGACGTTAAGGAGCACATTTGGAGCTGTGTGCTGGTGAGTTTACGTTGAGAGTACATTTGTTGTATATTAGATTAGTATATTATATTTTTGACGTAATTCTCTTATTAGAATGAATTCGACCTCGACTTTGGCCGTAGCGAGAATTTGAGAACTGTGAATGAGTTGATGGCTACATCATTCCGACGTCACATGAAAATTTTCCTTACAATTACCCCACAAATTCCTACGTCATGTGTGCGGTTGGAATTATGACACTTGAATTGTTCATAATGTTCAACGGATGGGTTTGTATCCGTTGTGCGTACCGATACACTTCCCCATGTTTAGGGTTACATGTGGCAGCTTGATCCCACCCCCTTGCAATGGAAATCACTGGATTTGTTTCCGTCGTTTCCTTCCCCGTGACACTTGTAACTTTCCCACTTGGGGCAGTTGAATTGTCACAATCTTCTATTTAAACTCGCATTCCATCCTTCATTTTCTCTCATTCTTCTATTGTGTCAAAGAGTTCCCAACTCTTCATTTCTCCAACTTCCTTCATCCCTTGATAATCCATAACCTTTCCTCTTCCTTTCTTCGGTGGAGCCTAATAACACCTCTCGTTTCTCATCTTGGGGTTCACATTCGTCCCGTCTTGAGGGGTCTTGATCATCTTGATGTGTGGCATTGTTTCCAGTGTTTTAAAGGGTTCCATTGGTCATTGGCTATCTTTTTTGTAGAATTGAGGTCGGTGAGGACCTTTTTTAGGGTACCTGACTCCATTAACTTAGAAATCCCAAGGGCACACCAGGGGGTTGTCGAATTAAAGGGTTTTGTTGTGAAAGTGGCATTGTACCCTTCTATGTTTTCTAATGGATTGCAGCTTCCTTTTTGCTGCCCCATCTAAGATGTCTTAGATTACCTTAGGTTGGCTCCATCACAGCTTCATCCCAACGCATGGAGGATTCTAATGTCATGTTGCGTTGTTTGGTGCATAGTCTTAGAAGTTGAGAGTAAAGATTACCTTGACTTGAGCCAGGGAGTTTCTTTTTATGCATAGGGTATGGTGGCATGATGGCCACTTGTGCAGCTTCCATTCTTGAGGGGGATACATGGTTGCCCACCTGGAACCTTGCTTTTCCCGCGTCAATGACTAGTTCAAGTGGTTTTTCTTTGTGTCGCACACTAATCACCAGGCTCGATGGTCCTGCAACACATGAAATGTAAGAGCTTGGGGGTATTGAAACTCCTCCTATGCCTAAGTTAGTTTTATGATTCTTGGAGAGAATTCTTGTATGTAGGAGTACATGAGGATCAATTTCTGAACTGAGTTTGAGCTTTTATACTTCCTATCGAGATGGTGCCCATTTCCTATACCATGAGTGTCTGTCTCCCATATAGGGTACCACGATGTCATGTTTAATATGGCGTGGTTCTCCTAGGCCACGTCCCCTATGGCATTCTGTCAGGATTGATGCCTCCCATCGGGTTCTCCTGTTTGAGCTCTATAGCTGCATATTTAATGCGACATGGCGTCCTTGAAGGTTGTCCGAACACGATTGTGTTAGAGCAAATGTTGTCTCATCTCCCATGCCGATTCTCTTTCGTGTGTGGGCTCTAGGCCATCTTTCTCCTTTATCGCTTGGTGGGCTGGTTACATCCTAGTCGTTAAGCTTATTAGACTTGGTCCAAGCTCGATCCAGTGAGAACTGAAAATTTTCCTTTTAATTACCCCTCAAATTCGTATGTCATGTGTGCAGTGGGAACTACGATAGTTTAGTTGTTCATTACGTTTAACGGACCGGTTTGTATCCATTGTGCGTATCGGAATACTTCCCTATATCTAGGGTCGCATGTGGCTGCTTGATCCCACTCTCCATCGTCTAGCTGAATCATGGGATTTGTTCCCATCATTTGGGGTAGTCGAATCGGCACATTCTTCTATTTAAACTCGTGTTCCATCCTCTACTTTCTTCTGTCCTTCTATTGTCTGAAATAGTTCTCAGCTCTACTTTTCTCCAACTTCCTTCTACTTGTCTTCGATGGCACCTAAAAACACTTCTGGTTTCTCATCTCGAGGTTCACGTTCATCCCACCCTGAGGGGTCTCCCAGGATCCCAAGGGGTCTTGATCCTCATGAGTTCTAAAGCAGTTTCAAATTTTTTGAGGGGTACCATTGGTCCTCAGTTGTCTTCATGCATAATTGAGCTTGGTGAAGACCTTTTTAGCATGCTTAACTCTATCCACTTAGAAATCCCGGGGACATACTAGGGGGCTGTTGACTTGGAGGGTTTTATTGTGAAAGTGGCATTGTACCCCTCCTTATTTTCTAATGGACTGTGGCTTCATTTCTACTACCCTGTCTGAGATCTTTTAGATTACCGTAGGTTGGCTCCATTACAGATTCATCCCAATGCATGGAGGATTCTGGTGTCATATTGCATTGTCTAGCACATAGTCTTAGAAGCCGTGGGTCAAGATTACCCTAACTTGACCACCAGGGAGTTTCTTTTATGCATGGGGTACTATGGCACGATGGCCATTTGTCCAGCTTCCATTTGAGCAGGGGACATAGGGTTCCCCACCTAGAACCCCACTTTTCCCACGTCTAGTGTTGGTTCAAACAGTTTTTCTTTGTGTGAAGTCACGAATTGGAAATTTTTCATTGGCGAAGAAGTATGCCATGAATTCCCTATCCATGCCATTTGGGGGATCGTCCTGGAGGACAAGGCGATTTCTCTAGTTTTGTTCGATTGGGAACATGTTTGGCTAAAGATGATCTATGCCTGGGTTGAGAAGCATTAGGAGGAAGTTCAGGTTGAAGTTCTATTGACTCAGCCAAACATTGATCGGCTTTTGGTGACTCCGGATCGATCTCGTTACGAGGGTCTTCAGTTCACAAGGGAGTCATCTACTCTATGTGCTCAGAAGAGACCTCTTGGTTCCTTGGTAGAGGGCAAAGGAAAGAAACTTCGCTTCAAGGATGAGATGAGTCGTGGGTCGTCGAGTTTCGTTGGTAATAGCATCGAATTCGAGGAGGTGTCCTCTCCATCCTATTTTCTTTGGGAGCCAGGGAATCAACTCAAGGCTTTTTACCAGCTGAGAGGGGTGAGGAGTCTCTGTTGTCTGGCAAGAATCCCATTTCATTACTATTGGTGGCCCCATCTTCCACCCTGCCTAGTGACTGAGAATCAACCAGGGAACTTAGTCGTGAAGAGGAAGAGCTTGAGATGACCTTATTTTTTACCAATTTTAACTCTGCTCCTAAGGGTTATCGTGAACCAATTCTACTATTCAAAGAAGCCTTGGAAATGGCTGCTTCTCCAAATGTCAAGGTGGCTGCCACTGCCTCTGGGACAACCGTTGACCTTATGGTGCTTCGATCATTGGGCGATGTCAGCAAGGGCGTCCATTATCCATGCTCTAATCCCCCATCCGAGTTGTCTTAGGACCATACCTTCATTGTTGACCATAGCAAGGATCAATTCTTTAGACCCTCCTTACTGTTTAGTACATCATCTGAGCCCTAGATTACCTCATTGGTGGTCTTGCAGGAGCTTGTGTCGTGGGTTCCTCCTATAGCTCACACATTCGTTTCGAGCGAGCTACTAGCCGAAGGTGGCATCGCGACATCTCGAATCAAGCAAGCGATGGATCCAGGTGCTACGGTGGCCCAAGTAACAGCTGGCGGCCGGATGGGGTACCAAGACGGTACCCAAGTAGGTGCCTGAGCAAGAAATGGTGGCCGGCAGGGATGCTAAGACAGTACCCAAGTAGGAGATGGCGGCTAACGGGGATGCCACAACGGTTCTCGAGTGGGAGATGGAGGTAGGAGGGGATGCCTTGGGGGCATCATGTTGGGGACCGAAAGTTGAGGCCGAGGGCCGGTTCGAGCCAGTGCCCAACGGAGGTGTGGGCCCCTTTTCTTGGGCTTCTCTACCGCCTTTCACCGACCCACTTTGGCAGCTTGAGGGCTTGGGGTCGTCCTCGTTAGTTGGAAGGGGCAATGCTTGGGGAACGGGGTCAGGTATCAAAAGAGCTTAGGCCAAGGCAGTTAGTTGGGAAGCCGACAAACTTTGGAAACTCTTCTCCCCTGGAAGATCATCCGTTTCTCGATTTTGGCTCTCCTTCTTGCTTTGTACAGTCTTTTTCATCAGCATTTTCTCTCATTTTTTTAGGGAATCGTTCAACTAGTTGCCTGATTGTGGACAACAAAGGGGAGTTAGAAGAGGAGTTATGGGCATTGCAGTTTCCTTTCCATCCTAGCCCGTATGGAGGTCTGAAAGGCACACAAAGAGTGAGATGATATTGTAGAGGCTTTCATCCATGTGCACTCTAGCCATTAGTGCAAGAAGAATAAGATTGCAAAGCTTTGCAAGGAGAAGGGCTTCTGCCATGATGAATTGGCTAAGTCCTAGGAAGAGGTTGCTCGCTGCTACATGATCGGTGCAAAACTGCAAGTACATAGTATTGTAACTTTATAGTAAAGTCATGAGCAAAGTGTTGTCCTTAGGGATTGATAACTCACTTTTGACAAGTACCGAAATTATACTAACCTCGACTTTATTTAGAATAGTCACTAAGATTGTTTGTAATTGCAAATTGAAATGAAATTAATTCAAATGAAAAGAAAGCTATTGTTTGATGATCGAATCAATGAGAATCAATTAAAAGCAATAAGTCAGTTGAATTTATTCTTGATCATCCTTCAACAGAAGAGTATGAAAATTAATGAAGCAATAAAGCATTAAAACCAGCGATTTTAAGACTACATAGGCTCATATAAGTCTTTCGATTTTTATATTTACTTCTGCTGAAATATTTAAGGTCTATGCTATAATTCTCTCTTTCGAAAGCAAATCACAAGATCAAAATTATCTAATCAATGGTCAGTCAATTAGAAGCAATAAACTTATAATAAATTAGATTAATATAATAAAAAATTACTTCAAATTAGCATTGAAAAAAAAGTATATTTTGAAACTAGATAACATTGTTTTCTTAGAACGAAGAAAATTTAATTCATATTAAAAATTAAATTTAACATAAACGAATTCACTATAATTTTTTTTAAGAGGAATAATGAAAATCAAAACTCCTCGTAGCTCCCAGCGGAGTCGAATTCTTACTCTTCGCATTGGTCTCCCCTTGCATGTCCAAATGGATCATGTATATTCCTTCTCTGACTTTCAGCTTCGGAGCTCCTTTTTTTTTTTGGTTGGTATAATGAAATCATGAGCTGGGACTGGTTTTGAGATTTTTCTGTTCAACCTCTTTATTTTTTTTAAGCGTCAACGTCTTTTTCTCTTTCGTCGTTCAGCATCCTCAAATTTTTCAGCATCTTCAAATTTCTTTCTCCGTCTTTTTCATCTTCTTCAGTTTCCAAAAATCTTGTTCAACCTTTACAGTTTTTTCCCAATTTCATCCTCTCCCAAAAGTTTTCCGTTATTTCTTATTAAAAATATGCCTCTCTTTAGCTTCTTCAAAAATTTAACTTGATCTTTATCCCCAAAATAGGTCTGGTGACCAACTTTCATATTGGGATAAATCTTCATTTAAATGAGAGATTTCCTAGACGATATGCTGCTAAAATTTGGATCTTCATTTTCTACAAATTTGAAATAAAATTTAAATAACAACAATGAAGTCTAAAATCGACAAAAAAAAAAAAAAAGGACTAAAGTTTAAAGTTAAGTAGTGTTAAAATATAAGAAATTATGCAAGGCATCAAACCCCCAAATTTACAACTTTGTTTGTCCTCAAACAAAAAGAAAAGAAAAGGAGACAAAACCACTATAGACAATATCAACTAGACCCCATAGAAAAGACTCATCACTCTCCAAGTCATGATTTGAATTAGATTTCATCACTAGTATCTTACTCTTTTAATATCAAGGATAGCAGGAAAATCAATTAAAAATTTAGTAATTTGTCGAGCAAGAATTAAGAGGTTACTTCACCCTAAGGCTAAGACCTTGAGTGTGTGTTTGAGATAGTCAATTTCACTTTAAACCACCTGTAAACTCAGATAAAAGTAGAACAACTGGGACCATATCATGAATTCTCTCAAAACTTACCCCCATAAGTCCAGTTTTCAGAAATCTTCTCACTAATGTAGTCAAACCAAAATCAGAGATCAAAAAGTCTTTAATTAGGTTGTAATGGAGGGCCACATGTTGAGGGCTAAGAAAGAAATGGATAAGAAAAATAAAGCAAACAGGAAAAATATTTGGTGGAAAGAACAATAAAAGAGAATTCAACAAGATTCAAACCGAAACTCTTTCCTCGACGATATGCTCATACTAGTGACATTGTTATCACTGTAATCAATGAAGCAACACCAACTACACATATAAAAGAATCTGAAGTGATCTAAGCTCCACTTGTTGACTTTTATCTATTTTATGCATTTTACATGATAGATAAAGCACCTATGGACAAAAGACAAATCCAGCAAAAATATTCTCTCTCTCTCTTAACATAGACTTTGATGAAATAGAGCATAATTTCCTTTGAACTAACTTTCTCTTTAAATATAGATTTCTACCAAATTATTTTCTCAAACTGTAAAACGTAAATCATAGTTTTTCAGACATAGAACGAGAATGGTTGATGTAGTTAAAAGAATAAATAATGGGTTATCTAAAATAAGGCTCAAAGGGGTTGACTATGGGAAATACACCATGCAATGATGGCATGATAACTAGGATGGCTGGGAAAGCTTTTTGGTTATGACAGAGAATGCCTAGATCATTTCTCTAATATTTGGTATCAACTAGGATTTCACTTAAAGGATTAATCAACGGATTCTAGTGAAAGCAAGATTGAACTTCCATGACCCAGTTAATTCGACTCATTCTCTTCATAAGAAAAATGGAGTATAACAAAATGACTATGTACTCAATTATGTTTTAGGGTAGAGATTTAAATCAAAGTAGACACAAAACTCAGGTTGACATAAAAGAAATTTTTGAAAATTTTTCTCAATCCTATCATCAATCACAAATTTTAGAGTCATAGAGAATTCAATCATATTCAAATACATACTTGGTAAGAGAATCCAACAACTCAAGATATTTAGAATCACAAGTAAAATAAAATAAATAGCAATCAAGAAAACAAAATTGACTATAGGAGTTTACACCCCCCAAACTTGAACTAAACAATGTCCTCATTGTGATTCAAAAGTGAGAGAGAAAGAAGAAATAAAAGGAACTTCCATGGTTTCGTAGTGGATCGGTTGTAATTTATAATTTTCAGCTCTTTATTCCTACTAAACAAACCTACACCAAAATCAAAATGAAAATAAAAGAGTAAAAGAAAATTCTTTGGGATGCCTCTCATAAGCGCTTATTTTAAAGTCTACAACCAGACTTTTTGATCTTCATCTATTGGGGTCTCTTAGAGAATAAGTGTACAGTTCCTCTCCACTTGTTCTCCATAATAATGCTTCAATCTCTGACCGTTAACTTTGAATATACTTCTTGTCTTGTCCTTCAAGTCTATTGCTCTAAAAGTCGAAACTTGATCTTAAGGACTTGTCCATCTTGATCTTAACTTGCCTAGAAAGAGTTTAAGTCGTGAATCAAAGGGTAAAACTTGTAGTCCTGGTGCGAACTCACGCCTGTGAATTTGCTTGTCATGCCACTTCTTTATCTGTTCTTTGTAGATCTTTGCATTTTCATAAGCATTGTTTCGGAAATCATCCATCTCATTCAATTGCAGAAGTCGCTTTTCCCCTGCTGCCTTCAAATTAAAATTAAATTTTTTAAAATTTTCTCGAAGATTATTGTTTTCAAACTCATTGATATTGTTGAGAAGCTGGTTTTGTATGAGCAAGGTGCTTTTATTTCTGGGTGAAGCATCTTCGAAAATATTACACTGGCACAGGAAATGTTTCACTCTTTACTTAAAAAAAAAGGATTGGCGGCAATGTGATAGTGAAATTGGATATGGCTAAGGCTTATGACAGAGTGAACTGGAGTTTTCTTTTGGAGGTATTTAAGTCTTTTGGTTTCTCTTATCATTTTTGCAAGCTCATAAAAATTGTGTGGAGTCCATCCCCATGGTTTTCTGTTATGATGAACTGAACCTTTAAAGAGTTTTTTCAATCAGTAAGGTGTTTGCGCCAAGGGGATCCCCTTTCTCCTTTTTTTATTTATCATTATGGAGGAGGTTTTGACAAGGTCGTTTAGGAGGAATTTTGAGGATGGTCATATTGGAAATTTCTATCGTCCAATTGGGGCTCCTCCAATATCTCACTTATTATATGCAGATGACATCCTTATATTTTTCAATGGTGGAAAGAGGTCTATACAAAATTTGGTGAATGTTCTTGAGATGTATGAAAAGTGGTCGGGTCAAAAAATCAGTAAGACTAAATCAACGCTTTTTCTGTCCAAACAATTTACCCCAGCTCGTAAACGAGGTTTATTGAGAAGCACAAGTTTCATGGAAGGCAAATTCCCTATTACTATTTGGGTGCGCCTTTGGTTTCAAGAAAGTTGACATCTCGGATTATGGAGCCTCTTGTGGAAAAGATTCGAAAGAAAATTGCAGGGTGGAAATTTAAGTTGCTCTCGCAAGGTGGAAGATTGATCTTGTTACGACATGTATTGTCTAGCATGCCTATACATTTGATGTCCATTATTAAGGTTTTGCTAGTCACTATCTCTCGTATTAATTCTCTTTTGACCAATTTTTATGGGGCGAGGTGGAAGGTAAAGGAAGATTCATCGGCGATCTTGGGGGAAGGTTTGTAAATTGACCATGGAAGGGGGTTTGGGTTTGAGTAGATCACTCAAACCCAAACCCCCTTCATATGAAATTTGCTTCCAAATTGCTTACATCTAACGATTTATGGTCAGATTTTTTCAAGGCCAAATATTGCAGAAATGACCACATTCTAGTCTGGAAGGAGAGATCGTATGACTCTTGGTTTTGGAGATCTATGGGGGCCATCATTCCAGAAGTTATGGATCATGTGAAAATCTTGGTGCGAGGTGGAAACTCTTCATTTTGGTTTGATAGGTGGCTTGCTTCAGGCCTATTATCTGTAAGCACAGAGGTAATTTCAAACAATAAGTTATGTATTAGGGACTGCTAGCTGAATAACAATTGGCATTCTGATTTACCACAAGAATTGGTGGGGGCCAATAGAACCATGAAAATTTTACATAATGTGCCGGCTGGTAAAAGAGGTCAGGATGTTTTCATTTGGAAGCCTGCCCCTAATGGTAAATTCTCCACAATAACAGCATGGGAGGTAGTGAGAAGCCATGGTGGTAATTTGGTGTGGAATGAATGGTTTTGGCATCTTTTATTAACCAAAAGAATATCAATTTGTTTATGGAAAGTCTGGATCAAATACTTAGCCATAGATGATAGAGTTCAGGGCAAAGGCATATTGATGGCATCGGTGTGTGATTGCTCCTCGCAAAGATGTTAGGAAAACATTGATCACATTCTCTCCTTAGGCGAGGTGGCTGAAGTGGTTTGGCAATGGGCTACTGTGTAGTTGGGGATTCCTTTCCAACAGCTTCTTCCATGGGAAAACAGAGTCACAAGCAGGTTCTCTTATGCCCGAAAATCCTCTATCAAAGGTATTTTAATTAGATTGATTCCGTGTTTGATTACATGGTGTCTCTAGAATAGAAGATGCAAAGCAAGAATGGAAGGCGTGCAACAAAGTGAGGACCAACTTTGGAGACGAGTTCAGTACTGGGTTAGTTCTATTGCCGAGAACTAAGTTCTTTAAGGAAACTTAAGATGCCGGATATTGCTATTATGCTGTAATTTTAGCTTTCGAATCAGAGTATTTGCGCCAGGCCAGGTAAACTTATTTCATGGGTTAAGCCTCCTACAGGTTCGATCAAACTTAATTGTGATGGTAGCTGTAGGGGAAATCCGAGTAATTCAGGAGGTGGAGGTATTATTCGGGATTGCTATGGCATGGCGAAAGCGGCTTTTTCAAGTCATTTTGGTCATGGTACGAATAATAGTACGGAATTAAGAGCAATCCTGGAAGGAATTCATTTGTGCAAACGACTTTGTTATTTTAATGTGATAATTGAAAGTGACTCGCATTGTTGTTGATTGGCTATGGGAAGGTAGATGCACCTTATGGTATCTTTGAGATTTTTTGGAGGATCTCGTGGTGGAGCTAGAAGGGGTGAATTTCATGGTACTACATCAATATAGGAAAGGTAATAGTGTGGCTGATTTTCTTGCTAGAGAGGGAGAATTGAGAAAGAACATGATTTACGATGAGTAGCATCTTCTTCCTTGTTATCTTAAAGGTATCCTTCATATTGATAGGTTGGGTCTCCCCTCCTTTCCACAATAGGCTTGTTTAGTTTTTGTTTTCTATTTTTGGTTTTGCAGGTTTGTGGTTTTTTTGTTGTTGTTTTTTGTTTTTTTTAGCCTTGGGCTTAGGCTTGTTTAGAGTTCTTTGTTATTCTTTTTCTAGGCTTGTTTAGACTCGTTATATTATAAGCTTGTTTAGATTGGCCCTTGCTTTATTTTTTGGGTTGGTCTTTGTTGGTTTGGTATTTGGGAGGGTTTTTATTCCTTATTTGTTATCTCCCTATTGTTTGATTTGTAATCATAGTATTCCTCCGTCATAAATAAGAATTTTTTAATAAACTTGAAACAAGACACAAAATGAGTGGTTACCGGCTATTTGATAAAAAATAGAAAGAAAAAATTGGCTCCTTTGCTTTCTCCTTCTTATTTATACTCATCCTCTAAGGGATCTTTGACTTGTCTCTCACTGCAATGACCGGCTCCTATTCCGGATGGCAAGGCGTCGCATTTAATATGGCCGTTCCAATTTGCAATAGAACTTGACCCATGGTGCTAGCCAATTGATGTCGCGTTTAATGCAGCTGGTCTTGTGGGGACAGGATCACGACCGGCCTTTCCCTATTAATGTGGCGCGTCTGAGAGTATGTTTGCATGTATCTCCCCTCCTAGGCCGACTTGGGTTTTCTCATTTTCATTTCTTAGCCCGCCAAGGCACGGGCCTCATGTTTCAGTGAAGTGGGCCGGTCTGGTTACATAAACTATTTTCCACCTACCTTGTAGAAGAAGACACAAAACCATCAAGATGCGGAGGCCACAATCACCGGTTGAGAGGGATATTCGAAAATGTTGGCTGTAAGTGTAGGCAGATGGCCAAACAAGCGAAGGCACATGTGGCGATTGTATTGGATGGAAGGCTATGGACCTAAGGGTTTCTTCATTATGCTAACACAAATATACCATAAATGAGGAAAAGGAGGACCTCTAGACCCCTTGTTTATTTCTCAAAAAAGCAAGAAGACATGGACCACATACTGCCGACCCTTTGTTTATTTCTCAAAAAAGCAAGGAGACATGGACCACATACTTCCTAATCTATCCTTTTGTAATAAATGATGAAAGAAAATATTAAGTTGTATCAGTAAAACTTTTGATCACTTCAATTGAACAGGGTTCTCACATCAAGGATAGGAGACATGCACCACATACCTCCTAATCTATA
Source organism: Cyclocarya paliurus (assembly GCA_029856935.1). NCBI lineage: Eukaryota > Viridiplantae > Streptophyta > Magnoliopsida > Fagales > Juglandaceae > Cyclocarya > Cyclocarya paliurus. The sequence goes on from CM056953.1 coordinate 13,619,616, forward strand.
CCACTGCCCCTCTTATTTTTATAAGGCTTCATTACTTCTCTTCAATCACTCTTTTTTTTTTCAAAAAAAATAATTTTTAAAAATTATATTATTTTCGAAACTTCAAAAATATAAAGTGACTTATTTTAAAATTAGATTTGATCTAATAACATTAAAAATATCTCATTTAGAATAATTTTAGACAGTTTAAAATATTTTGAGAATTTTAAAATACTCGACTCGCTTTAAAAAATTATTTGTTAAATTTAAAACACATTCAAAAAATTATTTGTTAAATTTAAAACACATTCAAGACTTAAAACGTAAAAATGATACTTATGACCAATTCAAAGAAAAAAAATGCAATTCCGCAAGAATTTTCGGTAGAAAATTTTCATGGAAATAGTATTTTCCTATCAACAAAGCATCCTTTTATAGCCGTCTTAGTTTCGTGTTTTTCAAGATATCTTGAATTTAAACCCCGAGCTAGCTACCATAAATGAGGAAATGGGTTAATGCTATGTACGGTCTTCTTTGGGAAATTACAATACAGGCAGGTTTCGAGACGAGAAATTTTTTAAAATTTTCATCTTATCTCAATTTATCATTACACATTTTTTAAATTTTCATACAAAATATAATAAGCAATTCAACTTTTTTAAATCTCAATACGACTTTTTCAATCTCAATTCAATTTTTTTAAATCTTAAAATTAAAAAATAATATTTTAAACTTTAAAACAAAATATAAAATTCTCATCTCACCTCCCAAACCTCCCCTAAGTAATTTTATCTTTAAAATTTTTTAAAATTATAAAAATATCTCTCTTAAAATGATTTTTTTTTATTTAATAAAGAGCCTGCGCATACAATCTCCAAATGAGAACTGCAATAGAATTTCTCATCTCCTAATCTATTCCATTATTCAAACCGTTATCCCTCTAAGTCTTGTTTGATTCAAAAATGAATTATGATGATTTTAGATAAATTAAATAAAATATTATCAAAATATTATTTTTAATGTTACTATTATTTTAAAATTTAAAAAAATTGAATGTTTATTTTATTTTATGTAAAAATTTAGATAAATTATAATAATTAGATAGAATGAAATGAGTATTGAATAAAAAGAATTGCTTATATTTTTATAATGCTTCATGATTTCTCCTCAATCTCGTTTTTTTTTCTTTTTTTACTTATACGTTTTTATAAAAGAAAATTGAGAAATTATTCTCTCTCTCTGCTCCCTCGGCCCTTTCTTTCTCGCCATCATGATTCATTATTCTCAAGCTCTCTTTGCCAATTCCTTTCGGTCAAGGCTCAGTATATCTATTGCCGTCCAATCCTCACGAAGTCCCATGGCCGCTACTCTGCCTCAGATCTGCCCAAATCTACAGTACAAAACAATTCTACATATGCAACTAAAAACACTAAAAATCTACTGAAATACCGAGTGCTTTCTCAAAATAAATAATAATACCAGAAGTAGAATAAGAAGAAAAATTTTGCCCATTAGAAGTCTCCAATTGATTCAAGATAATGTCAATGAAGAAGCCCTCAATATGCTTGTCTCCAATTTTTTTTCCTTTCAAGAAATAAGGCATTTTTCAGTGATTTTAGGATTGCCACAAAACAAAGAGCCGCACTTACACATTATTTGCAGTGATTTTCACATAGCTGCTGAAATCCAAAGCAATGTATTCGAAATTCTGATGCTGAAATTACTGTTTATGTATTTGCGGCTACTATTCAACCTTTTGTAGCGCGTTATTGTCGCCGCAAATAACATTTGTAATTGTAGCAATATTTTATTTTCGACGAATGGTAAAATCGCCACAATAGATACTTTTGTGGTGAATAAAAAGTGCTAGGAATAATATTTTAGAAAATTCAAGCCTTTTCCAACGATTTTAATATCGTCGCAAAAAAATTCACCCCAAATAGACATTATTTCCAACAAATGGTTAATATTTTCGACGATTTTTGCTTATCGTTGAAATTGATCAAAAGTTGTGTGTTTATTGCGGCGAACATGCATCAATTGATCGCAAGAAATAATCAATTGCAGCGATTTTAGGGGCTTTTTGTGACAATTTTGAGGCTTGAATACCTTATTTCTTGTAGTGATAATGACCATATTGGTCGTTATTAGTACAATTAGAAAAGTAAAGATATACATATTAGTATCACAAAATAACAAAATCAATATATGTATATATATACAAATATATATATATATATATATATATATATATATATAACTACACACAAGCACATCGGTGTAGTTATATATATATATAACTAATTGTGTACAAACACATGGGTGTGGACTTCAAAAAGAATTGTATGTACACACAAGCTTCTACTATTCTAGGGAGCCAATGAACTCGAAGCGGTTTCAAAATATGACCATTTATACTAGATGTTTTCTCATATACTACGTACAATGTGATGAGAATAGCAATAATGTCTTTTGCAATAATATCTTTCATGAACATACCAAACATATTAAATTGATAGTCCCTTTGTTCATTAATAAATTCTGCAAGGCTCATTGGATTTTCATTCCATTTATTCTCATAACTAGCTCGCAAACATTTTTACTAAGTCACATCCTCCAAAAAGGTTTTGCGATCTTGTTACCACACTCAAGTTAATTTCTGATCACGTGCCCCATTCATGAGTTTGAGAAAGGTTGTTAAGGTAGTCACTCTAGTCCCACGGCATTGCCCAGACTATACTTTGTATATTATTTTATTAACCTCTATAAAAATAGGGTCGCTTTGTAAAGCATGCATGTGATTTAATAAAGCATTTCACTTTCATCATATATAATTTTTTATTATTCTTTATCCACACCACATTGCAACCCCTCAATAGGTGGCTGCCAGCCCTAGCCGCAGTGGGCGAGTGCCTCCATCCAAATGCCAGGGGCAAATTGCCTGCCACAGCCGTCCACCCACCACCCACCCATAATGAAACAAAACCCCCCCCCCCATTGTCGTTAGCAACTGAGAAAACAAAACAAAAACAAAAACAAAAACCAACCCATAGAAAGAGAGAGAGAGAGAGAGAGAGATTGACGGTGACCAACGGACAACAAAACAAAGGTAGGGGGACTAAGAGAAAGGCTACAAGGGGGATGAGGGATTTAAAACCAAAACTTCATATAAAACCAAACTTGGACGAAGTAAATCCCGGGTGGGATTAGAACCAACCTAGGCCATGTTCCCTGACGCCCAAATGCGTGCAGGTATCCACCCACACGCCCCCTATTTGCAGATGGGGGGGGGGGGGCGGGGGCCTAGCCAAATAAGGATCGGATGAGGTGGGCAAATGGGCGGGATGCGATGCCCCACAACCCGCCCTTACACAACATACCACAATGTCATATTTCTATGTGATTCTTTGGAACTCAAAAAAAGAATTGATCAAATTGAGAACTAGTGTAGAAAAAGAATTGTGCTTGTTGATGACGTGTTTCACACTACCAATTGCACGAATGACACTTGCAGTAATGAAGAGAAGGCACTGGTCATCCTGTGTAAACCTTGATGCTTAAGTCAGTAACAATATGAGAATAATTATATAAAAAGATAGATCCACCTAATGTTACCTGTACCGAGTTATTTATAGAAGGATGTGGTGTGATGGTGATTAACTCTAATCCCCAGTCCTATGCACTTATCCTTTGTGATCCTTTATTTATCAGGAGAGGATATCTCCTGTTTTGTAGGAGTTAACTTACTCAGGATATTTATATCCAGTCCTGGACCTCATCCCCAGCTATTTGGGGTTATCTCATCCATAAGTATGGTTACGAGTCCTCTATTTATAGGGCTCTTAACCTCAAGCCATCAACAAGTCTTCTTGGACTTCTGGATGGGCTTGACCTTAGAGATGGGTTTGAAACTTGAGGGTCTAAATGTCCCCTCCAGTTACCTCGCTAATTTCCTTTGTGCTGGCACATGGGAAATTAAACAATCATGCTTTCCTTTCTTTCTTTTATTGGTTACTTACCCCACTAGTCTGTGTTTGTATTGATTCACTCTTTTCCTTCTTTTGACAATAGCCTGTGCCAATTTGCGTGCACCAGCTTCCACCCTTTCTTTTTTAGGAAAGACATGGCCTACATCAGCCATAACTGTTCCCACTCATTTAATGGGTTTCAAAAAGAACTGTAATGGCCTGCGTAGCCAAACCTTTCGGTTTCCCAAAGATCCTCATGATTTCCTTTCTTGGGTGTGATTCACACACTATTTCACCTCTCTTTATCACTTTCTTTACCCTTCTTTGCTCTTTTGTCTTCCTCATCTTCCTTCTTATTCCCCTTTGCTTTTTCATCTTCCTCATCTTCCTTCGTACTCCTCTCTGCTTTCCTTTTTGCTCTTTTCTTTGGGTTCCCTCATACTCCTCTCTATTTTCCTTGCATCTGCTTTGTTCAAGACATTCTTAATGGCTAGTCGCAACCCTGCCAAGAAATCCTCCAAATAGAAGCCCGAATCTTTTCTCACCCGCCAACCCACTTCCTTTGATGGGTATTCATGGCGCTTAGTTCTAGATGTGGAAGACCTCATCGAACTGAGGGAATCCTTCCAAATTCTTGAGTCGATGGACATGAATGCCCAGGAAAGGGGGTGTGTCGTCGAGGAGGGCTTTGGCGAGGCTGTAGCCCTAACGATTTGTGCCCTTACAAACGGGCTCCATCTTCCTTTTATTCACCTTGTACATGATGTTTTGCATTTTTTGAAACTTGCACCTGCCCAGCTTCATAGCAAAGCATGGTGCGTGTTGATGTTCACTTGCATCGTCTTCCACCGTGTTTTGGAACCCCTTGGGGAGAGGTACCCCAACCTTATGGCAAAGGAGTTCATTTCCTTCTACGGGGTGGTGCCCCTATCGGGGAATGTTTGTAGCTTCAGTGTGCCCGGACAACGCTTGGCGGCCTTTGAAGGGTGTTACTCCAACGCCAAATAGTGGACCAATAAGTTTTTCTTATTTTTGGTGATGGCTGGGAGTACCCCACTGATGAGATGCTCATTAGGGACTACCCTGTTGCCACCAACTAGGGGCACATCCCTAATGATAAACACTTGTTGTTGGATTTGACTAACAATCAACAAAATCGTGTGAACCTAGTTTGTAAATGGGCAAAGGACCATGACTGTGACGGTTTATGGTCTGAAGACCTTCTTTCTGACTCTAGTATTGATAGATTCTTGTCGATGCCCAGTTGCGCCCACATCATAGGGAAAAAGCTGAAACTAGTTCCCCCTCCGATGAAACAGAGTGCTCCCCAAACTAGGGGCCAAAAATGAAGTGTCCTCACACTGAGGGCGTGACACCTAGTAGCGTCGCTAGCTCCACCAAGAAATTGATGCAGGGGGTAAGTGTGGATGTTGTTGTTTCTGGTTAGGCCATGCCGGAGGCGTCCCCCACCAAAGTCCCCCCGCTAGTGAGCCAAGTCTTGATGACTTGGGTGTTTTGATGAAACAGGCTCTCAAGGACCTCTCGTTAGTTTACCAACTTGGGCTCCCTTTGGGGAATGATTCTATGGATGCCACTTTCAAATTCCCTTCAGTTCCTTTAGCAGATTCCTCATCTGGTGGCAAGAGTGATTTAAACAACATATACGCTGCCTTCACCTTGGGTGTGTCTAGGGAAGGGGCGCTCGATAGTCCCGCCCCTGTGGTTTGTGACACCACGTTTGAGGCTAAAGGTAGCGGCAGGGCCTCCTATGCGGGGTTAGGTTCCTCTCCTCATTCCCTGCTTCGTACCAACTCAGGAGGTGAGACTCCACCCACAGATCACGATAGGGTGTACATCCCTTCGCCGATGTTGTCGTCATTTGGCGCGGATGGGGTCACCACTCCTCACAAAGATAAGAGGGTCCCTAAAGATCAAGTGGGTGTAGAGGCAGGGGCCCAAGGCGGAGATTGGGTTGGTGGGCAAGCAGACCTTCATCAAGGTGAGTTTGTTTGTGAGCCGTTTGGCACCCATGTTGAAGGTGGCCTATCTGTGCCCACGCCTGAGGTTGTGGTAGCCTTGGACCTTACTTTGGGGTAGCCAGCATAGGTTGAAGCCAATTCGATGGAAGGTGCCATCAAGGAGGAGGACAACAGCCCTCATAATTCTTTGCATCCTTTGGAGGCAGTTATACAAATGACAAGTGAGGAGAATGTTGGCTCCAGTAAGGCTCATTTTTCTTCTTTTCTATTTTTGTTTACAGATGCCTTGTTCGGCATGTATTGGATTCTGATTCTAACTTTGTCATGCTTGTGTAGAACGTAGGAATCCTAGCATCATGGATCGTGGAGGAAAGGACCAGTTTGGAGGAGGAGGTTCGAGAGAGACGGAAGTTCTCATTCTTTGCCAAGCAAAAGAGTAGTTGCCTCAAGGATGAGAGAGATTAGCTGCGATGTTGTCTGAAGCAAGCAGAAGGTCATGTCCAACCCTTGGAGGTTGACCTTATTCTCTCCACAAGGAGTCGTCCAGCCTTCGATCTGAACTCTTTTGTGTTGAGATTCTCGACACCCATGACAACTTTGCCCTGCATGCAACTGAGATGGAGAGGGCCACCACTTGAGAAGAGGTTCTATGCCTTAATGGGGTGCTGGGCTCTTCTGAGAGCTCTTGGGTTGATGTTGAGAGGAAGTTCGAGGAGGCAGCTGCTGCTTTGGCTTCCTCTGAAAAGGAGCACGAGAGGGCAGCAAAGGAGCTGGCTCAGAAGAAAGAGGCATTCTGGAAGGACACCAAGATCACCGAGCTGCAAGGTGACTTGGTTGAGGTGAAGGCTGCTTTTGATAAGTATAAGAAGGAGTGTGCCGTGATTGATGCCTGCCAAGATAAGAATTTGGTGAGTTTGAAGAGGATGTCTCAGGAAGTGAACGAGTCAAGGGAGGCACGAGGAAAATTAGACGCTGAGCTGACTGCTGCGAATAGCGAGATTGTTTAACTGCACCCTCAACTCTTCACAGCCTAAGCTATCTGGGACAGGGCCTTTAGAAATGGGTATTGCACTTGGTTAGCACGCCTGAAGATGCACTTGTTGGCCAACCCTCAGGCTGACCTGAGGAGTTTAGACTTGGAATACTTCAAACCTGATGCCATCGCTTGCCAATATGCATATTCATTGGGTTAGGACATGATGCCAAAAGCCTTTCCCCACCCCCCGCCTCAGGGGTGAAAATTTTGTTTCCATTTGAAATGATTGTTGGGCCACTATTTTGTGCTTTTGTGAATCTTGTTTGTTTGTAAACGTTTTGGACTTTGGTTTTTATTACTCTGTTACTTGCTGCTCGGAACGCATTTTTTGATTTTGGTTGGCTGCTTGGTGTGTGGTTTATTTACACTTTCCTATTTCTTTTTGTGCTTTTTCTCTTCCCCTTTGGTACTATGATCCTTTGTTAAGACCTCTGCACCTTCAAGCTTGCATTTACTCGTTTGGTCTCCTAACCTCTATGCCTTCATGGATTTGTACTGAAAGTGTGTTCATTGGTGCTCTTTGCGCCCATCCTTGCCCTTCAATGGTCGACTTTGGAGAGGATCGTGTAGTCTTTCTAACCTTTACGCTCGTTTATTTAGTGGCTAACTTTGGAAGGGGTCGTGTTGTCTCATGACCTCTACGCCCGCTCATTTGCACTGCGAGTGTGTCACTCGGTTTTTTATAGTTAATTTCGGAGAGGGTCATGTGCTCTCTTGACCTCCATGCCCATTCATTTGCACTGTGAGTGTGTCACTCGACTTTTGGTGGTTAACCTTGGAGAGAGCCGTGTGGTCTTCTGACCTCCACGCCCATTTATTTGGAGAGGGCCGTGTGCTCTTTTGACCTCCACACCCGTTCGATGGCAATCTTTGAAGAGGGTCGTGTGGTTTTTTGACCTCCATGCCTGTTCATTTGGAGAGTTTGGAGAGGGTTGTGTGGTCTTTTGATCTCCATGCCCATTAGTTGGCGATTTGTTAGAGAGGGCCATGTGGTCTTTTGACCTCCACACCTAGTTTGTTTAGAGAGGGCCGTGTGATCTTTTGACCTCTACGCCAGTTCGATGGCGATCTTTGGAGAGGGTCGTGTGGTCTTTCGACCTCCACGCCCATTAATTGGCGATTTGTTGGAAAGGGCCATGTGGTCTTTCGACCTCCACGCCCGTTCATTTGGAGATCTTTGGAGAGGGTAGTGTTATCTTTTGACCTCCAAGCCAGTTTGATGGCTCAATAACTGATTAAAACATATATTCCCAAAAGAATAGAGTATTGTCTCTGAAATAAATATAGTGCATAAAGATAAAAAACTTTCTAAGGATAAAACTTTTTTAGGTGCTCGGCATTCCAAAATCCCGCAACTCTCTTCCCTTGCTATCTTTGAGTTGATATGATCTAATGTGGTTGGTGGCTGTTACTATGTAAGGCCCTTCCCACCCTGGACCAAGCTTCCCTCGTCCTAAGTGGTGACCCCCGTTTCTCTTAGGACTAGGTCACTAACTTTAAACGACCTTGGTTTGACCCATTTGTTGAAATATTGCTCTGCTCTTATCTTGCTAAGGATGTTATGGACTTCTGCTTCGAGCCTAATCAAAGTGGCTAGTTCGGTGTGGGTAACCCGACTTCTGTGGAGGTAACTACTTCACTCCCGTATGCCAAGGTAAAAGGTGTCTACCTTTTCGAGGTCTTCACCGATGTTCTATAAGCCCATAAGACTTCTGGCAGCTCTTCTACCCATTCGCCCTTCCGATCGCCTACTTTCTTCTTCAAAATTTCGAGTAGGGACTCGTTCGTTGATTTTGCTTGCCCGTTTGCCTGTAGGTGGCCTGGTGACGAGTATTTCACTTTTACCCTGAGTTCCTAGCACCATGCCCTGTAATGCTCAAACTCAAACTGCTTCCCATTGTCTGAAATTATTGCATTGGGGATCCCAAACCTGCACATGATGCTCTTCCATAAGAATCTGGTTACAACCTTAGCCTTTATGGTAGCTAGGGCTTCCACTTCCACCCACTTCTTAAAATAGTCAATTGCTACTATCATGTGCTTCACTCTGCCCTTTCTAGGTAGGAAATGTCTGACCAGGTTGATTCCCCATTGGGCGAAGAGCCATGGGGAAGTGACGAATGATAATTTTTCTGGTGGGCAGTGGGGAACTGGGGCGTACGCCTTGCACTGGGCGCATCTCCTAGCGAACTATTGGGTGTCCCTAAGGGCGTTGGGCCAATAGTACCCTGTCATTAGGGCTTTCCTTGCTAATTCTTTCCTACTTAAATGGTTGACACAGATGCCCTCGTGCATCTCTTCAAGTATATATTGTGCTTCTTCGAGTGAGATGAACCTTAGTAAGGGTGTTGCAAAGCCCTTTTTGTAGGGCACTGTCGATTTTGATAAACCATGCCGCTTTCTTCTTAATCGTCCTTGCCACCTCATTCCCCTCAGGGAGCTTTCTTATCTCCAGATATTCTTCTATTTCCCTGGCCCATTCTGGCGTTCCGAGCCCTATCTGTACAATGGAGGTTTCGACAACTGGCACTTCAATCAGCCTCCTCTGTACTTCCCATCGCAACTCTGACTCATCCCTAGTTGAAGCTGCCTTTGCTAACTTGTCCACCACAAAGTTTTTTGCCCTTGGAATTTGCATTATTGAGAAGTGTTTGAATTGGTCGTGTAGTGCTAGTACCTGCTCGAGGTATTTTCTAAGCTTTTCCCCTATAGTGGTGTAGGCCCCTGTAACCTGGTTAACCACTATTTTGGAGTCCACCTTAACTTCTACCTGCTTGGCGCCTAACACCTTGATAGCAGATAATCTTACTATCAAGGCTTCATACTCTGCCTCGTTATTGGTGACCTTGAAGGTGAGCGTTGTCATGAAATGGAGGTCCTGTCTTGCTTCTGTGATGATATGTACTCCTATGTAGGGGTGTAAGTCTGGCGGTCCGGACCGGATAAACCGACCGGACCGGACCGGACCGAAATAGTGGAAGACTGGTTTCAGTCCATATAAATCCAGGAATTCGGTCTTCGGTCCGGTCCCGGTCTGGGCACTTCTCGGACCAGACCGGACCGGACTGAAACTAAATATTAATATTTTTTATTTTTATAAATATATTATTTTATATAATAAATTATGTAATTTTCATCTAACCTATCTCTATTTACAAATAACAAATTAACAATTAACAATGTAACACTAACATCATCAATATAATTATGAATTGATAACTAAACTAAATCACTATAAAGAAAAAAAAATAGTCTATAATTACTAATTATAAAGAAATCACTATAGTATAAATGTATAATATATAAGTTTATAACTATAGTAATAGACTAATAGTATAATATTAATACTATTATATTATATAGCAATACTAAATCACTTAAGTAGAAATCACTATAATTATGAATTGATAACTAAACTAAATCACTATAAAGAAAAAAAAATAGTCTATAAATATTAATTATAAAGGAATCACTATAGTATAAATGTATAATATATAAGTTTATAACTATAGTAATAGACTAATAGTATAATATTAATACTATTATATTATATAACAATACTAAATCACTTAAGTAGAAATCACTATAATTATGAATTGATAACTAAACTAAATCACTATAAAGAAAAAAAAATAGTCTATAAATATTAATTATAAAGGAATCACTATAGTATAATATATAAGTTTACAACTATAGTAATAGACTAATAGTATAATATTAATACTATTATATTATATAGCAATACTAAATCACTTAAGTAGAAATCACTATAATTATGAATTGATAACTAAACTAAATCACTATAAAGAAAAAAAAAATAGTCTATAAATATTAATTATAAAGGAATCACTATAGTATAATATATAAGTTTATAACTATAGTAATAGACTAATAGTATAATATTAATACTATTATATTATATAGCAATACTAAATCACTTAAGTAGAAATCACTATAATTATGAATTGATAACTAAACTAAATCACTATAAAGGAAAAAAAAAGTCTATAATTACTAATTATAAAGAAATCACTATAGTATAATATATAAGTTTATAACTATAGTAATAGACTAATAGTATAATATTAATACTATTATATTATATAGCAATACTAAATCACTTAAGTAGAAATCACTATAATTATGAATTGATAACTAAACTAAATCACTATAAAGAAAAAAAAATAGTCTATAAATATTAATTATAGAGGAATCACTATAGTCCAATATATAAGTTTATAACTATAGTAATAGACTAATAGTTATCATTTAAAAAAAAAACGAAATAAAAATTATTAATTTGATGCAAACGGCGCTGTTCTGTATGTGCATCAGCAGCTCTACGACTACTTCATCAAAAATAAACCCTAACTTTCTAACTCTCCCAGACTCCCTCTGTGCCTTACTCTCTCTCGACTCTCGACTCAGTAGCTCTCACCCCGCACCCGCACGGCCGCACCCGTCTGCATCTCTGACTCTCTCATCTCTCAGCCAGCGGCCCAGCAACTGCGTCTCACTGCACTCTCTCATCTCTCTGCTCCATCTCGTCTCTCCTCTCTCGTCCCTCGCCTCTCGCGAGTCGCCTCTCCTCGCTGTCTCCGTTTCTCGGCCTCACCAGTCGGCAATCACCACGCACAGTCGCACAGACCCTTCGGCCTTCACCTCAGTGACGTCACGGTAATTTTATTTTTTTGTGTTTTTGAAATTACTATAAATTAAAAATCTGATAGATGGCTTTATTGGGGTTCCTGAATCCGAAATTAATGAATTTAGTGATGTTTGTAGTGAATGTTTGAAGTGAATGTTTCTAGGAATTTAGTGATGTTTCTAGTGAATTTGAAGTGAATTTTAGTCTAATTTAGTGATGTTTCTAGTGAATTTTAGTCTAATTTAGTGATGTTCCTAGTGAATTTTAGTCTAATTTAGTGATGTTTGATGTGAATTTGAGGTGAATTTAGTCTAATTTACTGATGTGAATAGGAATTTATTGATGTTTGGAATTTATGACTGAATGGTTTGTCATAAATAATTGTTGCATTTATTATTTTGAATTTATTTTATTTTTAATCTTCGCTTTTGCTAATTAATTGATTTGTTTAAACTTTACAACATACTGTGAAAATCTTGCAGGTATGCCATGCCAAAAGATGCCGGAGGCTGCGACTTAGGAGCTACCGGGAGAATTATTGAAGTGAATTTGTATTAATGTAAATTGTAATTTGTATTGAGAGACGAGAGTTATGTTTAATTTTATTTTTTTAGACCTTTTAATTTTTCAGTTTTTTGGACTTGTATAATTTTTAGTTTTCACTATCTATGCTTGGGATTTGAATGGTTGTTTTTATTTTTCTCTCTTTTAGAAGTTAAATTTGCTTGGGATTCTTGGAATGTTATTTCAATTTCCTTTCGTTATCTAGTATAATTTTTACTTTAAGTTTTTAATCTTGTTTAAATTGTTTGGATGGATATAGATAAATTTTAGTTATGTTTAATTTTATTTTTTTAGAACTTTTAATTTTTCAATTTTTAGGACTTGTATAATTTTTAGTTTTCATTATCAATGCTTGGGATTTGAATGGTTGTTTTTATTTTTCTCTCTTTTAGAAGTTAAATTTGCTTGAGAATGTTATGTCAATTTTCTTTTGTTATCTAGTATAATTTTTAGTTTAAGTTTTTAATCTTGTTTAAATTATTTGGATGGATATAGATAAATTTTATTTTTTTTAGTCAAACCTTTTATTCAAATATATTTTATATAGACAATTTTTTGTTATTATGATTATTTTTATTTTCCTTCAAGTTATTTTTGGGCTTAAAATTGGATAAAATGTTAGTGGATTTTTTCTGTTGGGCCAAAATGTTATAGGGAATTTGATTGGGCTATTGGCCCATTAAGAATAGGGTGGACCGAATAGGACCGACCGGACCAGACCGGACCGAATTGGACCGGACCGGTCCGGTCCATAGGTCTATTCGGTCCGGTCCAGGGTGACAAAACCTTGGACCGAATTGGTCCGGTCCGGTCCGTAAAACCTCCTCGGACAGGGTTGATGGCTTAGCATGCCACCCCTGCTTGGCATGCTAAGCCATCAACGTAGATTATCCAGGGTTGGCCTGGTGGCAGGGCTGTGATTTTAGCAGGGAGCCAGCTGAACTTGGCGACAAAGTCTGCGAGGGCTTAGCCCTTGACGGCGGTTTTGGGGAGTAGCTGATATCGAACTCACTGAGCTCGGTAGGCCATGCAACCAAACGCCTAGAGGAGTCTAGTTTTTGTAACACTCTTATGAGAGTGTGACGCCCCGACTCCTAAGTACAACAATACGAGAATCGTGATGTCGAGATGATGACAACGCGAGTCACGCATCCCAACGATAAGTGCTCAAGTGTGTACAATATACAAAAAGTGCACAACATAAACGCAGCGGATAAATTACATAAGTCAACTAAGTACCAAAATTTTTTATATACAAAACTATCAATATAAAAATATTACTGAAAAGTTATACAGTTATCCAAAAATATAATACAAAGGGCAAAGTATATAACAAACATTGGGAACAAATCTCATAAATCCCAAAAAGCAACCACATGCCACATTCTCAGTGGAGCCGATCCCTAAGGCTCGTCGTCCTCATCTGTATCAAAATCTATAGTACCATAAAATGGTACCGCAGGTAAGTAATAATCCAAATAACCATGAGATAAAAGTGCATTAATGCAACCAGCATGTATGCACATAATGAAATATATCTTAGCCTCAAAACATCATTTTTTCAAAAAGAATATTTTCCAAACATACACCAAAATCTCATTTTGGCCCAAAAATGTAATCCGTCATTTTTTCATAAAATGATTCACACAAAAACATTTATTCGGACACTGTAGGCAGGAAGCACAGGGAGGACTATACCACCATCCTACAGTTCATTTCCATACAATAGATACGCATGAGTGCACTGTAGGTGGGAATCACAGGTGGGACAACACCACCATCCCTGCTTACCACCATCCCTACCTCGTGCACCGTAGGCTAGAATCATAGGCGGGATAACACCACCATCCCTATCGCGTGCACCGTAGGTGGGAATTGCAGGCGGGACTATACCACCATCCCTGCTTACCACCATCCTTACAGTTCCTTTCCACACAATAGATACGCATTAGAGCACTGTAAACGGGAATCACAGCTGGGACAACACCCCCATCCCTGCTTACCACCATCCCTACCGCGTGCACCGTAGGCTGGAATCACAGGCGGGACAACACCACCATCCCTGCTTACCACCATCCCTATCACGTGCACCGTAGGTGAGAATTGCAGGCGGGACGATACCACCATCCCTGCTTACCACCATCCCTATAGCCTCTTTTCCTTTTCACATGAAAATTTAGTTTTCAAATATACACATGAATATGTATGCAATTATGCGAAAATCCAGTTTTCATTTACAAACATGAACATGCATGCAAATATGCAATGTACATGACACAACATCAATATCCAACAACCAACCAATCCCAATACAACCAATCACACAAATAACTTCATTCTCAATTCCATCAGACCCCCTTACTCCTCGGACTCAGTCCGGCACAACTAACCAATTTACAATAAATGAGTGTTAGTGCAAAAATATATTGAAATCTCAAAAGTTATTTGAAAAAATACTTACAGTGCTATTATAATTTTTGAATGATCACGGATGAGATAGAAGCAGCAAAATAGCAACTGGGTAGTGCAAAATGCACTATGGCCATGGGTCAAAAATAATGAATTTTAAACGGGGTCGAAACAAGACTTGAGATTACAATGGTAGGGTTTAGAGATGTCGGTGAAGCTAGTGGAAGTGGTGGCTGGCCATAGGTGGCGGCGAGGGAGGCGGTTTAAAGTCCAAAAGCTCAAATCGGAGATTGAGCTAGAGAGATTTCACCGGTGACGGATCGGGACTGGGGATGGGTGCATTGGGTTACTAGGAGGTCGAGGATAAAGTGATGAAGAGGTGGTGGCCGAAGGTGGTGTGACGGCGGTGCGCGGACACAAAAGCCATGCGGCTTAGAGTTGCACATGGGGACAAATGACGGCGAGAGGAGAGATGAAACTAGAGTGAGGTGGTCGCCGATCGGAGGGGAAGAGGTTGGGGTGGGCGGTGGCGGCCACGGACAGCGTACGACGGTGTAGTGAGCTTATAGACCATTTGGGCTCTACTCGGCGAGGAGAGAGAATGAGGGAGAGTGGGAGGTGGTGGTCGGGGTCGGTGTGGTCGCCGGTGGGTCGGGGATGTCATGGGCTGGGCAGTGCTGCCGAATGATGGCGCACTGCGGCGCTGGAGGCTGAGGAAGCACATGAACGGGAAGGAAAGAGAGGGACGACGTGCGGGCTGGGAGAAAACACGGGAAGAAAGAAGAAAAGAAAGAACAAGAACAAGAGAAAAGAAAAAGAAAAAGAAAAAGAAAAAGGAAAAAGAAAAAATGAAGGGAAAGAAATGAGAACCAATCTTTATAACTTGGGTCATAAAGTGATCTAACGAAAAATTATTTCAAAACGGCAATTTAAAGAAAAGCAATTTAAACACAGTAAAAGACTTAAATAAAATAATAATAAAATCCATCAACAATAATAATAATTTTAAAATCCATAAACAAACTATTTTAAATTAAATATCAATTTAAATGCAAAACAAAAATTAATATTAATAAAGTATAACAAAATAATTTTCACAACTTAAAAATTATAAAATAAACAAACAAGAAATCCAATAAATTTTAATACAAGAGAATCAATTATAAAAATAAATCACGTAATTATTTGATTAAAATACACATAAATACGGGGTATCACAGAAAGGATGTTCCGTTAAGACCTTTATTGGGTAGGCTTGAAAGTACGGTCGTAGTCTTTTGGCAGCCACTACTAGCAAGAATGCCAGCATTTTCATTTGTGGGTATTTGACTTCGGCACCTTGTAAGGCCCTGCTTATAGAGTATAATGGCACCTATGTCCCTTCCTCTTCTTTTACTAAGACAGCTAACACGACTTGGGAGGATACTGCCAGGTACACGTACAAAACATCCCCTTGATCAGGCTGCTTCAATAGAGGTGGGCTGGCTAAATATTTCTTTAGCTCTTGAAAGGTTTGGTCACACTCTTCATTCCAAGGGTGTACCTTCTTCAAAACTTTGAAAAAGGGAAGACATTTATCCATTGACCGGGACATAAACCTGTTTAAAGCCGCTACTCTCACTACTAGGCGCTGAGTATCGCTGATGTTTCGAGGCGGCGCCATTCTTAAGATTCCCTTTATCTTCTCAGTGTTGGCTTCTATTCCTCTCTGTGAGACTATGAACCCCAGGAATTTTCTGAATTTACATCGAACGCGAATTTGGTTGCGTTCAGTTTCATTTTCTACTTTCGCAATATCGCGAAGGACTCCCAAGATCCGTTAGGTGCTATGCAGTGTCCTTACTTTTCACCAATAAATCATCTACGTATACCTTTATAGTCTCCCCAATTTGGTGCTTGAACATCCAGTTGATCAGCCTTTGATATGTTGCTCCAGCATTTTTCTGCCCAAAAGGCATTACTCGGTAGCATTATAGTCTTCTGTCAGTTATAAGCGTTGTCTTTTCCTCATCAGCCTTGTTCACGCCGTTCATCCTAATCTGATTGTACCCAGAGTAGGCGTCCATAAAACTCAAAAATTGGTGTCTGGCCATGGCATCCATGATGACATCAATTCGAGGTATTGGAAAACTATCCTTGGGGCAAGCTTTATTGAGGTCGGTGAAGTCTACGCACATCCTCCACTTGCCATTGGCTTTTTTGACCAGTACCACGTTGGAGAGCCATTCTGGATAGTGTGTCTCCCTTAAGAAGCCTGTCGAAAAAAGTCTATTGATTTCCTCTGCTATGGTCATGCATTTCTCAATGCTGAACGACCTCCTCTTCTGTTGTACTTTCTTTGCTTCTGGATCAACGCAGAGGTTGTGCTATATGATTGAATTATCGATCTCAGGCATTTCTTTGTGGCTTTAGGAAAATACATCCATATGCTTAATCAACAGTTGTTCCAAGGCTTCTTGATACTCTGGAGGGAGGTTGGAGCCAACCCTTGTGGTGGCGGATGGGCGTTCTAGATGTAGCTTCAATACCAGCAAGGGCTTGTTTGCTTCGACATGTAACAAACTACTTTCATTCCTAGTTTCCATGTCTTTCCCTTCTTCCAGCTGAGGCGGTGGTGGCAGTTTTTCTTTCAAATTGTCTACTGAGATAACGTCGATGCTCCCGTTTTCAGTTCCTGGACATAACACTCTTGAGCCAATATCTACTCACCTCGGACTTTGCCTACTCCCATTTCTGCTGGGAATTTCATTATAAGGTGGTATGTGGAGGTGACCACCTTTAAGTTATTCAAGGTCAAGTGTCCCAATATGGCATTATAAGACGACGGAGCCTTAACCACTAAAAATTCAATCATGCTGGTGACTGTGTGGGCGCCTTGTCCTGCTCTTGAGAAACCTTTCAGCGAGGAGGGTGATAGTCGCTTTGTCGGTAGGGATCCCCATCCGAACAAACGTGCCCCAAAAGAGGATGTCAGTAGAGGTTTCATTGTCGACTAAGACTTGTCTGGTCATGTTGTTGACTATCAATAGTGTAACAACCAATGCGCCATCATGGGGGTTCATAACCCCTTCACAATCCTGGTCCCCAAATGAGATGGTCGGGGTCGTTTTTGCCCTAGGGTACTTACGTGGCCGATCTACCAAGTACACCTCGTGATATCTTGCTCTGTGTGCGTGGGCCTTTCTAACAGATGTAGTGGAGCCACTGCTAGCAAATCCGCCTGCTATAGTGCAGATTTTGCCCAGAGGGCCTATGCATGGTCTCTCCTGGGTCGAAGAGAATTATTTCTTCTCTGCTCTTCATGTTTTTGGCACTTGGGGCTTTTGTCTCTTCTTTCTCGATTTTCCTCCCTCTGTGGCTTCATGTAATCAGCCAACATTCTTTCCAACTCCCCACTTCTAGATATTGCTTCAATCCGCCTCTTTAGGGTGATGCAATCTTCGGTCCAGTGGGAGTAGCTTTGGTGGTATGTGCAATGGTGTTGGCCTTTGTCAAGCGCAAATTCTTCTCTTCTCCGGTTTCTATCATTTTCCTGTACATTGTGGTTTTTATGCACAACTCGGCGCCCATGATCTTGGTGATTGGTATATCGGTCTTGTATGTCATTAGGGTGGCTTCACCCATTTGATTTCTTGTCTTTGTCTTTAGAATTGTTCTGGCTTCTGTTTTCTACTTTTGTCTCCTGCTTTCGTGGCTCTAGCAAAGCTTGTAAAGTATCTTCTGCATTGAAAAAGTCATCTGCTCGATCCTTGAACTCCCTTAATATGGATGGAGTTCGTCTGGCCAATTTAGCCATGAAGGGACTTCGAGGCCAGATTCCTCCCAGTAGTGCGACTAAGGTGATTTTCTCATCCTGATCATCAGTGTTGAGTCTCTTTCTTGAAGCATGTTAGGTAGTTCTTCAGATTCTCCCCTTCCTTCTGTTTTACGGTTAACAGATAGGATGCGGGCTTGTGGCGTCTCCTGCTTTCCATAAACTGTGTAAGGAATTGCTTACTAAGCTCCTCAAAGCTGCCAATTGATCAGCGGCGAAGGGTCCCGAACCACCCCGCTCTATTCCCTTCAATGTTAATGGGAAGGCACGATAAGTCACCTCGCTCAGGAAGCCATGCAACGTCATGTGTGCTTTAAAATTCTCGAGGTGATCAATGGGATCTTTAGATCCATTGTATAGATCGATCTGCAGCACCTTGAATTTAGCCGATAGGCTAACCGCCAGAATCGTCCGCTTGAGGAGTTGCTCCACAGAAGAGGAGCCACCCATCCTCCTCGCCATCTCCTAGTACTTGTCTACTAAAATGCATAGTACGTCATGCATCTTTTTCTTCTCCACTATTAACCCCCTGACATTGTGTGCATCTCCTTCAGGTTGCTCATTCTGGGCAGGAGGATTATCTCTCTGTCGCTTTAATTCCTCATTCTCCTTCTGCAGTTGTTCAACAACCGCCATCACTTGTTTCAATCTTTCTTCTACTTTTGCTAACCTCCCTTTTGCCTCCGTCATGCTCGGTCCCTGATCTCGGTCGACTCATGATCTCGTGATAGTTGGTATGTGAAAATCACATTGAAGTCTGTAAAGATCCTACAAACAGCGCCACTGTTGATGACGTATTTCATACTACCAATCGCACGAATAACACTTATATCAATGAAGAGACTGCGCTAGTTGCCCTGTGTAAACTTCGATGCTTAAGTATGTAACAATATAAGAATAAGTATATAAAAAGATAGATCCACCTGATGTTACCTCTAACGAGTTATTTATAGAAGGATGTAGTGTGATGGCGATTAACTCTAATCACCAGTCATATGTGTTTATCCTTTGTGATTCCTTATTTATTTGGAGATGATATCTCATCCGTAATTATGGTTATGAGTTCCCTATCTATAGGGCTCTTAGCCTCAAGCCTTCAACAAGTCTTCTTGAACTTACGGATGGACTTGGCCCTAGAGATGGGCTTGAAGCCTGAGGGTGCAAATGTCGTATCCATTGTTAAAATTAATTCTTGACTTTGTACTTAAATAAATTTTTTACAAAAATAAGTACGACGATAATTATAATAATAATAATAACAAAAAGAACGAGCTACGACGATAATTATAATAAAAAGAACAAGAAAAAAAATACAAACAGATAGTACGAGCTTTAGATCGTAGAGTAGAGAGAGGAAAAGGACAGGACTGGCCTCAGTCTATAGTTTTGGATGGCTCTGATCCATCAATTAGCGGAAGAATATCTTGGGAACTCGTTTCCGTCCGCACGCTTCCTTCCCTCTCCTTCTAAATTCTCCCAATTTCGCTATATATACGTTCCTGATCTCCACAGCTGGTATACATAAACATCATGTCCTCGCATTCAAACCTTTTCCATCTCTCTCCTGCAATTTCCTGCATCCTACCACGGCCTTGCTCGACCTCCCAGAGTAAGTCCTTCACCTTCGTGCATAGATCATATTCTGGTTGTATGTTATTTTGTCAGTTTAAAATGTGGAAAGAGCAAGCGTTCTAGCTTTCATACCCATGTAAGAATTGCTGAATACCCTGCTCAAGTCTTCTATGATTCTGACCACATATAAACTTCACTTGTCATGTTTTCTTGCTAGCTATGATATTCTTGCTGAGGAAAGATAAAGAAAAGATCTCAAAAGCTTGAGAGCTTGAATATTTATTTCCGTTTGCAGCTAAACAGAGTCAAAAGTCTGAAATGTACTTGTGTTTCCGGCAGTGGTTTTAGAAAGGCAAACCACATTCATTTAAAGACAATTTAGCAACGAGATGGCATGCAGCTTTAGTTCAATTTGCATTCGATGCATGGAAATACAGTGTAGTAGTGGGTTCCGTTCTAGTTCATCATTTCAAGACTTTGCGTAAAGAATTGTGCTATTTTTTGACTGGAATTTTGCTTCGATCCCTTTTTTTATTGGATTTCTTTTCAAAAGAATATAAAAACTTGGTTCCAAATGGCAGCAATATTCACCTATCAAGAGGACTACATTTGTAGTTATACGTTGTCTTTTCTTAAAATATTAGTATTTATCGCATCGCTATCATATTTTATAGGTGTCTGGCCATTCGGGGCTAAAGACAAGCGACCAAACTCTCCCATGAGATGCAGCATTAAATCCAAACCTGGGACTCAAGGTATATATAACGAGCAGGGGACCAACGAGGATACTTATAAGTTTTGGGGGGAACTACAAAAATAATATTTTATTGGGACTCAAGGTATTACGTTTATCTGAAATGCATTTATATAATTAAACCAATTATCATGTCTCCAAAACGCAGACGGGTTTCAAAATGTTCTGCCGGCGGTCATAAAGTGGCGTGAGGTTGTGGAGGATGACACAGATAGGGAAGCTGATGATCTCAAGGTGATTTGAACAATTTTATTTTTTTCAAACTTACTTTTAACTCTTTGATTAAAAAAAAAAAAAAAAAAACTCTTTTCATGATTTCTTCTAGGATGCTACGACATCCAACAACAAAAGCTACCAAGCTTTTGTACTGACAGTATTAAAACATTTTTTCTTGTTTTTCTTCACAAAAATTTTTTGTGCTTTTTTTTTTTTAATCGGGCTAGTAGCGGCTCAACTTGACCGCTTTTCACTTTTTAGTTTTTTTTTTTAATTTTTCTTTTCACTTTTTTTAATATATTTAAATATTTTAAAAAAATATCTTAATACATTTTAAATCACTTACTTAATCACTAAGTAAAAAAAAATTTGACAAACGGTCAAATTGAGTGGTATAATTAAAAGGCAAAGTTTTTAAAAAAAAGAAGAAAAAAAAACACGTACTAACAGATTAACAAACATAAATCCTAAAAAAAAATGCATTTCGGAAAATCGATAGACTCTATCATTTTCCTTCGAGAAATGCTACACAACCTCCTACTATTCACCCACACTCCACACTCCATACTTTTTAATATTTTTTAATATTTTTTTTAATTTTTTTTTAAAATTTTTTTTTTAAATATTTCAAATTTTTTATTCACTATTCATAAAAAAAATATTTGATAAAAAAAAATTAAAAAAAAAAGTGGAGTGTGGAGTGTGGTGAATAGTAGGAGGTTGGGAAGATTATTTCTTTTCCTTTTCTTTAATAGTGTCATAATGTTTCATCAAATCATGCACGTACGTACAGGAACGCGTGGATTCCATCAAAACGATGTTGTCGTCCATGAAAGATGGAGAAATCAGCATTTCGGCTTATGACACAGCATGGGTTGCTCTTGTACAAGATGTCAATGGAAGTGGTCTTCCTCAGTTCCCATCTACCCTTCGCTGGATTGCCAACAATCAACTTCCCGATGGTTCATGGGGAGATAGCGAAATCTTCTTCGCTTATGATCGGATACTCAACACTTTAGCCTGCATTATTGCTTTAAAATCATGGAATATTTTTCCTGAAAAGTACGCAAAAGGTATTAATTAACGTACAGATTTTTTTTTTTTTTCAATTCAATGTGCTTTGGACTTCTATTATATATATATATATATATATATATATAAATAAATAAATATATAATTATATATGTAATTCTAACGGGGGATTGTCATTGTAATAGGAATTTCAGTTTTGAATGAAAATATGTCAAAGCTTGAATCCGAGAATGATGAGCACATGCCAATTGGCTTTGAAGTTGCTTTCCCTTCGCTTCTGGAAATTGCTCGTAGTTTAAACATGGAATGATAGAGTTTGAGATGAATGAATATTCAGAATTTCTCATTGATACAGTGTCTACAAGGTGCAGCTTTTATAGAAATACAAGGACTGCAAAAGGGAATATTTTCACCTAGACAGTAAAACAAATAGAGGACGTGCTCTGCCAAAATACATGGCATTGTGCGGCGTTGGTCAGAAAACTCTGCTGGTACAGATACAATGGTGTCCGTAGGACACTAACAAACTTTCTATGTAAAATTACAATGGTGTCCAGAGGACACTAACAAACTTTCTATGTAATTCCAGAAGCCTCAAGAGCTACAGCTGATGTGTGTGAGTCCTGCTTTGACACTTGTGATTTGGAGTCCAACGTGGAAGACTCAATACGCCCCCTCGAGCCTAACGGGGTATCCACAACAGTGAGGCTCGTCCTTAGAAGATGAAATCGAGGAGCTGCAAGAGGCTTTATAAGAATATCAGTCAGTTGGTCTTTTGAAGGTAAGAAGGCCACTTGAAGAGTTTTGGCAGCAACTCTATCACGAACAAAATGGAAGTCAATTTCCATATGTTTGGTGCGGGAATGAAGAACAGGATTGACGGAGAGATAGGTTGCACCAAGATTGTCACACCAAAGAAGAGGAGGTTTAGAAATGAAAACTTGAAGTTCCTTTAACAGATTTTGGATCCAGAGTATTTCGGCAGTTGCATTGGCAAGGGCTTTGTATTCAGATTCAGTACTTGAGCGAGCAACAGTTCGTTGCTTGCGAGAGGACCATGAAATTAAATTTTTACCTAGAAAAATGCAAAAGCCACTCGTAGAGCGACGATCATCAGGGCAACCAGCCCAATCCGCATCAGAGAAGGCTTGAATTTGAAGAGAGGATGATTTATGAATAAATAGCCCAAAGTTAAGCGTCTGTTTTAGATATCTAAGCAAACGTTTAACAGCAAGCCAGTGAGGATGTTTTGGATTATGCATGAACTGACATATTTTATTAACTATAAAAGCAATGTCTGGTCGAGTAAGGGAGAGGTACTGTAAAAACAATGCTCCGATACATTGTTGGTTCGGAAAAAGGAGGGGTATCAGAAACTGAGAGTCTACTAGATGCAGTCATGGGAGAATTAACACCATTTGCAGCAAGCATGTTGACACGAGAAAGGAGATCACAGATATATTTTCGTTGAGAAAGTAAAATTCCATTTTCCAAATGACAGATTTCAATACCAAGGAAAAAAGATAATTTACCTAAATCTGTAACAGGAAAAACCGAGGCCAAAAAGGAAAGAAGATGATCAATTTGAGAGGGATGCGAGCTTGTCACAATAATATCATCAACATACACTAAAGCATAGATGAGTATTGATTGAGACGAGTAAATGAAAAGGGACGGGTCTGCTTGAGAAGAAAGAAAACCATACTCACAGAGAGAGGTGGAAAGCTGCGCAAACCAAGCACGGGGTGCTTGTTTGAGGCCATAAATGGCCTTGTTCAAGCGACACACGTACTCGGGATGTGCAGGGTGAACAAACCCAATCGGTTGAGACATGTAGACAGTTTCGTTGAGATCACCGTGGAGGAAGGCGTTCTGGATGTCGAGTTGACGGAGGGGCCATCCATGAGATACGGCTAAAGCAAGAACAAGGTGGATTGTGGAAGGTTTGACGACCGGGCTGAAAGTCTCAGCGTAGTCGATTCCTTCTTGCTGATGGAATCCCTTGGCAACAAGTCGAGCCTTCCGTCTTTCAATTGAACCGTCCGATTTGTGCTTGGTACGGAAGATCCACCTGCAACCAACGATGTTAGAGGAAGGGGGAGGGGGAACAAGGGACCAAGTATTGCTCTGGAGAAGAGCTTGAAATTCTCTGCTCATGGTTTCACGCCACTCAGGAAAACAGGATGCCTTGGTGTATGATGATGGCTCTTCGGGAACATTGATGGTGAGAGAGAGACAGTGCCGAGGAGTGGGGTAAGGAATTTGGCCAAGGGTAAACTGTTTGGGCCGAGAGCTGTTGGTTTTTGATCTTGTAATGATCGGGGAGCGTGGAGGTGGTGGTGGAGGTATGGGGGGATTTGAGGGGCTAGGGTTTGTGAAGGTCTGGTTCGAGAGGAGAGAAGAAGAGGTATCGTGCGGACGAGATGAAGGCTCTGGAGATGGATTTGACGAGGTGGATGGGCTGAGATTATTAGAAGGGGTTGGGTCGAATGAAGTGGGGGTGCTGTTTAATGGGCTGAGGTCATTGGATGGGGTTGGGCCCGAGTTTGGTGCAAGTAAAATAGGAAGGGATGTATGTGTTTGATGAGAGGAATCAGGGGCTGAAATAGACGAGGTGAGGTCAGATTTAGAAAAAGTCGAGTAGGGAAAAGAGCTTTCATTGAAGAGAACATCACGGGATACGTACAACCGATTAGAGGGGAGATGTAGACATTTATATCCTTTGTGTATAGGGCTGTATCCAAGAAAGAGACATGATAGAGAACGAAGATGGATTTTATGATTATTATAGGGCCGAAGATTGGGCCAACATTCGGAACCAAAGACTTTGAGAAATAAATAATCTGGTTCATTTTTAAAAAGAAGAAGATGTGGTGATTTGTTATGAAGAGAGGGAGAGGGAAGAAGATTAATGAGATAAGTTGCTGTATGAAAGGCATCAAGGTATATATGGAAGTACCTTACGATACTCCTGTCTTTAAAGATATATATGCAAAGAGAAATGTAAAGCTCGCAAGGTAGATTTAGGCCCTATTTGTTTATATAAAACCACTATCTCATCTCATCTCAATCATTACAACTTTTTCAAATTTTCATATAAAAATATAATAAACAATTCAATTTTTTCAAATCCTAACATAAAAATAATACTAAAAAATATAGTCTACTAATATTTTATTTAACTACCATTTAAAACATCTCATCTCATCTTATCTGAATTGTGTATCCAAACCCAATCTTAGTTCATTGCTCAAACTTCACCCACAAAGAAAAAGGTCATTCCTGATTATTTTGTTTTACATGGGTGCAATGACTATGTCTTGTGTATATGCATGCATGCGATAGGATACCAAGGGACATCATGCACAAAGTTCCCACAGCTTTGCTCCATAGTTTGGAAGGGATGCCAGACCTAGACTGGGAAAAGCTTCTTAAACTGCAGTCCCAAGATGGCTCCTTCTTGTTCTCTCCTTCCTCCACTGCCTTTGCACTCATGCAGACCAAAGACCTAAATTGTTTGAACTACTTAGATAGGGTGGTCCAGAGGTTTAATGGTGGAGGTAAGTGTCTTTTCAACAATTCATAAAATTCAAGCTCATCCCGTGCTTGAAAATCTCAAATAGAAAAAAGAAATGCACGTGAGATAAGTTCTACAAATTTATTTAAAGTTTAATATTGCCTGAAAATCCAAACCAGCAGCAATGTTAAATGATGTAGAAATTAACTTATTCACATGTCTTTCTCTTGTTACAATAGATTAATTATTTTGTTCTGATCTTCAACTATGCTATTGCTATTAATTCGATTTTTCTAAGCTTCATTCTGCCTTTAGTCCCCAACGTGTATCCAGTGGACTTGTTTGAACACATTTGGGCAGTGGATCGGTTGCAGCGGCTAGGAATTTCCAGATACTTTCAGCCTGAGATCAAGGAATGTATAAAATATGTTTACAGGTATGTGTATATATTGTTCGAGTTGAAGGAAATAGGAAAGTGAAGTGAAGAGATGAAGTAGAAAAACAGAGAGCAATCTGGAAAAAAACAGAGAGTACGTATCTCATTCTATTTTTTTCTTGATTACACAGCTATATAGATAAACAGACTTGTGACTCTTCAGCTTACATTACATTGTAATCAAACACATATTAACTCAACCATTTACTTGAAACACAGCAGGAAATAAATGTTGCATGTAATGAAGATAAGCACATTAATTTCAATACTCCTCCTTAATGTGTTTATCTGTAATTCCCAGCATGGTTCTTAACATTTGAAATCTGTCTCTTGGCAGAGATTTAGTGAAAATGTCTGCAAGTTGTTCTTCAGTACTGCAGTGCTTCAATCGAATCTCTCCACTAGCTTCAACTTCTCTTAAGTAGTGATATTTTATTGCAATATGCTTTGTCCTATTGTGAAAAACAGGATTCTTGGCAATGGCAATTGCAGACTTATTATCACAGTAAATCTCAACTGATTTCAGCTACTTCTCTCCCATATCTTTCAAGATTCTAGTAAGCCAAATAGCTTGATTTGCAGCACCTGCAGCTGCAACATATTCAGCTTCTGCAGTGGATTGAGCAACACCATTTTGTTTCCTTGAACTCCATGAAAATAAACCTGAGCCTAGACTGAAACAGAAACCTGAGGTGCTCTTTAAATCATCCACTGAGCCTGCCCAATCACTGTCACTATAACCAATAAGTTCTCCATCTGGACAATGCTTAAACCAAATTCCATAATTAATAGTCCCTTGCAAGTATCTGAGGATTCTTTTTCCTGCACCGAAATGAACTTGGCTAGGTTCTTGCATAAATCTTGACAGTAGACTTGTAGCAAACATTATATCTGGTCTTGTAGCAGTTAAGTAAAGAAGACTGCCAACCAAACTTCTAAATTGAGCTGGATCAGCCTCTTTAACTCCATCATCTTTTTTAAATTTTTCTCTTGCAACTAGAGGAGTTGCTACTGCTTTACACCCGAGCATATTGAACTTGGACAGCAACTCTTCAGTGTATTTTTTTTGAGAAATGAAGATACCATCCTCTTCTTGATATACCTCCATTCCCAAAAAATAAGTCATCATGCCGAGATCAGTCATTTCAAAGGTCTTCATCATATTTTCTTTAAAACTTTCAATGATTTGAATATTGTTTCCTGTAAAAATCAGATCATCAACATACAAGGAAACAATTAATATATCAGCAGCTCCTTGATACTTTGTGTAGAGTGTATGTTCACTTTTGCTCCTTTGAAATCCTTGGTTAAGAAAATAATTGTCTATCTTCCCATACCAGGCCCGAGGTGCCTGTTTTAGGCCATACAAAGCCTTCTTTAATCTCAACACTTTTCCAGCTTCTTCAACAAACCCCTCTGGTTGGCTCACATACACTTCTTCTTGCAATTCTCCATTTAGGAAAGCAGACTTCACATCTAACTGGTAAATTCTCCATTTCTTATTTGCTGCCAATGCAATCAGTGATCTGATTGTGTCCAACCTTGCAACAGGTGCAAAGGTTTCATTGTAGTCTCTTCCAAATTGTTGAGCATACCCCTTCACTACTAATCTGGCCTTATATTTTTGTACTGACTTATCTGGATTCAGCTTGGTTTTATAAACCCATTTCACACCAATAACTTCTTTTTCTGGAGGTAGATCAACCAGCACCCATGTATCATTTTTCTTGATCATCTTCATTTCCTCCTCCATGGCTTTGACCCAGACTTCATCCTTTGAGGCTGCTTCAAAGTTCTCAGGTTCTAATGAGAGGAAATTACAACTCTCATAAATCTCATTCAAAGATCTAAACCTCCTTGGTGATGAATCATTTGAACTATCTGAATTTTCAACTGAAACAGAAATACTTCTGTTTGAAACCTCACTGGCTTCCCAATCCCAGAAATCACCTTCATTGAACTGAACATCTCGACTTATGATCAATTTTTCAGTTTCCAAGATATAGACTCTATACCCTTTTGATTGAGTACTATATCCTAGAAAGATCCCTTTTTGAGATTTCTCCTCCAACTTGTGTCTTTTTGGAGCTGAAACATGCACAAAACAGATACAACTAAACACCTTTAAGTAATTAGTTGAAGGTTTTCTGCCATACCATGCTTCAAATGGTGTTTTATCTGGCAAAGCACTTGTGGGACATCTATTCAACAAATAAACAGCAGTGTTTACTGCTTCAGACCAGAATTTTAAGGGCAATTTTTTATCAAAAAGCATTGATCTAGCCATCTCCATTACGGTTCGATTTTTCCTTTCAGAAACTCCATTTTGCTGAGGAGTGTATGCAACCGTGAGCTGATGTTCCAAGCCTTCTTCTTCATAGAATTTGTCAAACATTTGAGAATTGTATTCGGTGCCCCTGTCACTTCTCAAGGCTTTCATCTTGAAACCACTTTGAGTTTCAACTGCTAGTTTAAATTTCTTGAAAATCCCCAACACTTCTGATTTTTCCTTCAAGAAATAAACCCAAGTCATCCTTGTATAATCATCAATAAATAAAAGAAAGTACCTGTTCTGATTTAGTGATGGTGTTCTCATTGGACCGCACACATCCGAGTGAACCAATTGCAATGGTTCTTTGGCCCTCCATGTACTTTCAGATGGAAATGATCTTCTGTGTTGCTTTCCAAGCATACATCCTTCACAAACAGCCTTCTGTTCTTGCACTAGAGGCAAATCTTTAATCATCTCTTTCTGTTGCAATTGTCTCAAAGCATCATAATTATAATGCCCGAACCTTTGATGCCAAAGAGTGGAATTATTAATCTCTGCACTCATAGCTTTAGGATGCTGCCATTCAATAGGAAAATTCCTATTGCAACCCATTTTAATTTCTGCTATCTCCATATTATTTTTATCATCAAGAATTCGACATGTATTATCTCCAAAATGTAAAGAGTAACCATTTTGAATCATTTGACCAACACTTAACAGATTTTGTTCAAGGGAAGGGACAAGTAAAACATCTTTAATATACTTGGTACCTTTCCTTGTTTGAATAGCAACTGTTCCTTTGCCCTTAGACTCCACTAATTCACCATTTCCTATCTTGACTTTTGTATTGACAGATTCATCAAGCTACGAGAAGACTTCCACATCTGCTGCCATGTGGTTGCTACATCCACTATCAATAAACCAGATGTTGCTAGCTTTGTTGACAGTAGCTTGACAAGCAAAAAACAGGTGTTCTTCATTCTTCTCCTCAGTATAGTTTGCATTTTGGCTGGTTTTAAACCAGCAATCTTTCTCAATATGGCCAAATCTTTTACAATTAGTACATTGAGGTTTGCCTTTATGAAAGCAATCCTTTTCAGCATGATTAGTTCTTTTGCAGATTCCACAAGGTGGAAATTCCCTTTGTTTACCTTTCTTCTTCTCATCTTTCCAAATTTTCTCTCCTTTCTTTGAAAAATTCTGACTTTGTTTCTTCAAATCTTTTGACTTTTGAGATCTTACATTTACTTTAGATTGAAATGCATTTTCAAGAGTATCTTCTATTCGTCTCTCAACTCTTTGTTCATGTGCTTGTAAAGACCCCAACAACTCAGTAATGCTTAGAGTATTTAAATCCTTAGATTCTTCTATTGCAGCAACTACATGATCAAATTTCTCTGTGAGGCTAATTAAAATCTTTTGAACAATGCGTTGGTCAGAAATTTCTTCTTCATAGGTCCTCATCTGATTAACCAACTCAATTAATCTAGAAGAGTACTCTTTAACCCTTTCATTTTCCTTCATTTTAAAATTTTCAAACTCTCTTCTCAAACCTTGAAGTTTGATAATTTTTACTTTTGCATTTCCTTGAAACTCTAATTGTAAAATATCCCATGCTTGCTTAGAAGTTGTAGCTCGCATCATTCTAGGAAAAATAGAGTCACTTACAGCCTGTTGAAGCGCAAATAATGCCTTTGCATCTTTTTGTTGCTCAGCCTTGATTTGTTTCTGGACTGCAGCAGATTGGCCTTCAGTTGGAGTAGTAACTCCTTTCTCTATCACCTCCCACAGATCTTGAGAGATGAAGAAGGTCTTCATCTTGATGCTCCAGAAATCATACCCTTCTCCATTGAAGATAGGGACTGGTGCTGTTGCTCCAAAGGCAGACATATTTTCAACCCAAAGCAGACCAAAGCTGCTCTGATACCAGCTGTTCGAGTTGAAGGAAATAGGAAAGTGAAGTGAAGAGATGAAGTAGAAAAACAGAGAGCAATCTGGAAAAAAACAGAGAGTACGTATCTCATTCTATTTTTTTCTTGATTACACAGCTATATAGATAAACAGACTTGTGACTCTTCAGCTTACATTACATTGTAATCAAACACATATTAACTCAACCATTTACTTGAAACACAGCAGGAAATAAATGTTGCATGTAATGAAGATAAGCACATTAATTTCAATATATATATATATACGTTTATATATATTTGACCCACTAGAGGAGTACTTACTTAATTAATTAATTAAATAATAACATGTTCATTTTAATTTACAGATATTGGACACATAAAGGGATATGCTGGGCGAGAAATTCAGACGTTAATGAGATTGATGACTCGGCCATGGGATTTAGGTTACTTAGATTGCATGGCCACGAGGTTTCCGCTGGTATTACGGCCGTTCCAATATATATATAGCGATCAATATGATCGATGTTTTCAATATAATTAGCATGAGTTATGTTTTTTTGATATGATCATGACAGATGTGTTCCAGCATTTTGAGAAAGGTGGGGAATTCTTCTGCATTGGCGGGCAGTCTACACAGGCTGTGACAGGAATGTTTAACCTGTATAGGGCATCTCAGGTGCTCTTTCCAGGAGAGAAGATCCTTGAGGATGCAAAGCAATTCTCATTCAACTTCTTGAGAAAAAGAGAAGCTGCTAATCAGCTCTTTGACAAGTGGATCATTACCAAGGACTTATCTAGCGAGGTATATATATGCGATGCCATCGATCAGTCCGATCGATTTTATAAATTCAAGCTTATTAATATATTCATTAACAAAATGGCAAGAATTAATTACTTGGCTGCTCAATTAATAATCAAAAGGCTATTAGAAATAAAGAAGTGGATCCTACGTACAACATTTATTGCTATTCAATAAGATTTCTTCAAATTCTTACTGATCAAACCACTCACATGTGGCTCGATATCACAGTTCCTTGGCCAAAATTTGGTCAGAAGACTTTAACTTTTGACAAAAAGTGCCCCACATTCGGCTTATCATTATTGGAAAAGTATTTGACATATGAAAAGTTGATCAAATGGTTTACGTGCATATATCGCTTCTACATCATGATGAGTTGTAATTTAGGATTAATCCTTTTTCCAAAATTTAGGAATTTTCGCCTTAAAATATCTTTTTTATGGCAAATTTCTCAGTTGTCAGAAGAAAAATGCGGTATTTTTATTTTATTTTCTAAGTTTTAAAAGTAATTTTATTTTTTGTGTTTAGAGAATAACTGGATGAAATTTTGAAAAGTTAAAATGTTTTTTAATTTAATGATTAATTATAAAATTAGTCCCTGGGTTTTAGCTAGCTCGTTTGCAAATCACTCGCTTGGTTTCAATTTTTTACAATTTACTCCCTGATTATACAAATTTTTGCAATTAACTAAATCCTTTTGTGCATCTCCCATTAATTAATCTAATGATGAGGTTGACACGTGTAAAATAATCATAACTTTCTTTTTTGATAACCAACTTTCATTCATAAAAATTCAATCGATACAAATTGTTTTTATCAATCCAAATAGCTTGAGCAACAAACAAAGGGACATCAGCCCACCACATCTCCTATATTATCAACATTCCAAGCATGACGTGATAATCTATGAGTTGCCTCGTTTCTCATGTGATGCACATGCTGTATTTCAACTCCACTAAAATAATATAGCATGCTTCTAGTCTCTTTAATGAGATTACCAACTGCTAAGAAAGATTCTTTCTCCTCTTGCATCTCTTTAATCTCAACAAACAATCACTTTCAATAATAATTTTAGAGAATCCCAAATGGACACAAAGCTGTAAGCCCCTTAACAAAGCTAAAAGTTCAATAGTTTCAGGATTACCTACTTCATTCTCCACCTTACTAGTAGCCATCACCAAGCTTCCTTTCTCATCTCTAAGAACAACACCTAAACCAACTTTATGCATATCAAAAAACATAGCACTATCTACATTCAACTTTAAATAACCCACAGGTGGTGGTTTCCAACAACACATTAGTTTAGCTTTTGTTGTTCATGTTGTCAAGAGCTCCTTATGAGTTTTCTGCAAAAACAAAGCATGATCAATGACCTTAAAGGCTCAAGAACGAGTTTATCAACCTGCATTTTATTTCGCCTAAACCAAAATCCCCAAGTAACGAGGAAAAAGATAGTCAAATCTGCCTACTTGCCCTTCTTCATACCAGCCCTTCTTCATAAATTCATACCAATAAATTCATTCATGTATCCATATTCTGCATAAAAGGCACGTAATTCTTCCACAGATCCCTGATTGCTAGACAAGATATTAAAGCATGTATAACATCCTCCTGGCTTGACTTAAAGAGAAAAAAAAAATTGATCTTCCACATCTAGATTCCTCTTATTCAGATTGCTGAGAGTAGGCAGGCCATCCTTACAAGCTTTCTAAGCAAAAATCTTAACTTTTTGAGGAACCTGCATCTTCCAAAGCCACTTCCACAGTTTCGAGTGATCTGTACCTCTAGAACTTTCCACCTAACTCCTTCGATATTTATCGACGGTTAGTTTAATTTTAAAACAAAATGGATATTTAGACAACGAAGTGTCGGGGCCGAAGCGCGACACAAAATAATATATATTGTTCGTCAGAAGCTGTCCTTTTATTGCATAGGCTAGCTATCACTTTAGAACATAAATTATCATAGGATATTCTTACAAATTAAGGTGCACCTTTAGGCAGCAAGGAAGCCGAATGCAAGTTGATACAAATTATCATAGAATATTCTAAGTGTCCTTATCATGTATGCCTCCTTCATGCTAATAAATATTTGATACAAATTAATACACAAGAATCGATGGTTCCATCTTCCCAATGGAAAATCTAAACTAATATTCAAACCCTCATATAAACAAAAATCTGTATAATACTCATGACTACTCTTGTTGGTTCCTTCTTCAGGATGCCCTTTGTCAATAATAAAACCTATCTCGAGCTGGCAAAATTGGACTACAACAATTGCCAAGCATTACATCGGATGGAATTGGATAGTATTCAAAAGTAAGTACGAAGAATGAGACGTCCTTTTCTTACTCTTTGAAGTATCGATCATATAAATTAGCTTTAAGTTATGATCTGTCAATTAATTGATGTCACCTCAAGAGATATTAAATTATGGATATTGGAAATATTGGCTGAATCATTGTTAATATATTGAGAGGTTATGCAATAATGATCCATATATAGGTGGTACGAAGAACGCAATCTTGGAGACTTTGGATTAAGCAGAACAGCCCTTCTATTGGCTTATTTTTTGGCTGCAGCCAGTATTTATGAACCGGAAAGGTCAAGGGAACGGCTTGCATGGGCTAAAACCACAGCCTTGGTCGAGGCAATCGCATCTTATTTTGATAAGGAAGATATGAGGAGAGCCTTTCTAAATGAATTCGCGAAAAACATCAATACACGAGACTACATTAATATCAGGAGGTAAATTTAAATTTGGAATTTCTAGCCACGTACATGAAGCAAAAACCCTCTCTTTTTTTAGAACTTTTAGGCTGATATAATAAATAACTAAAAAAGTTATTTAAAGAAAAAAACACAACTAAAAAGCATGGATGGAGAAGTCATACTCAAGTGATATTAGTTGCAGAAAGTCGAATACAAAGAAGAATGGGGAGGCACTCGTCGGGATATTGCATGAATTCCTAAAGCATCTCTCATCGGAGGCAATAGTTGTTCAGGACGGACAAGAAATCGGCCACCATTTACGCCTACGGCAAGCGGTGAGTAATTTCTTGGAAAGCAACCACATTGGTAGCTAATAGTATTATCATAATACGTACAAATAAAAGCAATATAAGTACAGATGAACTTGTGAACTTTTTTGCCTAATTTTAATTAGTTTCATATTTCTAATCTTGTTTTTAGATTTTTTTTTTTTTTAATAAGTGTGCTGACATGACATTTTAATGTCACTTGTCGAGCTTTGATAATTGATTGCCATGTGACAATCTTGATGTTAGTCAATTGGAGCCTTTACCTTACTACTAGGTTTCAAAAAGTAAGTTATAAAAATTTGAAACCGAGTGAGTGATTTGAGAACGAGTTAAAACTTAGGGACTGATTCTGTAATTAACCCTTTATTGAGCCATTAATGTTGTCCCAACAAAAATCCACATAAGCAATAATATACTTTGTAGGCTTACTATATATGTTTGTCTGTCTCTCACTTGAAAGGATAGTTTTCATGATCAAATGCATTTTCATTCATTAATGCTCGTGTCTGTTTTCATCCATGTTTTAACAAGAAGAAACCAATACCACATAATTATAGCAAATTACGTCAAAATGTTTAATTTGGTGGCCTTATAAAGCATGCCCCATTAAGTAAAAGGGCGTGAATAACTTTTATTATTATTATTATTCTTAATTGGTACTATTAAATATAGTGGGAGAAGTGGCTGCTTGAGTGGTACAGAGACGGCGATAGGCACAAAGGAGAGGCAGGGCTACTCGCAGATATGATAAATGTCACTGCAGGCCATGATTCATTTTCAGAAGAGCTATTGTCCCATCCTCAATATAAGAGACTGTCCGGCCTTATTAACAAAGTCTGCTACAAACTTAGCTCGTACCAAAAGGACAAGGTTTGTTTTCAGTAAATATCAATAATGTTAATTTTAGGGCGTAAAAGTTAGGCAAACTCTTAAAAAAAAAATTACTTTTCATATGAATCCTAGATGAGCTCCATCATTTTTCAACTAATTGCCCGAATTTGTACATTTTATGATTGTACAAGTTATATTTCTTGAAGAGAGAGATCACACAACATCAAATATCTAGATATATAGGATAGATATTACTTAGCTCAATATTTATTCTATTAAGCTATTATTTGGCATTTATTTAATTTATGCAATATGCAGAACCGTTATGATACTTTTTTCTATTAGCATAATTAACATTTTGGCATATTTCCGACCAAAAACAGTATATTATATGGGACGTTGCTTGTAAAAGCAAACCATTACCAGCTTGTGTCTTTGTTTTTTTTATGTTTTTTATGTTTTTGAAACCTTTCCATTTGGGTGATTGCAATGTATGATTCCAATGCATTTTCTCGTTAAAAAGATCATTTCTATTTAGTAAGGCCGATGTGAGTGTTGGAAATTAGCTTTACTTTATATTAAGAATATAATATAAATAATTAAATTTGCATCTTCTCATCTACTTAAACTTTTGAAATAAGTGATGATTCATACTTTCATTTTCAGTTGTTATTTTTTTGAAGGTTCCTAGTTTTTTTATCATGGGCAGATTTTCTAAATCATGCAGGTAGACAACAATTGGAACGGCAATATTACGGCATATGCTAATTATTGCCTCACAACCCAAGAAATAGAATCTGAGATGCAAGAACTTGTGCAGTTGGTAGTCCACAACTCCAAAGATGATATTCATTCTGATATAAAGCAAACATTTCTCGCAATAGCAAAGAGCTTTTATTATGTAGCTTATTGTGATCATGGGACCATCAACTTCCACATTGCCAAAGTACTGTTTGATATAGTAGTTTGAGTCTTCTATATGTGTACATTGATTCCGTCATTTATGTTGACGAAGAGAAGATTTTAAAAGAATTCTTCAAAAAAAAAGAAACTAGTTTGAGTAGTGCTCAATCAATACTTGTATATCTATTATATGACAAACAGTTTAAACTCTTACAAAACTCTGTAAACCGATATGATCTCTACTCACAAGTCCATATACAACATGACACCACGAATGACCTCGTCCAAACCACTAGAACTCTAGCTCATCAATGATTGAAGTCACCAGCTATCTCTAAGAACACACTGTTAATGATGTGTTTCACACACCGGTCATTGGGCTCAATGATCTTGCAACACGAGAAATGTAAGGGCTCAAGGAATCCATCTCGCGTACAGGGTACCACACCGTCATGTTTAATGGGGCGTGGTTCTCCCAGGCCCCATCCCATGTGGCTAATGGGTGTGTGTGGCCACTACCTAGGCATTTTGTCAGGAACAATTCTACCTACCAGGTTCTCCTGTCTGTGCTCCATATTTGCAATTCATCTAGACAAGGTTGTGTCTAAGCAAGCATTGTCTCATCTCCCATGCCAATCTTTTTTCCCGGGTGGGCTCTGGACCCTCTTTCTCATTTATCGCTTAGTGGGCCAGTTACATCTTGGTCGTTAGGCTTCCTAGAACTGGTCCAGGCTAGTTCCAGTGGGAGCTAAAAATATCCCTTCCAGCTACCCTGCAAATTTCTATCGAACATGAGCCTGTGGGAATTTTCTCTTCTCATTTTTCTTATTCTTTTTTTTTTCTTTTTACTCTGCGACGCTTCAGTTGTTTGTGAGGGATCTTGGCACTACAGTAGCACCAGAGCAGAAGCTGGCAGCTGAAGGTTACCATGAAGGTACCCAAGCAGGAAATGGCGACCAACTAGGATGCCACAACAGTATCCGAGCAAAAGATGGTGGCTAGAAGGGATGACTTGGGGGCATCATGTCGAGGATTGGAAGTTGAGGCTGTTAGCAATACTGAGGGTTGTTTAAGTTGGTGCTCGATGGAGGAGCGGGTCCCTCTTCTCGAGCTCCTCCTCGTCCTATCACCAACCCACTTTGGCAGTTGGGAAGCTTGGGGTCATCCTCGAGAGCTGCAAGGAGCAGTGCTTGGGGAACTGGGCCAGGTTTCGAAGTAGCTCGGGTCATGGTAGTTAGTTGAGAAGCCAAGAAACTTAGGAAACTCTTCTCCCCAGTAGGATCATCCATTTCTCTATCTATGTTCTCTATTTTGGCTCTCCTTCTTGCCTTGTACAATCGTTCTCAACACCATTTTATCTCCTTTTTTTTAGGGAGTCGATCAGCTGGCCGCCCTGATTGTGAGCAATAAGAGGGAGTTAGAAGAGGAGGTCCAAGCATTAGAGTCTCTCACCATCCTAGCCCATATGGAGGTCCCAAAGGCACACAAAGAGAGGGATGATGTTGTAGAGGCTTTCATCCATGTGTACTCTAGCTGTCAACGTAAGAAGAAGAAGATTGCAAAGCTTAGCCATGATAAGGGATTCCTCTAAGATAACTTGGCTAAGTCCCAAGAAAAGATTACTCGCTGCTATCTCAAGGCTAGGGGTGTAAATGATCGGTTTCAGTCCAATGAATAGGGGTATTTCGGTCTTTGGTCCAGTCTCGGGGTAGGGATTTCCCGGACCGGACCGACCGAACTAATAAATTTTTATTTTTATAAATATATTATTTTATATAATAATTGTATAATAAATTATGTAATTTTCATTTAACCTATCCCTATTTACAATATAAAATTATAGTACATTCACATTCTCTAAGTTAGTAACAAAGTAACAATTAACATTATCAATATAATTATATAATTATAAATTGATAACTAAACTAAATCACTATACCTATAGTCTATAATTATAAAGAAATCACTATAAGTCTATAAGACTATGAGTCTATAACTATATATAGTAATAAGTTATTAATATCACTATGACTAATGACTAAAGACTATAAGTTTATAACTAATACTAATATATAACTATACTAATAGTATAATATTAATACTATAATATAGTGTAATATATTATATAGCTTTTCTAACTCACTATATAATATATTACGAATCACTATATCAGTAAAATATATACACACACTATAAGTCTATATGTAGTAGTAATAGTAACACTATAATAGTATAATATATAGTATTAGTATATATTAATATATTATAAGAGTTATAGGATTATAACATAATATATGTATAATAGTATAGTATTAATATCACTATAAGTTATAACTATATATACCTAATAAGCTTATAGGCTAATACAATGATTTAAAAAAATAAAATAAAAAACAAGAGATAAAAAAGGAGGTCGGACCGAATGGACCAGACCAAACCGAATGGGTGTTCGGTCTGGTCCGGTCCGGGAAAAATGGTGAACCAAAAAATTCGGTCCATGACTGGACCAGACCGGACCGACCCATTTACACCCCTACTTAAGGCCAATCTTCTGGAGGAGGAACGAGACACCGGGAGGTGGAACTAGAGGAGATCCTGAAGTCTTGCAGCAACCTTAAGGCAGATAAGGACAGGCTGGTTAAACAGCATGAGTCGGATGCAAGGTTGTACGACCGGTTGAAGAGGACATATCTGGACCTCACCGAATCTTGGAAGCACAAGACTAAGGACCTCAAATCTTTGGACGGGGAAATTAGGGCACTAGAGTCTGAATTGGCCTCTATTAAGGACGAAATGCATTCTTGGGACCTACAAATAGAAGCTCTTGAGTGCGGGTTGGCCACTTCATAGGAAGAACTGACCTCTTGGGACCTATTAGTGGAAGCCTTGAGGTCCAAGTTAGTGGACTCCAAGGAGGCTCTAGCTCAACACTTTGTTTAGATATTGACTAGAAAGATGGTCCGCAACCAAGCCTGGGGCTACGACTACAAAGAAGGCCTAGACAGGTTGAGGGATCGCCTATTGGTTAATCATCAGACCGACCTGAGGGCTTTTGACCTGATCTCCTCCAGACCAATCATCAAGCACTCCAATTTGCCAACTCCTTAGGTAAAGATTTGATGCTTGATACTTTTCCAAACATAGTTCCAAGCCTTTAACTTGTAATGGCTATGATAGTTTTTGTTTTTTAATGTGATCCTTACTATAAAGAAGACGAGTTCACTTCCACAGTGGTTATGTGTTAATCTTGTGATTTTTTCATTTCCTTTTTACGTATTTGTAATTGCCTCTTTGTTTTTGCATGAGGGACAGGGAGTTAAGAGATTGTCACCATGCATAGCTTGCGGCAAGTCAAGGGACTAGGCTTGGTACACAATGGGCGGGCAGTCAAGGGACTATCACCGCCCATATTTCACGCCGATTCAAGGGACTTTGCTTGGTATGCGAGGGTCGTAGAATCAAGGGATTGTCACCGCCCATTGTTTGAGGCAAGTCAAAGGACTCGACTTGCTTGCACGAGGGTCGTGTAGTCAAGAGACTTAGGTGCAGTTTGGATAGTGAAATAAGATGAAATGGTTTTAGATGAAAGTTAAAAATTGAATAAAATATTGTTAGAATGTTATTTTTTTGATATTATTATTGTTTTGAGATTTGAAAATTTTGAATTATTTATTATATTTTATGTGAGAATTTGAAAAATTTGTAATGATGAGATGACATGACATGAAACACTTTTACTGTCTATACAGGGCTTACTCTCCCATTGTTTGTAGCGAGTCCAATGACTCGACTTTTGTTTGCACAAGGGCCATTTAGTCAAGAGACTTACCCGCCCATTGTTGATACCCTGTAAGGCAAAACACACAGTTTGAAAAGAAAGATAATTTTAGTCATGGTCTACCAATGTGTACATTCTCTTAATACATTCAAGCAAAATACTTCCTCAAGTGCTCTGCATTCTATGGGTATGGTAGTTCATTTCCCTGGGCATGCTTAAGGCGATAAAACCCCAAGCTATTGTTGGCAGTAACGACAAATGGTCCTTCCCGTCGTGGTCTTAGTTTCCTCTCCTCTTGCATGGTTGTTCTTGTTTGCCTCATAACCTGATCGCCCACTTTGAAGAACCTGGGCTTGACTCTCCTGTCGAAGTAGTGTTCAGACTTTCTTTTGTTGATCATCATCTGTATCTCGACTTCCTCTCTGCTTTCTTCCAACAGGTCTAACTATCCTTCCAGTTTCTCATCATTGGAGCTTTGGTTGAAGTGTCGGACCCGGTAGATAGGCATCCCCACTTCCAACAGTACCACCGCTTTGCTCCTATACGTGAGGACGAAATGGGTTTCTCCCATCGGTGTTTTGACTGTAGTTCGGTAAACCCATAGGACCCCTGGGAGTTCCTCTACCAGCTCCCTTTCTTATCAGTCAGCTTCTTCTTTAGGATTCTAAGCAAAGTCTTATTGGTTGCCTCGATCTATGCATTAGCAGTAAATGACCCGAGGAGGAGTATTTGAACTTAATTCCCAATTGTGCGCACCAATCATAATAGTGACTTGAATCAAACTTCCTCGTGCCAAATTTGCGTACTAGTTGTCCGAGATTATGCTTCAGGGAATGCCAAATCTGCCAACAATGGCCTTCCACAGGATCCTGGTAATGTCATTTGTCGTGTATTTTGGCCAGTATGAACTGGGCTTCTTCCAGCGAGACACTCCTCAAGAAGGGTGTTGAGATGCAAGAACTTGTGCAATTGGTACTCCACAACTCCAAAGATGATATTCATTCTAATATAAAGCAAACATTTCTCACAATAGCAAAGACTTTCTATAATGCAGCTTATTTTGATCATGGGACCATCAACTTCCATATTTCCAAAGTACTGTTTGACAATTCTATTCTCAAGCCCTCTAATTGATTCAAGATATTTTCAATGAAGAAGCCCTATAATCTCTTTGTTAGGACTGTTCACCCAAACAACCTGACCCGAATTTGAGGCTTCCAGTTTGACCCGAAACATCATGACATTTAAGAGAAACAACTGTCTTAGTGTACTTTTTTTCAACTGATGACAAAGATTAGGTTCCAAGACACAGCAAAAGAAAAGCACAAAGGAAGGCTATAGAACATATTTCAAGATGCAAATCACTTAAACTTCATTTCATATTATAATAGCGATAATATTGCCCAATATTTCCAGATGCAGCAACAAAACAACTCTGTCAAGGAACATATCTATCTGTTCCATACAACTTCAACCTTTTTCAAACTAAACAATACTATTGTACATAAATCCTAGGCTGCAACTGTAACAACCCGCTAGAAATTCATTGGTGGAATTTCTATTGACTTTAAGAATCTTGTGAAAACCCTATAAATTTTCTCGAATCGACCAATCGTGCAGGTTTTAGCCAATCAACATAGTCAGTGTTATCACTTACTGTGGTGCTAGAAATATGAGTTTAATTATTTGAGATAGTTAGAAGTGTCAGAATGCGTTATGGCCTACGTCATTAGACTTAGTTGATTATTTAGGATTTTATGGCGTAATAACTCATTTTCATAATTTCGGACGAAACATCTGTTTGAAACTGTGAAATTATTTTTAGGAGCACTTTGAGTTTGAATTTCGGTAAACGATTTTCAGTATAGGTTAATATGAATATTTAAGATTTTTTAGTGTTAAGTTTATTATGCATTTTTTTGGAGTGAATAGTAATCTCGATAAGCGCATTAAGTGCAGTATTTTCAAAATCGCAGTGTGGAATATCCAAATTAGGTTAAAAAAGTTTTATTTAGACACTTCGCAAGATCTTAGCCACACATAGTGAATAGTATTATACATTTGGCACAAAAAGGAACCATGAGTTGGATTATGAAGAAATCAAAGTGTGAGACCATGCCACCCAAGTGAAACCCTATTCTTTTTCATCTGTTTTTGTGCCAGACCAAAGAAGGTTTCATCCCTAGTGAAACCCTAAATGGTTGGAATCCAATTGAAACCCCAAAAACTTGGTTGAAACCGAAACCCTAAACAGTTTCCCCAAACCCTAAAATTGGCCTCCAAACCCTTTTTAATCCAATTTCTAGTATTGTGTTTAATCACTTGATTAAATCACTTCCACATGCTATTAATTTCTCAAATTCTTGTTATGACATCATTATCCAACCTTTTAAACCTTGAAAATTTAATTGGATAAAGAAAAATTGGATTTGGGCTTGATAACATCTCAAACCAAACCCCTTTTAAACCTGAAATTGAAGCCCACTTAGTTGAGGCCCACCAAGGCCAACGAATTTGGCCACCTTGGCAAAGCTTCCCCATATCTCACAACTGCTGCAGGTAGTCTTTTCCCCTCTCTATTCTCCATTTTATGTCACATAGCCACCTCCAATCAAGGGTTATTCAAACCTATAATTTCACCCTCTAGAAGTTTAAAGTCGTGCAAGGCACTCTTTCTTTTACTTCATCACTTCTTCTCCCCGTTCTTAGAAAGAAACTCAAAAGAGCTCTCTCGAGCAGATTTCTGTCTTTTTGCGTGGAGTTTTTCGACGCTTTGTAAGTATTTTCGCACGATGACTTATCATAAAAGTTGTTCGTCTTTGAGTCTAGTTTCCGTAGATATCTTATTAGTCTCATTCCATACTAGTTTAATGGGTCAAAAGTATTTTTAACCATGGAAAGGTCATTCTCAGTGTGAAATTGGAGAGTATGTTATGTTTTAGAATTTTTGACCAAGCTGATGGACATATTTTTGTCCGCAAATTTTATGGAATCTTGTTAGCATGTGTTTATGAATGTTCCTTGAGCTTTTATTGCATGATTAAAGCTTTTGATGATAGATTTCCTTAGATCTAGAAACTTAAAAACTGGTAGTGGAAAAATAATTTCTGTTTTGAGAAAGTTTGAATATTTCGTGATATAATCTTAGTCCAAAGGCTTTGATATTTTTATGTGATGATTCTAAATCTCTTATTTGCATGTTATTTTGAAGATATTTAGTATTAGTTCTAAAGATATGATTTCTCTATGCAAAAGGATTTCAGTTAAGCCTAAGATTTGATGTTGTTGAGTTAGATCCATGTTTTATTGAGTTTTAGCCATGTGATTTTAAGTTTGATAGTCAGATCTTCTTTAGAACACATTTTTAAGCCATGTGATGTTTTAGTTTGAAGATCACATGTCTTTAAGCTATGGATCAAGAGATTTATCAAAGTTAGTTGGGAGAAAAGTTTCTGTTTTTGGATTAAGTGTAAAATCAAAAATTCCAAGTGTTGTTTTGTGAATTTTGATGACTTTTGTTTGATGATTTAAAGCATGGTTTATCTTAGAATGATGTTATGAATATGTTAGAAGTAAGATTTGAGTTTTTTGAAATTCTTGGAGATGTTTTTATTAAGGTCAAAAATTGTGATTTAAGAATTTACTTTTTGTTAAAAAGTTTAGGTCTTTTTACAAAAAGTTTGGTATTGATGTTTAGCTCTTTCTTAATAGATATTTTAAGTGTGTTTTAAACCTAAGATAGGAAGATCTTTGTTACAAAATTTTGGTTTAATCATGAGTTTTGAAGATGGATGAAATTGCAACCAAAATCAATAGATATAGCCTATGTAAGTTTCAAACCTATAGAGTTTTAATAGTTGTGTATGATTTTAAATTTTTCTGAATTGATATTTGAGTTTAGGACAAAATTTACATGAGGAATGTAAATTTTAGTAATTTTTAGAGTTAGGGTGTGAAATCCTTAAGTTAGGGGTAAAATGATTATTTTTTCACATGTAGAGGGTAAAATGATAATTTTACTCTAAGTTGTCTCTTTTCACATTTCTAATTGTTAGTAATTAAATTTTTAACTTTTAAAATACCCTCTTACAGTTCCTCGTGTTTCGCACTTTATTTTTGTAGAATGCGACTATCGAGATAAGTTAACTCTTAACTTACTATTAGCTTACTATATATGTGTGATGGGTAAGAAAACTACAGTTTATGTTCGTATGTTGTTATATATGTCATGCCATGCCATGCCATGTCATCACATGTTCATCTATTTCACGAATTATTATGTCATGAAATACTTATTTGTTATATAATATATTATGTCATAAGTTACTATCTGTTGTAAGTATG
The DNA here is from genome assembly GCA_029856935.1 of Cyclocarya paliurus. NCBI lineage: Eukaryota > Viridiplantae > Streptophyta > Magnoliopsida > Fagales > Juglandaceae > Cyclocarya > Cyclocarya paliurus. Next base: position 13,663,423 of record CM056953.1, read on the forward strand.
TCACATTACATATGCCATATGTTATATGTATGTCATGTCACGTAATATTCACTATCACATGTTATGCCATGTTACGAAATATTGTCTATCATATGTCATGTCATGTTACGAAATATTGTCTATTATATGATGCCATGTTATAAAATATTGTCTGTTACATTTATGTCTCAAAGTATGTCATGTCTGATATCTTATGTTCATGTCAAGTTTCAAGTTATGTTATGTTCAAGTTATATTAAATCATGGAAACCCTATGAGATTAGAATACTCAACCATGGTAACCCCATGAGATAAGATTATGCAATCATGAAAATTCCATGAGATAAGATTACGCCATCATAGTAACCCCATTTGATAAGATTATGTAATCATGGAAACCCTATGAGATAAGATTACGCCATCATAATAACCCTATGAGATAAGATTACGCAATCATGGTAGCCCCATGAGATAAGATTATGTAATCATGGTAGCCCCATGAGATAAGATTATGCAATCATGGTAATTCCATGAGATAAGACTACTCTATCATGGTAGCCCCATGAGACAATAATATGTTTCAAGTCCACATTTATGTCACGTTATGTTCAAGTTCATGTTAGGTTTAAGTTCATGTTCATGTTATGTTCAAGATCACGCTCATGTTATGTATGTTCACACTCATGCTATGTTTCAAGTCCATATTATGTTTCAAGTTCATGTTTATGTCAAGTTATGTTCACGTTCATGTTATGTATGTTCATGTTCATTCTATGTTTCAAGTTCATATTATGTTTCAAGCTCACGTTCATGTCAGGTTATGTTCACGTTCATGCTATGTCATGTTCACGTTCACATTATGTTTCAAGTTCACGTTTATGTTATGTTATGCTCAAGTTCATGTTACGTTCAAATTATGTATGTTCACGTTCATGCTATGTTGCTAGTTCATGTTATATTTTAAGTTCACGTACATGTCATGTTACGTCAAGCTAAGTCTCAGTTTCAGTTCAAAATATATCAGCTCATGCCATATTATGTCAAGTCAAGTTATGCTTATTAATTCATGTTATGTTATGTCAAGTTATGATATGCTTATTTACGACTTTAATTATGTATTCATGCTTTTACTGCCATGCAGCATCATTAACTTGTGTGGAAATTTTCTGTTAATTTGTTGAGATTTGTAATCAAATCTCACCGTGGTAGTCCCAACTACCATTCCCCCCGAATGGAAGGCGATGTGTCAAGACCAGAGTAGGGAGAGAACACTGGTAGACTGGAGGAGGTTGACTAGACACCACAGACACGACACGGAGCATACAACTTCCATAGTTAGTTTTTGGACATTATTCTGTCCTTATTGTCGAGTTATGTGAGTTACTCGACAAACTGGCCCAATAGTGTATTTTGGTAATGTAAATATGGAATCTGGTCTCCCATATTTTGAGATTACAGTCATTTGAGACACGTACTGTAATCGTAGATGTTTATTTTATTAAGTATGAATGGATTACGTCTTAATTCCTTGGGATATTATAAGTTTAGTGCATAGTATTGCTAAAAAAAAAAATTTATCTGCTGCGAAGATTGCATAATGCTAGATGCATGTTAGGAACATTGCATCTTATGTTTCATGAACGGGAGCAGGTAACCTTGTGTTGCATGTCTCGATGCTTCAGATGTCCGTTCGATCCCAAACGAAATCTGGGAGCGTCACAGCAACACTTTTTAGCAGTGTATATTGAGGGGTTCATTCATCTAGCCCAAGTCATTGCCAACAAAATTGAATGAAAAACCACTTAAAATATAATGTATCATCAATTGGCCTAGCTGAAAATGATAAAATGTTTTCTAAGTATGAAGAACAAACAATCATGCAACAGAACTACAACACAAAAACAAAGCACCAAGAACATAAGATTCAGTTTTTTTTTTTTTTTTTTTCTGGACTATTAAATTATGATCAAAAAATTAGAAAGAAAAATTGCACAAATAAGAGAAACTTATTGTTCAAGACAAAGAGTACACTAATTGAACAACGTACAATCCCTAGATAAGAAATACAAAGTTATCCAGAATTTAGAAATACAACGTATAATATATGCTCCACAACAACACCTTGAAGTGCATGTAACTCTAAAAAAATAGAAAATTCATCTGCTGACTGAATAAATAAAAGCAAGCTAAAAACATAATAAGCTCGCATATTAAACACATCACCAGTCAAGAGTCAAATCAAAGTTTTTACACTAGTGGCCAATAACTTGGTGAATATGTTTGTTTGAACACACTGCTATCCAAGGACAAACATACTTTCAACTCATCAAGTTAGTATTGAAACAATCACAATATTGAACTTAAGTTTTGGTTATTGGGTAAAACCTTATCTGAATTATTTTGAAACTGAATTGAAACATGTCCATTTCCAACCCGTTTCATTTTGGGTCGGTCGGATGAGAAAAGTCGGGTTGGATTGGGTAAACAGATTTAGCTCTATATATGTTTGTCTCCAATTTTCTCCTTCCAAGTTATACATAATCAAAAGAGACAAAAGGATTTTTTTGCTAGATGTCACTACTACAACAAAGGATTTTTGAGACGAAAATTTTCATCCCAAAAAACTACGATATTGTCCCAAAACTATATCTAGAATGAAAAAAAATCATCCCAAAGTTGTCCCAATATCATTATCCCAAAAGGTTTTTTGGGACAAAAATTTAAACTTTGTCTCAAAAAATAACTTTTGAGACGAAATTAAACAAAACTGTTTGATAGCATTCCATCGATTTTTTTTTTTTTTGAAAAATTAAATTTCATCCCAAATATATGGTCAATCGATGAAATCATTAACTTTTTTTTTAATGATAATGCTATGGACAATTTTTAAATACACAAGTTTTTATAAAAAAAATTAGATCCCACCGTAAAAAAGTAAATTTCCAGACTTGTACATGATCACCATTTATGCAAAAAATTTAAACTGATTGAAAGAGATATATTTTATTATTTACTTTATATCTTAATAAGTTGAACTTGTATAATATATATATCATAAATTTTTTAAAATAGTTTCATAATGTTTTACTGGTAGTATTTAAAAAAAATAGTAATGTTAGATACGAGTTTTAAACTTTTAGTAAAAAATTGAGTTCTACTAAAAAAAAATAGGCTTATTTTTTTTTATATCGGATCTAATTTTTTTATAAAGGAAGTATGCATGTGAGATTTGTAAGTTCATTGATCAAATCATATACGTGTGCGTACAGGAACGCGTGGACTCCATCAAAAGGATGTTGTCGTCGATGAATGATGGAGAAATCAGCATTTCGGCCTACGACACAGCCTGGGTTGCTCTTGTACAAGATGTCAATGGAAGTGGTCTTCCCCAGTTCCCATCTACGTACCCTCCGCTGGATTGCCAACAATCAGCTTCCCGATGGTTCATGGGGCGATGGTGAAATCTTCCTCGCTTTTGATCGGATACTCAACACTTTAGCCTGCGTTATTGCCTTAAAATCATGGAATATTCTTACTGAAAAGTACCAAAAAGGTATTAATCATCCATTTTTTTTCCTTTTATAAAATAAAATGAGTATTTCAACACATGAAATTAGGGGTGCTACCCGCATGGTGCGGGGCGGCGGCACCCCCTCCCCGCCCCCCGCCCCGCACCATGCGGGTGGAGGGGTTTTATACCCCGTCCCCCGCCCCCGGGAGGCGGGGGCGGGGCCCCCCGCCCCGCTACCGGGGGGTGCGATTAAAACCGCACCCCGCCCCGCACCCCGCTCAACCCATTGTCTAAAAATTTTTTTAATCTAAAAATATTTTTTAGACTCAAATTATAATATAATTTAAAGTATAAATTAAAATTTATATATTTAAAAAAAATATAAACTCATTAGAGTTATATTTTGGATTGCCTTGGCTTCCTAGGCAACCATTATATAGAAAGCCAAGACAATATAATAGTGATAGTTAAGCAATGTGGGACTTAACATTAAGTCCCACATGGCAATACACTAAGTCCCACATTGCTTAACTATCACTATTGTATTGCCTTAGCCTTCTATATAATGATTGGCCTAGGAAGCCAATGCAATCCATTAACTTGAAGTTGAATTCAAGTTTTTTACAAATTGTATATATCTATATACAATATATTTATATAAATTATTTATATAAATAGTAAAAATTATAATTTTTTATACTAAAAAGGGGGGGAGTGCGGAGCGGGGGGCGGGGCCCCGCTGGGGTCAATCTGCCCCCCGCCCCCGCATGGGGTGCTCCATGCGGGGCGGGGGCCCCCGGCCCCGCATGGGCGGTGCGGGGTAGCGGGGCGGAAGCCAGGCGGGACAGCGGGGGCGGGTACCCGCTGCCCACCCCTACATGAAATATTTAATTAAATGAAGTAAGTATAGATTAAAGTTTCAAATATTAGATTCTACTTTAGTGTCATGCGAAATTATTATCTATCTCAAAAGTTTAAATTGATAAAAAAAATTAATTTTATTATTTATTATATATAAATACTAAGTACGAGCTTATGTACAAGGCACATATTCCTTGTCGAAAATGCTACTGTATTTTTTATATGAAAAATATGAATTTTAAGATACATATCAATTAAAACAACAAATATGATAAATCGTGTGAAGATAATCATGAATCTATTCAATAAATTTTCCAAATGATTATAATTATATTTGAAAAATTGAAAGAAACAGAAAATGTAAAATTATTAAATACATAGCAAATCAAATGTTTAGAACTCATTTTATTGAAATCATAATAGAAGATGTATTACTCCACTCGTTATATGACCAAACAGACATATAAATAATAATAATAATAATAATAATAATAATAATAATAATAATAATAATGTTAATTTTCTCATAAATGAAAAGTAAATAATATTATTTTTTTATTGTTTCAGCAAAGTACTCTTGGAACGATAAATGTAAAAATAGACTATTCATTCCAAATTTAAAAAAGTATAATGTTTTTTTCTTCAATTCAAAATAATATTATTTTAAAGGTATTATTCAATATGATTCATTATTAAGATAAATAATATGAAGACAACTATATTTATGTTTAAACGATATCCTATGGCAATAAAATTTTATTCTTTAAATAAAGAAAATATTTTTATTTTTGAACTTAAATATAATATTATTAATCTTTTCAAATTTGGAATTGAAATATGGATCTTAGAAAATAAAGCATGCTCTTACTAAAATAATATTTTTGTTACCATAAAAATAAAATACTGAGTATGATAAATAAAAGACCAATTATAAACTAATGCAAAAATTGGAATCTAAAAATATTAATTGAATTTTTTAAAATGAAAATATTATTAGTCCAATAACTATGATTTTTTTTTTATGAATTATTATGAAAATAATATGACTATAATTGTAAATTTTTTTCTAATAATTTTATATACAAAAAATACTATTATATATTTTTAAATCTAAGATGAAATATAAAAAAATCCTAAGCTGTTAATTTGTTCCACAAAAGTTCAATAAACCAAAATATTTAATTTAGATTATTTTTAAGTTCATTATTATTATTATTATTATTTTATTCTAACTAATATTAGAATAATAGAAAATTTAATGATATTTTTAATGATGAATTAGAGGACAAAAACGTAATTGTGCAAGAAAAATTCTACTCATCATCTCCACACACCATACACCACTTTATTTTTATTTTATTTGGTTTTATTCTTTTTAAACTAATTGAATTCTTCTAGTCATCATCCATATATCATACATTTGATAAGAGGAAAAAAATAAAAATATGTGTGGTGTGTGGTATGTGGGGAGGATTAGAATAATATAAATTTTAATTAAATTTTTAATGATGAATTAGAGGACAAAAATGTGATTGTACAAATGAGGGCAAAAACGTAACTGCCTAAATGGGATAATGTGAACTCAAACAAAATCTATTGTTCATGAGACTATAACCTCTTTTATTGTAGAGTGTATATATATATATAGGGGTGTAAAATTCTCGGTTGGGATTGGGCCAGAATGAAATCTTGTTTGGTCAGTTTTGGTCCTCCATTTGTGGGACCGAATGGGTTTCAGTCCGGTCTCGGGTGGGGCTTTTTCACGTCGGACAGGACCGGATCGACAGAATTACAAATATATATTTTTAAATATTTTCTTTTATAAATTATATATATTATTTTCTATAGTAGTTATATAATTTAATTATGTAATTTTCATCTAACTTATGACTATTGAAAATATAAAATGTTAAATATGTAATTATTAATTAACTAATATATAATTATCAGTTTTGATAACTTGAACAACATCTTTTAGGCTATTTTTAAGTAAAAAATGTGCAAATAAAGTTAAATAGTTGTATTATTCAAAATTATAAACATTGTAGGCTTTTTTTATTTCTTTTATTTCTTTTTTTAATTTTTTTTAATTTTTATACTAATAGGCCAAAAATACATATTGCTGGATTTTTTTGCATACTTAAAAAATGATAGAGTTTTTTGTATGATTGGGCCCCCCATTTGAAATTGGCTTGGATCAATATAGACCGACCATACCAATAGCTAACGGTCCGGTCCACTAGGGTGATATTCCGGTCCAATCTGGGTAAATGATGTTTTGGTCCATCACTCCCAGACCAGACCGATTTACTCCCATATATATATTATAACGTGGGGTTGCCATTGTAAATAGGAATTTCATTTTTGAATGAAAATATGTCAAAGCTTGAATCCGAGAATGATGAGCACATGCCAATTGGATTTGAAGTTGCTTTTCCTTCGCTTGTGGAAATTGCTCGAAGTTTAAACATTGAAGTACCTTACGATTCTCCTGTCTTAATTTCAAGATATATATGCAAAGAGAAATGTAAAGCTCGAAAGGTAGATTCCGTTCATTGCCCAAACTTCACCCAAAAATTCGCAAAAGGTCGACATTCCTGATTATTGTCTTTTGCGATAGGATACCAAGGGACATCTTGCACAAAGTGCCCACAACTCTGCTCTATAGCTTGGAAGGGATGCCAGACCTAGACTGGGAAAAGCTTCTTAAACTGAAGTGCCAAGATGGGTCTTTCTTGTTCTCTCCTTCCTCCACTGCCTTTGCAGTCATGCAGACCAAAGACCTAAATTGTTTGAACTATTTAAAAAGGGTGGTCCAGAGGTTTAATGGTGGAGGTAAAAGCTGTGTCTTTTCAACAATTAATAAAAACAAACTTATAATGATATGATTTCATATGATATGTTATATCTATTACAAAAATAATTTTATAAAATCTTTTTGTAGCTAAAACATTTTTTATCATTACATATTGATATAGGAGCTTCTTCAATTGTCTTTCTCTTGTTACAATAGATTCTCTCTCTCTCTCTCTCTCTCTCCGAATACGCTATTGCTTTCCGGTTTTTCTAAGCTTCATTCTGCCTTTAGTCCCCGGCGTGTATCCAGCGGACTTGTTTGAACACATTTGGGCAGTGGATCGGCTGCAGCGGCTAGGAATTTCCAGATACTTTCAGCCAGAGATCAAGGAATGTACAATACTCATGATTCTTGTTGATTTCTTGATCTGTACGTAGGATGCCCTTTGTCAGTAATAAAACCTATCTCGAACTGGCAAAATTGGATTACAATAATTGCCAAGCATTACATCGGATGGAATTGGATACTATTCAAAAGTAAGTACAAAGAATGAGACGTGTATTTCTTATTGATCTTTGAAATATCAATAGTATAAATTATCTTTTACAATCAATTGATAAGTATTGATGTCGCATCAATAAATATTAAACTAAGAATCTCGAAATTGACTGAATCATTGTTAAAAAACTGAGAGGTTATGCAATAATGATCCACATATATATAGGTGGTACGAAGAATGCAATCTTGGAGAGTTTGGATTAAGCAAAAGAGCCCTTCTGTTGGCTTATTTTTTGGCAGCAGCTAGTATTTATGAACCGGAAAGGTCAAGGGAACGACTTGCTTGGGTTAAAACCACAGCCTTGGTCGAGACAATCGCATCTTATTTTGGTAAGGAAGAAATGAGGAGAGCCTTTCTAAATGAATTCGGGGAAAACAACAATCCACGAGACTACATTATCAGGAGGTAAATTTAAATTTAAAATTTCTAGACGGTTCTGAATAAAAATGGTTTGCCAAAAAATTTCAAATGAATCTTGTTTTGGGTGTGTTTCACCACCAACTGATCTCTACCATTGACTTGTGATAAGAAAATATAGTGCACCTCGATACCTAAGTTAGAAATATAAGTATGTTGCCTTGCGATGAGAGATCACAAAAAGTTATCTTGTATTGCTAGTGTTGGCTCTTTATATAGATGCGGATTTTTATTAATAAGGATAGTTTGATCTTTTTCCCAAATCTTAGAGACTCGATTGTTGAATTCCTGAGGTTTGCTTTAAGAAGGAAGGGGTTACTATATCATGGGCAAATATCTCATTGGTTCCTTAGGAGGGAATATCTATAGCTATCGACGACGGTTACCATATTAATGCCATTAGGTGGTGCGATTTTATGGCGACAAGCATACGGTGCACTTGTGCCCTTTCAACTCATTACGCTTCTCTTATGGACCTTACTCGGTATTGTTGGGCTTGTATGATGGAGATAAGAAAGCCTCTCTAGTTACCCCAAAATTCTTGTCACATTGTCTTGGAGGGAGTTTAATAATTATGAACGGTTTTTGTCCATCGTATCATTGGTTCTGATTGGTAGTTCATGCTCGTGTGTCATGGGGGCTGTAAGGGCTCTACGTCTGTACCTCGTCACATCACCAAATCATGGGATTTGTTTATAGCGATCTTATTGTCCGTCTGCTCATATTCTTCCTAAGGTACTTCAACTATTGCGTCTCCTTTTATAAATTGACTTTCTCTTCCCTCTTGTCGCCTCTTTCACTCTAGCTTGCTCGTCTTCCTCATTGTTTGCATTCTTTTTCGAAACCCTAACATTCCTCCTTGCGTATCACCTGTTTATGTCATTGGCTTACCGGGACATTTCTTGCCTTCCTTCTCGTGGATCTCCCCCTCCCTCACTGACGAGGTCCTCGGTGGCACCAAAGTCCTCTATCCACAACATGCCTTATTATGAAGGTTTTGACTGATCTCTTGTCCTAGCTACAACCGACCTTAAGAAGTTGAAGGATTCATATGGAATCCTTAATTCAGTGGTTCTTAAGCTTCCTCCCTGTGGGGCTGTTGACTCTAAGGACTTCGCTAAGAAGGTGGTCCTCACTACCTATGCCCTATCTCATGGGTTAAGGCTCCCTTTTTGGCTGCCAATGCATGACGTTCTCGACTTTTCTTGAAGTTAGCACCGACTCAGCTCCACTCCAACACTTGGACAATTCTTATGTGTTGTTGTGTGGCTTGGAGAATGGTCTTGGAGCTTGCTCGAGAGGAGTATCCCGATTTGACTATTTGGGAGTTCCTCACTACCCATGAGGTCAGGGCGTCGGAAGGCAACATTTATAGCTTTTGTTCTCACCCCCAATATCACCTCAAGCGATTTGAACACCATCATTCCAATGCTAAACAGTGGCAAAAAAGATCTTTTCTATTTCTGGTTAGGGATGAGAGTTCCCTGGTAAGGAGGGCGAGAGGACAAACTTTTCAGTTCGTTCCATATGGGGGAATCAGCTGCTTCCAGTGATAAGAAAAGGCCCGACATGACCATGGTAGAGAAGGACGGGAAATGGTGCTTGAGCTTGATCCTCATGTGGACCTGACTTGTTTTGGAACAAATCTGGAGCCTTCTCATTCATCGAACAATTGTTCTAGATTGGCTCAGGTCCTTATGGGAAAGCAGTCTTCAGTCCAACAAGATTCTCCTGACTCGAATGGTATGGTTGATTTGATAGGGCAAGCCCTTACAGACTTGGCGATGACCTTTAACTTTGAGTTTCCCTCCTGGGAACTTGACTTCACCTGCTTGCCAAGTTTTATCCTTCCATCAATCCTGCTGATCAACCAGGAGTTGGTTTACAAAGAGGAGGATGCAAATATTGATGCAGCTTTCTCCCAAGGCCTTCTAGACTTTTCTCATGCTTCCTAAGATGCGACCTCACTGGTTAGTGAAGATATGGATCCAGATTGGCAACCTGCAGGTTGAGCTTGCCTTTCAAAAGGAGGTAAGGGAAAGATAGCCTACCTTGGGCTCCTTTCCCTCGACCGTCTTAGGTGGCGAGATCGAGGGACCTTCTTTGCCCATTATCATAGAGGAGGCAGTGTCATCCTTCCTTGTTCAAGAGGACAAGCATGTGGTGAAACCATTTTGACTCAAGGGGGGAGGCGAGGGGCAATCCCCGATGATCAACCCTGCTACAACAAGTTCTTCTCAGCCCACTGATGAGGGAGAAACAAGCGCCCTTTAGAGTGGCACCTTGCCCCTGCATGCAGATGCATCCAACCCTTGTCTTATAGGGGCTTTCCGTGGCTCGACTCCCCTTCCTCAGGGTGAGGCGCTCCCTGATCCATCTCGGCTCTCGAACGAGCATGGGTCTTAGGCAAGGGATGATTCTTTTCCTCGATAGGCCGTTTGTCTATTTTGGCCCTTGCTTTTTCTTGGAGTTGGATTCTTATATCTGTATGAGATTTTGTTAGGGTCTGGATCAACTGGCTGCTTGGATCGTTGATGGCTGGGCTGACTTGGAGGATGAAGTTCGGTCTAGGCATATGTTCTCCTTTTGGGTGTGGAAAGAGGTCACGTAGCTACATTTGAAAAGGCTGAATCGGAGGTGATCCTCGATAAGACGCAATGATCTTAGGGGCAAGCTCAACCCGGCTAGTGGGGAAACTACCAGTGATCACTTAGAACTGAGGGTGCAAAAAGGACTTTAAGACAGGAATAGTTGTCTCACCTTGAGAAAGGTTTAGAGGAGACCAAAGGGTGCTGTCATGAGTTAATTGAGATTGCGGTGAAGGCTGATGAAGCACATCGACATTTGAGGCCAAGAAGGGGGGAATTGGAGGAATGTTTTGGTCGGCATTCGATGATGAAGAAGGATTGCGAGTGGATGGACAAGAGAAAGATGAATTGACAAACTTTATGTTGTGTCTCAATAGGAGGGTTAAAGCTTGTGATTAGTGAATTAAGCACTTGGAGTCTGAGCTGGCTACTTACGGCGAGGAGATCATTTGACTCTCCCCTTAAGTCCTGGCGGCCAAGTCTGTTCGCAACAGGGCCTTCGGTTATGGCTACGGTGCTGGCCTGGAAAGGTTAAGGGCCTTCTTATTGGCAAACCCTCAAATCGACTTGAGGACATTGAACCTTGAGTCTTTTAAGGCCGATCGTGCTTCCTGACAGTTCGTTGACACTCTAGGGAGGCACTTGATGTTTGAACCATTCCCGCCCATAACTCCTCCAGCCCCCCCCCCCAACTCGGCCGGTTCCTCCTGCTTGAATATATGCCTACCTTTTTTTCTTGGTTGGCATTTTTCTTTGAGCAGTTTGTAATTCAAATAATTGATTTCCATAATATTTTTTTGAGAACTTGCATGTCCTATCACCGCAAGTCTAAGCACTCGACCTCGGTGGGCATGGATCACGAAGTCTGAAGACTTGGGGTACCCATTTAGTCATCGTGAGTCTAAGGACTCGATCTTAGTGGGCAAGGGTCGCATAGTCTGAGGACTTGCGCGCCTGTTTCATTACTACAAGTCTAAGGAATCTACCTCAGTGGGCGAGGGTCATGGAGTCTGAGAACATGCGCACCAGTTTCATCACTGTGAGTCTAAGGACTCGATCTCGGTGGTGAGGGTTGCGCAGTTTGAGAAATTGCACGCCTGTATCATCATTGTGAGTCTAATGAACCTACCTTGGTGGGTGAAGGTCACGCAATCTGTGGACTTGCATGCCCATATCATCATCGCGAATCAAAGGGCATGACCTCGATGGTCGAGGATCATGCAATCTGAGGATTTGCACAACCGTTTCATCACCGCAAGTTTAAAGACTCGACCTCGATGATGTTGTCGTTTTAGTTGGGAGACTCATGAGAGGGAATCAATCAACTTTATTCGTTGTTCTTGACGGCTAAATGATACAAACATAGGGATAGTATTTTTTTAGATGCTCAGCATTTCATGGATGTGGTATTTCTTTTCCCTGGCCATCTTTTAAGCGGTCTGAGTCTGCTTGATTGTTGGCAATCACGACATATGGGCCTTCCCAATGGAGGCCAAGTTTTCCTTCTTCTTGTGTGGTTGTTCCAGTTTTTCTTTTTCTTATAACCAAGTCATGTATCTTGAAGGTCCTGGGCTTGGCTCTCCGATTGAAGTAATGCTTCGTTCTTCTTTTCTTGAGGCTCATTTGGGTCTCAACATCATCCCCTTTTTCATCTAGCAGTTCAAGGTGCTATTCCAATGCTTTATTGTTCTACCTTCGATTGAAATGCTGGATACGGTATCTAGATAACCCAATCTCTACGAGGGCCATAACTTCTTTCCTTGCATGTTAGGGCGAACGAGGTCCCCCTTTTCAGAGTTTTAGCTATGGTTTGGTATGCCCAAAGAACACCTGGAGTTCTTCTAACTACTCTCATTTTCTATCTGTAAGTTTCTTCTTTAAGATCCTGTGTAAGGATTTGTTGGTCGTTTCCACTTGTTTGCTAGCCTGAGGGTGTCTAGGGAATGAGCACTTGAACTGAATCCTCAGCTCTATACACCATTCCCAGTAATGCTTTGACTCGAACTATCTTCCATTGCCTGAAATGATGCTCTCGAGAATTCCAAAACAGCATACAATGGTCTTTCACAGGAACTTGGTGATGCTTTTCACTGTGATTTTTGCTAGGTGTTCTTCTTCTACACACTTGGTAAAGTAATCTATAACGATGACCACAAACCTCAATCCTCCTTTCCCTGGCGGGAGGGGCCCTAATAGGTCAATCCCCCATTGTGCAAATGGCCAATGGGACATTATGGAGGTAAGCTCGTCTTGCTGTCAATGTGGTATTAGAGCGAATACTTGGCACTTCACACACTTTTTGACAAATTCTTTCACGTCCCTGAGTGTATGAGGCTAATAATAAACCACCCTCATGACCTTTCTCACCAACGCTTTCCCTCCAGAGTGATTCTCGCACACTTCTTCATGTCTTTCTTCTAGGACATATTGGACTTCGTATGGGAAGACACACCTTAATAAGGGGGTCAAGAAATCCTGCTTATAAGGATTGTAATTATTCGGGTGAATCGTGCAGCCTATCTTTTGATCTTCCTTGTCTCTTCCTTTTCTGCTAGGAGTTCTCTAGTTTCTAGGTAGTTCACCACCTCTTAAGCCCATTCTGGTTCTCCTGGTCTTACTTCAGTGACCTCAGTCCCAATGGCCGGGACTTCCATAACTCCGCTTTCCACTTTTCTTTTCTTTTTCTTTTCTTTTCTTTTCTTTTCCTTTCCTTTCCTTTTTTCTAATTCAATCACAAACAGTAATATTCAATTGAAAATCAAGCAATTGAATTCAAACACATAAGGATTGACAATGAAATAGAAGATAATCAATGGAACGACACTCTAAGCAATTGAAAATTTTAGAGATGCAAGAAACCCTAGAATTTTGAAACCCTAGGATCAACAACACAAAACCCAGATGAACAACACAATTTTGGCAGCCCAAGTTGATGTAATTCCGCAACTTTTTTTTTGAATTTTTTTTTTGAATTTTTTTTTCTAAACCCTAGAATAATGAAGCCCTATAATTCAATATGCAAGAAATAAAAGATAGAATCATACCTGATTGGAAACCGAGTTCTGAATACCAAATGATATGAACCCGCAGGAAAGGAATCCCTTGAACCCATAATCAAATTGAAAACTCACCCAAGAAAGCCAAACTCAAGTCAATGGATAGAGAATCTAGACCCAATGAGAACTCGTTTCAAGAACCTAGATTATATTAAAATCTATAACCGATGAAGAACCCGTCTCAAAAACCCATATTACAAAGAAGAACGCCACAAATGTTGTGATTTACCTTTGATAAATTCAATAGTTCAATCAAGAACAAGAGGAGTAAAACTCAACTCACAATGAATAATTCTTCAAATTTCATAAACTTATTAAAATGAGACTACAAAGTGTATTTAAAGCAAAACTTAATTAAAACCCTAGATAGAATAAAGCCCTTTCTCCCAAAAATATCCTTGCATGAACAGTGCCGCGGCTGCTTCAGTGTCGCTACAGTACCCCCGCTACAGTAAATGCTTGAAACCCTAGTTCTTAAAAAGTAGCTTTCCAAATACGCCCTTAGCCAAAATACAAGGCCTTCCTAAAAACCCTAATTCATAAAAGTAAGACATATGTGGGCCAAGTATCCAAAAATCCAATTATTCTAAACTAATAAAATAAGTATTTTAAATGATTTAAACAATTTGAAAGCCTTCAAGTGCCCAATGCTTTTAAGTCTTGTTATTGCTCTCTTCCATAGCTTGTATCAAATGATTCAAAATTGGATCTTCATCCTTCAAGCCCATTTTGAATGTTGGGCTCTTGCTTGACTCGTCGCAAGTGGATTGCATTTATCCTGCATTGCTTTCTTGATCTTCTTAGTTCTTGATCTTGTAATATGTCCATATGGAACTTGTAAAGGATCTTTAAAACTAGGTCCATCTTGGTTCCCATCACCTTGACCTCGATTGCTCCTTGTGCCTCTACTATCGAGAGCCCTACAACTAACATTTTGTACTTGATTTCGTTCTGGTGGTTTAGAAAGTGAGTTTTGCATGTAATGATGTTCTTGCCTAGAGTCGCTTATTATATGGATCCCTACTCCCTCACCAGCGTGGCAGGATGAGCCATCAACGAAAACTTGCCAAGGCTTCTCGATTGGTGTGGTCGCCACTTTTTCAAGAAAGTAAAAAAACTTGGCGATAAAGTTTGTTAGGGCATCCTTTTGTAGCGTGTCTTGGTAGATAAATTGATTTCGAACGCTCTCAACTCAATTGACCAGCTCACTAGGCACCCAAAGGCATCTGGCTTCTGCAATATCTTCCTTAGAGGAGTTTCTGCTATAACTTTGATGGGATGAGCTTAGAAATATGGTCACAATTGCCTAGCGGCTATTACCAACTCGAAGGCCATCATCTCCATTCGAGGGTATCTTGACTCTGCACCCCATAGGTGCGGCTTGTGTAGTATACTAGCTTCTAAGCTGCCCCTTCTTCTTTGAACAAGGTTGTCGACATGATGTGGGGCAATATTGCCAAATATAGGTAGAGCGTGTCCCCTTGCTCGGGTTGGCTTAGTAGTGATGGGCTAGATAGCCATTGCTTTAGTACTTGAAATGCTTAATTGTAGTCGTTGATCCAAGGGTGTACCTTGTGCAAGACCCTTAGAAATGGTAAGCATTTATTTCTGAATCTAGACACAAATTTATTCAGTTCTCCTACTCTACCAGTCAACCTCTGGGTCTCGTCAATGTTTGGAGGGGGCTTCATATCTATGATTGTTTTGATTTTCTTCTTGTTGACCTCTATTCCTCTCCAAGACACTATGAAACTTAGAAATTGGTATAGTATAGAGAAGGCATCCCTCAAATCCTCCAAGAGCTAGGACCAATGTTTTGAATACAGTACCGAATGCCGTATTGATCAAGGCACTGAAACGAAATATTTCAATACCGATTCTATTTCGTGTACCATTTTGGGATAGTCGATATATGAATAAATTATATATATAAATCATATTTCAAATAATAGTCTATATATGAATAAATTATATATAAATACATAGATATATAAATTATAAATAGTCTAGTCTGAATTGGGGGTTAAAAAATGAGCTTGTAGTTTGAAAAAATGAAAAAAAAAAAAATTAAGGGCGCTGGTACAGACCGGTACACAAGCCGGTACGGGCCGAAATATCGGTCGGTACCGGCCAGTACGAAACATATAGTGTACCTGTACCGGACCGGTGGCCGGTACGAAAAATACCAGCTGTACCGGCTGGTATAGTATGAGATTAAAAACACTAGCTAGGATGACTCCTTGCTTTTAACCAGTAGGTTGTCGATGTACACCTCTATACTGTACTTGATCTGCTTTTTGAACATTCGATTACCGAGCGTTTGGCATGTTGCCTCGGCGTTCTTTAGTCCAAACATCATAACTTGATAGCAGTACAGTCCTTGATCTTTTCCTCTTTGGTTGCAATCATCCGAATCTAATTGTACCCCGAGTAAATGTCCATGAAACTTAGCATGCAATTCCCTATTATGGAGTCAACAATCAAGTCGATGCGTAGTAGGAGAAACTGTCATTTGGGCAAGTTTTGTTTAGGTTAGTGAAGTCCACACATATCCTCCACTTGTTGTTGGATTTCTTCACTAGTACGACATTGGATAACCACTCAGGGTAGTGGGCTAGTCGGTAGTGGACGCGTACTTCTTCTTGTTGAACGATCTTTTCTTCTAGCGAACCTTCTAACTGGCAGAGTCAATACAAAGGCGATGCTAAATGATTGCGTTGTCTATTTCAGGCATATCTTCGCGGCTCCATGCAAACACATCTCTATGTTCAACCAGGAGATACTTCAGTGCCTCTAGAATCTTGAGTTACAGCTTGGTCCAGATTCGTGTTTTAGCCTTCAGCCGCTCTAGGTGCAACGTTACTATCTCTAATGGCTCATTTGCCTATGCTTATTGCAAATTTTCTTCATCCCACGTTTCCATGTCACAGTTGAGGAGGACCAACAGGGTGAAGGAACCTCAACCTGAATATGGTTTTTTAATGTACGGACATCCACTCCCCCTATCTTGAGCTCTTGTACAAAGACCTCTCGAGCCAGGACTTGCTCGCCTCGGACCTCTTATACTCCTACCTCCGTCAGGAACTTCATCTTTAGGTGATAGGTTGAGGTGACGGCTTTGATGTTGTTCAACGTCGGGCGCCCCAGTATAGCATTGAAGGTTGAGGGGGCTCTGACTACTAGGAAGTCGGTCATCGTGGTGGTGGTTTGTATCTTTTTCCTGGTTGTGACTAGTAGGGTTATTGCACCCAGGGGATGTACTACATCTCTGGAGAATACCTTTAATGGCGTGGATGATGGTCACAATTTACTAGGATCAATATCCATTCTGGCTAGTGCATCCCAAAAGAGGATATATGCTGACCTCCCATTGTCGATCAAAATTCTTCTGGTAGTGTAGTTTGTGACTAACAACATCACTACCGATGCATTATCATTCGGATATAGGACCCCTTTGCAATCTTCCTCCCCAAAGGGGATGCTCTCCTTGTATCTTACCTAGCGAGCACACACTTTTCTATTGGATGCAGAGGTCCCTCTTCTAGCAAACCCTCTTGCTATCATATAGATCTCGCCCATTGATGTCTTGTTGTGGTTTGGGTTTTGGCAAGGAGCATCTCAATAATCTTCCCTTGTTGGTCACCGCCTTTCTAGGCTCCTGCTTCACCGAGCATTTTGATCTCACTCCATCCTTCACCTAGGCACTTGTTTCGTGAATTTCAAACATTCTACAATAAGCCGCTCCAACTTCCCACTTCCTCTCTACTCTTCTACTCTTCTTTTCATCATGTAGCAATCCTCCATCCAGTGACTGTCTGACTGATGGTAGGTGTAAAAACATCGTTCTCTCCTTGCCTTGTCGCCTCCCACTAGTCTGATGAGCCTTTTTCTGATTGTATATTCAAAATGTTGTGAATGAATCTCGGACCACGTTTATGAAGGAGCACTCGCCTTTCTCGCTTTTTGTCATGGTTGCTTTGCCCATGTTTCTCTGATGTTCTTCTCTCGCTCAATCTCTGAGTGTCTTTACCTGCTTCCTTCATCTCTGCTTTTCATTGTGCAATTAGGGCTTGAAGTGGGTCTTCGGCTTTGACAAAGTTGTCGTCCCTATCCATGAACTCTCTCGGTGTTGATGGAGTCCTCCGTGATAACTGTACCATGAATGGGCTTCGAGACCATGGCCAGAAGGGCTTCCAGTGTACTTTTCTCATTTTCATTATCAGTGGTTAATCGTTCCTTGTTGAATCAGGTGAGATATGCCTTCAGGCTTTCTTCTTCCTTTTGCTTATTGGTCAAGAGGTATGTTGTGTGTCGTCTTCACCTCCTGCCAGCCATAAATTGCACTAGGAACTGCTTGGCCAATTCTTCGAAACTGTCAATCACCCCCAACCGCAACCCTCTGAACCAGCCTTTCGCCTTGCCTTTCAATGTCAATAGGAAAGCTTGACATGCTATCTCTCCGAGGAATCAGTGAAGCGTCATGTGTGGTTTAAAGTTTTCCAGGTGATTTACTGGTTCTCGAGGACCTATTGTACAGCTCTATCCATGGGACCTTGAATTTTGGTGGGAGCGACATTGCCAGCACCTCCACGCTATAGGGTAAATCTATGCAGTTGAGTAGTTGATTGACCGAAGATGACCTCCATCTTCTTAGCCATCTTCTCATATTTATCAACGAGACTGCACAACTCGTCGTGCAGCTTTTTCTTCTTCGCCTCCTTGGCATTCACTCCACTAGCATTGTGTGGCTTCCCCCCATATGGTTGTTCATTGTGGCTTGGCATGACTCCCTCACTATAATCGGGATCTTTCTGTCTAAGGCTCTCATTTTCTCATTGGATAGCCTCCATTACTATGCCCATCTTCCTCAACTGTTCTTTCATCTCCAAAAGCCATGCTTCCATATTTGTTCAAGTGGTTTCCTGTTCATGGATTGTGTGGGAGCGTGTTGTAGTAGGCATGTGAAAACTATGTTGAGATGTCAAAAGGAAATCTATTCGGATCCCATAGACGACACCATTATTTTGGACATATTTCACCTTTAACTCATTTCAACTATTAACAGGTGACAAGAAAATATTGTGGCCCGATATGCTTGGTGCACCTCTAATGAAAAATTTAGAAATATAGGTATGTTGCCTTGTGACGGGAGATCATAAAAGGTTTCTTTGGATTGCTAGTGTTAACACTTTATATAGATGCGAATTATTGCTAATAATGATAGTTTGATCTTTTTCCCAAATCTTGGGGACTCGATTATCGAGTACCCAGGATTTTCTTCAAGGAGGAAGGGGTTACCATATCGTGGGTGAATAACTCTAGCTATCGATGATGGTTACCACATTAGGTGGTTCGATTTTATGGTGACAAGCGTAGAGCCTGCCCATGGTCTTTCAACTCATTGGGCTTCCCATATAGGCCTTACTCGGTGTTGTTGGGCTCATATGGTGAAAATAAAAAAGTCTATCCATATCTCACACATATTTCAGATTTATTTACATTTTTCCTTTTGGAGAATTTCATACCAGACTAAATTTTTTCAATCCACCAAAAGTTTGGACCAGATCGCTTTGGTTCGGTCCATTCAGTCTTATTGGGGTATTTCGGTTTGGGTCATCTTTTCAATTTTTTTTCAAATTTTTAACAAAACATTATATAAAATGAAAAAAAATAATATAATCTAAATTGTCTAACTAATTATATACTTAATTAATTAAGTATAATAAATTAAAATGTAATAAATAGTATGTGCACAATAAATAATTAATAGTTAATACCTTGTCTTAAAATTCTTAACCTTTAATTTTATATTATCTAAGCAATAAATAACTAGGTTACATGATAATTAAATAATTACTTATAATTAGTTAGAAGAAAATTACATAATTACTTACTTTTAATTTATATAACTAAAGAAAATTATAAAATATTATATAAAAAAGAATTTAAAAACTTATATATATTAAAATTTGGTTTGTTGGTACAATTCGGGAAGAAAAAACCCAACGCCAAGACCGGACCGACAATTTAATTTCTTTATTTCTATATCAAAACTGACCAATTCCTTAATCAGTCCAAAGGAAAAACCTTACAATTTTTTTTTATTTTTTTGGACACCCCTTACTACAAGGCAGGCCCGTTTGGAAATTAGAGTTGAGTTGAGTTCAGTTTATTTTTAAACTGAATCTAACATTCAAATATCTAAGTTTCAAATCATTAAATTTATCTCAATTCAAAACTTTTTTATATATGAAATTCATAACTTTTTTTAATTCAACATTTTTTTACACATAGACTTACAATTTTTTTTAATTTTTTATAAATACATCTAAACTTATTAACAGTTAAATATATTTAAACTCATCTTAAATAGACTCCACAAAACTTACTCAACCATCTTAACTCATTATCATTTCTAAAAAATTTAATTCGTCTCAATTTAACCGAACACTCAAACGGGATCGTAGAGGAGTTAAAACAAATGCATCTTAGATAAAGTTATATATTTATATATAACTCTAGACGAAAAGGCTAGACACAGACCTAGACTCCTCTCTCCTCTCACAAAGCTCGAGCGACACGAAGCAAAATTAACCCTCTTTTCTCTCTCTTCTTTTATCCGCTTCTCTGCCACTGCATCTTGCACAGCCACACAAAGTACAGTACATTTTTTAGTCACCTGCAGCATATTTTTCTGTACTAAAATTTCAAATTGATTTTTTCACAAATTTTTATGAAATTGTATTTGACAATAAAATTAATTTATGATTTTTGGATAATTTTATGTACTTTGATGTATAAATTATTGAAAATTATGAAAGCTAAAATAAAAAACTATTTAAACATAGACATAAAAGATATAAATTAAAGAGCAGATAAAAGATTAGAAAAATTAAAAAATAATAATATTTTATTATTATAAAAAGTGAAATGCCTTAGTCAATGTGGGATTAAATTTTTGAATGGATAGACAAAAAGCAAAATGAGGGATTTTATCTAAAATTTGCCTAAAATCTTAACTAGGCCAAACTTTTTTTTTTTTTAATAATAATGGGTCTCGTTCCATTTATTAAAGAGGACATATAAAGTTGACTTAAAAAAGTCAATTACAAACAGTAATAGTTTCCCATCATGCTCCTGTGAGTGACATGGTCAAGTCCCGACGACAAATCTCTAAAAATCTAAGTAAAAAAAATAGCACAACTCTATCCACGACAGAGGTAACAATAACCACGAAATAAAACTCCATACCCGACTAATCGGAATATAGAGCAATAAACCCCACCATCTCCGCCTACGCGGAGGTGGGAGAAGCTCCATTCGGACTAAGGTCCGAATGGCCCTAACTAAATAAATATTTGGTTAATAAGATTTCTGCAGCTCTGTGGATGTAGACAATTTGTCGAACCACATATATTGCGTGTCATGTTCTTCATCGTGCTTGCTTTCACTTTAGTTTGTCATCGTTGCATGTGTGTGTTTTGCACAACAATTGGTATTAGAGCCAGGTTGGATTTGAATGAGAACAATGGTTGGAGATAAAGTGAAAGCACTTAAGATCGAAAAGTTTGATGACACTAATTTTGGGTACTGGAGGTTGGAGATCGAGAACTATTTTTATGGGAAGAGGATCCACCTTCCACTGTTAGGAAAGAAGCTGGAGAGTATGGATGATGCTGAGTGGACCCTGTTAGATCGACAGGTTCTGTGGATTGTTCGGCTGACCTTGTCTAGAACAGTGGCACACAATGTCAGTAAAAAAAGAATCACGATGGATCTCATGGCGATTTTGTCAGGTATGTATGAAAAGTCGTTGGCAAATAATAAAGTACACTTGATGAAGAAATTGTTCAATCTGAAGATGTCAGAAAGTATGCCTGTGGTTGAATACTTAAATGAATTCAATAAGATCACAAATCAACTGTCTTCTGTAGAGATTGAGTTTGATGATGAGATCAGAGCATTGATTCTATTGGAATCGCTGCCAAATAGTTGGTAGGCCTTGAGGATGGTTGTGAGTAGGTCAGTCAGCAAAATGAAACTGAACTACGATGATGTACATGACATGGTCCTTGCTGAAGAGGTAGGTAGAAGAGACTCGGGTGAGTTCTCGGTTATAGGATTGGCCCTGAATCTTGACAATAGGGGCAGAAGACGTGACAGATCAAGCTCTAAGAGCAGGGGGAAAAGTAAAGCGAGATTTGGGCAGCAGATCACGTGCTGGAGTTGTGGCAAGCCAAGCCATATTAAGAAAAACTGCAGGAATCAAGAAAGTATTAAAGATGATATAGTGAATGTAGTGAATGTAGTGACAGAAGAAATTCATAATGCCTTACTTCTTGCAGTGCACAGTCTGATTGATGATTGGGTGTCGGATTCATGGGCTTCTTTCCATAGCACCTCACATCAAGAAATCATGCAGAATTATGTTGTTGGAAATTTTGGGAAGATGTATGCGGTTGATGGAGAGGTACTGGATGTAGTGGAAGTGGGTGATGTGCACATCACACTTTCAAACAGGAGCATGTAGATTTTACAGCAAGTCAAACACGTTCCAAATCTGAAGAAAAACCTGATCTCTGTGGGACAGCTTGATGACAGCGGTTATGCAGTAACATTCTCTGGAGGAGCTTGGAAGATCACTAAGGGTGCGCTGGTCTTAGTGCATAGTAAAAGGTCTAACTCTTTGTATTTAACATCTAGGTCTAGCAATGTACAAGGAAATACATGAGTGCAAGAAGGCAAGTTTGATCGCGCGAAATATGTGAGGAAGCCAAAGGGAGTCAGATTTATTATTACTCATTAAAACTTGGAAAAGTTGGATCGGTTCGAGACTGGATACTCTTAGTGTAGTGGGAGTTGTGAGTCGCCTAGTGGATGTGTTGACTAAGGGAGATGTACTTGAAAGACTGAAGTCGGACTTGACTTTAGTGCATCTTCTACCTTGAAGACGGGTGCTGTGAACTGTAGAGATGATAGGGCTTGGCTAGAAACGGTGGCTAGCATGTGGAGACCCTGTGTCCAAGTGGGAGATTGTTGGGTTGAATGTGGAGACTGGTATGTGAGCAAAAAAATAAGGTAACAGTGAGTTCACTTGACGTGCACTCGACAATGGGTTCAAGTAAAGCTCAACCCATGAGTTCGCTCGACATGCATTCAAAAGTAGATTCGAGCGAATTTCAACCCATGAGTTTGCTCGTGGTGTGCTTGACAGTGTGCTAGAGCGAGACACAAATCCTAGTGTTCACTTGAGCCATGCTCGACACACTGTTCGAGCGAAGAACATAATTTTTGCCAAATTAAGGTTTCCAGTGCCGTTTGCTATAAATATGTTATATTTTACTCGTTTTGTACGAATTTCAGCATATTTTTTAAAGAGAACAATTCTCAAGTGAGTGCATGTTGTGTGAGAGAGCAAAAAGTCCTAGAGAGTGTGAGTTGAGATTGAGTGATTATAATCTCTTTTGGTTAATAAGATTTCTGCAGCTTTGTAGACATAGGCAATTTGCTGAACCGCTTATATTATGCATCGTGTGCTTCATTGTACTTGTTTTTACTTTAGTTTGCCATCGTTGTATGTGTTTTGCACAACAATGTTGTCGAATATCATTATTCCTCTATAAAGATTAACAGTGTAACAATAATTATTTTAGGCAAATTGCTCTCACGATCCAATATTCAACATTTTTTATGATCAATATTCTCTTGGTTATTATTGGACCACGAAATGGGATTCCTACTTGGTCTTTAGTGGGATGCTAATTTGATTATGAAATCAATAGTAAGGTGATGTCCGGATATAACAAGTTTTTATAAATAATTGTTTCGTAAATAATTATAAAATATTGTTTAAATGATGACTTGATTGGGTATTAAAAAGTGGTGGGACCCATTGAAAATATAAATGTATGTGGATTTTTTTGGAGCTTTTAGGTTGATGTAATAAATATAGTTCTCTTACACAATTCATATGGTATATTTTGATTCGTAAGATTTAAATTTTAAAATTTATATTCTAAATTAAATTATGCTATGTGAATAATATATGGTGTAAAAGCTTTCAAGTAGAATTATTTTAATAAACAACTAAAAAGTTATTTAAAGAAAAAAAAAACACAATTATCCAATGGTGACCGCCATCATTGGATGGCTAGCTTAAGCACCATCTGGCCACCAACAACACTCTAAATTTGGCTGCCCTCAACTGCCAGAGACTATAGCAGCCCAGACCAAGCGACCATGGTGGTCAAAAGAACAACCAATAGCCGCTTGATCAAGATTGCCTATAACGATCTTGGCCCAATTTGGGCCACTACATGGTCGCCAGGCTAGCCACCCCATAGTGGTAATCACCATGGGAGGGCTATTCGTGTCTAACCATTTTTTTTCTCATTATTTATTTATTTTTTAAAAATATTATTGGGAAGATAGTCTATTAAGTTTTGGTGTTTTCAAGAATTAGAAAGGCATTAATTACACGACAAGTGTTGTATGTTTGGGAAACAAAACCATTTTTATTAAAAAATTATCCTTTATTTTTTTTTCTGAAGTGAAAAAAATTATCCTTTACTTCAAAGACGGTTTTGGTTGCGAACCAATAAACATAGTGATAAGGATACAACTTTTAAGTCTCTCGTACAAGAAAAGTCAATTGATGATTTTCAATCATAGCTTCTATCAATATAGCTTAAATAGTTGCACCATTAGTGTGTAGTTTATAACCTCCAAATCAGCAGTAAATCTCTCTCTCTCTCTAAGCTTTGTACAAATGAATATAATAGGAATGCAAGAATACACGACTCTTTTAAGGTTGTGACAATTATTTTGTCTAACATTTTCGTGGTATTTAGAGCCTGCAGTTTTACGGCTTACGAATCCTCCACTCCTTCTATTCGGTCCTTCAACACTATGACACATGCTTTTTATTAGGCTCGCTTCTACCAATTAGCTAGTCAGATTCTACCCCTTCTCTCAAGTCAAACTCTCCTAGGCTACATTGATGGTTCTCTTCCTGTACCATTTGAAACCATTCTTGATAACAATTGTCCCATCCCAAACCCAGCTTATGTTTCTTGGAAACAAACAGATCAACTAATCCACAATCTCATCTACTCCCCTCTCTCTCTCTCTAAAGAAGCAATGAGTGAGGTTCTTGGATTGACCACTGCTAGAGAGGCTTGAAAATCTCTTGAGAATTCCTTCCATCATAAATCCAAGGCCAGAGAACTTAGGATCAAGGATGATCTTCTGCTCATGAAGAAAGGGACCCGAATTGTTGGTGAATATTCTCAAGCCTTCAAAAACCTCTTTGACCAGCTTGCAACCATGAGTTGCTTTGTTGATGATTCTCATAAAGTCTATTGGTTCTTACGTGGATTGGGACCTGAGTTCTCCACTTTCTCCACCACCATGCTATCACATTTTCCTCTACCCCCTTTTAAGGACATCATTCTAAAGGTAGAGAGTCATGATTTCTTCATCAAATCTATTGAAGGGCATTCTAATATAGTAGTAGCATTCACTGCTCAAAGAGGAGGTCGTCACCCCCATCATGGTGATAATCGAGGCACTTGAAACCAAGGCTCTCAAGGTGGGTGTAGCAACTTCACCAATAACAAGAACTCCTCCACCACACAGCAACCCAAACCTATTTGTCAAATTTGTGCCAAAACTAGTCACACTGTAGCTATTTGCTGGGAACACTATAATCAAAATAGTCATGAGGCTCACATTGTAGAACCTTTCTCTTCTCCTGATAATTCATTTGATTGGTATACTGGTAGTGGTGCTTCTTCCCACATGACAAGAGGCCCTGCCCAACTTGATACCTCCACCACCTACATTGGCATTGATTAGGTTTAGTTGGGATGGAGCCTCATTGCCCGTTACACACAGTGGTTCACTCAAACCCAATTCTTCTATTTCTCTTTGTGATGTTCTTGTTGTGCCTCGTATCATTAAAAACCTTGTCTCCATTAGCAAATTGATTGTTGATAATAATTATTCTATCAAGTTTTTCTACTTTGGTTTTGTCATACATGATTTGCACACGGGAATGGAGTTGGGAACCAATAGATGTATTGATGGCCTCTATGTTCTTAATCGTGGACACCCAACCTTTCTTGCTTCTATAAAAAATAACAAACTCAGTGCATCATTTTTTATTTGGCTTGCTAAATTAGGGCATGTCTCAAATCATGTACTTGAGTTTTTGAATAAAAATGGTGTTTTATCTGTTACATCAATTTTGCCAACACCCTCTATCTACTCTAGTTGTCAACTTAGTAAAAGAAAGAGACTTCCATTTCCTATAAATAAAAATCACAGCACTTCTGTCCTAGATTTAATCTACTGTGATTTGTGGGGACCCTCTCCAATTCTTTCTTCTTCAAGCTTTTGGTTTTATGTGATCTTTGTTGATGATCACACGAGAGTCACCTAGTTCTACCACTTAAAAACCAAAGTTGATTTCTATGAAACATTCATCTGTTCTAAAAGGTTGGTTGAAAATCAATTCAACACTAAAATCAAGATTTTCCAATGTGATGGTGGAACTAAATTCACCAATTTTCACTTCAAGACTCACTTGGAAAATAAAGGCATTCAACAATAAATTTCCTGTGCATACATGCCTGAACAAAATGGCAGAGCAGAGCATAAACATTGGCATATAACTGAAGGTTGTTTAACATTGTTGTTTC
Source organism: Cyclocarya paliurus (assembly GCA_029856935.1). Lineage (NCBI taxonomy): Eukaryota > Viridiplantae > Streptophyta > Magnoliopsida > Fagales > Juglandaceae > Cyclocarya > Cyclocarya paliurus. The sequence goes on from CM056953.1 coordinate 13,689,892, forward strand.
ATTCACATGTTTCTTCTTCACTTTGGGTTGAAGCATCCTCAATAGCTACTTTCGTCATCAATCGACACCCAACTTCAATTCTCAGAGGCAACACTCCTTATGAACTCTTGTTTGCTAAGAAGCCAAGTAATTTACTTTCCCTAACTTTTGGTTGTTTATGCTTTCATTTCTTATGTGATTATCAATCTCAGAAACTAACTCCCAAAAGTTCTCCTTGTGTTTTCATTGGCTATAGCTCTACTCATAAAGGCTTTCAATGTCTTGATCGTAGCACACAACGAGTTTATATCTCAAAACATGTCACTTTTGATGAACAAAATTTCTCCTTTGCAGGAAACTCTCCTTCTCAAATGTTCATCACTTACTTATTTTGTCTCCTATTTCGATGCTCTACAAATCATATCAATAACAAGTTCTCCACTTCCAAGTTGCACCAGTACCATTTCCTCCTCTCATACTACAATTTGTCTTCCTTGTGCACTCAATCCATCTGCTCCACTTCCACATTCAATAGCTCCTTCCATTTCAATATCTCCTAGTCCTTCCGACATAGCAAACATCTCTATTGTCCCAGCACCTCCATCTCCTCAAAGCCTGCCCACACCATTGTCATCTGCTCCTATTAGCACCCATAACATGATCACAAGAGCTAAAGTTGGCATCTCTTAGCCTAAAGCCTATCATGCTATCACTTCATTACCTTCCTCTCATTTTGTCCATTCTCTATTAGCTCTTAAAGAACCAAAAGCTTCAAATCAGTCTGAAAACATCCTGAATAAATTTCTTCCATGGATGACGAAATCCAAGCTCTAAAACAAAATGAAACTTGAATGTATTTTGGTTCCTCGGCCACCAAATAAGAATATTATTGGCTCTCGATGGGTTTTTCTAGCCAAACTCAAACCTGATGGAAGTGTTGAACGGTACAAAGCTCGTTTAGTTGCTAAAGGATACATAAATTCCTAGCTTGGATTTCATTGAAACCTTCACCCTGTAGTGAAAGCTTCTAGCATTAGAATGGTCCTCTCTCTTGCTATTAGAACACATTGGCCTCTTAGACAACTGGACATTAAAAATGCTTTTCTCCATGGCTCTCTTTCTGAAGAAATATATATGTAGTAGCCTCCTGGTGACACCGATTCTGCATATCCAAATCATGTCTGTAAATTAAAGAAGACTTTCTATGGATTGAAACAAGCACCTCGTACTTCGTTTCACAAGTTCAACAGCTTCCTTCTCAAATTTAGCTTCCAATGCAATCGTCCTGACCCTTCTCTATTTGTTTATCATCAATCTATAGGCACCATTTACTTGTTGCTCTATGTAAATGATATTGTTGTCACAGGCAACAACAATGAGTTTCTTACTAGTTTTATTTAGCAACTTAGACTTACCTTCTCCATTAAGGATCTCTAGCCACTACACTACTTCTTAGGCATTGAAGTTCATCATCTTTTATCACAGACCAAATATGCTCTTGATCTTTTTAACCAAGCAGCCATGACTGATAGTAAACCAGTTGCTACTCTAATGGTCATTGGGTAACACCTTTCTAGCGTAGGCCAACCCAACTCAGATGCAACCTTCTACTAATCACTCGTTGGTGCTCTTCAATATCTCACTATCACACGGCTTGACTTGTCCTACTTTGTTAATACAGTATGTCAATTCATTTATGCCCCAACTGAAGATCATTTCCAAGTAGTCAAAAGGATCATTCGCTATGTCAAAGGAACAATTCATTTTGGCTTCAACATTTTCTCTCAAAGCTCTAATGATCTTGTTGCCTACTTTGACATTGACTGAGTTGGCTGCCCTGATACATGTCAATCTACATCAAGTTATGCTATCTATCTTGGCTAAAACTTACTATCATGGCAAACTAAAAAGCAACCAACTGTCTCTCGATCCAGTTCTGAATTTTAATATCGGTCCCTTGCACTCATTGCTGCTGATATCGTTTGGTTTTTTCATTTGCTTCATGAACTTCACATTGGTGTTCAATGCCTAGCTAATCTACATTGCCATAATTAGAGTGCAATCTGTCTCAAATTTGATCCAAACACATTTCATTGGACTATCACTTCATACGAGAACAAGCTGTTAATGGCAATCTCATTGTCAAATTCATTCCATCACATCTTGCTGATATTTTTACTAGAAGTCTTTAACGATCTCAATTTGTTTTATTTTGCTCCAAGCTCATTGTGACACCATCCCCAGTTAGCTTGGGGGGGCTGATAAGGATACAACTGTTAACTCTCTCATACAAGGAAAGTCAACTGATGATCCTCAATCATAGCTTTTATCACAACATAAATAGTTGGACCTTTAGTGTCTAGTTTATAGCCTACATGAAATCAGCTGTAAATCTCTTTATATTTATTTCTAATCTTTGTAAAAATGAATAAAAAATGAATGCAAGAATACAGACTCTTTTATGGTTGTGAGAATCATTTTGTCAAACCTTTTCACATAGCCAAAGAAAGTCAACCTATTTGCAGCGGGACAAAATTCGGAGTTACTTGATAAAACATGGGTTTATCCATGAGTAGTGCTACAGACAGGCCCAAGTCTGTGCCTGCCCGCGAACTCCACCGACATGGTAAATGCCACGTCAGCAATTAAGACAAAAAAAAAAAAAGAAGGGGAAAAAGCAACAAGCTGAAGAAGCTTTCTTCATTCAAGCTTGGAAGGAGAAAACGCAGCAGTAAACACCATTTCGATCTCTTTCTCGCGTCAGATCTCTCACAATTTGGTTCAGATTTCTTCAATTGAACACCAACTGAACAAACATATTTGTTTTTTTCTTGTTGAGGACCTTGAATTGACTTCCAATAGGACCCAACTTGCAGAAGACATAGCCCATTGTCTCGGGCCAATTTAACAAGATAATTACAGGCACAATTAACTTCACGTACTGCCATAACAGGAAAAATAGTTCATTTCATGTGGCTAGTAAGTGAGGAAGAAAGGTCAACAAGCATCTATGAAAAGACAACAATAGAAAAGGAAAAAAGAAAAAAAAAGGTAGATAACTCTTTCTTGCGAATCAGTAGTTAAACATCAGCTTAATCTGGATTGCGAATCAATATCTAGGAGACTAGGATGGCGTCGCACATCTCTATCGCGTTAGGGTTAGGGTTGGGAATGAGAGACGGCAAGGGAGAGAGATCGAGCAGGGGGAGAGAAATCAAGAAACACAAATATAAAACGCATCGTTTGAAGAAACTTTATCCAATTTTGGCTAGTTGTTAAACGCACCGTTTTATTTACTTCAAAACGATGTGTTTACCTCCACGTAAGATATCGTTCGCAGACAGACATGAGTCTATGCCTGGGTTTAGAATTTTTCTTTATCCATACCCATGCAGTACTCCCTCACCCTTTTTTTATATAAAAAACTAAAAAACATGGATGGAAAAGTCATACTCATGTGCTATTAGTTGCAGAAAGTCGAATACAAAGAAGAATGGGGAGGCAATCCTCGGGATATTGCTTGAATTCCTAAAGCATCTCTCATTGGAGGCAATAGTACTTGATCAGGACGGACAAGAAATCATCCACCATTTACGGCAAGCGGTGAGTTTCTTGGATTATCATAATACGTACAAATAAAAGCAATGTAAGTACAGATGAACTATGAACTATTTTGCTTAATTTTAAACAGTTTCATATTGCTAATCTTATTTTTAGCTTATTTATTTTTTTAATAAGTGTCCTGACATGACATTTTAATGTCACCTGTCTAGCTTCCATTGATTGCCATGTGAAAACCTTGACCTAACTAAATTGGAGCCTTTACCTGATTAATTGGATGAAAGGATTTAACTGCAAAAATTTGCATACTCAAAAAGTAAGTTATAAAAATTTGAAACCGAGTGAGTGATTTGAGAACGAGTTAAAACTCAGGGACTGATTTTGTAATTAATCCTTTATTGAGCCATTAATGTTGTCCCAACAAAAATCCACATAAGCAATAACATACTTTGTAGGCTTACTATATATGTTTGTTTGTCTTTCACTTGAAATGATAGTTTTCATGATCAAATGCATTTTGATTCATTAATGCTCGTGTCTGTTTTCATCCATGTTTTAACAGGAAGATGCCAATACCACATAATTATAGCAAATTACGTCAAAATGTTTAATTTGGTGGCCTTATAAAGCATGCGACATTAAGTAAAAGGGGGTGACTAACCTTTTTTTCATTGTTCTTTGTGTGTGTGGTACTATTAAATATAGTGGGAGAAGTGGCTGCTTGAGTGGTATAGCGACGGCGATAGGCGCAAAGGAGAGGCAGAGCTACTCGCGCATATGATAAATGTCAGTGCAGGCCATTCATTTTCAATAGAGCTATTGTCCCATCCTCAATATAAGAGACTGTCCGGCCTCGTTAACGAAGTATGCTACAAACTTTGCTCGTACCAAAAGGACAAGGTTTGTTTTTGGAAAATATCAATAATGATAATTGTAGGGCGTAAAAGTTAGGCAATCTCTTTTAAAAAGTTTACTTTTCATATGAATCCTAGATGAGCTCCATCATTTTTAAAGTGATTGCCCGAATTTGTACATTTTATGATTGTACAAGTTATATTTCTTGAAGAGAGAGACACAAGTACTTCAAATATCTAGATATATAGGATAGATATTACTTAGCTCAATATTTATTCTATTAAGCTATTACTTGGCATTTGGCATTTATTTATGCAACAGTTATGACACTTTTTTCTATAAGCATGACAAACATTTTGGCATATTTCTGACCAAAAACAGTATATTATATGGGATGTTGTTTGTAAAAGCAAGCGGCCAGTACCAGCTTGTGTCTTTGTTTTTTTTTTATTATTATTATTTTTTATTTTTTTTCGTTTTTTGAAACCTTTCCATTTGGGTGATTGCAATGTATGATTGCAATGCATTTTCTCAGTAAAAAGATCATTAATTCTATTTAGTAAGGCCGATGTAAGACTGAAAGTTATCTTAATTTTATGTTAAGAATATAATACAAATAATTAAATTTGCATCTTTTCATTAGCTTAAATTTTGTGATTTCACTCTTTCATTTCTTGTTGTTAATTTCTTGGAGGTTCCTAATTTTCTGATCATGGGTGGATTTTCTAAATCATGCAGGTAGACAACAATTGCAGCTTCAATATTACTTCATATGCTAATTATTATAAAATGGTGGGTGGCCTAGGATTCAGGGATCTGGAATTCTTCAATCTGGCCATGCTAGCTAAACAGGGCTGGAGATTGATTCAACATCCTGAATCACTAGCTGCCAAGATTCTTTCTGCAAAATACTTTCCTAATGGCAATTTCTTTCAAGCCAAAATCAAAAGGAATGCATCTTACATATGGAGAAGTATCTTTGCAGCAAAAAATCTGTTGGAATCAGGATTAATATGGAGGATTGGTGATGGCAAGCAAACTAGAATCTGGAAGGACAAATGGCTCCCATGCCCCACTTCATTCATGATTCAAAGTCTACCCAAGGACTTAGATCCTGAAGATGTCGTAGCCTCTCTGATTGATCAATCAACTTTGTCATGGAAAACAGAAACTTTGAACTCTCAATTTTCTGCCAATGAAGCTAAAGCAATTTTGCAAATCCCTATATCTATCTGTGGTAGCCCTGACAAACTCAGGTGGCAAGGAACCAAGGATGGCATATTTTCTGTTAGCAGTGCCTACAACCTGCAACTCACTCTTCACCATTCAACTCAAGGTCAATCTTCATTTTCTACCACTAACAAAGAAAAATGGGGAAGACTATGGAAGCTGCCTATTACCAATACTGAAAAACTCTTCCTATGGAAGGCTTGCCATAATGCTTTACCTACCAAAGCTAATCTAAAAAGGAGAAGACTAATGGAAGATTCCAACTGTCCCATTTGCCACCAGGTCGAGGAATCAGTGGAGCATGCTCTCTGGGAGTGTCCTGCAGCCAATGATGTATGGAACTACTGCTCCAAAACCTTTCAGAAGCAGAGAGTATATTTCCCTTCTTTCAAAACAATGGTCCTCAATATGCTAGCTGAAATGAAGGAATCTCTCCTAGTCGAATTTGCAGTGGTAATATGGAAGATTTGGAAGCAAAGGAATGAGTTCATCTTCAATTAGACCCTCACTAATCCTCATACTCTATCCTTTCAATCAAAACAAAAAATAGAAGAACTACAAATTTTGGCCACACATATTCCAAATCCACCTCATATGGCAAGTAATCCAATCACTCATTGGGAGGCCCCTCCTCAAAACCTTTATAAGGTGAACTGGGCAGCAAATTTATCAAAGCTATCCTGCACATGTGGTGTTGGTGTGTCTATCAGAGATTGGCAAGGGCAGTTCATAGCAACAATGAGGATGAAGCTATCTTTATTTCCCGATACTTGGCTTGCAGAAGCTTATGCTGCTCAACAAGCTACTCTCCTAGCCTCAAATATTGGACTACGGAATATCATTCTTGAAGGAAATGCACAGCAGACAGTGAAAGATCTTAATGGAGATATTGATAACTGGTCTTCAACTGGTTTGATTTCGAAGGAAACTAGAATCCTATTAAACCAATTTGATTCATGGTCCGTTCAATCTGTACCAAGAGCTTCCAATGTGATAGCTCATGCATTAGCAAAAAATGCTCAAGTTATAGATAATGTACTTATTGAGCTAGAGGACATTCCAGACTGTATTGACCATTTGGTCTCTACTTAATGAATATACTATTCAAGTTTCAAAAAAAAAAATATGCTAATTATTACGTAACAACCCCAGAAATAGAATTTGCGATGCAAGAACTTGTGCAATTGGTACTCCACAACTCCGAAGATAATATTCATTCTGATATAAAGCAAACATTTCTCATAATTGCAAAGAGTTTTTATTATGCACCTTACTGTGATCATGGGACCATCAATTTCCACATTGCCAAAGTACTGTTTGATAGAGTAGTTTGAGTCTTCTGTATGTGTACATTGATTCTGTAATTATGTTGAGGAAGAGAAGATTTTTGAAGAAATCTTTAAAGGAAAGAAACTACTTTGAGTAGTGCTTAGTCACTAGTTGTATACTATTATATGACAATCAGTTTAAACTCTTACAAAACTTTGTAAACCGACATGATCTCTGCACACAACAAATCCATATACAGCATGACACCATGAATGACCTCGTCTGAACCACTAGAACTTTAGTTCATCAATCATTGAAGCCACTGGCAGTCTTAAGAACACTATTAACGATGTGTTTCGCACAACGATCACTAGGCTCAATAGCCAGCAACACAAGAAATGTAAGGGCTTGAGGGTAGAGAAACTCCTTCAATGCCTAGGTTAGTTTTCTAGTTCTTTGAGAGAGTTTTTGTTTGTAGGAGTACATGAGAATTAGTTTCTGACTTGGAGTTGAGATTTGATACTTCCTATTGAGGTGGGCCCCATTTCCTATGCCAAGGTCTTCCATCTCCCATATAGGGTACCATGTCATCATGTCTAATGCAGTGTGGTTCTTCCGAGCCACGTCCCCTATGCTAGATGGGTGAGTGCAGCCACTACTTGGGCATTATGTAAGCAACAGTGCCTCCCATCGGGTTCTTCGGTCCGTGCTCCATATCTACACATTTAATGTAGTGTGGCGTCCTTGCAGGTTATCCACACATGGAGTTGTGTCAAAGCAAACGTTGACATTGTCCCATCTTCCATGTTGATCCATTTTCCCGCTTGGGCTCTAGGCCCTTTTTCCCCTTTATCGCTTGGTGGCCTGTTACATCATGATCATTGGGCTTTTTAAACTGGGTCTAGGCCCAGTCTAGTGGGAATTGAAAATTTTCCTTACAATTACCCCACAAATTCCTATGTCATGTATGCGGTTGGAATTATGACACTTGAATTGTTCATAATGTTCAACGAATGGGTTTGTATCCGTTGTGCGTACCGATACACTTCCCCATGTTTAGGGTTACGTGTGACAGCTTGATCCCACCCCCTTGCAATGGAAATCACTGGATTTGTTTCCGTCGTTTCCTTCCCCATGACACTTGTAACTTTCCCACTTGGGGCAGTTGAATTGGCACAATCTTCTATTTAAACTCGCATTCCATCCTTCGTTTTCTCTCATTCTTCTATTGTGTCAAAGAGTTCCCAACTCTTCATTTCTCCAACTTCCTTCATCCTTTGATAATCCCTAACCTTTCCTCTTCCTCTCTTCGATGGAGCCTAATAACACCTCTCGTTTCTCATCTTGGGGTTCACGTTCGTCCCGTCTTGAGGGGTCTTGATCATCTTGATGTGCGGCATTGTTTCCAATGTTTTAAAGGGTTCCATTGGTCATTGGCTATCTTCTTTGTAGAATTAAGATCGGTGAGGACCTTTTTTAGGGTACCTGACTCTATTGACTTAGAAATCCCAGGGGCACATCAGGGGGTTGTCGACTTAAAGGGTTTTGTTGTGAAAGTGGCATTGTACCCTTCTATGTTTTCTAATGGATTGCAGCTTCTTTTCTGCTGCCCCATCTAAGATGTCTTAGATTACCTTAGGTTGGCTCCATTGCAGCTTCATCCCAACGCATGGAGGATTCTAATATCATGTTGCGTTGTTTGGTGCATAGTCTTAGAAGTTGAGAGTAAAGATTACCTTGACTTGAGCCAGGGAGTTTCTTTTTATGCATAGGGTACGATGGCATGATGGCCACTTGTGCAGCTTCCATTCTTGAGGGGGATACATGGTTGCCCACCTGGAACCTTGCTTTTCCCGCATCAATGACTAGTTCAAGTGGTTTTTCTTTGTGTCGCACACTAATCACCAGGCTCGATGGACCTGCAACACATGAAATGTAAGAGCTTGGGTGTATTGAAACTCCTCATGTGCTTAAGTTAGTTTTATGATTCTTGGAGAGAATTCTTGTATGTAGGAGTACATGAGGATCAATTTCTAAACTGAGTTTGAGCTTTTATACTTCCTATAGAGATGGTGCCCATTTCCTATACCATGAGTGTCTGTCTCCCATATAGGGTACCACGATGTCATGTTTAATGTGGCATGGTTCTCCTGGGCCACGTCCCCTATGGCATTCTATCTGGATTGATGCCTCCCATCAGGTTCTCCTGCTTGAGCTCTATAGCTGCATATTTAATGCGACATGGCGTCCTTGAAGGTCGTTCGAACACGGTTGTATTAGAGCAAATGTTGTCTCATCTCCCATGCCGATTCTCTTTCCTGTGTGGGCTCTAGGCCCTCTTTCTCCTTTATCGCTTGGTGGGCTAGTTACATCCTGGCCGTTAAGCTTATTAGACCTGGTCCAGGCTCGATCCAGTGAGAACTGAAAATTTTCCTTTCAATTACCCCTCAAATTTGTACGTCACTTGCGCAGTGGGAACTGCGACAGTTTAGTTGTTCATTATGTTTAACGGACCGGTTTGTATCCATTGTGCGTATTGGAATACTTCCCCATATCTAGGGTCGCATGTGGCTGCTTGAACCCACTCTCCATCGTGTAGCTGAATCATAGGATATGTTCCCATCATTTGGGGTAGTCGAATCTATTTAAACTCGTGTTCCATCCTCTACTTTCTTCTGTCCTTCTATTTTCTGAAAGAGTTCCCAGCTCTACTTTTCCCCAACTTCCTTCTACTTGTCTTCGATGGCACCTAAAAACAATTCTGGTTTCTCATCTCGAGGTTCACGTTCGTCCCACCCTGAGGGGTCTCCCAGGATCCCAAGGGGTCTTGATCCTCATGAGTTCTAAGGCAGTTTCAAATTTTTTTAAGGGTACCATTGGTCCTCAGTTGTCTTCTATGCATAATTGAGCTTGGTGAAGACCTTTTTAGCATGCTTGACTCTATCCACTTAGAAATCTCGGGGACACACTAGGGGGCTATTGACTCGGAGGGTTTTATTGTGAAAGTGACATTGTACCCCTCCTTATTTTCTAATGGACTGTGGCTTCCTTTCTACTACCCTGTCTAAGATCTTTTAGATTACCTTAGGTTGGCTCCATTACATATTCATCCCAATGCATGGAGGATTCTAGTGTCATATTGCATTGTCTAGCACATAGTCTTAGAAGTCGTGGGTCAAGATTGCCCTAACTTGACCACCAGGGAGTTTCTTTTTATGCATATGGTACTGTGGCACGATGGCCATTTGTCCAGCTTCCATTTGAGCAGGGGACACAAGGTTCCCCACCTAGAACCCCACTTTTCCCACGTCTAGTGCTGGTTCAAGCAGTTTTTTTTTTGTGTGAAGTCACGAATTGGAAATTTTTCGTTGGCGAAGAAGTATGCCATGAGTTCCCTAGTTTTGTTTGATTGGGAACATGTTCGGCTAAAGATGATCTATGCCTAGGTTGAGAAGCATTGGGAGCAAGTTTGGGTTGAAGTTCTATTGACTCAGCCAAACATTGATCGGCTTTTGGTGACTCCGGATCGATCTCGTTATGAGGGTCTTCAGTTCACAAGGGAGTCATCTGCTCTATGTGCTTAGAAGAGACCTCTTGGTTCCTTGGTAGAGGGCAAAGAAAAGAAACTTCGCTTTGAGGATGAGATGAGTCGTGGGTTATTGGGTTTCGTTGGTAATAGAATCGAATTCGAGGAGGTGTCCTCTCCATCCTATTTTCTTTGGGAGCCAGGGAATCAACTCAAGGCTTTTTACTAGCTGAGGGGGGTGAGGAGTCTCTGTTGTCTGGCAAGAATCCCATTTCATTACTGTTGGTGGCCCCATCTTCCACCCTGCCTAGTGACTGAGAATCAACTAGGGACCTTAGTCGTGAAGAGGAAGAGCTTGAGATGACCTTATTTTTTACCTTCCTTAACTCTACTCCTAAGGGTTATTGTGAACCAATTCTACTATTCAAAGAAGCCTTGGAAATGACTACTTCTCCAAATGTCAAGGTGGTTGTGACTACCTCTGGGACAACTGTTGACCCTATGGTGCTCGAGTCATTGGGCGATGTCAGCAAGGGCGTCCATTATCCATGCTCTGATCCCCCATCCGAGTTGTCTTAGGACCATCCCTTCATTGTTGACCATAGCAAGGATCAATTCTTTATACCCTCCTTACTGTTTAGTACATCATCTGAGCCCTAGATTACCTCATTGGTGGTCTTGGAGGAGCTTGTATCATGGGTTCCTCCTATAGGTCACACATTCGTTTCAAGCAAGCTACTAGCCGAAGGTGGCATCACGACATCTCGAACCGAGCAAGCGATGGATCCAGGTGCTATAGTGGCCCAAGTAGCAGCTAGCGGCCTGATGGGGTACCAAGACGGTACCCAAGTAGGTGCCTGAGCAAGAAATGGTGGCCGACAGGGATGCTAAGACGGTACCCAAGTAGGAGATGGCAGCTAACGGGGATGCCACAACGGTTCTCGAGTGGTAGATGGAGGTAGGAGGGGATGCCTTGGGGGCATCATGTTGGGGACCAGAAGTTGAGGTCGAGGGCCGGTTTGAGCCAGTGCCCAACGGAGGTGTGGGCCCCTTTTCTTAGGCTCCTCTACCGCCTCTCACCGACCCACTTTGGTAGCTTGAGGGCTTGGGGTCGTCCTCGTTAGTTAGAAGGGGCAATGCTTGGGGAACCGGGTCAGGTATCAAAAGAGCTCAGGCCAAGGCAGTTAGTCGGGAAGCCGACAAACTTTGGAAACTCTTCTCCTCTAGAAGATCATCCGTTTCTCGATTTTGGCTCTCCTTCTTGCTTTGTACAGTCTTTTTCATCAACATTTTCTCTCATTTTTTTAGGGAATCGTTCAACTAGTTGCCTGATTGTGGACGACAAGGGGGAGTTAGAAGTGGAGTTATGGGCATTGCAGTTTCCTCTCCATCCTAGCCAGTATGGAGGTCTGAAAGGCACACAAAGAGAGAGAAGATATTGTAGAGGCTTTCATCCATGTGCACTCTAGCCATCAGTGCAAGAAGAATAAGATTGCAAAGCTTTGCAAGGAGAAGGAATTCTGCCATGATGAATTGGCTAAGTCCTAGGAAGAGGTTGCTCCCTGCTACATGATCGGTGCAAAACTGCAAGTACATAGTATCCTAGCTTTATAGTAAAGTGATGAACAAAGTGTCGTCCTTAGGGATTGATAACTCACTTTTGACAAGTACCAAAATTATACAAACCTCGACTTTATTTAGAATAGTCATTAAGATTGTTTGTAATTGCAAATTGAAATGAAATTAATTCAAAGGAAAAGAAAGCTATTGTTTGATGATCGAATCAATGAGAATCAATTAGAAGCAATAAGTCAGTTGAATTTATTCTTGATCATCCTTTAACAGAAGAGTATGAAAATTAATGAAGTAATAAAGCATTAAAACCGGCGATTTGAAGACTACATAGGCTCATATAAGTCTTTCGATTTTTATATTTACTTCTGCTGAAATATTTAAGGTCTATCCTATAATTCTCTTTTTCGAAAGCAAATCACAAGATCAAAATTATCTAATTAATGGCCAGTCAATTAGAAGCAATAAACTTATAATAAATCAGATAAATATAATAAAAAATTACTTCAAATTAGCATTGAAAAACAAGTATATTTTGAAACTAGATAACATTGTTTTCTTAGAACGAAGAAAATTTAATTCATATTAAAAATTAAATTTAACATAAACGAATTCACTATAATTTTTTTGAAGAGGAATAATGAAAATCAAAACTCCCCGTAGCTTCCAGCGGACTCGAATTCTTACTCTGCGTGTTGGTCTCCCCTCGCATGTCCAAATGGATCATGCATATTCCTTCTCTAACTTTCAGCTTCGGAGCTCCTTTTTTTTTTTTTTTGGTTGGTATAATGAAATCATGAGCTGCGACCGATTTTGAGATTTTGCTATTCAGCCTCTTTATTTTTTTTAAGTGTCAATGCCTTTTTCTCTTTCGTCGTTCAACATCCTCGAATTTTTCAGCATCTTCAAATTTCTTTCTCCGTCTTTTTCATCTGCTTCAGTTTCCAAAAATCTTGTTCAACCTTTACAATTTTTTCTCAATTTCATCCTCTCCCAAAAGTTTTCCGTTATTTCTTATTTAAAATATGCCTCTCTTTAGCTTCTTCAAAAATTTAACTTGATCTTTATCCCCAAAACAGATCTGGTGACCAACTTTCATATTGGGATAAATCTTCATTTAAATGAGAGATTTCCTAGACGATATGCTGCTAAAATTTGGATCTTCATTTTCTGCAAATTTGAAATAAAATTTAAATAACAACAATGAAGCCTAAAATCGACAAAAAAAAAGGACTAAAGTTTAAAGTTAAGTAGTGATAAAAATATAAGAAATTATGCAAGGCATCAAACCCCAAATTTACAACTTTGTTTGTCCTCAAACAAAAAGAAAAGAAAATGAGACAAAACCACTATAGACAATATCAACTAGACCCCATAGAAAAGACTCATCACTCACCAAGTCATGATTTGAATTAGATTTCATCCCTAGTATCTTACTCTTTTAATATCAAGGATAGCAGGAAAATCAATTAAAAATTTACTAATTTGTTGAGCAAGAATTAAAAGGTTACTTCACCTAAGGCTAAGACCTTGAGTGTGTGTTTGAGATAGTCAATTTCACTCTAAACCACCTGCAAACTCAGATAAAAGTAGAACAGCTGAGACCAGATGAATTCTCTCAAAACTTACCCCCATAAGTCCAGTTTTCAGAAATCTTCTCACTAATGTAGTCAAACCAAAATCAGAAATCAAAAGGTCTTTAATTAGGTTGTAATGGAGGGCCACATGGTGAGGGCTAAGAAAGAAATGGATAAGAAAAATCAAAGCAAACAGGAAAAATATTTGGTGGAAGGAACAATAAAAGAGAATTCAACAAGATTCAAACCGAAACTTTTTCCTCGATGATATGCTCATACTGGTGACATTATTATCGCTGTAATCAATGAAGCAACACCAACTACACATATAAAAGAATCTGAAGTGATCTAAGCTCCACTTGTTGACTTTTATCTATTTTATGCATTCTACATGATGGATAAAGCACCTCTAGACAAAAGACAAATCCAGCAAAAATATTCTCTCTCTCTCTCTCTCTCTCTTAAGATAGACTTTGATGAAATAGAGCATAATTTCCTTTGAGCTAACTTTCTCTTTAAATATAGATTTCTACCAAATTATTTTCTCAAACTGTAAAACGTAAATCATAGTTTTTCAGGCTTAGAACGGGAATGGTTGATGTAGTTAAAAGAAAAGATAATGGGTTATCTAAAATAAGGCTCAAGGAGGTTGACTATGGGAAATACACCATGAAATGATGGCATGATAATTAGGATGGCTGGGAAAGCTTTTTGGTTACGACAAAGAATGCCTAGATCATTTCTCTAATATTTGGTATCAACTAGGATTTCACTTAAATGATTAATCAACAAATTCTAGAGAAAGCAAGATTGAACTTCCATGACCCAGTTAATTCGACTCATTCTCTTCATAAGCAAAATGGAGTATAACAAAATGACTATGTACTCAATTATGTTTTAGGGTAGAGATTTAAATCAAAGTACACACAAAACTCAGCTTGACATAAAAGAAATTTTTGAAAATTTTTCTCAATCCTATCATCAATCACAAATTTTAGAGTGATAGAGAATTCAATCATATTCAAATATATACTTGGTAAGAGAATCCAACAACTCAAGATATTTAGAATCACAAGTAAAATAAAATAAATAGCAATCAAGAAAACAAAATTGACTATAGGAGTTTACACCCCCCAAACTTGAACTAAACAATGTCCTCATTGTGATTCAAAAGTGAGAGAGAAAGAAGAAATAAAAGGAACTTCCTTGGTTTCGTGGTGGATCGGTTGTAATTTATAATTTTCAGCTCTTTATTCCTACTAAACAAACCTACATCAAAATCAAAATTAATCAAAATGAAAATAAAAGAGTAAAAGAAAGTTCTTTGGAATGCCATTCATAAGCGCTTATTTTAAAGTCTACAACCAGACTTTTTGATCTTCATCAATTGGGGTCTCCAAGAGAATAAGTGTACAGTTCCTCTCCACTTGTTCTCCATAATAATGCTTCAATCTCTGACTGTTAACTTTGAATATACTTCTTGTCTTGTGCTTCAAGTCTATTGCTCTAAAAGTTGAAACTTGATCTTAAGGACTTGTCCATCTTGATCTTAACTTGCCTAGAAAGAGTTTAAGTCGTGAATCAAAGGGTAAAACTTGTAGTCCTGGTGTGAACTCACGCCTGTGAATTTGCTTGTCATGCCACTTCTTTATCTGTTCTTTGTAGATCTTTGCATTTTCATAAGCATCGTTCTAGAACTCATCCATCTTATTCAATTGCAGAAGTCGCTTTTCCCTTGCTGCCTTCAAATGAAAATTAAAATTTTTTTAAAATTTTCTCGAAGATTATTGTTTTCAAACTCATTGATATTGTTGAGAAGCTGGTTTTGTATGAACAATGTGCTTTTATTCCTAAGCGAAGCATCTTTGAAAATATTACACTGGCACAGGAAATGGTTCACTCTTTACTTAAAAAAAAAGGACTGGCGGCAATGTGATAGTGAAATTGGATATGGCTAAGGCTTATGACAGAGTGAACTGGAGTTTTCTTTTGGAGGTATTTAAGTCTTTTGGTTTCTCTTATCATTTTTGCAAGCTCATAAAAATTGTGTGGAGTCCATCCCCATGGTTTTCTGTTATGATGAACTGAACCTTTAAAGAGTTTTTTCAATCAGCAAGGTGTTTGCGCCAAGGGGATCCCCTTTCTCCTTTTTTATTTATCATTTATCATTATGGAGGAGGTTTTGACAAGGTCGTTTAGGAGGAATTTTGAGGATGGTCGTATTGGAAATTTCTATCATCCAATTGGGGCTCTTCTAGTATCTCACTTATTATATGCAGACGACATCCTTATATTTTTCAATGGTGGAAAGAGGTCTATACAAAATTTGGTGAATGTTCTTGAAATGTATGAGAAGTGGTCGGGTCAAAAAATCAGTAAGACTAAATCAGCACTTTTTCTGTCCAAACACTTTACCCCAGCTCGTAAACGGGGTTTATTGAGAAGCACAAGTTTCATGGAAGGCAAAATCCCTGTTACTATTTGGGTGCGCCTTTGGTTTCAAGAAAGTTGACATCTTAGATTATGGAGCCTCTTGTGGAAAAGATTCGAAAGAAAATTGCAGGGTGGAAATTTAAGTTGCTCTCGCAAGGTGGAAGATTGATCTTGTTACGACATGTATTTTCTAGCACGCCTATACATTTGATGTCCATTATTAAGGTTCTGCTAGTCACTATCTCTCGTATTAATTCTCTTTTGACCAATTTTTATGGGGCGAGGTGGAGGGCAAAAGGAAGATTCATAGGTGATCTTGGGGGAAGGTTTGTAAATTGACCACGGAATGGGGTTTGCTTTCATATGAAATTTGCTTTCAAATTGCTTGCATCTAACGATTTATGGCTAGATTTTTTTCAGGGCCAAATATTGCAGAAATGACCACATTCTAGTCTGGAAGGAGAGATCGTATGACTCTTGGTTTTGGAGATCTATGGTGGCCATCATTTCGGAAGTTATGGATAATGTGAAAATCTTGGTGCGAGGTGGAAACTCTTCATTTTGGTTTGATAGGTGGCTTGCTTCAGGCCTGTTATCTGTAAGCACAGAGGTAATTTCAAACAATAAGTTATGTATTAGGGACTGCTAGCTGAATAAAAATTGGCATTCTGATTTACTACAAGAACTGGTGGGGGCCAATAGAACCATGAAAATTTTACATAATGTGCCGGCAGGTAAAAGAGGTCAGGATGTTTTCATTTGGAAGCCTGCCCCTAATGGTAAATTCTCCACAATAACAACATGGGAGGCAGTGAGAAGCCGTGGTGATAATTTGGTGTGGAATGAATGGTTTTGGCATCTTTTATTAACCAAAAGAATATCAATTTGTTTGTGGAAAGCTAGATCAAATACTTAGCCGTAGATGATAGAGTTCAGGGCAAAGGCATATTGATGGCATTGGCGTGTGATTGCTCCTCGCAAAGATGTTAGGAAAACATTGATCACATTCTCTCCTTAGGCGAGGTGGCTGAAGTGGTTTGGCGATGGGCTACTGTGTAGTTGGGGATTCCTTTCCAACAGCTTCTTCCATGGGAAAACAGAGTCACAAACAAATTCTCTTATGCTCGAAAATCCTCTATCAAAGGTATTTTAATTGGATTGATTCCGTGTTTGATTACATGGTGTCTCTGGAATAGAAGATGCAAAGCAAGGATGGAGGGCGTGCAACAAAGTGAGGACCAACTTTGGTGACGAGTTCAATACTAGGTTAGTTCTATTGTCGAGAACATAAGTTCTTTACGGAAACTTAAGATGCCGGATATTGCTATTATGCTGTAATTTTAGCTTCCGAATCAGAGTATTTGCGCCAGGCCAGGTAAACTTATTTGATGGGTTAAGCCTCCTACAGGTTTGATCAAACTTAATTGTGATGGTAGCTGTAGGGGAAATCCGGGTAATTCAGGAGGTGGAGGTATTATTCGGGATTGCTATGGCATGGCGAAAGCGGCTTTTTCAAGTCATTTTGGTCATGGTACGAATAATAGTGCGGAATTAAGAGCAATCCTGGAAGGAATTCGTTTGTGCAAACGACTTTGTTATTTTAATGTGATAATTGAAAGTGACTCGCATTGTTGTCGATTGGCTATGGGAAGGTAGATGCACCTTATGGTATCTTTGAGATTTTTTGGAGGATCTCGTGGTGGAGCTAAAAGGGGTGAATTTCATGGTACTACATCAATATAAGAAAGGTAATAATGTGGCTGATTTTCTTGCTAGAGATGGAGAATTAGGAAAGAACGTGATTTACGATGAGTAGCATCTTCTTCCTTGTTATCTTAAAGGTATCCTTCATATTGATAGGTTGGGTCTCCCCTCCTTTCCACAATAGGCTTGTTTGGTTTGTGTTTTCTTTTTTTGGTTTTGCAGGTTTGTGGTTTTTTTGTTGTTGTTTTTTGTTTTTGTAGCCTTGGGCTTAAGCTTGTTTAGAGTTCTATGTTATTCTTTTTCTACGCTTGTTTAGACTCGTTGTATTATAGGCTTGTTTAGATTGGCCCTTGCTTTATTTTTTAGGTTGGTCTTTGTTGGTTTGGTATTTGGGAGGATTTTTATTCTTTATTTGTCATCTCCCAATTGTTTGATTTGTAATCATGGCATTCATCCGCCATAAGTGAGAGTTTTTTAATAAACTTGAGACGATGTCACAATATGAGTGGTTACCGGCTATTTGATCAAAAATAAAAAGTAAATAAAAAGAAAAAGAGAAAGGAAAAAAAATTGGCTCCTTTGCTTTCTCCTTCGTATTTGTACTCATATCCTCTAAGGGATCTTTGACTTGTCTCTCACTGCAATGACCGGCTCCTATTCCGGATGGCAAGCGTCGCATTTAATATGGCCGTTCCAATTTGCAATAGAAACTTGACCCATGGTGCTAGCCAATTGATGTCGCGTTTAATCCAGCTGGTCTTGTGGGGAGAGGATCACGACCGGCCTTTCCCTATTAATGTGGCGCGTCTGAGAGTATGTTTGCATGTATCTCCCCTCCTAGACCGACTTGGGTTTTCTCCTTTTCATTTCTTAGCCCGCCAAGGCACGGGCCTCATGTTTCAGCGAAGTGGGCCGGTCTGGGTACATAAACTATTTTCCACCTACCTTGTAGAAGAAGACACAAAACCATCAAGATGCGGAGGCCACAATCACCAGTTGAGAGGGATATTCGAAAATGTTGGCTGTAAAGTGTAGGCAGATGGCCAAACAAGCGAAGGCACATGTGGCGATTGTATTGGATGGAAGGCTATGGACCTAAGGGTTTCTTCATTATGCTAACACAAATATACCATAAATGAGGAAAAGGAGGACCTCTAGACCCTTTGTTTATTTCTCAAAAAAGCAAGAAGACATGGACCACATACTGCCGACCCTTTGTTTATTTCTCAAAAAAGCAAGGAGACATGGACCACATACTTCCTAATCTATCCTTTTGTAATAAATGATGAAAGAAAATATTAAGTTGTATCAGTAAAACTTTCGATCACTTCAATTGAACAGGGTTCTCACATCAAGGATAGGAGACATGGACCACATACCTCCTAATCTATACCACTGCCTTTTTTTTTATAAGGCTTCATTACTTCTCTTCAATCACTCTTTTTTTTTTTTTTTAAAATAATTTTTAAAAATTATATTATTTTCGAAACTTCAAAAATATAAAATGACTTATTTTAAAATTAGATTTGATTTAATAACAATAAAAATATCTCATTTAGAATAATTTTAGACAGTTTAAAATATTTTGAAAATTTTAAAATACTCGACTCGCTTTAAAAAATTATTTGTTAAATTTAAAACACATTCAAGACTTAAAACGTAAAGATGATACTTATGACCAATTCAAAGAAAAATTAGTGGATGGTCACAGTGTCACACCCACCCCTGTCCTGAGGTGCGGCTAGCTGCCCTAACTGCCATACTATTGCCAAAAGCCCACAATAAGTAATGATATACTAAACTTCATTGTTTCAAGAGTTCTACGAAGCTCTCATTTTCCATTTCCTTAATAAAGAAAATATGGACAAATAACCATTTGCCAAAAACGAGAGGATAGAAAACTACCTTGTAGAAGAGGACACAAAACCATCAAGACGGTTGAAAGGAATATTCGAAAATGGTGGCCGTAAAGTGTAGACATATGGCCAAACAAGCGAAGGCACATGTGGCGGTTATATATAGGCGGATTGAAGGCGATGGACCTAAGGTTTTTTTTATTATGCTAACAATAAGTGAGAAGAAATGGTAGGAAAACGATTGAAAAATACATATTATCAACAAGGAACCTGCTACAGCCACAAAGGATGAATCCTCACCGAAAGGCAATTTTTTTTTTTTCAATCATTTTTTAAACATTTTAAATATTTTTAAAAAATATAAATTCATTTGAAAATATTTTCTTAATTATTAAATAAAAAAAATGCAATTCCGCAAGAATTTTCGGTAGAAAATTTACATGGAAATAGTATTTTCCTATCAACAAAGCATCCTTTTATAGCCGTCTTGGTTTCGTGTTTTTCAAGATATCTTGAATTTAAACCCCGAGCTAGCTACCTTAAATGAGGAAGAGAAATGCTATACAACCTCTCTAATCTCCACATACCATATTTTTTAAAATTTTTAAATTTTTTAATATTTTTTTTAAATTTTTTTTTGAGTTTATTTTTTTTAAAATTAATTTAATTTTCTATTCATTATTTATATATTAAATATTTGATAAAAAAAATAAAAATAAAAAAATATAGTGTGTGGAGATTGTGTAAATAGTAAGAGGTTGAGTAGAATTTTTGAATGAGGAAAAGGGGTAATGCTATGTATGGTCTTTTTTGGAAAATTACAATACAGGCAGGTTTGGAGACGAGAAATTGTTTAAAATTTTCATTTTATCTCAACTCATCATTACACATTTTTTAAATTTTTATATAAAATATAATAAATAATTCAACTTTTTTAAATCTCAATACAACTTTTTCAAATCTCAATTCAATTTTTTCAAATCTTAAAACTAAAAAATAATATTTTAAAATAAAATATAAAATTCTCATCTCACCTCCCAAATCTCTCCTAAGTAATTTTATCTTTAAAATTTTTTTAAATTATAAAAATATCTCTCTTAAAATGATGTTTTTTTTTATTTAATAAAGGGCCTGCACATACAGTCTCCAAATGAGAACTGCAATAGAATTTCTCATCTCCTAATCTATTCCATTATTCAAACCGTTATCTTTCTAAGTCTTGTTTGATTCAAAAATGAATTATGATGATTTTAGATAAATTAAATAAAATATTATTAAAATATTATTTTTAATGTTATTATTATTTTAAAATTTAAAAAAATTGAATTTTTTATTTTATTTTATATAAAAATTTAGATAAATTATAATGATTAGATGGGATGCAATGAGTATTGAATAAAAAGAAGGGCTTATATTTTTATAATGCTTCATTATTTCTCCTCAATCTATTTTTTTTTCTTTTTTTACTTATACGTCTTTATAAAAGAAAATTGAGAAATTATTCTCTCTCTCTACTCCCTCAGCCCTTTCTTTCTGGCCATCATGATTCATTATTCTCAAGCTCTCTTTGCCAATTCCTTTCGGTCAAGACTCAATATATCTATTGCCGTCCAATCCTCACGAAGTCCCATGGCCGCTACTCTGCCTCAGATCTGCCCAAATCTACAGTACAAAACAGTTCTACATATGCAACTAAAAACACTAAAAATCTACTGAAATACCGAGTGCTTTCTCAAAATAAATAATAATACCAGAAGTAGAATAAGAAGAAATATTTTGCCCATTAGAAGTCTCCAATTGATTCAAGATAATGTCAATGAAGAAGCCCTCAATATGCTTGTCTCCAATTTTTTTTCCTTCCAAGAAATAAGACATTTTCCAGTGATTTTAGGATTGCCGCAAAACAAATAGCCACAATTAAACATTATTTGTAGTGATTTTCACATAGCAGCTGAAATACAAAGCAATGTATTCGAAATTCTGATGCTGAAATTACTGTTTACGTATTTACGGCTACTATTCAACCTTTTGTGGCGCATTATTGTCGCCGCAAATAACATTTGTAATTGTAGCAGTGTTTTATTTTCGGCAAATGGTAAAATTGCCACAATAGATACTTTTGTGGTGAATAAAAAGTGCTGAAAATAACATTTTAGAAAATTCAAGCCTTTTCCAACGATTTTAATATCGTCGCAAAAAAATTCACCCCAAATAGACATTATTTCTGGCAAATAGTTAATATTTTCGACCATTTTTGCTTATCGCTGAAATTGATCAAAAGTTGTGTGTTTATTGCGGCAAACATGCATCAATTGATCGCAGGAAATAATCAATTGCAGCGATTTTAGAGGCTTTTGTGACAATTTTGAGGCCTGAATGCCTTATTTCTTGTAGTGATAATCACCATATTGGTCGTTATTAGTACAATTAGAAAAGTAAAGATATACATATTAGTATCACAAAATAACAAAATCAACATATATATATACAAAAATATATATATATATAACTAATTGTGTTAACTGTATTACGTAAATCTTATAACTTATAGTTGTCTGCCTCATTAATTTTGTCTAAATAATCTTGACTCAAACAAACACATGGGTGTGGACTTCAAAAAGAATTGTATGTACACACAAGCTTCTACTGTTCTAGGAGCCAATGAAGTTTGAAGCGGTTTCAAAATATGACCATTTATACTAGATGTTTTCTCATATACTACGTACAATGTGATGAGAATAGCAATAATATCTTTTGCAATAATATCTTTCATGAACATACCAAACATATTGAATTGATAGTCCCTTTGTTCATTAATAAATTCTGCAAGGCTCATTTGATTTTCATTCCATTTATTCTCATAACTAGCTCGCAAATATTTTTACTAAGTCACATCCTCCAAAAAGGTTTTGCGATCTTGTTACCACACTCAAGTTAATTTCTGATCACATGCCCCATTCATGAGTTTGAGAAAGGTTGTTAAGGTAGTCACTCTAGTCCCACAGGCATTGCCCAGACTATACTTTGTATATTATTTTATTAGCCTCTATAAAAATAGGGTCGATTTGTAAAGCATGCATGTGATTTAATAAAGCATTTCACTTTCATCATATATAATTTGTTATTATTCTTTACCCACACCACATTGCACCCCCTCGATAGGTGGCTGCCGCAGTGGGCGAGTGCCTCCATCCAAATGCCAAGGGTAGATTGCCTACCACAGCCGTCCACCCACCACCCACCCATAATGAAACAAAAACCCCTCATCGCCGTTAGCAACTGAGAAAACAAAACAAAACAAAAACAAAAACCAACCCATAGAGAGAGAGAGAGAGAGAGATTGACGGTGACCAACGGACAACAAAACAAAGGTAGAGGGACTAAGAGAAAGGCTACAAGGGGGATGAGGGATTTAAAACCAAAACTTCATATAAAACCAAAACTTCATATAAAACCAAACTTGGATGAAGTAAATCCAGAGTGGGATTAGAACCAGCCTAGGCCATGTTCCCTGACGCCCAAATGCGTGCAGGTATCCACCCACATGCCCCCTATTTGCAGATTGGGGGGGGGGGGGGGAGGTGAGCCAAGTAAGGATCAGATGAGGTGGGCAAATGGGCGGGATGCGATGCCCCACCACCTGCCCCTACACGACATACAACAATGTCATATTTCTATGTGATTCTTTGGAACTCAAAAAAAGAATTGATCAAATTGAGAACTAGTGTAGAAAAAGAATTGTGCTTGTTGATGACGTGTTTCACACTACCAATTGCACGGATGACACTTGCAGTAATGAAGAGAAGGCACTGGTCATCCTGTGTAACCCTTGATGCTTAAGTTAGTAACAATATGAGAATAATTATATAAAAAGATAGATCCACCTGATGTTACCTCTACCGAGTTATTTATAGAAGGATGTGGTGTGATGGTGATTAACTCTAATCCCTAGTCCTATGCACTTATCCTTTGTGATCTTTTATTTATCTGGAGAGGATATTTCCTGTTTTGTAGGAGTTAACTTACTCAGGATATTTATATCTAGTCCTGGACCTCATCCCCAGCTATTTGGGGTTATCTAATCCTTAAGTATGGTTACGAGTCCTCTATCTATAGGGCTCTTAACCTCAAGCCATCAACAAGTCTTCTTGGACTTCCAGATGGGCTTGACCTTAGAGATGGGTTTGAAGCTTGAGGGTCTAAATGTCCTCTCCAATTACCTCACTAATTTCCTTTGTGCTGGCACATGGGAAATTAAACAATCATGCATTCCTTTCTTTCTTTTATTGGTTACTTACCCCACTAGTCTGTGTTTGTATTGATTCACTCTTTTCCTTCTTTTGACAATAGCCTGTGCCAAGTTGCGTGCACCAGCTTCCACCCTTTTGTTTTTAGGAAAGACATGGCCTAAATCAGTCATAACTGTTCCCGCTCATTTAATGGGTTTCAAAAATAACTGTAATGGCCTGTGCAGCCAAACCTTTCGGTTTCCCAAAGATCCTCATGATTTCCTTTCCTGAGTGTGCTTCACACACTATTTCACCTCTCTTTATCACTTTCTTTACCCTTCTTTGCTCCTTTGTCTTCCTCATCTTCCTTCTTATTCCCCTTTGCTCTTTCATCTTCCTCATCTTCCTTCGTACTCCTCTCTGCTTTCCTTTTTGCTCTTTTCTTTAGGTTCCCTCATACTCCTCTCTATTTTCCTTGCATCTGCTTTGTTCAAGACATTTTTAATGGCTAGTCGCAACCCTGCCAAGAAATCCTCCAAACAGAAGCCCGAATCTTCTCTCACCCGTCAACCCACTTCCTTTGATGGGTATTCGTGGCGCTTAGTTCTAGATGTGGAAGACCTCGTCGAACTGAGGGAATCCTTCCAAATTCTTAAGTCGATGGACATGAATGCCCAGGAAAGGGGTGTGTCATCGAGGAGGGCTTTGGCGAGGCTGTAGCCCTAACAGTTTGTGCCCTTACAAACGGGCTCCATCTTCCTTTTATTCACCTTGTGCATGATGTTTTGCATTTTTTGAAACTTACCCCTGCCCAGCTTCATAGCAAAGCATGGTGCGTGTTGATGTTCACTTACATCATCTTCTGCCGTGTTTTGGAGCCTCTTGGGGAGAGGTACCCCTACCTTATGGCAAAGGAGTTCATTTCTTTCTACGGGGTGGTGCCCCTATTGGGGAATGTTTGTAGCTTCAGTGTGCACGAACAACGCTTGGCGGCCTTTGAAGGGCGTTACTCCAACGCCAAATAGTGGACCAATAAGTTTTTCTTGATTTTGGTGATGGTTGGGAGTATTCCACGGATGAGATGCTCATTAGGGACTACCCTGTTGCCGCCAACTAGGGGCACATCCCCAATGATAAACATTTGTTGTTGGATTTGACTAACAATCAACAAAATCGTGTGAACCTAGTTCGCGAATGGGCAAAGGACCATGACTGTGATGGTCTATGGTCTAAAGACCTTCTTTCTGACTCTAGTATTGACAGATTCTTGTTGATGCCCAGTCGCGCCCACATCATAGGGAAAAAGCTCAAATTGGTTCTCCCTCTGATGAAACAGAGTGCTCCCCAAACTAGGGGCCAAAAATGAAGCATCCTTGCACTGAGGGCGTGACACCTAGTAGCGTCGCTAGCTCCACCAAGAAATTGATGCAGGGGGTAGGTGTGGATGTTGTTGTTTCTGGTTAGGCCATGCCGGAGGAGTCCCCCACCAAAGTCCCCCTGCTAGTGAGCCAGGTCTTGATGACTTGGGTGTTTTGATGAAACAGGCTCTCGAGGACCTCTCATTAGTTTACCAACTTGGCCTCCCTTTGGGGAATGATTATGTGGATGCCACTTTCGAATTCCCTTCAGTTCCTACAGCAGATTCCTCATCTAGTGGCAGGAGTGATTTGAACAACATATACGCTGCCTTCACCTTGGGTGTGTCTAGGGAAGGGGCCCTCTATAGTCCCGCCCCTATGGTTTGTGACATCACGTTTGAGGCTGAAGGTAGCGACAGGGCCTCCTATGCTGGGTTAGGTTCCTCTCCTCATTCCCTGCTTCGTACCAACTCAGGAGGTGAGACTCCACCACAGATCACGATAGGGTGTACATCCCTTCACCGACGCTGTCGTCATTTAGCGCGGATGGGGTCACCACTCCTCACAAAGATAAGCGGGTCCCTAAAGATCAAGTGGGTGTAGAGGCAGGGGCCCAAGGCGGAGATTGGGTTGGTGGGCAAGCAGACCTTCATCAAGGTGAGTTTGTTTGTGAGCCATTTGGCACCCATGTTGAAGGTGGCCTATCTGTGCCCACGCCTAAGGTTGTGGTAGCCTTGGACCTTACTTTGGGGTAGCCAGCATAGGTTGAAGCCAATTCGATGGAAGGTTCCATCAAGGAGGAGGACAACAGCCCTCATAATTCTTTGCATCCTTTTGAGGCAGTTATAGAAATGACAAGGCTCCTGAGGAGAATGTTGGCTCTAGTAAGGCTCATTTTTCTTCTTTTCTATTTTTGCTTACAGATGCCTTGTTCGGCATGTATTGGATTCTGATTCTAACTTTGGCATGCTTGTGTAGAACGTAGGAATCCTAGCATCATGGATCGTGGAGGAAAGGACCAATTTGGAGGAGGAGGTTCGAGAGAGACGGAAGTTCTCATTCTTTGCCAAGCAAAAGAGTAGTTGCCTCAAGGATGAGAGAGATTAGCTGCGATGTTGTCTAAAGCAAGCAGAAGGTCATGTCCAACCCTCGGAGGTTGACCTTATTCTCTCTACAAAGAGTCGTCCAGCCTTTGATCTGAACTCTTTTGTGTTGAGATTCTCGACACCCATGAAAACTTTGCCCTGCATGCAATTGAGATGGAGAGGGCCACCACTCGGGAAGAGGTTCTATGCCTTAACAGGGTGCTGGGCTCTTTTGAGAGCTCTCGGGTTGATGCTGAGAGGAAGTTCGAGGAGGCAAATGCTGCTTTGGCTTCCTCTAAAAAGGAGCACGAGAGGGCAGCAAAGAAGTTGGCTCAGAAGAAAGAGGCATTCTGGAAGGACACCAAGATCACCGAGCTGCAAGGTGACTTGGTTGAGGCGAAGGCTGCTTTTGACAAGTATAAGAAGGAGTGCGCCGCGATTGATGCCTGCCAAGATAAGAATTTGGTGAGTTTGAAGAGGATGTCTCAGGAAGTGAACGAGTTAAGGGAGGCACGAGGAAAATTAGACGCTGAGCTGACTATTGCGAACAGAGAGATTGTTTAACTGCACCCCCAACTCTTCACAGCCTAAGCTATCCGGGACAGGGCCTTTGGAAATGGGTATGGCACTAGGTTAGCGCACCTGAAGATGCACTTGTTGGACAACCCTCAGGCTGACCTGAGGAGTTTAGACTTGGAATACTTCAAACCTGATGCCATCGCCTGCCAATATGCATATTCATTGGGTCAGGACATGATGCCAAAAGCCTTTCCCCACCCCCCGCCTCTGGGGTGAAAATTTTGTTTCCATTTGTAATGATTGTTGGGCCACTATTTTGGGCTTTTGTGAATCTTTTTTATTTGTAAACTTTTTGTACTTTGGTTTTTATTTCTTTGTTGCTTGCTGCTCGGAACACATTTTTAGATTTTGGTTGGCTGCTTGGTGTGTGGTTTATTTACACTTTCCTATTTCTTTTTGTGCTTTTGCTCTTCCCCTTTGGCGGTATGATCCATTGTTAAGACCTCTGCACCCTCAAGCTTGCCTTGACTGGTTTGGTCTCCTAACCTCTATGCCTTCATGGATTTGTACTGAAAGTGTGCTCATTGGTGCTCTTTGCGCCCATCCTTGCCCTTCAATGGTTGACTTTGGAAAGGATCGTGTAGTATTTCTGACCTTTACGCTTGTTTATTTAGTGGCTAACTTTGGAAGGGGTCGTGTTGTCTCATGATCTCTACGCCCGCTCAGTTGCACTGCGAGTGTGTCACTCGATTTTTGGTAGTTAATTTTGGAGAGGGTCATGTGCTCTCTTGACCTCCATGCCCATTCATTTGCACTACGAGTGTGTCACTCGACTTTTGGTGGTTAACCTTGGAGAGAGCTGTGTGGTCTTCTGACCTCCACACCCGTTTGTTTGGAGAGGGTTGTTTGGTCTTTCTGACCTCCACGCCCATTCGATGGTGATCTTTGGAGAGGGCCATGTGGTCTTTTGACCTCCACGCTTGTTCATTTGAAAAGTTTGGATGTGGTCTTTCGACCTCCATGCCCGTTCATTTGGAGAGGGCCGTGTGCTCTTTTGACCTCCACGCCCTTTCGATGGCAATCTTTGGAGAGGGTCATGTGATCTTTTGACCTCCACGCCCGTTCATTTGGAGAGTTTGGAGAGGGTTGTGTAGTCTTTTGATCTCCATGCCCATTAGTTGGTGATTTGTTGGAAAAGGCCATGTGGTCTTTTGACCTCCACGCCTAGTTTGTTTGGAGAGGGCCGTGTGGTCTTTTGACCTCCACGCCAGTTCGATGGCAATCTTTGGAGAGGGTCGTGTGGTCTTTCGACCTCCATGCCCATTCATTGGCAATTCGTTGGAAAGGGCCATGTGGTCTTTCGACCTCCACGCCCGTTTATTTGGAGATCTTTGGAGAGGGTAGTGTTGTCTTTTGACCTCCAAGCCAGTTTGATGGCTCAATAACTGATTAAAACATATATTCCCAAAAGAATAGAGTATTGTCTCTGAAATAAATATAATGCATAAAGATAAAAAAACTTTCTAAGGATAAAACCTTTTTAGGTGCTCGGCGTTCCAAGAATGCTGCAACTCTCTTCCCTCGCTATCTTTGAGTTGATATGATCCTATGCGGTTGGTGGCTGTTACTATGTAAGGCCCTTCCCACCATGGACCAAGCTTCCCTCGTCCTAAGTGGTGACCCCCGTTTCTCTTAGGACTAGGTCACTGACTTTAAAAAACCTTGGTTTGACCCATTTGTTGAAATATTGCTCTGCTCTTATCTTGTTAAGGATGTTATGGACTTCTGCTTCGAGCCTAATCAAAGTGGCTAGTTCGATGTGGGTAAGCCGACTTCTGTGGAGGTAACTGCTTCACTCCCGTATGCCAAGCTAAAAGGTGTCTACCCTGTCGGGGTCTTCACCGATGTTCGATAAGCCCGTAAGACTCCTGGCAGCTCTTCTACCCATTCGCTCTTCTGATCGCCTACTTTCTTCTTGAAAATTCCGAGTAGGGACTTGTTTGTTGATTTTGCTTGCCCGTTTGCCTATAGGTGGCCTGGTGGCAAGTATTTCCTTTTACCCCGAGTTCCTAGCACCACGCCCTGTAATGCTCGAACGCGAACTGCTTCCCGTTGTCTGAAATTATTGCATTGGGGATCCCAAACCTGCACATGATGTTCTTCCATAAGAATCTGGTTACAACCTTAGCCTTTATGGCAGCTAAGGCTTCCACTTCCACCCACTTCTTAAAGTAGTCGATTGCTACTATCATGTGGTTCACTCTGCCCTTTCTAGGTGGGAAAGGTCTAACCAGGTCGATTCCCCATTGGGCGAAGAGCCATGGGGAAGTGACGGATGATAATTTTTCTGGTGGGCAGTGGGGAACTGGGGCGTACACTTTGCACTGGGCGCATCTCCTTGCGAACTATTGGGTGTCCCTAAGGGCATTGGGCCAATAGTACCCTGTCATTAGGGCTTTCCTTGCTAATTCTTTTCTGCTTAAATGGTTGCCGCAGATGGTCTCGTGCATCTCTTCAAGTATATATTGTGCTTTTTCGGGTGAGATGAACCTTAGTAAGGGTGTTGCAAAGCCCTTTTTGTAGGGCACCATCGATTTTGATAAACCATGTCACTTTCTTCTTAATCGTCCTTGCCACCTCCTTCCCCTCAGGGAGCTTTCCTATCTCCAGATATTCTTCTATTTCGCTGGCCCATTCTGGCGTTCTAAGCCCTATCTGTGCAATCGAGATTTCGACAGCTGGCACTTCAATCAGCCTCCTATGTACTTCCCATCGCAACTCTGCCTCGTCCCTAGTAGAAGCTACCTTTGCTAAATTGTCCACCACAAAGTTGTCCGCCCTTGGAATTTGCATTATTAAAAAGTGTTTGAATTGGTCGTGTAGTGCTAGTACCTGCTCGAGGTATTTTCTAAGCTTTTCCCCTATAGTGGTGTAGGCCCCTGTGACCTGGTTAACCACTATTTTGGAGTCCACCTTAATTTCTACCTGCTTGGCGCCTAACGCCTTGATAGTAGATAATCTTCCTATCAAGGCTTCATACTCTGCCTCGTTATTGGTAATCTTGAAGGTGAGCGTTGTAATGAAATGGAGGTCCTGTCTTGCTTCTGTGATGATATGTACTCCTATGCCACCCCTGCTCGGCATGCTGAGCCATCAACGTAGATTGTCCAGGGTTGGCCTGGTGGCAGGGCTGTGATTTTAGCAAGGAGCCAGCTGAACTCGGCGACAAAGTCTGCGAGGGCTTAGCCCTTGATGGCGTTTTTGGGGAGTAGCTGATATCGAACTCACTGAGCTCGATAGGCCATGCGATGAAACGCCCAGAGGAGTCTAGTTTTTGTAACACTCTTCCGAGAGTGTGATGCCCTGACTCCCACGTACAGCAACGCAAGAATCGTGACGTCGGAATAATGACAACGGGGGTCACACATCCCAACGATAAATACTCAAGTATGTACAACATACAAAAAATGCACAACATAAACGCAGCGAATAAATTACATTAGTCAACTAAGTACCAAAATTTTTTGTATACAAAACTATCAATATAAAAATATTACTGAAAAGTTATACAATTATCCAAAAATATAATACAAAGGGCAAAGTATATAACAAAAGTTGGGAACAAATCTCATAAATCCCAAAAAGCAACCACATGCCACATTCTCAGCAGAGCCAATCCCTAAGGCTCATCGTCCTCATCTGTATCAAAATCTACGGTACCATAAAATGGTATCGCAAGTAAGTAATAATCTAAATAACCACGAGATAAAAGTGCATTAATGCAACCAGCATGTATGCACAAGATGAAATATGCCTTAGCCTCAAAACATCATTTTTTTCAAAAAGAATATTTTCCAAACATAGGCCAAAATCTCATTTTGGCCTACAAATATAATCCGTCATTTTTCCATAAAATGATTCACACAAAAATATTTATCGGACACTGTCGGCAGGAAGCACAGGTAGGACTATACCACCATCCCTGCTTATCACCATTCCTACAGTTCCTTTCCACACAATAGATACCCATTAGTGCACTGTAGGCAGGAGTCACAGGCGGGACAACACCACCATCCCTATCGCGTGCACCGTAGGTAAGAATTACAGGCGAGACTATACCACCATCCTTGCTTACCACCATCCTTACAGTTCCTTTCCACACAATAGATACGCATTAGGGCACTGTAGGCAGGAATCACAGGCAGGACAACACCCCCATCCCTGCTTACCACCATCCCTACCGCGTGCATCGTAGGCTGGAATCACAGGCAGGACAACATCACCATCCCTGCTTACCACCATCCCTATCGCGTGCACTGTAGGTGGGAATTGCAGGCAGGACTATACCACCATCCCTGCTTACTACCATCCTTACAGTCTCTTTTCCTTTTTCATATGAAAATTCAGTTTTCAAATATACATATGAACATGTATGCAATTATGCGAAAAGTCAATTTTCATTTACAAACATGAACATGCATGCAAATATGCAACGTACATGACACAACATCAATATCCAACAACCAACCAATCCCAATACAACCAATCACACAAACAACTTCATTCTCAATTCCATCCGACCCCCTTATTCGTTGGACTCAGTCCGGCACAACTAACCAAGTTACAATAAATGAGTGTTAGTGCAAAAATACATTTAAATCTCAAAATTTATTTGAAAAAATACTTACAGTGCTATATTATAATTTTTGAATGATCACAAATGAGCTAGAAGCAGTAAAATAGCAACTGGGTAGGCAAAATGCACTGTGGCCATGGGTCAAAAATAATGAATTTTAAACGGGGTCAAACCAAGATTTGAGATTAAAAGGATATGGTTTAGAGATGTCGGTGAAACTAGTGGAAGTGGTGGCTGGCCATGGGTGGTGGCGAGGGAGGCGGTTTAAAGTCCAAAAGCTCAAATCGAAGATTGAGTTAGAGAGACTTCACCAGTGACGAATCGGGACTAGGGATGGGTGCATTGGGTTACTAGGAGGTCGAGGATGAAGTGGTGGTGGCCGAAGGTGGCGTGACGAGGGTGCGCTGACACAAAAGCCATGCGGCTTAGAGTTGCACGTGGGGACAAATGACGGTGAAAGGAAAGATGAAACTAGAATGGGGTGGTCACCAATCGGAGGGGAAGAGGCTGGGGTGGGCAGTGGTAGCCACGAACGGCGCACAACGGCGTAGTGAGCTTATAGACAGTTTGGGCTCTACACGGCGGGGAGAGAGAATGAGGGAGCATGGGAGGTGGTGGTCGGGGTCGGTGTGGTCGCCGGTGGGTCGGGGATGTCATGGGCTGGGTGGTGCTACCGGATGATGGCGCACTGCGGCACTGGAGGCTGAGGAAGCACATGGACGGGAGGGAAGGAGAGGGACGACGTGCGGGCTGGGAGAGAAAGAAAACATAGGAAGAAAGAAGAAAAGGAAGAAGAAGAAAAAGAAAAAAGAAAAAGAAAAAGAAAAAATGAAGGGAAAGAAATGAGATCCAATCCTTATAACTTGGGTCATAAAGTGATTTAACGAAAAATTATTTCAAAACGGCAATTTAAATAAAAGCAATTTAAACACAGTAAAAGACTTAAATAAAATAATAATAAAATCCATCAACAATAATAATAATTTTAAAATCTATAAACAAATTATTTTAAATTAAAGATCAATTTAAATGCAATGCAAAAATTAATATTAATAAAGTATAACAAAATAATTTTCACAACTTAAAAATTATAAAATAAACAAACAAGAAATCCAATAAATTTTAATACAAGATAATCAATTATAAAAATAAATCACGTAATTATTTGATTAAAATACACATAAATACGGGGTATCACAGAAAGGATGTTCCGTTAAGACCTTTATTGGGTAGGCCTGAAAGTACGGTCGTAGTCTTTTGGCAGCCACTACTAGCAAGAATACCAGCATTTCCATTCGTGGGTATTTGACTTCGAAGCCTCGTAGGGCCCTGCTTATATAGTATACTGGCACCTGTGTCCCTTCCTCTTCTTCTACTAAGACAACTAACACGACTTGGGGGATACTGCCAGGTACACGTACAAAACATCCCCTTGATCAGGCTGCTTCAATAGAGGTGGGCTGGCTAAATATTTCTTTAGCTCTTGAAAGGTTTGGTCACACTCTTCATTCCAAGGGTGTACCTTCTTCAAAACTTTGAAAAAGGGAAGACATTTATCCATTGATCGGGACATAAACCTGTTTAAAGCCGCTACTCTCACTACTAGGCACTGAGTATCGTTGATGTTTCGAGGCGGCGCCATTCTTAAGATTCCCTCTATCTTCTCAATGTTGGCTTCTATTCCTCTCTGTAAGACTATGAACCCTAGGAATTTGCCGAATTTACGTTGAACGCGAATTTGGCTGGGTTCAATTTCATTTTCTACTTTCGCAATATCGCGAAGGACTCCCAAGATCCGTTAGCTGCTATGCAGTGTCCTTACTTTTCACCAATAAAATCATCTATGTATACCTCCATAGTCTTCCCAATTTGGTGCTTGAACATCCAGTTGATCAGCCTTTGATATGTTGCTCCAGCATTTTTCTGCCCAAAAGGCATTACTCGGTAGCATTATAGTCCTCTGTCAGTTATAAACGTTGTCTTTTCCTCATCAGCCTTGTTCACGCCGTTCATCCTAATCTGATTGTACCCAGAGTAGGCGTCCATAAAACTCAAAAATTGGTGTCTGGCCATGGCATCCATGATGACATCAATTCGAGGTATTGGAAAACTATCCTTGGGGCAAGCTTTATTGAGGTTGGTGAAGTCTACGCACATCCTCCACCTGCCATTGGCCTTTTTTGACCAATACCACATTGGAGAGCCATTCTGGATAGTGTGTCTCCCATATGAAGCCTGTCGAAAAGAGTCTATTGATTTCCTCTGCTATGGTCATGCATTTCTCAATGCTGAACGACCTCCTCTTCTGTTGTACTTTCTTGGCTTCTGGATCAACGCAGAGGTTGTGCTATATGATTGAATTATTGATCTCAGGCATTTCTTCGCGGCTTTAGGAAAATACATCCATATGCTTAATCAACGGTTGTTCCAAGGCTTGTTGATACTCTAGAGGGAGGTTGGAGCCAATCCTTGTGGTGGCGGATGGGCGTTCTAGATGTAGCTTCAATACCAACAAGGGCTTGTTTGCTTCGACATGTAATAGACTATTTTCATTCCTAGTTTCCATGTCTTTCCCTTCTTCCAGCTGAGGCGGTGGTGGTAGCTGTTCTTTCAAATTGTCTACTGAGATAACGTCGATGCTCCCGTTTTCAATTCCTGGACATAACACTCTTAAGCCAATATCTGCTCACCTCGGACT
Source organism: Cyclocarya paliurus (assembly GCA_029856935.1). Taxonomy (NCBI): domain Eukaryota; kingdom Viridiplantae; phylum Streptophyta; class Magnoliopsida; order Fagales; family Juglandaceae; genus Cyclocarya; species Cyclocarya paliurus. The sequence goes on from CM056953.1 coordinate 13,723,979, forward strand.
TTGCGTACTCCCATTTTTGTTGGGAATTTCATTATAAGATGCTATGTGGAGGTGACCACCTTTAAGTTATTCAAGGAAAAGCGTCCCAATATGTCATTATAAGACGACGGAGCCTTAACCACTAAAAATTCAATCATGCTAGTGACTGTGTGGGCGCCTTGTCCTGCTGTTACAAAAAGCGTGATGGCGCCGATGGGTTAAACAGCTTCTCTTGAGAAACCTTTCAGCTAGGAGGGTGATAGTCGCTTTGTTGGTAAGGATCCCCATCCGAACAAACATGCCCCAAAAGAGGATGTCAGCAGAGGTTCCATTATCGACTAAGACTCGTCTGGTCATGTAGTTGGCTATCAATAGTGTAACAACCAATGCGCCATCATGGGGGTTCATAACCCCTTCACAATCCTGGTCCCCAAATGAGATGGTCGGGGTTGTTTTTCCCCTAAGGTACTTACGTGGCCGATCTACCAAGTATACCTAATGATATCTTGCTCTATGTGCGTTGGCCTTTCTAACGGATGTAGTGGAGCCGCCGCTAGCAAATCCGCCTGCTATAGTGCAGATTTTGCCCAGGGGGCCTGTGCATGGTCTCTCCTGGGTCGCAGAGAATTATTTCTTCTCTGCTCTTCATGTTTTTGGCACTTGGGGCTTTTGTCTCTTCTTTCTCAATTTTCCTCCCTCTGTGGCTTCATGTAATCAGCCAACATTCTTTCCAACTCCCCACTTACAGTTATTGCTTCAATCCGCCTCTTTAGGGTGATGCAATCTTCGGTCCAGTGGGAGTAGCTTTGGTGGTATGTGCAATGGTGTTGGCCTTTGTCAAGCGCAAATTCTTCCCTTCTCAGGTTTCTATCATTTTCCTGTACATTGTGGTTTTTATGCACAAGTCGATGCCCATGATCTTGGAGATTGGTATATTGGTCTTGTATGTCATTATGGTGGCTTCGCCCATTTGATTTCTTGTCTTTGTCTTTAGAATTGTTCTGGCTTCTGTTTTCTTTTTTTGTCTCCTGCTTTCGTGGCTCTAGCAAAGCTTGTAGAGTATCTTCTGCACTGAAAAAGTCATCTGCTCGATCCTTGAACTCCCTTAATGTGGATGGAGTTCGTCTGGCCAATTTAGCCATGAAGGGACTTCGAGGCCAAATTCCTCCCAGTAGTGCGGCTAAGGTGATTTTCTCATCCTGATCATCAGTGTTCAGTCTCTTTATTGAAGCATGTTAGGTAGTTCTTCAGATTCTCCCCTTCCTTCTGTTTTACGGTTAACAGATAGGATGCGGGCTTGTGGCGTCTCCTGCTTTCCGTTGGGGGAAATCCTTTGATTGCGTATTGAATATAGATCCATGTCTTTCTTGTTCCACTAGCTAGGACCAAATTCTCACATGTCTGTTTCGTTATTACAACCGTATTTTTTGATGTCAAAGACCAGAAGCTATGCGCAAATTATTATTGGATCTCGATTGTTCTTAACAGCGATGGCTATTCATTTAAGTCTTCGGGTAGCACCACTAGATCTTCAACAAGGTGGAAATTCTCGTATTCCGTATGTACATGTTCCTGCGGTGTGTAAGGAATTGCTTACTAAGCTCCTCAAAGCTGCTAATTGATCCGGGGCGAAGGGTCCCGAACCACCCCTGCTCTATTCCCTTCAATGTTAATAGGAAGGCGCGGTAAATCATCTCGCTTGGAAAGCCATGCAACGCCATGTGTGCTTTAAAATTCTCGAGGTGATCAATAGGATCTTTAGATCCATTGTATAGATCGATCTGCAGCACCTTGAATTTAGCCGATAGAGGGACCACCAGAATTGTCCGCTTGAGGAGTTGCTCCACAGAAGAGGAGCCACCCATCCTCCTCGCCATCTCCTAGTACTTGTCTACTAAACTGCATAGTACGTCATGCATCTTTTTCTTCTCCACTATTAGCCCCCCTAACATTGTGTGCATCTCCTTCAGGTTGCTCGTTCTGGGCAGGAGGATTATCTCTCTGTTGCTTTAATTCCTCATTCTCCTTCTGCAGTTGTTCAACAACTGCCATCACTTGTTTTAACCTTTCTTCTACTTTTGCTAACCTCCCTTCTGCCTTCGTCATGCTCAGTCCCTGATCTCGGTCGACTCGTGATCTCGTGATGGTTCATATGTGAAAATCAAATTGAAATCTGTAAAGATCCTACAAATGGCGCCACTGTTGATGACTTGTTTCACACTACCAATCGCACGAATAACACTTGTATCAATAAAGAGACTGCGTTGGTTGCCCTATGTAAACTTCGATGCTTATGTAATAATATAAGAATAAGTATATAAAAAGATAGGTCCACCTGATTTACCTCTAACGAGTTATTTATAGAAGGATGTAGTGTGATGGCGATTAACTCTAATCACCAGTCATATGTGCTTATCATTTGTGATCCCTTATTTATTTGGAGATGATATCTCATCCGTAATTATGGTTATGAATTCCCTATCTGTAGGGCTCTTAGCCTCAAGCCTTCAACAAGTCTTCCTGAACTTACAGATGGACTTAACCCTAGAGATGGGCTTGAAGCCTGAGGGTCTAAATGTCGTCTCTTAAAATTAATTCTTGACTTTGTACTTACATAAATTTTTTACAAAAATAAGTACGACGATAATTATAATAATAATAATAACAAAAAACGAGCTACGACGATAATTATAATAAAAAAAAAAAAACAAACAGGTAGTACGAGCTTTAGATCGTAGAGTAGAGAGAGGAAAAGGACAGGACTGACCTCAGTCCATAGTTTTGGATGGCTCCGATCCATCAATTAGCGGAAGAATATCTTGGGAACTCGTTTCCGTCCGCACGCTTCCTTCCCTCTCCTTCTAAATTCTCCCAATTTCGCTATATATACGTTCCTGATCTCCACAGCTGGTATACATAAACATCATGTCCTCGCATTCAAACCTTTTCCATCTCTCTCCTGCAATTTCCTGCATCCTACCACGGCCTTGCTCGACCTTCCAGAGTAAGTTCTTCACCTTCGTGCATAGATATTCTGGTTGTATGTTATTTTGTCAGTTTAAAATGTGGAAACGGCAAGCGTTCTAGCTTTCATACCCATGTAAGAATTGCTGAATACCCTGCTCAAGTCTTCTATGATTCTGACCACATATAAACTTCACTTGTCATGTTTTCTTGCTAGCTATGATATTCTTGCTGAGGAAAGATAAAGAAAAGATCTCAAAAGCTTGAGAGCTTGAATATTTCTTTCCGTTTGCAGTTAAACAGAGTCAAAAGTCTGAAATGTACTTGTGTTTCCGGCAGTGGTTTTAGAAAGGCAAAACACATTAATTTAAAGACAAATTAGCAACGAGATGGCATGCAGCTTTAGTTCAATTTGCATTCGATGCATGGAAATACAGTGTAGTAGTGGGTTCCGTTCTAGTTCATCATTTCAAGACTTTGCGTAAAGAATTGTGCTATTTTCTGACTGGAATTTTGCTTCGATCCCTTTTTTTATTGAATTTCTTTTCAAAAGAATATAAAAACTTGGTTCCAAATGGCAGCAATATTCACCTATCAAGAGGACTACATTTGTAGTTATACGTTGTCTTTTCTTAAAATGTTAGTATTTATCGCATCGCTATCATATTTTATAGGTGTCTGGCCATTCGGGGCTAAAGACAAGCGACCAAACTCTCCCATGAGTTGCAGCATTAAATCCAAACCTGGGACTCAAGGTATATATAACGAGCAGGGGGCCGACGAGGATACTTGTAAGTTTTGGGGGGAACTACAAAAATAATATTTTATTGGGACTCAAGGTATTACGTTTATCTGAATTGCATTTATTTAATTAAACCAATTATCATGCCTCCAAAACGCAGACGGGTTTCAAAATGTTCTGCCGGCGGTCATAAAGTGGCGTGAGGTTGTGGAGGATGACACAGATAGGGAAGCTGATGATCTCAAGGTGATTTGAACAATTTTTTTTTTTCAAACTTACTTTTAACTCTTTGATTAAAAAAAAAAAAAACTCTTTTCATGATTTCTTTTAGGATGCTACGACATCCAACAACGAAAGCTACCGAGCTTTTGTACTGACAGTATTAAAACATTTTTTCTTGTTTTTCTTCACAAAAATTTTTTGTGCTTTTTTTTTTTTTTTGGATCGGGCTTGTAGCGGCTCAACTTGACCGCTTTTCACTTTTTAGTTTTTAATTTTAATTTTTCTTTTCACTTTTTTTTAATATATTTAAATATTTAAAAAAATATCTCAATACATTTAAAATCACTTATTTAATCACTAAGCGTAAAAAAAATTGACAAACTGTCAAATTGAGCGGTATAATTAAAAGGCAAAGTTTTAAAAAAAAAAGAAAGAAAAAAAAAACACGTACTAACAGATGAACAAACATAAATCCTAAAAAAAAAATGCATTTCGGAAAATCGATAGACTCTATCATTTTCCTTTTCTTTAATAGTGTCATAATGTTTCATCAAATCATGCACGTACGTACAGGAACGCGTGGATTCCATCAAAACGATGTTGTCGTCCATGAAAGATGGAGAAATCAGCATTTCGGCTTATGACACAGCATGGGTTGCTCTTGTACAAGATGTCAATGGAAGTGGTCTTCCTCAGTTCCCATCTACCCTTCGCTGGATTGCCAACAATCAACTTCCCGATGGTTCATGGGGAGATAGCGAAATCTTCTTCGCTTATGATCGGATACTCAACACTTTAGCCTGCATTATTGCTTTAAAATCATGGAATATTTTTCCTGAAAAGTACGCAAAAGGTATTAATTAACGTACAGATTTTTTTTTTTTTTTCAATTCAATGTGCTTTGGACTTCTATTATATATATATAAATATATATATATATATAATTATATAATTATATATAAATAAATATATAATTATATATGTAATTCTAACGGGGGATTGTCATTGTAATAGGAATTTCATTTTTGAATGAAAATATGTCAAAGCTTGAATCCGAGAATGATGAGCACATGCCAATTGGCTTTGAAGTTGCTTTCCCTTCGCTTCTGGAAATTGCTCGTAGTTTAAACATGGAAGTACCTTACGATACTCCTGTCTTTAAAGATATATATGCAAAGAGAAATGTAAAGCTCGCAAGGTAGATTTAGGCCCCGTTTGTTTACATAAAACCACTATCTCATTTCATCTCATCTCAATCATTACAACTTTTTCAAATTTTCATATAAAAATAAAATAAACAATTCAATTTTTTCAAATCTCAACATAAAAATAATACTAAAAAATATATTCTACTAATATTTTATTTAACTACCATTCAAATTAAACATCTCATCTCATCTTATCTGAATTATGTATCCAAACCCAACCTTAGTTCATTGCTCAAACTTCACCCACAAAGAAAAAGGTCATTCCTGATTATTATGTTTTACATGGGTGCAATGACTATGTCTTGTGTATATGCATGCATGCGATAGGATACCAAGGGACATCATGCACAAAGTTCCCACAGCTTTGCTCCATAGTTTGGAAGGGATGCCAGACCTAGACTGGGAAAAGCTTCTTAAACTGCAGTCCCAAGATGGTTCCTTCTTGTTCTCTCCTTCCTCCACTGCCTTTGCACTCATGCAGACCAAAGACCTAAATTGTTTGAACTACTTAAATAGGGTGGTCCAGAGGTTTAATGGTGGAGGTAAGTGTCTTTTCAACAATTCATAAAATTCAAGCTCATCCCGTGACTTGAAAATCTCAAATAGAAAAAAGAAAAGCACGTGAGATAAGTTCTACAAATTTATTTAAAGTTTAATGATGTAGAAATTAACTTATTCACGTGTCTTTCTCTTGTTACAATAGATTAATTATTTTGTTCTGATCTTCAACTATGCTATTGCTATTAATTCGATTTTTCTAAGCTTCATTCTGCCTTTAGTCCCCAACGTGTATCCAGTGGACTTGTTTGAACACATTTGGGCAGTGGATCGGTTGCAGCGGCTAGGAATTTCCAGATACTTTCAACCTGAGATCAAGGAATGTATAAAATATGTTTACAGGTATGTGTATATATATATATACGTTTATATATATTTGACCCACTAGAGGAGTACTTAATTAATTAATTAAATAATAACATGTTCATTTTAATTTACAGATATTGGACACATAAAGGGATATGCTGGGCGAGAAATTCAGACGTTAATGAGATTGATGACTCGGCCATGGGATTTAGGTTACTTAGATTGCATGGCCACGAGGTTTCCGCTGGTATTACGGCCGTTCCAATATATATATAGCGATCAATATGATCGATGTTTTCAATATAATTAGCATTAGTTATGTTTTTTTGATATGATCATGACAGATGTGTTCCAGCATTTTGAGAAAGGTGGGGAATTCTTCTGCATTGGCGGGCAGTCTACACAGGCTGTGACAGGAATGTTTAACCTGTATAGGGCATCTCAGGTGCTCTTTCCAGGAGAGAAGATCCTTGAGGATGCAAAGCAATTCTCATTCAACTTCTTGAGAAAAAGACAAGCTGCTAATCAGCTCTTTGACAAGTGGATCATTACCAAGGACTTATCTAGCGAGGTATATATATGCGATGCCATCGATCAGTCCGATCGATTTTATAAATTCAAGCTTATTAATATATTCATTAACAAAATGGCAAGAATTAATTACTTGGCTGCTCAATTAATAATCAAAAGGCTATTAGAAATAAAGAAGTGGATCCTACGTACAACATTTATTGCTATTCAATAAGATTTCTTCAAATTCTTACTGATCAAACCACTCACATGTGGCTCGATATCACAGTTCCTTGGCCAAAATTTGGTCAGAAGACTTTAACTTTTGACAAAAAGTGCCCCACATTCGGCTTATCATTATTGGAAAAGTATTTGACATATGAAAAGTTGATCAAATGGTTTACGTGCATATATCGCTTCTACAGCATGATGAGTACTTGTAATTTAGGATTAATCCATTTTCCAAAATTTAGGTATTTTCGCCGCAAAATATCTTTTTTATGGCAAATTTGTCAGTTGTCAGAAGAAAAATGCGGCATTGTGATCTCTTGCGTCCATAAATTACCGCCCCCAATTATTTTTAGCCGCAAAAACCGCTTTTTCTGATAGTAGCGCGCAGTTAATGATCATAGCGATATAAAACAGGTAGGGTACGCACTGCGAGTCCCATGGTATGCAAGCTTACCTCGTGTGGAGACAAGATTCTACTTAGAACAATATGGTGGCAAGGATGATGTCTGGATTGGCAAAACCCTTTACAGGTACTACTTCTGATCGATCTCTAGGCGACTCTCGATTGTGTACGTAGCTAGTCTCCATCCACTCGTACTGTGTTAGATCGACCTTTCCTGATCTTTAGTTTTATATGGTAGCTAGGTAAAATGCTTTAGAATTTTGGGAAAAACGTTTTGAGTTTGTTTTTTTTTTCTTTTTTCTTTTTTTTAGAGAGAAAGAATGGAGAAATTTTTTAGTATTTGTTTTAATAACTTTTACATTAATTAGGATTTATGAAAGTGGATATAAGGTAGATCACACGAAAAGTATTAAAGTTGTTTAAATATAATATTTTAAAAGTAATTTTATTTTCTAAGTTTTAGAAGTAATTTTATTTTTTGTGTTTAGAGAATAACTGGATGAAATTTTGAAAAGTTAAAATGGTTTGCAAATCATTTTAGCTAGCTCGTTTGCAACTCACTCGCTTGGTTTCAATTTTTTACAATTTACTCCCTGATTATACAAATTTTTGCAATTAACTAAATCCTTTTGTGCATCTCCCACTAATTAATCTAATAATAATGAGGTTGACACGTGTAAAATAATCAGAACTTTCTTTTTTGATAACCAACATTCATTCATAAAAATTCAAGCAATACAAATTGTTTTTATCAATCCAAATAGCTTGAGCAACAAACAAAGGGACATCAGCCCACCACATCTCCTATATTATCAACATTTCAAGCATAACGTGATAATCTATGAGTTGCCTCGTTTCTCATGTGATGCACATGCTGTATTTCAACTCCACTAAAATAATATAGCATGCTTCTAGTCTCTTTGATGAGATTACCAATTGCTTAGAAAGATTCTTTCTCCTGATCTTGCATCTCTTTAATCTCAACAAACAATCACTTTCAATAATAATTTTAGAGAATCCTAAATGGACACAAAGCTGTAACCCCCTTAACAAAGCCAAAACTTCAATAGTTTGAGGATCACCTACTTCATTCTCCACCTTACTAGCAGCCATCACCAAGCTTCCTTTCTCATCTCTAAGAACAACACTTACACCAACTTTATGTATATCAAAAAACATCACACCATCTACATTCAACTTTAAATAACCCACTGGTGGTGGTTTCCAACAACACATTAGTTTAGCTTTTGTTGTTCATGTTGTCAAGAGCTCCTTATGAGTTTTCTGCAAAGACAAAGCATGATCAATGACCTTAAAGGCTCAAGAAGGAGTTTATCAACCCGCATTTTATTTCTCCTAAACCAAAATCCCCAAGTAACGAGGAAAAAGATAGTCAAATCTGCCTACTAGCCCTTCTCCATACCATATGTAGCGACAACCAATAAATTCATTCTTGTATCCATATTCTGCATAAAAGGCACGTAATTCTTTCACAAATCTGGACATTTTGCTGATAAATGTCCTCAGAAGCCTAATAAACTAAAAAAGAAGCTTAATTAGTTGAATATTGATGTCAATGATTAAGAAGAATTGATTCGACTCCTAGAAACCCAGTCTTCTTCAGCATTCTGACAACCTTGAGTTTAGTTCTAGTGATTCAGAATATCACTCAGAAATTGAATCTCCTGATTCTTCTAATATCAAGCTTGGTTGCAATTGTGATAAATTTTGTTGCAAATATATATATATATATATATATATATATATATATATATATATATATATATATATATATTTATGCACACCTTAGGATCACTATATTTAGCATATTACTATTTTCTATATATATTTCTTTTTTTTTGTATTTTAATTGTTTTACGTTTTTTTTACTAAGAGAGTTAAAGTATCATTTAAACGTAATGTGTCGTGTTCTCATTGGTGCACGTGAGAACCTCAATATTAATGAATTAACGGAAGAGAGACATAAGAACTTGATCACAAAAATTTGTATGACTTAATTGTAAAAAAATGGAAACCGATATATATATAGATGTTATGGATTATGGATACCACTTATCTCCACATTGGTATGATATTGTCCACTTTGGGCCTAAGCCCTCATGGATTTGCTCTTGGGCTTTACCCCAACAGGCCTCATACCAATGGAGATATTTGTCCATCCTTATATACCCATGATCCTCCCCACTTCTAGCCAATGTGGGACTTTGGTCGTATACCCAACAATCCTCCCCTCGAACAAAGGACCACCGAGCCACCCCTCACTGGGGCCCACCACCTTCGTTCGGCATTCCGAGGATTCATCCACCATGGCTAACTCTGGGGCATGGCTCTGATACCACTTGTTGTGGATTATGGATACCACTTATCTCCACATTAGTATGATATTGTCCACTTTGGGCCCAAGCCCTCATGGATTTGCTCTTGGGCTTTACCCCAAAAGGCCTCATCCCAATGGAGATATTTGTCCATCCTTATATACCCATGATCCTCCCCACTTCTAGCCAATGTGGGACTTTGGTCGTATACCCAACAATAGACTTGGAAACGTGCTAAAACTAGAGAATTAATTTTGTAATTAATTCGATATTTATCGACGGTTAGTTTAATTTTAAAACAAAATGGATATTTAGACAAAGAAGTGTCGGGGCCAAAGCGCGACACAAAATAATATTGTTCGTCATTATAAGCTGTCCTTTTATTGCATGGGCTAGCTATCACTTTAGAACATAAATTATCATAGGATATTCTTACAAATTAAGGTGCACCTTTAGGCAGCAAGGAAGCCGAATGCAAGTTGATACAAATTATCATGGAATATTCTAAGTGTCATTATCATGTATGCCTCCTCCATGCTAATAAATATTTTATACAAATTAATACACAAGAATCGATGGTTCCATCTTCCCAATGGAAAATCTAAACTAATATTCAAACCCTCATATAAACAAAAATCTGTATAATACTCATGACTCTTGTTGGTTCCTTCTTCAGGATGCCCTTTGTCAATAATAAAACCTATCTCGAGCTGGCAAAATTGGACTACAACAATTGCCAAGCATTACATCGGATGGAATTGGATAGTATTCAAAAGTAAGTACGAAGAATGAGACGTCCTTTTCTTACTCTTTGAAGTATCGATCATATAAATTAGCTTTAAGTTATGATCTGTCAATTAATTGATGTCACCTCAAGAGATATTAAATTATGGATATTGGAAATATTGGCTGAATCATTGTTAATATATTGAGAGGTTATGCAATAATGATCCATATATAGGTGGTACGAAGAACGCAATCTTGGAGACTTTGGATTAAGCAGAACAGCCCTTCTATTGGCTTATTTTTTGGCTGCAGCCAGTATTTATGAACCGGAAAGGTCAAGGGAACGGCTTGCATGGGCTAAAACCACAGCCTTGGTCGAGGCAATCGCATCTTATTTTGATAAGGAAGATATGAGGAGAGCCTTTCTAAATGAATTCGCGAAAAACATCAATACACGAGACTACATTAATATCAGGAGGTAAATTTAAATTTGGAATTTCTAGCCACGTACATGAAGCAAAAACCCTCTCTTTTTTTAGAACTTTTAGGCTGATATAATAAATAACTAAAAAAGTTATTTAAAGAAAAAAACACAACTAAAAAGCATGGATGGAGAAGTCATACTCAAGTGATATTAGTTGCAGAAAGTCGAATACAAAGAAGAATGGGGAGGCACTCGTCGGGATATTGCATGAATTCCTAAAGCATCTCTCATCGGAGGCAATAGTTGTTCAGGACGGACAAGAAATCGGCCACCATTTACGCCTACGGCAAGCGGTGAGTAATTTCTTGGAAAGCAACCACATTGGTAGCTAATAGTATTATCATAATACGTACAAATAAAAGCAATATAAGTACAGATGAACTTGTGAACTTTTTTGCCTAATTTTAATTAGTTTCATATTTCTAATCTTGTTTTTAGATTTTTTTTTTTTTTTTTAATAAGTGTGCTGACATGACATTTTAATGTCACTTGTCGAGCTTTGATAATTGATTGCCATGTGACAATCTTGATGTTAGTCAATTGGAGCCTTTACCTTATTACTCGGTTTCAAAAAGTAAGTTATAAAAATTTGAAACCGAGTGAGTGATTTGAGAACGAGTTAAAACTCAGGGACTGATTTTGTAATTAACCCTTTATTGAGCCATTAATGTTGTCCCAACAAAAATCCACACAAGCATAATATACTTTGTAGGCTTACTATATATGTTTGTCTGTCTCTCACTTGAAAGGATAGTTTTCATGATCAAATGCATTTTCATTCATTAACGCTCGTGTCTGTTTTCATCCATGTTTTAACAGGAAGAAACCAATACCACATAATTATAGCAAATTACGTCAAAATGTTTAATTTGGTGGCCTTATAAAGCATGCCCCATTAAGTAAAAGGGCGTGAATAACTTTTATTATTATTATTATTCTTAATTGGTACTATTAAATATAGTGGGAGAAGTGGCTGCTTGAGTGGTACAGAGACGGCGATAGGCACAAAGGAGAGGCAGAGCTACTCGCAGATATGATAAATGTCACTGCAGGCCATGATTCATTTTCAGAAGAGCTATTGTCCCATCCTCAATATAAGAGACTGTCCGGCCTTATTAACAAAGTCTGCTACAAACTTAGCTCGTACCAAAAGGACAAGGTTTGTTTTCAGTAAATATCAATAATGTTAATTTTAGGGCGTAAAAGTTAGGCAAACTCTTAAAAAAAAAATTACTTTTCATATGAATCCTAGATGAGCTCCATCATTTTTCAACTGATCATGATTGCCCGAATTTGTACATTTTATGATTGTACAAGTTATTTTCCTTGGAGAGAGAGATCACACAACATCAAATATCTAGATATATAGGATAGATATTACTTAGCTCAATATTTATTCTATTAAGCTATTATTTGGCATTTATTTAATTTATGCAATATGCAGAACCGTTATGACACTTTTTTCTATTAGCATAATTAACATTTTGGCATATTTCCGACCAAAAACAGTATATTATATGGGACGTTGCTTGTAAAAGCAAACCATTACCAGCTTGTGTCTTTGTTTTTTTTATGTTTTTGAAACCTTTCCATTTGGGTGATTGCAATGTATGATTCCAATGCATTTTCTCGTTAAAAAGATCATTTCTATTTAGTAAGGCCAATGTGAGTGTTGGAAATTAGCTTTACTTTATATTAAGAATATAATATAAATAATTAAATTTGCATCTTCTCTTAAACTTTTGAAATAAGTGGTGATTTCATACTTTCATTTTCAGTTGTTATTTTTTTGAAGGTTCCTAGTTTTTTTATCATGGGCAGATTTTCTAAATCATGCAGGTAGACAACAATTGGAACGACAATATTACGGCATATGCTAATTATTGCCTCACAACCCCAGAAATAGAATCTGAGATGCAAGAACTTTTGCAGTTGGTAGTCCACAACTCCAAAGATGATATTCATTCTGATATAAAGCAAACATTTCTCGCAATAGCAAAGAGCTTTTATTATGTAGCTTATTGTGATCATGGGACCATCAACTTCCACATTGCCAAAGTACTGTTTGATATAGTAGTTTGAGTCTTCTATATGTGTACATTGATTCCGTCATTTATGTTGACGAAGAGAAGATTTTTAAAGAATTCTTCAAAAAAAACGAAACTAGTTTGAGTAGTGCTCAATCAATACTTGTATATCTATTATATGACAATAGTTTAAACTCTTACAAAACTCTGTAAACCGATATGATCTCTACTCACAAGTCCATATACAACATGACACCACGAATGACCTCGTCCAAACCACTAGAACTCTAGCTCATCAATGATTGAAGTCACCAGCTATCTCTAAGAACACACTGTTAATGATGTGTTTCACACACCGGTCACTGGGCTCAATGATCTTGCAACACGAGAAATGTAAGGGCTCAAGGAATCCATCTCGCGTACAGGGTACCACACTGTCATGTTTAATGGGGCGTGGTTCTCCCAGGCCCCATCCCATGTGGCTAATGGGTGTGTGTGGCCACTATCTAGGCATTTTGTCAGGAACAATTCAACCTACCAGGTTCTCCTGTCTGTGCTCCATATTTGCAATTCATCTAGACAAGGTTGTGTCTAAGCAAGCATTGTCTCATCTCCCATGCCAATCTTTTTTCCCGGGTGGGCTCTGGACCCTCTTTCTCATTTATCGCTTAGTGGGCCAGTTACCTCTTGGTCGTTAGGCTTCCTAGAACTGGTCCAGGCTAGTTCCAGTGGGAGCTAAAAATATCCCTTCCAGCTACCCTGCACATTTCTATCGAACATGAGCCTGTGGAAATTTTCTCTTCTCCTTTTTCTTTTTCTTTTTTTTTTTTCTTTTTACTCTGCGATGCTTCAGTTGTTTGTGAGGGATCTTGGCACTACAGCAGCACCAGAGCAGAAGCTGGCAGCTGAAGGTTACCATGAAGGTACCCAAGCAGGAAATGGCGACCAACTAGGATGCCACAACGGTATCCGAGCAAAAGATGGTGGCTAGAAGGGACGACTTGGGGGCATCATGTCGAGGATTGGAAGTTGAGGCTGTTAGCAATACTGAGGGTTGTTTAAGTTGGTGCTCGATGGAGGAGCGGGTCCCTCTTCTCGAGCTCCTCCTCGTCCTATCACCAACCCACTTTGGCAGTTGGGAAGCTTGGGGTCATCCTCGAGAGCTGGAAGGAGCAGTGCTTGGGGAACTGGGCCAGGTTTCAAAGTAGCTCGGGTCATGGTAGTTAGTTGAGAAGCCAAGAAACTTAGGAAACTCTTCTCCCCAGTAGGATCATCCATTTCTCTATCTATGTTCTCTATTTTGGCTCTCCTTCTTGCCTTGTACAATCGTTCTCAACACCATTTTATCTCCTTTTTTTTAGAGAGTCGATCAGCTGGCCGCCCTGATTGTGAGCAATAAGAGGGAGTTAGAAGAGGAGGTCCAAGCATTAGAGTCTCTCACCATCCTAGCCCATATGGAGGTCCCAAAGGCACACAGAGAGAGGGATGATGTTGTAGAGGCTTTCATCCATGTGTACTCTAGCTGTCAACGTAAGAAGAAGAAGATTGCAAAGCTTAGCCATGATAAGGGATTCCTCTAAGATAACTTGGCTAAGTCCCAAGAAAAGATTGCTCGCTGCTATCTCAAGGCTAGCGGTGTAAATGATCGGTTTCGGTCCAATGAATAGGGATATTTCGGTCTTCGGTCCAGTCCTGGGGTAGGGATTTCCCGGACCGGACCGACTGAACTAATAAATTTTTATTTTTATAAATATATTATTTTATATAATAATTGTATAATAAATTATGTAATTTTCATTTAACCTATCCCTATTTACAATATAAAATTATAATACATTCACATTCTCTAAGTTAGTAACAAAGTAACAATTAACATTATCAATATAATTATATAATTATAAATTGATAACTAAACTAAATCACTATACCTATAGTCTATAATTATAAAGAAATCACTATAAGTCTATAAGACTATGAGTCTATAACTATATATAGTAATAAGTTATTAATATCACTATGACTAATGACTAAAGACTATGAGTTTATAACTAATACTAATATATAACTATACTAATAGTATAATATTAATACTATAATATAGTGTAATATATTATATAGCTTTTCTAACTCACTATATAATATATTACGAATCACTATATCAGTAAAATATATACACACACTATAAGTCTATATGTAGTAGTAATAGTAACACTATAATAGTATAATATATAGTATTAGTATATATTAATATATTATAAGAGTTATAGGATTATAACATAATATATGTATAATAGTATAGTATTAATATCACTATAAGTTATAACTATATATACCTAATAAGCTTATAGGCTAATACAATGATTTAAAAAAATAAAATAAAAAACAAAAGATAAAAAACGAGGTCGGACCGAATGGACCGGACCAAACCGAATGGGTGTTCGGTCTGGTCCGGTCCGGAAAAAATGGTGAACCAAAAAATTCAGTCCATGACTGGACCAGACCGGACCGACCCATTTATACCCCTACTCAAGGCCAATCTTCTGGAGGAGGAACGAGACACCGGGAGGTGGAACTAGAGGAGATCCTGAAGTCTTGCAGCAACCTTAAGGCAGATAAGGACAGGCTGGTTAAACAGCATGAGTCGGATGCAAGGTTGTACGACCGGTTGAAGAGGACATATCTGGACCTCACCGAATCTTGGAAGCACAAGACTAAGGACCTCAAATCTTTGGACGGGGAAATTAGGGCACTAGAGTCTGAATTGGCCTCTATTAAGGACAAAATGCATTCTTGGGACCTACAAATAGAAGCTCTTGAGTGCGGGTTGGCCACTTCATAGGAAGAACTGACCTCTTGGGACCTATTAGTGGAAGCCTTGAGGTCCAAGTTAGTGGACTCCAAGGAGGCCCTAGCTCAACACTTCTTTTAGATATTGACTAGAAAGATGGTCCGCAACCAAGCCTGGGGCTACGACTACAAAGAAGGCCTAGACAGGTTGAGGGATCGCCTATTGGTTAATCATCAGACCGACTTGAGGACTTTTGACCTGATCTCCTCCAGACCAATCATCAAGCACTCCAATTTGCCAACTCCTTAGGTAAATATTTGATGCTCGATACTTTTCCAAACATAGTTCCAAGCTCTTAACTTGTAATGGCTATGATAGTTTTTGTTTTTTAATGTGATCCTTACTATAAAGAAGACGAGTTCACTTCCACAGTAGTTATGTGTTAATCTTGTGATTTTGTCATTTCCTTTTTACGTATTTGTAATTGCCTCTTTGTTTATGCATGAGGGACAGGGAGTTAAGAGATTGTCACCATGCATAGCTTGCGGCAAGTCAAGGGACTAGGCTTGGTACACAATGGACGGGCAGTCAAGGGACTATCACTTCCCATATTTCACGCCGATTCAAGGGACTTTGCTTGGTATGCGAGGGTCGTAGAATCAAGGGATTGTCACCGCCCATTGTTTGAGGCAAGGCAAAGGACTCGACTTGCTTGCACGAGGGTCGTGTAGTCAAGAGACTTAGGTGCAGTTTGGATAGTGAAATAAGATGAAATGGTTTTAGATGAAAGTTGAAAATTGAATAAAATATTGTTAGAATGTTATTTTTTTGATATTATTATTGTTTTGAGATTTGAAAAAGTTGAATTATTTATTATATTTTATGTGAGAATTTGAAAATTTTGTAATGATGAGATGACATGACATGAAACACTTTTACTGTCTATACAAGGCTTACTCTCCCATTGTTTGTAGCGAGTCCAATGACTCGACGTTTGTTTGCACAAGGGCCATTTAGTCAAGAGACTTACCCGCCCGTTGTTGATACCCTGTAAGGCAAAACACACA
Organism: Cyclocarya paliurus; assembly: GCA_029856935.1. Lineage (NCBI taxonomy): Eukaryota > Viridiplantae > Streptophyta > Magnoliopsida > Fagales > Juglandaceae > Cyclocarya > Cyclocarya paliurus. The sequence goes on from CM056953.1 coordinate 13,740,530, forward strand.
GTTTGAAAAGAAAGATAATTTTAGTTATGGTCTACCAATGTGTACATTCTCTTAATACATTCAAGCAAAATACTTCCTCAAGTGCTCTGCATTCTATGGGTGTGGTAGTTCATTTCCCTGGGCATGCTTAAGGCGATAAGACCCCAAGCTATTGTTGGCAGTAACGACAAATGGTCCTTCCCATCATGGTCTTAGTTTCCTCTCCTCTTGCATGGTTGTTCTTGTTTGCCTCATAACCTGATCGCCCACTTTGAAGAACCTGGGCTTGACTCTCCTGTCGAAGTAGTGTTCAGACTTTCTTTTGTTGATCATCATTTGTATCTCGACTTCCTCTCTGCTTTCTTCCAACAGGTCTAACTATCCTTCCAGTTTCTCATCATTGGAGCTTTGGTTGAAGTGTCGAACCCGGTAGATAGGCATCCCCACTTCCAACAGTACCACCACTTTGCTCCTATACGTGAGGACGAAATGGGTTTCTCCCATCGGTGTTTTGACTGTAGTTCGGTAAACCCATAGGACCCCTGGGAGTTCCTCTACCAGCTCCCTTTCTTATCAGTCAGCTTCTTCTTTAGGATTCTAAGCAAAGTCTTATTGGTTGCCTCGATCTATGCATTAGCAGTAAATGACCCGAGGAGGAGTATTTGAACTTAATTCCCAATTGTGCGCACCAATCATAATAGTGACTTGAATCAAACTTCCTCATGCCAAATTTGCGTACTAGTTGTCCGAGATTATGCTTCAGGGAATGCCAAATCTGCCAACAATGGCCTTCCACAGGATCCTGGTAATGTCATTCGTCGTGTATTTTGGCCAGTATGAACTGGGCTTCTTCCAGCGAGACACTCCTCAAGAAGGGTGTTGAGATGCAAGAACTTGTGCAATTGGTACTCCACAACTCCAAAGATGATATTCATTCTGATATAAAGCAAACATTTCTCACAATAGCAAAGACTTTCTATAATGCAGCTTATTTTGATCATGGGACCATCAACTTCCATATTTCCAAAGTACTGTTTGACAATTCTATTCTCAAGCCCTCCAATTGATTCAAGATATTTTCAATGAAGAAGCCCTATAATCTCTTTGTTAGGACTGTTCACCCAAACAACCTGACCCGAATTTGAGGCTTCCAGTTTGACCCGAAACATCATGACATTTAAGAGAAACAACTGTCTTAGTGTACTTTTTTTCAACTGATGACAAAGATTAGGTTCCAAGACACAGCAAAAGAAAAGCACAAAGGAAGGCTATAGAACATATTTCAAGATGCAAATCACTTAAACTTCATTTCATATTATAATAGCGATAATATTGCCCAATATTTCCAGATGCAGCAACAAAACAACTCTGTCAAGGAACATATCTATCTGTTCCATACAACTTCAACCTTTTTCAAACTAAACAATACTATTGTACATAAATCCTAGGCTGCAACTGTAACAACCCGCTAAAAATTCATTGGTGGAATTTCTATTGACTTTAAGAATCTTGTGAAAAACCTATAAATTTTCTCGAATCGACCAATCGTGCAGGTTTTAGTCAATCAACATAGTCAGTGTTATCACTCACTGTGGTGCTAGAAATATGAGTTTAATTATTTGAGATAGTTAGAAGTGTCAGAATGCGTTATGGCCTATGTCATTAGACTCAGTTGATTATTTAGGATTTTATGGCGTAATAACTCATTTTCATAATTTCGGACGAAACACCTGTTTGAAACTGTGAAATTATTTTTAGGAGCACTTTGAGTTTGAATTTCGGTAAACGATTTTCAGTATAGGTTAATATGAATATTTAAGATTTTTTAGTGTTAAGTTTATTATGCATTTTTTTGGAGTGAATAGTAATCTCGATAAGCGCATTAAGTGCAGTATTTTCAAAATCGCAGTGTGGAATATCCAAATTAGGTTAAAAAAGTTTTATTTAGACACTTCGCAAGATCTTAGCCACACATAGTGAATAGTATTAGACATTTGGCACAAAAAGGAACCATGAGTTGGATTATGAAGAAATCAAAGTGTGAGACCATGCCACCCAAGTGAAACCCTATTCTTTTTTGTTTTTGTGCCAGACCAAAGAAGGTTTCATCCCTAGTGAAACCCTAAATGGTTGGAATCCAATTGAAACCCCAAAAACTTGGTTGAAACCGAAACCCTAAACAGTTTCCCCAAACCCTAAAATTGGCCTCCAAACCCTTTTTAATCCAATTTCTAGTATTGTGTTTAATCACTTGATTAAATCACTTCCACATGCTATTAATTTCTCAAATTCTTGTTATGACATCATTATCCAACCTTTTAAACCTTGAAAATTTAATTGGATAAAGAAAAATTAGATTTGGACTTGATAACATCTCAAACCAAACCCCTTTTAAACCTGAAATTAAAGCCCACTTAGTTGAGGCCCACCAAGGCCCACGAATTTGGCCACCTTGGCAAAGCTTCCCCATATCTCACAACTGCTGCAGGTAGTCTTTTCCCCTCTCTATTCTCCATTTTATGTCACATAGCCACCTCCAATCAATGGTTATTCAAACCTATAATTTCACCCTCTAGAAGTTTAAAGTCGTGCAAGGCACTCTTTCTTTTACTTCATCACTTCTTCTCCCCGTTCTTAGAAAGAAACTCAAAAGAGCTCTCAAAAGTTTTTCGACGCTTTGTAAGTATTTTCGCACGATGACTTATCATAAAAGTTGTTCATTTTTTAGTCTAGTTTCCGTAGATATCTTATTAGTCTCATTCCATACTAGTTTAATGGGTCAAAAGTATTTTTAACCATGGAAAGGTCATTCTCAGCGTGAAATTGGAGAGTATGTTATGTTTTAGAATTTTTGACCAAGCTGATGGACATATTTTTGTCCGCAAATTTTATGGAATCTTGTTAGCATGTGTTTATGAATGTTCCTTGAGCTTTTATTGCATGACTAAAGCTTTTGATGATAGATTTCCTTAGATCTAGAAACTTGAAAACTGGAAGTGGAAAAATAATTTCTGTTTTGAGAAAGTTTGAATATTTCGTGGTATAATCTTAGTCCAAAGGCTTTGATATTTTTATGTGATGATTCTAAATCTCTTATTTGCATGTTATTTTGAAGATATTTAGTATTAGTTATAAAGATATGATTTCTCTATGCAAGAGGATTTCAGTTAAGCCTAAGATTTGATGTTGTTGAGTTAGATCCATGTTTTATTGAGTTTTAGCCATGTGATTTTAAGTTTGATAGTCAGATCTTCTTTAGAACACATTTTTAAGCCATGTGATGTTTTAGTTTGAAGATCACATGTCTTTAAGCTATAGATCAAGAGATTTATCAAAGTTAGTTGGGAGAAAAGTTTCTGTTTTTGGATTAAGTGTAAAATCAAAAATTCCAAGTGTTGTTTTGTGAATTTTGATGACTTTTGTTTGATGATTTAAAGCATGGTTTATCTTAGAATGATGTTATGAATATGTTAGAAGTAAGATTTGAGTTTTTTGAAATTCTTGGAGATGTTTTTATTAAGGTCAAAAATTGTGATTTAAGAGTTTACTTTTTGTTAAAAAGTTTATGTCTTTTTACAAAAAGTTTGGTGTTGATGTTTAGCTCTTTCTTAATAGATATTTTAAGTGTGTTTTAAACCTAAGATAGGAAGATCTTTGTTACAAAATTTTGGTTTAATCATGAGTTTTGAAGATGGATGAAATTGCAACCAAAATCAATAGATATAGCCTATGTAAGTTTTGAACCTATAGAGTTTTAATAGTTGTGTATGATTTTAAATTTTTCTGAATTGATATTTGAGTTTAGGACAAAATTTACATGAGGAGTGTAAATTTTAGTAATTTTTAGAGTTAAGATGTGAAATCCTTAAGTTAGGGGTAAAATGGTTATTTTTTCACATGTAGAGGGTAAAATGATAATTTTACTCTAAGTTGTCTCTTTTCACATTTCTAATTGTTAGTAATTAAATTTTTAACTTTTAAAATACCCTCTTACAATTTCTCATGTTTCGCACTTTATTTTTGTAGAATGCGACTATCGAGGTAAGTTAACTCTTAACTTACTATTAGCTTACTATATATGTGTGATGGGTAAGAAAACTACAATTTATGTTTGTATGTTGTTATATATGTTATGCCATGCCATGCCATGTCATCACATGTTCATCTATTTCACGAATTATTATGTTATGAAATACTTATCTGTTATATAATATATTCTGTCATAAGTTACTATCTGTTGTAAGTATGTCACATTACATATGCCATATGTTATATGTATGTCATGTCACGTAATATTCACTATCACATGTTATGCCATGTTACGAAATATTGTCTATCATATGTCATGTCATGTTACGAAATATTGTCTATTACATGATGCCATGTTATAAAATATTGTCTGTTACATTTATGTCTCAAAGTATGTCATGTCTGACATCTTATGTTCATGTCAAGTTTCAAGTTATGTTATGTTTAAGTTATATTAAATCATGGAAACCCTATGAGATTAGAATACTCAACCATGGTAACCCCATGAGATAAGATTATGCAATCATAAAAATTCCATGAGATAAGATTACGCCATCATAGTAACCCCATCTGATAAGATTATGTAATCATGGAAACCCCATGAGATAAGATTACGCCATCATAGTAACCCTATGAGATAAGATTACGCAATCATGGTAGACCCATGAGATAAGATTATGCAATCATGGTAACTCCATGAGATAAGACTACTCTATCATGGTAGCCCCATGAGACAATAATATGTTTCAAGTCCACATTTATGTCACGTTATGTTCAAGTTCATGTTAGGTTTAAGTTCATGTTAATGTTATGTTCAAGATCACGCTCATGTTATGTATGTTCACGCTCATGCTATGTTTCAAGTCCATATTATGTTTCAAGTTCACGTTTATGTCAAGTTATATTCACGTTCATGTTATGTATGTTCATGTTCATGCTATGTTTCAAGTTCATATTATGTTTTAAGCTCACGTTCATGTCAGGTTATGTTCACGTTCATGCTATGTCATGTTCACGTTCACATTATGTTTCAAGTTCACGTTTATATTATGTTATGCTCAGGTTCATGTTACGTTCAAATTATGTATGTTCACGTTCATGCTATGTTGCTAGTTCATGTTATATTTTAAGTTCACGTACATGTCATGTTACGTCAAGCTAAGTCTCAGTTTCAGTTCAAAATATATCGGCTCATGCCATATTATGTCAAGTCAAGTTATGCTTATTAATTCATGTTATGTTATGTCAAGTTATGATATGCTTATTTACGACTTTGATTATGTATTCATGCTTTTACTGCCATGCATGCATCATTAACTTGTGTGGAAATTTTCTGTTAATTTGTTGAGATTTGTAATCAAATCTCACCGTGGTAGTCCCAACTACCATTCCCCCCGAATGGAAGGCGATGTGTCAAGACCAGAGTAGGGAGAGAACACTGGTAGACTGGAGGAGGTTGACTAGACACCACAGACACGACACGGAGCATACAACTTCCATAGTTAGTTTTTGGACATTATTCTGTCCTTATTGTCGAGTTATGTGAGTTACTCGACAAACTGGCCCAATAGTGTATTTTGGTAATGTAAATATGGAATCTGGTCTCCCATATTTTGAGATTACAGTCATTTGAGACTCGTACTGTAATCGTAGATGTTTATTTTATTAAGTATGAATGGATTACGTCTTAATTCCTTGGGATATTATAAGTTTAGTGCATAGTATTGCTCAAAAAAAAATTTATCTGCTGCGAAGATTGCATAATGCTAGATGCATGTTAGGAACATTGCATCTTATGTTTCATGAACGGGAGCAGGTAACCTTGTGTTGCATGTCTCGATGCTTCAGATGTCCGTTCGATCCCAAGCGAAATCTGGGAGCGTCACAGCAACACTTTTTGGCAGTGTATATTGAGGGGTTCATTCATCTAGCCCAAGTCATTGCCAACAAAATTGAATGAAAAACCACTTAAAATATAATGTATCATCAATTGGCCTAGCTGAAAATGATAAAATGTTTTCTAAGTATGAAGAACAAACAATCATGCAACAGAACTACAACACAAAAACAAAGCACCAAGAACATAAGATTCAGTTTTTTTTTTTTCTGGACTATTAAATTATGATCAAAAAATTAGAAAGAAAAATTGCACAAATAAGAGAAACTTATTGTTCAAGACAAAGAGTACACTAATTGAACAACGTACAATCCCTAGATAAGAAATACAAAGTTATCCAGAATTTAGAAATACAACGTATAATATATGCTCCACAACAACACCTTGAAGTGCATGTAACTCTAAAAAAATAGAAAATTCATCTGCTGACTGAATAAATAAAAGCAAGCTAAAAACATAATAAGCTCGCATATTAAACACATCACCAGTCAAGAGTCAAATCAAATTTTTTACACTAGTGGCCAATAACTTGGTGAATATGTTTGTTTGAACACACTGCTATCCAAGGACAAACATACTTTCAACTCATCAAGTTAGTATTGAAACAATCACAATATTGAACTTAAGTTTTGGTTATTGGGTAAAACCTTATCTGAATTATTTTGAAACTGAATTGAAACATGTCCATTTCCAACCCGTTTCATTTTGGGTCGGTCGGATGAGAAAAGTCGGGTTGGATTGGGGAAACAGATTTAGCGCTATATATGTTTGTCTCCAATTTTCTCCTTCCAAGTTATACATAATCAAAAGAGACAAAAGGATTTTTTTGCTAGATGTCACTACTACAACAAAGGATTTTTGAGACGAAAATTTTCATCCCAAAAAACTACGATATTGTCCCAAAACTATATCTAGGATGAAAAAAAATCATCCCAAAGTTGTCCCAATACCATTATCCCAAAAGGTTTTTTGGGACGAAAATTTAAAATTTGTCTCAAAAAATATCTTTTGAGACGAAATTGAACAAAACTGTTTGATAGCATTCCATCGATTTTTTTTTTTTGAAAAATTAAATTTCATCCCAGATATACGGTCAATCGATGAAATCATTAACTTTTTTTTTAATGATAATGCTATGGACAATTTTTAAATACACAAGTTTTTATAAAAAAAATTGGATCCCACCGTAAAAAAGTAAATTTCCAGACTTGTAAATGATCACCATTTATGCAAAAAATTTAAACTGATTGAAAGAGATATATTTTATTATTTACTTTTTATCTTAATAAGTTGAACTTGTATAATATATATATCATAAATTTTTTAAAATAGTTTCATAATGTTTTACTGGTAGTATTTAAAAAAAATAGTAATGTTAGATACGAGTTTTAAACTTTTAGTAAAAAATTGAGTTCTACTAAAAAAAAATAGGCTTATTTTTTTTTATATCGGATCTAATTTTTTTATAAAGGAAGTATGCATGTGAGATTTGTACGTTCATTGATCAAATCATATACGTGTGCGTACAGGAACGAGTGGACTCCATCAAAAGGATGTTGTCGTCGATGAATGATGGAGAAATCAGCATTTCGGCCTACGACACAGCCTGGGTTGCTCTTGTACAAGATGTCAATGGAAGTGGTCTTCCCCAGTTCCCATCTACGTACCCTCCGCTGGATTGCCAACAATCAGCTTCCCGATGGTTCATGGGGCGATGGTGAAATCTTCCTTGCTTTTGATCGGATACTCAACACTTTAGCCTGCGTTATTGCCTTAAAATCATGGAATATTCTTACTGAAAAGTACCAAAAAGGTATTAATCATCCATTTTTTTTCCTTTTATAAAATAAAATGAGTATATCAAGACATGAAATATTTAATTAAATGAAGTAAGTAAAGATTAAAGTTTCAAATATTAGATTCTACTTTAGTGCCATGCGAAATTATTATCTATCTCAAAAGTTTAAATTGATAAAAAAAATTAATTTTATTATTTATTATATATAAATACTAAGTACGAGCTTATGTACAAGGCACATATTCCTTGTCGAAAATGCTACTGTATTTTTTATATGGAAAATATGAATTTTAATATACATATCAATTAAAACAACAAATATGATAAATCGTGTGAAGATAATCATGAATCTATTCAATAAATTTTCCAAATGATTATAATTATATTTGAAAAATTGAAAGAAACAGAAAATGTAAAATTATTAAATACATAGCAAATCAAATGTTTAGAACTCATTTTATTGAAATCATAATAGAAGATGTATTACTCCACTCGTTATATGACCAAACAGACATAATAATAATAATAATAATAATAATAATAATAATAATAATAATGTTAATTTTCTCATAAATGAAAAGTAAATAATATTATTTTTTGATTGTTTCAGCAAAGTACTCTTGGAACGATAAATGTAAAAATAGACTATTCATTTCAAATTTAAAAAAGTATAATGTTTTTTTCTTCAATTCAAAATAATATTATTTTAAAAGTATTATTCAATATGATTCATTATTAAGATAAGTAATATGAAGACAACTATATTTATGTTTAAACGATATCCTATGGCAATAAAATTTTATTCTTTAAATAAAGAAAATATTTTTATTTTTGAACTTAAATATAATATTATTAATCCTTTCAAATTTGGAATTGAAATATGGATCTTAGAAAATAAAGCATGCTCTTACTAAAATAATATTTTTGTTACCATAAAAATAAAATACTGAGTATGATAAATAAAAGACCAATTATAAACTAATGCAAAAATTGGAATCTAAAAATATTAATTGAATTTTTTAAAATGAAAATATTATTAGTCCAATAACTATGATTTTTTTTATGAATTATTATGAAAATAATATGACTATAATTTTAAAGTTTTTTCTAATAATTTTATATACAAAAAATACTATTATATATTTTTAAATCTAAGATGAAATATAAAAAAATCCTAAGCTGTTAATTTGTTCCACAAAAGTTCAATAAACCAAAATATTTAATTTAGATTATTTTTAAGTTCATTATTATTATTATTATTATTTTATTCTAACTAATATTAGAATAATAGAAAATTTAATGATATTTTTAATGATGAATTAGAGGACAAAAATGTAATTGTACAAGAAAAATTCTACTCATCATCTCCACACACCATACACCACTTTATTTTTATTTTATTTGGCTTTATTCTTTTTAAACTAATTGAATTCTTCTAGTCATCATCCATATATCATACATTTGATAAGAGGAAAAAAATAAAAATATGTGTGGTGTGTGGTATGTGGGGAGGATTAGAATAATATAAATTTTAATTAAATTTTTAATGATGAATTAGAGGACAAAAATGTGATTGTACAAATGAGGGCAAAAACGTAACTGCCTAAATGGGATAATGTGAACTCAAACAAAATCTATTGTTCATGAGACTATAACCTCTTTTATTGTAGAGTGTATATATATATATAGGGGTGTAAAATTCTCGGTTGGGATTGGGCCAGAATGAAATCTTGTTTGGTCAGTTTTGGTCCTCCATTTGTGGGACCGAATGGGTTTCAGTCCGGTCTCGGGTGGGGCTTTTTCACGTCGGACAGGACCGGATCGACAGAATTACAAATATATATTTTTAAATATTTTCTTTTATAAATTATATATATTATTTTCTATAGTAGTTATATAATTTAATTATGTAATTTTCATCTAACTTATGACTATTGAAAATATAAAATGTTAAATATGTAATTATTAATTAACTAATATATAATTATCAGTTTTGATAACTTGAACAACATATTTTAGGCTATTTTTAAGTAAAAAATGTGCAAATAAAGTTAAATAGTTGTATTATTCAAAATTATAAACATTGTAGGCTTTTTTTATTTCTTTTATTTCTTTTTTTTTAAATTTTTTAAATTTTTATACTAATAGGCCAAAAATACATATTGATGGATTTTTTTGCATACTTAAAAAATGATAGAGTTTTTTGTATGATTGGGCCCCCCATTTGAAATTGGCTTGGATCAATATAGACCGACCATACCAATAGCTAACGGTCCGGTCCACTAGGGTGATATTCCGGTCCGATCTGGGTAAATGATGTTTTGGTCCATCACTCCCAGACCAGACCGATTTACTCCCATATATATATTATAACGTGGGGTTGCCATTGTAAATAGGAATTTCATTTTTGAATGAAAATATGTCAAAGCTTGAATCCGAGAATGATGAGCACATGCCAATTGGATTTGAAGTTGCTTTTCCTTCGCTTGTGGAAATTGCTCGAAGTTTAAACATTGAAGTACCTTACGATTCTCCTGTCTTAATTTCAAGATATATATGCAAAGAGAAATGTAAAGCTCGAAAGGTAGATTCCGTTCATTGCCCAAACTTCACCCAAAAATTCGAAAAAGGTCGACATTCCTGATTATTGTCTTTTGCGATAGGATACCAAGGGACATCTTGCACAAAGTGCCCACAACTCTGCTCTATAGCTTGGAAGGGATGCCAGACCTAGACTGGGAAAAGCTTCTTAAACTGAAGTGCCAAGATGGGTCTTTCTTGTTCTCTCCTTCCTCCACTGCCTTTGCAGTCATGCAGACCAAAGACCTAAATTGTTTGAACTATTTAAAAAGGGTGGTCCAGAGGTTTAATGGTGGAGGTAAAAGCTGTGTCTTTTCAACAATTAATAAAAACAAACTTATAATGATATGATTTCATATGATATGTTATATCTATTACAAAAATAATTTTATAAAATCTTTTTGTAGCTAAAACATTTTTTATCATTACATATTGATATAGGAGCTTCTTCAATTGTCTTTCTCTTGTTAAAATAGATTCTCTCTCTCTCTCTCTCTCTCTCTCCGAATACGCTATTGCTTTCCGGTTTTTCTAAGCTTCATTCTGCCTTTAGTCCCCGGCGTGTATCCAGCGGACTTGTTTGAACACATTTGGGCAGTGGATCGGCTGCAGCGGCTAGGAATTTCCAGATACTTTCAGCCAGAGATCAAGGAATGTACAATACTCATGATTCTTGTTGATTTCTTGATCTGTACGTAGGATGCCCTTTGTCAGTAATAAAACCTATCTCGAACTGGCAAAATTGGATTACAATAATTGCCAAGCATTACATCTGATGGAATTGGATACTATTCAAAAGTAAGTACAAAGAATGAGACGTGTATTTCTTATTGATCTTTGAAATATCAATAGTATAAATTATCTTTTACAATCAATTGATAAGTATTGATGTCGCATCAATAAATATTAAACTAAGAATCTCGAAATTGACTGAATCATTGTTAAAAAACTGAGAGGTTATGCAATAATGATCCACATATATATAGGTGGTACGAAGAATGCAATCTTGGAGAGTTTGGATTAAGCAAAAGAGCCCTTCTGTTGGCTTATTTTTTGGCAGCAGCTAGTATTTATGAACCGGAAAGGTCAAGGGAACGACTTGCTTGGGTTAAAACCACAGCCTTGGTCGAGACAATCGCATCTTATTTTGGTAAGGAAGAAATGAGGAGAGCCTTTCTAAATGAATTCGGGGAAAACAACAATCCACGAGACTACATTATCAGGAGGTAAATTTAAATTTAAAATTTCTAGACGGTTCTGAATAAAAATGGTTTGCCAAAAAATTTCAAATGAATCTTGTTTTGGGTGTGTTTCACCACCAACTGATCTCTACCATTGACTTGTGATAAGAAAATATAGTGCACCTCGATACCTAAGTTAGAAATATAAGTATGTTGCCTTGCGATGAGAGATCACAAAAAGTTATCTTGTATTGCTAGTGTTGGCTCTTTATATAGATGCGGATTTTTATTAATAAGGATAGTTTGATCTTTTTCCCAAATCTTAGAGACTCGATTGTTGAATTCCTGAGGTTTGCTTTAAGAAGGAAGGGGTTACTATATCATGGGCAAATATCTCATTGGTTCCTTAGGAGGGAATATCTATAGCTATCGACGACGGTTACCATATTAATGCCATTAGGTGGTGCGATTTTATGGCGACAAGCATACGGTGCACTTGTGCCCTTTCAACTCATTACGCTTCTCTTATGGACCTTACTCGGTATTGTTGGGCTTGTATGATGGAGATAAGAAAGCCTCTCTAGTTACCCCAAAATTCTTGTCACATTGTCTTGGAGGGAGTTTAATAATTATGAACGGTTTTTGTCCATCGTATCATTGGTTCTGATTGGTAGTTCATGCTCGTGTGTCATGGGGGCTGTAAGGGCTCTACGTCTGTACCTCGTCACATCACCAAATCATGGGATTTGTTTATAGCGATCTTATTGTCCATCTGCTCATATTCTTCCTAAGGTACTTCAACTATTGCGTCTCCTTTTATAAATTGACTTTCTCTTCCCTCTTGTCGCCTCTTTCACTCTAGCTTGCTCGTCTTCCTCATTGTTTGCATTCTTTTTCGAAACCCTAACATTCCTCCTTGCGTATCACCTGTTTATGTCATTGGCTTACCGGGACATTTCTTGCCTTCCTTCTCGTGGATCTCCCCCTCCCTCACTGACGAGGTCCTCGGTGGCACCAAGTCCTCTATCCACAACATGCCTTATTATGAAGGTTTTGACTGATCTCTTGTCCTAGCTACAACCGACCTTAAGAAGTTGAAGGATTCATATGGAATCCTTGATTCAGTGGTTCTTAAGATTCCTCCCTGTGGGGCTGTTGACTCTAAGGACTTCGCTAAGAAGGTGGTCCTCACTACCTATGCCCTATCTCATGGGTTAAGGCTCCCTTTTTGGCTGCCAATGCATGACGTTCTCGACTTTTCTTGAAGTTAGCACCGACTCAGCTCCACTCCAACACTTGGACAATTCTTATGTGTTGTTGTGTGGCTTGGAGAATGGTCTTGGAGCTTGCTCGAGAGGAGTATCCCGATTTGACTATTTGGGAGTTCCTCACTACCCATGAGGTCAGGGCGTCGGAAGGCAACATTTATAGCTTTTGTTCTCACCCCCAATATCACCTCAAGCGATTTGAACACCATCATTCCAATGCTAAACAGTGGCAAAAAAGATCTTTTCTATTTCTGGTTAGGGATGAGAGTTCCCTGGTAAGGAGGGCGAGAGGACAAACTTTTCAGTTCGTTCCATATGGGGGAATCAGCTGCTTCCAGTGATAAGAAAAGGCCCGACATGACCATGGTAGAGAAGGACGGGAAATGGTGCTTGAGCTTGATCCTCATGTGGACCTGACTTGTTTTGGAACAAATCTGGAGCCTTCTCATTCATCGAACAATTGTTCTAGATTGGCTCAGGTCCTTATGGGAAAGCAGTCTTCAGTCCAACAAGATTCTCCTGACTCGAATGGTATGGTTGATTTGATAGGGCAAGCCCTTACAGACTTGGCGATGACCTTTAACTTTGAGTTTCCCTCCTGGGAACTTGACTTCACCTGCTTGCCAAGTTTTATCCTTCCATCAATCCTGCTGATCAACCAGGAGTTGGTTTACAAAGAGGAGGATGCAAATATTGATGCAGCTTTCTCCCAAGGCCTTCTAGACTTTTCTCATGCTTCCTAAGATGCGACCTCACTGGTTAGTGAAGATATGGATCCAGATTGGCAACCTGCAGGTTGAGCTTGCCTTTCAAAAGGAGGTAAGGGAAAGATAGCCTACCTTGGGCTCCTTTCCCTCGACCGTCTTAGGTGGCGAGATCGAGGGACCTTCTTTGCCCATTATCATAGAGGAGGCAGTGTCATCCTTCCTTGTTCAAGAGGACAAGCATGTGGTGAAACCATTTTGACTCAAGGGGGGAGGCGAGGGGCAATCCCCGATGATCAACCCTGCTACAACAAGTTCTTCTCAGCCCACTGATGAGGGAGAAACAAGCGCCCTTTAGAGTGGCACCTTGCCCCTGCATGCAGATGCATCCAACCCTTGTCTTATAGGGGCTTTCCGTGGCTCGACTCCCCTTCCTCAGGGTGAGGCGCTCCCTGATCCATCTCGGCTCTCGAACGAGCATGGGTCTTAGGCAAGGGATGATTCTTTTCCTCGATAGGCCGTTTGTCTATTTTGGCCCTTGCTTTTTCTTGGAGTTGGATTCTTATATCTGTATGAGATTTTGTTAGGGTCTGGATCAACTGGCTGCTTGGATCGTTGATGGCTGGGCTGACTTGGAGGATGAAGTTCGGTCTAGGCATATGTTCTCCTTTTGGGTGTGGAAAGAGGTCACGTAGCTACATTTGAAAAGGCTGAATCGGAGGTGATCCTCGATAAGACGCAATGATCTTAGGGGCAAGCTCAACCCGGCTAGTGGGGAAACTACCAGTGATCACTTAGAACTGAGGGTGCAAAAAGGACTTTAAGACAGGAATAGTTGTCTCACCTTGAGAAAGGTTTAGAGGAGACCAAAGGGTGCTGTCATGAGTTAATTGAGATTGCGGTGAAGGCTGATGAAGCACATCGACATTTGAGGCCAAGAAGGGGGGAATTGGAGGAATGTTTTGGTCGGCATTCGATGATGAAGAAGGATTGCGAGTGGATGGACAAGAGAAAGATGAATTGACAAACTTTATGTTGTGTCTCAATAGGAGGGTTAAAGCTTGTGATTAGTGAATTAAGCACTTGGAGTCTGAGCTGGCTACTTACGGCGAGGAGATCATTTGACTCTCCCCTTAAGTCCTGGCGGCCAAGTCTGTTCGCAACAGGGCCTTCGGTTATGGCTACGGTGCTGGCCTGGAAAGGTTAAGGGCCTTCTTATTGGCAAACCCTCAAATCGACTTGAGGACATTGAACCTTGAGTCTTTTAAGGCCGATCGTGCTTCCTGACAGTTCGTTGACACTCTAGGGAGGCACTTGATGTTTGAACCATTCCCGCCCATAACTCCTCTAGCCCCCCCCCCCCAACTCGGCCGGTTCCTCCTGCTTGAATATATGCCTACCTTTTTTTCTTGGTTGGCATTTTTCTTTGAGCAGTTTGTAATTCAAATAATTGATTTCCATAATATTTTTTTGAGAACTTGCATGTCTCATCACCGCAAGTCTAAGCACTCGACCTCGGTGGGCATGGATCGCGAAGTCTTAAGACTTGGGGTACCTATTTAGTCATCGTGAGTCTAAGGACTCGATCTTAGTGGGCAAGGGTCGCATAGTCTGAGGACTTGCGCGCTTGTTTCATCACTACAAGTCTAAGGAATCTACCTCGGTGGGCGAGGGTCATGGAGTCTGAGAACATGCGCACCTGTTTCATCACTGTGAGTCTAAGGACTCGATCTCGGTGGTGAGGGTTGTGCAGTTTGAGAAATTGCACGCCTGTATCATCATTGTGAGTCTAATGAACCTACCTTGGTGGGTGAAGGTCACGCAGTCTGTGGACTTGCATGCCCATATCATCATCGCGAATCAAATGGCATGACCTCGATGGTCGAGGATCATGCAATCTGAGGATTTGCACAATCGTTTCATCACCGCAAGTTTAAGGACTCGACCTCGATGATGTTGTCGTTTTAGTTGGGAGACTCATGAGAGCGAATCAATCAACTTTATTCGTTGTTCTTGACGGCTAAATGATACAAACATAGGGATAGTATTTTTTTAGATGCTCCGCATTTCATGGATGTGGTATTTCTTTTCCCTGGCCATCTTTTAAGCGGTCTGAGTCTGGTTGATTGTTGGCAATCACGACATATGGGCCTTCCCAATGGAGGCCAAGTTTTCCTTCTTCTTGTGTGGTTGTTCCAGTTTTTCTTTTTCTTATAACCAAGTCGTGTATCTTGAAGGTCCTGGGCTTGGCTCTCCGATTGAAGTAATGCTTCGTTCTTCTTTTCTTGAGGCTCATTTGGGTCTCAACATCATCCCCTTTTTCATCTAGCAGTTCAAGGTGCTATTCCAATGCTTTATTCTTCTACCTTCGATTGAAATGCTGGATACGGTATCTAGATATAACCCAATCTCTACGAGGGCCATAACTTCTTTCCTTGCATGTTAAGGCGAACGAGGTCCCCCTTTTCAGAGTTTTAGCTATGGTTTGGTATGCCCAAAGAACACCTGGAGTTCTTCTAACTACTCTCATTTTCTATCTGTAAGTTTCTTCTTTAAGATCCTGTGTAGGGATTTGTTGGTCGTTTCCACTTGTTTGCTGGCCTGAGGGTGTCTAGGGAATGAGCACTTGAACTGAATCCTCAGCTCTATACACCATTCCCGGTAATGCTTTGACTCGAACTATCTTCCATTGCCTGAAATGATGCTCTCGAGAATTCCAAAACAGCATACAATGGTCTTTCACAAGAACTCGGTGATGCTTTTCACTGTGATTTTTGCTAGGTGTTCTTCTTCTACACACTTGGTAAAGTAATCTATAATGATGACCACAAACCTCAATCCTCCTTTCCCTGGTGGGAGGGGCCCTAATAGGTCAATCCCCCATTGTGCAAATGGCCAATGGGACATTATGGAGGTCAGCTCGTCTTGCTGTCAATGTGGTATTAGAGCGAATACTTGGCAATTCACACACTTTTTGACAAATTCTTTCACGTCCCTAAGCGTATGAGGCTAATAATAAACCACCCTCATGACCTTTCTCACCAACGCTTTCCCTCCAGAGTGATTCTCGCACACTTCTTCATGACTTTCTGCTAGGACATATTGGATTTCGTATGGGAAGACACACCTTAATAAGGGGGTCAAGAAATCCTGCTTATAAGGATTGTAATTATTCGGGTGAATCGTGCAGCCTATCTTTTGATCTTCCTTGTCTCTTCCTTTTCTGCTAGGAGTTCTCTAGTTTCTAGGTAGTTCACCACCTCTTAAGCCCATTTTGGTTCTCCTGGTCTTACTTCAGTGACCTCAGTCCCAATGACCGGGACTTCCATAACTCCGCTTTCCACTTTTCTTTTCTTTTTCTTTTCTTTTCTTTTCTTTTCCTTTCCTTTCCTTTTTTCTAATTCAATCACAAACAGTAATATTCAATTGAAAATCAAGCAATTGAATTCAAACACATAAGGATTGACAATGAAATAGAAGATAATCAATGGAACGACACTCTAAGCAATTGAAAATTTTAGAGATGCAAGAAACCCTAGAATTTTGAAACCCTAGGATCAACAACACAAAACCCAAATGAACAACACAATTTTGGCAGCCCAAGTTGATGTAATTCCGCAACTTTTTTTTTGAATTTTTTTTTCTAAACCCTAGAATAATGAAGCCCTATAATTCAATATGCAAGAAATAAAAGATAGAATCATACCTGATTGGAAACCGAGCTCTAATACCAAATGATATGAACCCGCAGGAAAGGAATCCCTTGAACCCATAATCAAATTGAAAACTCACCCAAGAAAGCCAAACTCAAGTCAATGGATAGAGAATCTAGACCCAATGAGAACTCGTTTCAAGAATCTAGATTATATTAAAATCTATAACCGATAAAGAACCCGTCTCAAAAACCCATATTACAAAGAGGAACACCACAAATGTTGTGATTTACCTTTGATAAATTCAAAAGTTCAATCAAGAACAAGAGGAGTAAAACTCAACTCACAATGAATAATTCATCAAATTTCATAAACTTATTAAAATGAGACTACAAAGTGTATTTAAAGCAAAACTTAATTAAAACCCTAGATAGAATAAAGCCCTTTCTCCCAAAAATATCCTTGCATGAACAGTGCCGCGGCTGCTACAGTGTCGCTACAGTACCCCCGCTACAGTAAATGCTTGAAACCCTAGTTCTTAAAAAGTAGCTTTCCAAATACGCCCTTAGCCAAAATACAAGGCCTTCCTAAAAACCCTAATTCATAAAAGTAAGACATATGTGGGCCAAGTATCCAAAAATCCAATTATTCTAAACTAATAAAATAAGTATTTTAAATGATTTAAACAATTTGAAAGCCTTCAAGTGCCCAATGCTTTTAAGTCTTGTTATTGCTCTCTTCCATAGCTTGTATCAAATGATTCAAAATTGGATCTTCATCCTTCAAGCCCATTTTGAATGTTGGGCTCTTGCTTGACTCGTCGCAAGTGGATTGCATTTATCCTGCATTGCTTTCTTGATCTTCTTAGTTCTTGATCTTGTAATATGTCCATATGGAACTTGTAAAGGATCTTTAAAACTAGGTCCATCTTGGTTCCCATCACCTTGACCTCGATTGCTCCTTGTGCCTCTACTATCGAGAGCCCTACAACTAACATTTTGTACTTGATTTCATTCTGGTGGTTTAGAAAGTGAGTTTTGCATGTAATGATGTTCTTGCCTAGAGTCGCTTATTATATGGATCCCTACTCCCTCACCAGCTTGGCAGGATGAGCCATCAACGAAAACTTGCCAAGGCTTCTCGATTGGTGTGGTCACCACTTTTTCAAGAAAGTAAAAAAACTTGGCGATAAAGTTTGTTAGGGCATCCTTTTGTAGCGTGTCTTGGTAGATAAATTGATTTCGAACGCTCTCAACTCAATTGACCAACTCACTAGGCACCCAAAGGCATCTGGCTTCTGCAATATCTTCCTTAGAGGAGTTTCTGCTATAACTTTGATGGGATGAGCTTAGAAATATGGTCACAACTGCCTAGCAGCTATTACCAACTCGAAGGCCATCATCTCCATTCGAGGGTATCTTGACTCTGCACCCCATAGGTGCGGCTTGTGTAGTATACTAGCTTCTAAGCTGCCCCTTCTTCTTTGAACAAGGTTGTTGACATGATGTGGGGCAATATTGCCAAATATAGGTAGAGCGTGTCCCCTTGCTCGGGTTGGCTTAGTAGTGATGGGCTAGATAGCCATTGCTTTAGTACTTGAAATGCTTAATTGTAGTCGTTGATCCAAGGGTGTACCTTGTGCAAGACCCTAAGAAATGGTAAGCATTTATTTGTGAATCTAGACACAAATTTATTCAGTTCTCCTACTCTACCAGTCAACCTCTGGGTCTCGTCAATGTTTGGAGGGGGCTTCATATCTATGATTGTTTTGATTTTCTTCTTGTTGACCTCTATTCCTCTCCAAGACACTATGAAACTTAGAAATTGGTATAGTATAGCGAAGGCATCCCTCAAATCCTCCAAGAGCTAGGACCAATGTTTTGAATACCGTACCGGATGCCGTATCGGTCAAGGCACTGAAACGAAATATTTCAGTACTGATTCTATTTCGTGTACCATTTTGGGATAGTCGATATATGAATAAATTATATATATAAATCATATTTCAAATAATAGTCTATATATGAATAAATTATATATAAATACATAGATATATAAATTATAAATAGTCTAGTCTGAATTGGGGGTTAAAAAATGAGCTTGTAGTTTGAAAAAATGAAAAAAAAAAAATTAAGGGCGCTGGTACAGACCGGTACACAAGCCAGTACGGGCTGAAATATCGGTCGGTACCGACCAGTACAAAACATATAGTGTACATGTACCGGACCGGTGGCCGGTACGAAAAATACCAGCTGTACCGGCTGGTATAGTATGAGATTAAAAACACTAGCTAGGATGACTCCTTGCTTTTAACCAGTAGGTTGTCGATGTACACCTCTATACTGTACTTGATCTGCTTTTTGAACATTCGATTACCGAGCGTTCGGCATGTTGCCTCGGCGTTCTTTAGTCCAAACATCATAACTTGATAGCAGTACAGTCCTTGATCTTTTCCTCTTTGGTTGCAATCATCCGAATCTAATTGTACCCCGAGTAAATGTCCATGAAACTTAGCATGCAATGCCCTATTATGGAGTCAACAATCAAGTTGATGCGTAGTAGGAGAAACCGTCATTTGGGCAAGTTTTGTTTAGGTTAGTGAAGTCCACACATATCCTCCACTTGTTGTTGGATTTCTTCACTAGTACGACATTGGATAACCACTCAGGGTAGTGGGCTAGTCGGTAGTGGACGCGTACTTCTTCTTGTTGAACGATCTTTTCTTCTAGCGAACCTTCTAACTGGCAGAGTCAATACAAAGGCGATGCTAAATGATTGAGTTGTCTATTTCAGGCATATCTTCGCGGCTCCATGCAAACACATCTCTATGTTCAACTAGGAGATACTTCAGTGCCTCTAGAATCTTGGGTTGCAGCTTGGTCCAGATTCGTGTTGTAGCCTTCAGCCGCTCTAGGTGCAACATTACTATCTCTAATGGCTCATTTGCCTATGCTTATTGCAAATTTTCTTCATCCCACGTTTCCATGTCACAGTTGAGGAGGACCAGCAGGGTGAAGGAACCTCAACCTGAATATGGTTTTTTAATGTACGGACATCCACTCCCCCTATCTTGAGCTCTTGTACAAAGACCTCTCGAGCCAGGGCTTGCTCGCCTTGGACCTCTTATACTCCTACCTCCATCAGGAACTTCATCTTTAGGTGATAGGTTGAGGTGACGGCTTTGATGTTGTTCAACGTCGGGCGCCCCAGTATAGCATTGAAGCTTGAGGGGGTTCTGACTACTAGGAAGTCGGTCATCGTGGTGGTGGTTTGTATCTTTTTCCTGGTTGTGACTAGTAGGGTTATTGCACCCAGGGGATGTACTACATCTCTGGAGAATACCTTTAATGGCGTGGATGATGGTCACAATTTACTAGGATCAATATCCATTCTGGCGAGTGCATCCCAAAAGAGGATATATGCTGACCTCCCATGGTCGATCAAAATTCTTCTGGTAGTGTAGTTTGTGACTAACAACATCACTACCGATGCATTATCATTCGGATATAGGACCCCTTTGCAATCTTCCTCCCCAAAGGGGATGCTCTCCTTGTATCTTACCTAGCGAGCACACACTTTTCTATTGGATGCAGAGGTCCCTCTTCTAGCAAACCCTCTTGCTATCATATAGATCTCGCCCATTGATGTCTTGTTGTGGTTTGGGTTTTGGCAAGGAGCATCTCAATAATCTTCCCTTGTTGGTCACCGCCTTTCTAGGCTCTTGCTTCACCGAGCATTTCAATCTCACTCCATCCTTCACCTAGGCACTTGTTTCGTGAATTTCAAACGTTCTACAATAAGCCGCTCCAACTTCCCACTTCCTCTCTACTCTTCTACTCTTCTTTTCATCATGTAGCAATCCTCCATCCAGTGACTGTCTGACTGATGGTAGGTGTAAAAACATCGTTCTCTCCTTGCCTTGTCGCCTCCCGCTAGTCTGATGAGCCTTTTTCTGATTGTATATTCAAAATGTTGTGAATGAATCTCGGACCACGTTTATGAAGGAGCACTCGCCTTTCTCGCTTTTTGTCATGGTTGCTTTGCCCATGTTTCTCTGATGTTCTTCTCTCGCTCAATCTCTGAGGGTCTTTACCTGCTTCCTTCATCTCTGCTTTTCATTGTGCAATTAGGGCTTGAAGTGGGTCTTCGGCTTTGACAAAGTTGTCGTCCCTATCCATGAACTCTCTCGGTGTTGATGGAGTCCTCCGTGATAACTGTACCATGAATGGGCTTCGAGACCATGGCCAGAAGGGCTTCCAGTGTACTTTTCTCATTTTCATTATCAGTGGTTAATCGTTCCTTGTTGAATCAGGTGAGATATGCCTTCAGGCTTTCTTCTTCCTTCTGCTTATTGGTCAAGAGGTATGTTGTGTGTCGTCTTCACCTCCTACCAGCCATAAATTGCACTAGGAACTGCTTGGCCAATTCTTCGAAACTGTCAATCACCCCCAACCGCAACCCTCTGAACCAGCCTTTCGCCTTGCCTTTCAATGTCAATAGGAAAGCTTGACATGCTATCTCTCTGAGGAATCAGTGAAGCGTCATGTGTGGTTTAAAGTTTTCCAGGTGATTTACTGGTTCTCGAGGACCTATTGTACAGCTCTATCCATGGGACCTTGAATTTTGGTGGGAGCGACATTGCCAGCACCTCCACGCTATAGGGTAAATCTATGCAGTTGAGTAGTTGATTGACTGAAGATGACCTCCATCTTCTTAGCCATCTTCTCATATTTATCAACGAGACTGCACAACTCGTCGTGCAGCTTTTTCTTCTTCGCCTCCTTGGCATTCACTCCACTAGCATTGTGTGGCTTCCCCCCATATGGTTGTTCACTGTGGCTTGGCATGACTCCCTCACTATAATCGGGATCTTTCTGTCTAAGGCTCTCATTTTCTCATTGGATAGCCTCCATTACTGTGCCCATCTTCCTCAACTGTTCTTTCATCTCCAAAAGCCATGCTTCCATATTTGTTCAAGTGGTTTCCTGTTCATGGATTGTGTGGGAGCGTGTTGTAGTAGGCATGTGAAAACTATGTTGAGATGTCAAAAGGAAATCTATTCGGATCCCATAGACGACACCATTATTTTGGACATATTTCACCTTTAACTCATTTCAACTATTAACAGGTGACAAGAAAATATTGTGGCCCGATATGCTTGGTGCACCTCTAATGAAAAATTTAGAAATATAGGTATGTTGCCTTGTGACGGGAGATCATAAAAGGTTTCTTTGGATTGCTAGTGTTAACACTTTATATAGATGCGAATTATTGCTAATAATGATAGTTTGATCTTTTCCCCAAATCTTGGGGACTCGATTATCGAGTACCCAGGATTTTCTTCAAGGAGGAAGGGGTTACCATATTGTGGGTGAATAACTCTAGCTATCGATGATGGTTACCACATTAGGTGGTTCAATTTTATGGTGACAAGCGTAGAGTCTGCCCATGGTCTTTCAACTCATTGGGCTTCCCATATAGGCCTTACTCGGTGTTGTTGGGCTCATATGGTGAAGATAAAAAAGTCTATCCATATCTCACACATATTTCAGATTTATTTACATTTTTCCTTTTGGAGAATTTCATACCAGACTAAATTTTTTCAATCCACCAAAAGTTTGGACCAGATCGCTTTGGTTCGGTCCATTCAGTCTTATTGGGGTATTTCGGTCTGGGTCATCTTTTCAATTTTTTTTCAAATTTTTAACAAAACATTATATAAAATGAAAAAAAAATAGTATAATCTAAATTGTCTAACTAATTATATACTTAATTAATTAAGTATAATAAATTAAAATGTAACAAATAGTATGTGCACAATAAATAATTAATAGTTAATACCTTGTCTTAAAATTCTTAACCTTTAATTTTATATTATCTAAGCAATAAATAACTAGGTTACATGATAATTAAATAATTACTTATAATTAGTTAGAAGAAAATTACATAATTACTTACTTTTAATTTATATAACTACTTAAGAAAATTATAAAATATTATATAAAAAAGAATTTAAAAACTTATATATATTAAAATTTGGTTTGTTGGTACAATTCGGGAAGAAAAAACCCAACGCCAAGACCGGACCGATAATTTAATTTCTTTATTTCTATATCAAAACTGACCAATTCCTTAATCAGTCCAAAGGAAAAACTTTACAATTTTTTTTTATTTTTTTGGACACCCCTTACTACAAGGCAGGCCCGTTTGGAAATTAAAGTTGAGTTGAGTTCAGTTTATTTTTAAACTGAATCTAACATTCAAATATCTAAGTTTCAAATCACTAAATTTATCTCAATTCAAAACTTCTTTATATATGAGATTCATAACTTTTTTTAATTCAACATTTTTTTACACATGGACTTACAATTTTTTTTAATTTTTTATAAATACATCTAAACTTATTAACAGTTAAATATATTTAAATTCATCTTAAATAGACTCCATAAAACTTACTCAACCATCTTAACTCATTATCATTTCTAAAAAATTTAATTCGTCTCAATTTAACCGAACACTCAAACGGGATCGTAGAGGAGTTAAAACAAATGCATCTTAGATAAAGTTGTATATTTATATATAACTCTAGACGAAAAGGCTAGACACAGACCTAGACTCCTCTCTCCTCTCGCAAAGCTCGAGCGACACGAAGCAAAATTAACCCTCTTTTCTCTCTCTTCTTTTATCCGCTTCTCTGCCACTGCACAGCCACACAAAGTACAGTACATTTTTTAGTCACCTGCAGCATATTTTTCTGTACACTAAATAAAATTTCAAATTGATTTTTTCACAAATTTTTATGAAATTGTGTTTGACAATAAAATTAATTTATGATTTTTGGATAATTTTATGTACTTTGATGTATAAATTATTGAAAATTATGAAAGCTAAAATAAAAAACTATTTAAACATAGATATAAAAGATATAAATTAAAGAGCAGATAAAAGATTAGAAAAATTAAAAAATAATAATATTTTATTATTATAAAAAGTGAAATGCCTTAGTCAATGTGGGATTAAATTTTTGAATGGATAGACAAAAAACAAAATGAGGGATTTTATCTAAAATTTGCCTAAAATCTTAACTAGGCCAAACTTTTTTGTTTTTTAATAATAATGGGTCTCGTTCCATTTATTAAAGAGGACATATAAAGTTGACTTCAAAAAGTCAATTACAAACAGTAATAGTTTCCCATCATGCTCCTGTGAGTGACATGGTCAAGTCCCGATGACAAATCTCTAAAAATCTAAGTAAAAAAAATAGCACAACTCTATCCACGACAGAGGTAACAATAACTACGAAATAAAACTCCATACCCGACTAATCGGAATATAGAGCAATAAACCCCACCATCTCCACCTACGCGGACGTGGGAGAAGCTCCATTCGGACTAAGGTCTGAATGACCCTAACTAAATAAATATTTGGTTAATAAGATTTCTGCAGCTCTGTGGATGTAGACAATTTGTCGAACCACATATATTGCGTGTCATGTTCTTCATCGTGCTTGCTTTCACTTTAGTTTGTCATCGTTGCATGTGTGTGTTTTGCACAACAATTGGTATCAGAGCCAGGTTGGATTTGAATGAGAACAATGGTTGGAGATAAAGTGAAAGCACTTAAGATCGAAAAGTTTGATGACACTAATTTTGGGTACTGGAGGTTGGAGATCGAGAACTATTTTTATGGGAAGAGGATCCACCTTCCACTATTAGGAAAGAAGCTGGAGAGTATGGATGATGCTAAGTGGACCCTGTTAGATCGACAAGTTTTGTGGATTGTTCGGCTGACCTTGTCTAGAACAGTGGCACACAATGTTAGTAAAAAAAGAATCATGATGGATCTCATGGCGATTTTGTCAGGTATGTATGAAAAGTCATTGGCAAATAATAAAGTACACTTGATGAAGAAATTGTTCAATCTGAAGATGTCAGAAAGTATGCCTGTGGTTGAATACTTAAATGAATTCAATAAGATCACAAATCAACTGTCTTCTGTAGAGATTGAGTTTGATGATGAGATCAGAGCATTGATTCTATTGGAATCGCTGCCAAATAGTTGGTAGGCCTTAAGGATGGTTGTGAGTAGGTCAGTCAGCAAAATGAAACTGAACTACGATGATGTACGTGACATGGTCCTTGCTGAAGAGGTAGGTAGAAGAGACTCGGGTGAGTTCTCGGTTATAGGATTGGCCTTGAATCTTGACAATAGGGGCAGAAGACGTGACAGATCAAGCTCTAAGAGCAGGGGGAAGAGTAAAGCGAGATTTGGGCAGCAGATCACGTGTTGGAGTTGTGGCAAACCAAGCCATATTAAGAAAAACTGCAGGAATCAAGAAAGTATTAAAGATGATATAGTGAATGTAGTGACAGAAGAAATTCATAATGCCTTACTTCTTGCAGTGCACAGTCTGATTAATGATTGGGTGTCGGATTCATGGGCTTCTTTCCATAGCACCTCACATCAAGAAATCATACAGAATTATGTTGTTGGAAATTTTGGGAAGATGTATGCGGTTGATGGAGAGGTACTGGATGTAGTGGAAGTGGGTGATGTGCACATCACACTTTCAAACAGGAGCATGTAGATTTTACAGCAAGTCAAACACGTTCCAAATCTGAAGAAAAACCTGATCTCTGTGGGACAGCTTGATGACAGCGGTTATGCAGTAAAATTCCCTGGAGGAGCTTGGAAGATCACTAAGGGTGTGCTGGTCTTAGTGCATAGTAAAAGGTCTAACTCTTTGTATTTAACATCTGGGTCTAGCAATGTACAAGGAAATACATGAGTGCAAGAAGGCAAGTTTGATCGCGCGAAATATGTGAGGAAGCCAAAGGGAGTTAGATTTATTATTACTCATTAAAACTTGGAAAAGTTGGATCGGTTCGAGACTGGATACTCTTAGTGTAGTGGGAGTTGTGAGTCGCCTAGTGGATGTGTTGACTAAGGGAGATGTACTTGAAAGACTGAAGTCGGACTTGACTTTAGTGCATCTTCTACCTTGAAGACGGGTGCTGTGAACTGTAGAGATGATAGGGCTTGGCTAGAAACGGTGGCTAGCATGTGGAGACCCTGTGTTCAAGTGGGAGATTGTTGGGTTGAATGTGGAGACTGGTATGTGAGCAAAAAAATGAGGTAACAGTGAGTTCACTTGACGTGCGCTCGACAATGGGTTCAAGTAAAGCTCAACCCATGAGTTCGCTCGACATGCATTCAAAAGTAGACTCGAGCGAATTTCAACCCATGAGTTTGCTCGTGGTGTGCTTGACAGTGTGCTAGAGTGAGACACAAACCCTAGTGTTCACTTGAGCTATGCTCGACACACTATTCAAGCGAAGAACATAATTTTTGCCAAATTAAGGTTTTCAGTGCCGTTTGCTATAAATATGTTATATTTTACTCGTTTTGTACGAATTTCAGCATATTTTTTAAAGAGAACAATTATCAAGTGAGTGCATGTTGTGTGAGAGAGCAAAAAGTCCTAGAGAGTGTGAGTTGAGATTGAGTGATTATAATCTCCTTTGGTTAATTAGATTTCTGCAGCTTTGTAGACGTAGGCAATTTGCTGAACCGCATATATTATGCATCGTGTGCTTCATTGTACTTGTTTTTACTTTAGTTTGCCATCGTTGTATGTGTTTTGCACAACAATGTTGTCGAATATCATTATTCCTCTATAAAGATTAACAGTGTAACAATAATTATTTTAGGCAAATTGCTCTCACGATCCAATATTCAACATTTTTTATGATCAATATTCTCTTGGTTATTATTGGAGCACGAAATGGGATTCCTACTTGGTCTTTAGTGGGATGCTAATTTGATTATGAAATCAATAGTAAGGTGATGTTCGGATATAACAAGTTTTTATAAATAATTGTTTCGTAAATAATTATAAAATATTGTTTAAATGATGACTTGATTGGGTATTAAAAAGTGGTGGGACCCATTGAAAATATAAATGTATGTGGATTTTTTTGGAGCTTTTAGGTTGATGTAATAAATATAGTTCTCTTACACAATTCATATGGTATATTTTGATTCGTAAGATTCAAATTTTAAAATTTATATTTTAAATTAAATTATGCTATGTGAATAATATATGTTGTAAAAGCTTTCAAGTAGAATTATTTTAATAAATAACTAAAAAGTTATTTAAAGAAAAAAAAACACAATTATCCAATGGTGACCGCCATCATTGGATGGCTAGCTTAAGCACCATCTGGCCACCAACAACACTCTAAATTTGGCTGCCCTCAACTGCCAGAGACTATAGCAGCCCAGACCAAGCGACCATGGTGGTCAAAAGAACAACCAATAGCCGCTTGATCAAGATTGCCTATAACGATCTTGGCCCAATTTGGGCCACTACATGGTCGCCAGGCTAGCCACCCCATAGTGGTAATCACCATGGGAGGGCTTTTTTTCTCATTATTTATTTATTTTTTTAAAATATTATTGGGAAGATAGTCTATTAAGTTTTGGTGTTTTCAAGAATTAGAAAGGCATTAATTACACGACAAGTGTTGTATACCATTTTTATTAAAAAATTATCCTTTATTTTTTTTTTCTGAAGTGAAAAAAATTATCCTCTACTTCAAAGACGGTTTTGATGCGAACCAATAAACATAGTGATAAGGATACAACTTTTAAGTGTCTCGTACAAGAAAAGTCAATTGATGATTTTCAATCATAGCTTCTATCAATATAGCTTAAATAGTTGCACCATTAGTGTGTAGTTTATAACCTCCAAATCAGCAGTAAATCTCTCTCTTTCTCTAAGCTTTGTACAAATGAATATAATAGGAATGCAAGAATACACGACTCTTTTAAGGTTGTGACAATTATTTTGTCTAACATTTTCGTGGTATTTAGAGCCTGCAGTTTTACGGCTTACGAATCCTCCACTCCTTCTATTCGGTCCTTCAACACTATGACACACATGCTTTTTATTAAGCTCGCTTCTACCAATTAGCTAGTCAAATTCTACCCCTTCTCTCAAGTCAAACTCTCCTAGGCTACATTGATGGTTCTCTTCCTGTACCATTTGAAACCATTCTTGATAACAATTGTCCCATCCCAAACCCAACTTATGTTTCTTGGAAACAAACAGATCAACTAATCCACAATCTCATCTACTCCCCCCTCTCTCTCTCTAAAGAAGCAATGAGTGAGGTTCTTGGATTGACCACTGCTAGAGAGGCTTGAAAATCTCTTGAGAATTCCTTCTATCATAAATCCAAGGCCAGAGAACTTAGGATCAAGGATGATCTTCTGCTCATGAAGAAAGGGACCCGAATTGTTGGTGAATATTCTCAAGCCTTCAAAAACCTCTTTGACCAGCATGCAGCCATGAGTTGCTTTGTTGATGATTCTCATAAAGTCTATTGGTTCTTACGTGGATTGGGACCTGAGTTCTCCACTTTCTCCACCACCATGCTATCACATTTTCCTCTACCCCCTTTTAAGGACATCATTCTAAAGGTAGAGAGTCATGATTTCTTCATCAAATCTATTGAAGGGCATTCTAATATAGTAGTAGCATTCACTGCTCAAAGAGGAGGTCGTCACCCCCATCATGGTGATAATCGAGGCACTTGAAACCAAGGCTCTCAAGGTGGGTGTAGCAACTTCACCAATAACAAGAACTCCTCCACCACACAGCAACCCAAACCTATTTGTCAAATTTGTGCCAAAACTAGTCACACTGTAGCTATTTGCTGGGAACACTATAATCAAAATAGTCATGAGGCTCACATTGTAGAACCTTTCTCTTCTCCTGATAATTCATTTGATTGGTATACTGGTAGTGGTGCTTCTTCCCACATGACAAGAGGCCCTGCCCAACTTGATACCTCCACCACCTACATTGGCATTGATCAGGTTTAGTTGGGATGGAGCCTCATGGCCCGTTACACACAGTGGTTCACTCAAACCCAATTCTTCTATTTCTCTTTGTGATGTTCTTGTTGTGCCTCGTATCATTAAAAACCTTGTCTCCATTAGCAAATTGATTGTTAATAATAATTATTCTATCAAGTTTTTCTACTTTGGTTTTGTCATACATGATTTGCACACGGGAATGGAATTGGGAACCAGTAGATGTATTGATGGCCTCTATGTTCTTAACCGTGGACACCCAACCTTTCTTGCTTCTGTAAAAAATAACAAACTCAGTGCATCATTTTTTATTTGGCTTGCTAAATTAGGGCATGTCTCAAATCATGTACTTGAGTTTTTGAATAAAAATGGTGTTTTATCTGTTACATCAATTTTGCCAACACCCTCTATCTGCTCTAGTTGTCAGCTTAGTAAAAGAAAAAGACTTCCATTTCCTATAAATAAAAATCACAGCACTTCTGTCCTAGATTTAATCTACTATGATTTGTGGCGACCCTCTCCAATTCTTTCTTCTTCAAGCTTTTGGTTTTATGTGATCTTTGTTGATGATCACACGAGAGTCACCTAGTTCTACCAGTTAAAAACCAAAGTTGATTTCTTTGAAACATTCATCTGTTCTAAAAGGTTGGTTGAAAATCAATTCAACACTAAAATCAAGGTTTTCCAATGTGATGGTGGAACTAAATTCACCAATTTTCACTTCAAGACTCACTTGGAAAATAAAGGCATTCAACAATGAATTTCCTGTGCATACATGCTTGAACAAAATGGCAGAGCAGAGCATAAACATTGGCATATAACTGAAGGTTGTTTAACATTGTTGTTTCATTCACATGTTTCTTCTTCAGTTTGGGTTGAAGCATCCTCAATAGCTACTTTCGTCATCAATCGACACCCAACTTCAATTCTCAGAGGCAACACTCCTTATGAACTCTTGTTTGCTAAGAAGCCAAGTAATTTACTTTCCCTAACTTTTGGTTGTTTATGCTTTCATTTCTTATGTGATTATCAATCTCAGAAACTAACTCCCAAAAGTTCTCCTTGTGTTTTCATTGGCTATAGCTCTACTCATAAAGGCTTTCAATGTCTTGATCGTAGCACACAACGAGTTTATATCTCAAGACATATCACTTTTGATGAACAAAATTTCTCCTTTGCAGGAAACTCTCCTTCTCAAATGTTCATCACTTACTTATTTTGTCTCCTATTTCGATGCTCTACAAATCATATCAATACCAAGTTCTCCACTTCCAAGTTGCACCACTACCATTTCCTCCTCTCATACTACAGTTTGTCTTCCTTGTGCACTCAATCCATCTGCTCCACTTCCACATTCAACAGCTCCTTCCATTTCAATATCTCCTAGTCCTTCCGACATAGCAAACATCTCTATTGTCCCAGCACCTCCATCTCCTCAAAGCCTGCCCACACCATTGTCATCTGCTCCTATTAGCACCCATAACATGATCACAAGAGCTAAAGTTGGCATCTCTTAGCCTAAAGCCTATCATGCTATCACTTCATTACCTTCCTCTCATTTTGTCCATTCTCTATTAGCTCTTAAAGAACCAAAAGGCTTCAAATCAGTCTGAAAACATCCTGAATAAATTTCTTCCATGGATGACGAAATCCAAGCTCTAAAACAAAATGAAACTTGAATGTATTTTGGTTCCTCGGCCACCAAATAAGAATATTATTGGCTCTCGATGGGTTTTTCTAGCCAAACTCAAACCTGATGGAAGTGTTGAACGGTACAAAGCTCGTTTAGTCGCTAAAAGATACATAAATTCCTAGCTTGGATTTCATTGAAACCTTCACCATGTAGTGAAAGCTTCTAGCATTAGAATGGTCCTCTCTCTTGCTATTAGAACACATTGGCCTCTTAGACAACTAGACATTAAAAATGCTTTTCTCCATGGCTCTCTTTCTGAAGAAATATATATGTAGTAGCCTCCTGGTGACACCGATTCTGCATATCCAAATCATGTCTGTAAATTAAAGAAGACTTTTTATGGATTGAAACAAGCACCTCGTACTTCGTTTCACAAGTTCAACAGCTTCCTTCTCAAATTTAGCTTCCAATGCAATCGTCCTGACCCTTCTCTATTTGTTTATCATCAATCTATAGGCACCATTTACTTGTTGCTCTATGTAAATGATATTGTTGTCACAGGCAACAACAATGAGTTTCTTACTAGTTTTATTTAGCAACTTAGACTTACCTTCTCCATTAAGGATCTCTAGCCACTGCACTACTTCTTAGGCATTGAAGTTCATCATCTTTTATCACAGACCAAATATGCTCTTGATCTTTTTAACCAAGCAGCCATGACTGATAGTAAACCAGTTGCTACTCTAATGGTCATTGGGTAACACCTTTCTAGCGTAGGCCAACCCAACTCAGATGCAACCTTCTACTAATCACTCGTTGGTGCTCTTCAATATCTCACTATCACAAGGCTTGACTTGTCCTACTTTGTTAACACAGTATGTCAATTCATTTATGCCCCAACTGAAGATCATTTCCAAGTAGTCAAAAGGATCATTCGCTATGTCAAAGAACAATTCATTTTGGCTTCAACATTTTCTCTCAAAGCTCTAATGATCTTGTTGCCTACTTTGACATTGACTGAGTTGGCTGCCCTGATACATGTCAATCTACATCAAGTTATGCTATCTATCTTGGCTAAAACTTACTATCATGGCAAACTAAAAAGCAACCAACTGTCTCTCGATCCAGTTCTGAATTTTAATATCGGTCCCTTGCACTCATTGCTGCTGATATCGTTTGGTTTTTTCATTTGCTTCATGAACTTCACATTGGTGTTCAATGCCTAGCTACTCTACATTGCCATAATTAGAGTGCAATCTGTCTCAAATTTGATCCAAACACATTTCATTGGACTATCACTTCATACGAGAACAAGCTGTTGCTGGCAATCTCATTGTCAAATTCATTCCATCACATCTTGCTGATATTTTTACTAGAAGCCTTTAACGATCTTAATTTGTTTTATTTTGCTCCAAGCTCATTGTGACACCATCCCCAGTTAGCTTGGGGGGGCTGATAAGGATACAACTGTTAACTCTCTCATACAAGGAAAGTCAACTGATGATCCTCAATCATAGCTTTTATCACAACATAAATAGTTGGACCTTTAGTGTCTAGTTTATAGCCTACATGAAATCAGCTGTAAATCTCTTTATATTTATTTCTAATCTTTGTAAAAATGAATAAAAAAGGAATGCAAGAATACACGACTCTTTTATGGTTGTGAGAATCATTTTGTCAAACCTTTTCACATAGCCAAAGAAAGTCAACCTATTTGCAGCGGGACGAAATTCGGAGTTACTTGATAAAACATGGGTTTATCCATACCCATGCAGTACTCCCTCACCCTTTTTTTATATAAAAAACTAAAAAACATGGATGGAAAAGTCGTACTCATGTGCTATTAGTTGCAGAAAGTCGAATACAAAGAAGAATGGGGAGGCAATCCTCGGGATATTGCTTGAATTCCTAAAGCATCTCTCATTGGAGGCAATAGTACTTGATCAGGACGGACAAGAAATCATCCACCATTTACGGCAAGCGGTGAGTTTCTTGGATTATCATAATACGTACAAATAAAAGCAATGTAAGTACAGATGAACTATGAACTATTTTGCTTAATTTTAAACAGTTTCATATTGCTAATCTTATTTTTAGCTTATTTATTTTTTTAATAAGTGTCCTGACATGACATTTTAATGTCACGTGTCTAGCTTCCATTGATTGCCATGTGAAAACCTTGACCTTACTAAATTGGAGCCTTTACCTGATTAATTGGATGAAAGGATTTAACTGCAAAAATTTGCATACTCAAAAAGTAAGTTATAAAAATTTGAAACCGAGTGAGTGATTTGAGAACGAGTTAAAACTCAGGGACTGATTTTGTAATTAATCCTTTATTGAGCCATTAATGTTGTCCCAACAAAAATCCACATAAGCAATAACATACTATATATGTTTGTTTGTCTTTCACTTGAAATGATAGTTTTCATGATCAAATGCATTTTGATTCATTAATGCTCGTGTCTGTTTTCATCCATGTTTTAACAGGAAGATGCCAATACCACATAATTATAGCAAATTACGTCAAAATGTTTAATTTGGTGGCCTTATAAAGCATGCGACATTGTTCTTTGTGTGTGTGGTACTATTAAATATAGTGGGAGAAGTGGCTGCTTGAGTGGTATAGCGACGGCGATAGGCGCAAAGGAGAGGCAGAGCTACTCGCGCATATGATAAATGTCAGTGCAGGCCACTCATTTTCAATAGAGCTATTGTCCCATCCTCAATATAAGAGACTGTCCGGCCTCGTTAACGAAGTATGCTACAAACTTTGCTCGTACCAAAAGGACAAGGTTTGTTTACGGAAAATATCAATAATGATAATTGTCGGGCGTAAAAGTTAGGCAATCTCTTTTAAAAAGTTTACTTTTCATATGAATCCTAGATGAGCTCCATCATTTTTAAAGTGATTGCCCGAATTTGTACATTTTATGATTGTACAAGTTATATTTCTTGAAGAGAGAGACACAAGTACTTCAAATATCTAGATATATAGGATAGATATTACTTAGCTCAATATTTATTCTATTAAGCTATTACTTGGCATTTGGCATTTATTTATGCAACAGTTATGACACTTTTTTCTATAAGCATGACAAACATTTTGGCATATTTCTGACCAAAAACAGTATATTATATGGGATGTTGTTTGTAAAAGCAAGCGGCCAGTACCAGCTTGTGTCTTTGTTTTTTTATTATTATTATTATTATTATTATTATTATTTATTTGTTTTCGTTTTTTGAAACCTTTCCATTTGGGTGATTGCAATATATGATTGCAATGCATTTTCTCAGTAAAAAGATCATTAATTCTATTTAGTAAGGCCGATGTAAGACTGAAAGTTATCTTAATTTTATGTTAAGAATATAATACAAATAATTAAATTTGCATCTTTTCATTAGCTTAAATTTTGTGATTTCACTCTTTCATTTCTTGTTGTTAATTTCTTAGAGGTTCCTAATTTTCTGATCATGGGTGGATTTTCTAAATCATGCAGGTAGACAACAATTGCAGCTTCAATATTACTTCATATGCTAATTATTACGTCACAACCCCAGAAATAGAATTTGCGATGCAAGAACTTGTGCAATTGGTACTCCACAACTCCGAAGATAATATTCATTCTGATATAAAAGCAAACATTTCTCGTAATTGCAAAGAGTTTTTATTATGCAGCTTATTGTGATCATGGGACCATCAATTTCCACATTGCCAAAGTACTGTTTGATAGAGTAGTTTGAGTCTTCTATATGTGTACATTGATTCTGTCATTATGTTGAGGAAGAGAAGATTTTTGAAGAAATCTTTAAAGGAAAGAAACTACTTTGAGTAGTGCTTAGTCACTAGTTGTATACTATTATATGACAATCAGTTTAAACTCTTACAAAACTTTGTAAACCAACATGATCTCTGCACACAACAAATCCATATACAGCATGACACCATGAATGACCTCGTCTGAACCACTAGAACTTTAGTTCATCAATGATTGAAGCCACCAGCAGTCTTAAGAACACTATTAACGATGTGTTTCGCACAACGATCACTAGGCTCAATAGTCCAGCAACACAAGAAATGTAAGGGCTTGAGGGTAGTGAAACTCCTTCAATGCCTAGGTTAGTTTTCTAGTTCTTTGAGAGAGTTTTTGTTTGTAGGAGTACATGAGAATTAGTTTCTGACTTGGAGTTGAGATTTGATACTTCCTATTGAGGTGGGCCCCATTTCCTATGCCAAGGTCTTCCATCTCCCATATAGGGTACCATGTCATCACGTCTAATGCAGTGTGGTTCTTCCGAGCCACATCCCCTATGCTAGATGGGTGAGTGCAGCCACTACTTGGGCATTATGTAAGCAACAGTGCCTCCCATCGGGTTCTTCGGTCCGTGCTCCATGTCTACACATTTAATGTAGTGTGGCGTCCTTGCAGGTTATCCACACACAGAGTTGTGTCAAAGCAAACGTTGACATTGTCCCATCTTCCATGTTGATCCATTTTTCCGCTTGGGCTCTAGGCCCTTTTTCCCCTTTATCGCTTGGTGGCCTGTTACATCATGATCATTGGGCTTTTTAAACTGGGTCTAGGCCCAGTCTAGTGGGAATTGAAAATTTTCCTTACAATTACCCCACAAATTCCTACGTCATGTCTGCGGTTGGAATTATGACACTTGAATTGTTCATAATGTTCAACGAATGGGTTTGTATCCATTGTGCGTACCGATACACTTCCCCATGTTTAGGGTTACGTGTGGCAGCTCGATCCCACCCCCTTGCAATGGAAATCACTGGATTTGTTTCCGTCGTTTCCTTCCCCGTGACACTTGTAACTTTCCCACTTGGGGCAGTTGAATTGGCACAATCTTCTATTTAAACTCGCATTCCATCCTTCGTTTTCTCTCATTCTTCTATTGTGTCAAAGAGTTCCCAACTCTTCATTTCTCCAACTTCCTTCATCCTTTGATAATCCCTAACCTTTCCTCTTCCTCTCTTCGATGGAGCCTAATAACACCTCTCGTTTCTCATCTTGGGGTTCACGTTCGTCCCGTCTTGAGGGGTCTTGATCATCTTGATGTGCGGCATTGTTTCCAATGTTTTAAAGGGTTCCATTGGTCATTGGCTATCTTCTTTGTAGAATTAAGGTCGGTGAGGACCTTTTTTAGGGTATCTGACTCTGTTGACTTAGAAATCCCAGGGGCACACCAGGGGGTCGTCGACTTAAAGGGTTTTGTTGTGAAAGTGGCATTGTACCCTCTATGTTTCTTAATGGATTGCAGCTTCTTTTCTGCTGCCCCATCTAAGATGTCTTAGATTACCTTAGGTTGGCTCCATTGCAGCTTCATCCCAACGCATGGAGGATTCTAATATCATGTTGCGTTGTTTGGTGCATAGTCTTAGAAGTTGAGAGTAAAGATTACCTTGACTTGAGCCAGGGAGTTTCTTTTTATGCATAGGGTACGGTGGCATGATGGCCACTTGTGCAGCTTCCATTCTTGAGGGGGATACATGGTTGCCCACCTGGAACCATGCTTTTCCCGCGTCAATGACTAGTTCAAGTGGTTTTTCTTTGTGTCGCACACTAATCACCAGGCTCGATGGTCCTGCAACACATGAAATGTAAGAGCTTGGGTGTATTGAAACTCCTCATATGCTTAAGTTAGTTTATGATTCTTGGAGAGAATTCTTGTATGTAGGAGTACATGAGGATCAATTTCTAAACTGAGTTTGAGCTTTTATACTTCCTATAGAGATGGTGCCCATTTCCTATACCATGAGTGTCTGTCTCCCATATAGGGTACCACGATGTCATGTTTAATGTGGCATGGTTCTCCTGGGCCACGTCCCCTATGGCATTCTATCTGGATTGATGCCTCCCATCAGGTTCTCCTGCTTGAGCTTTATAGCTGCATATTTAATGCGACATGGTGTCCTTGAAGGTCGTTCGAACACGGTTGTATTAGAGCAAATGTTGTCTCATCTCCCATGCCGATTCTCTTTCCTGTGTGGGCTCTAGGCCCTC
Source organism: Cyclocarya paliurus (assembly GCA_029856935.1). NCBI lineage: Eukaryota > Viridiplantae > Streptophyta > Magnoliopsida > Fagales > Juglandaceae > Cyclocarya > Cyclocarya paliurus. The sequence continues at coordinate 13,777,149 of CM056953.1, forward strand.
TTTCTCCTTTATCGCTTGGTGGGCTGGTTACATCCTGGCCGTTAAGCTTATTAGACCTGGTCCAGGCTCGATCCAGTGAGAACTGAAAATTTTCCTTTCAATTACCCCTCAAATTTGTACGTCACTTGCGTAGTGGGAACTACGACAGTTTAGTTGTTCATTATGTTTAACGGACCGGTTTGTATCCATTGTGCGTATTGGAATACTTCCCCATATCTAGGGTCGCATGTGGCTGCTTGAACCCACTCTCCATCGTGTAGCTGAATCATGGGATATGTTCCCATCATTTGGGGTAGTCGAATCTATTTAAACTCGTGTTCCATCCTCTACTTTCTTCTGTCCTTCTATTTTCTGAAAGAGTTCCCAGCTCTACTTTTCTCCAACTTCCTTCTACTTGTCTTCGATGGCACCTAGAAACAATTCTGGTTTCTCATCTCGAGGTTCACGTTCGTCCCACCCTGAGGGGTCTCCCAGGATCCCAAGGGGTCTTGATCCTCATGAGTTCTAAGGCAGTTTCAAATTTTTTGAGGGGTACCATTGGTCCTCAGTTGTTTTCTATGCATAATTAAGCTTGGTGAAGACCTTTTGAGCAAGCTTGACTCTATCCACTTAGAAATCCCGGGGACACACTAGGGGGCTATTGACTCGGAGGGTTTTATTGTGAAAGTGGCATTGTACCCCTCCTTATTTTCTAATGGGCTGTGGCTTCCTTTCTACTACCCTGTCTGAGATCTTTTAGATTACCTTAGGTTGGCTCCATTACATATTCATCCCAATGCATGGAGGATTCTAGTGTCATATTGCATTGTCTAGCTCATAGTCTTAGAAGTCGTGGGTCAAGATTGCCCTAACTTGACCACCAAGGAGTTTCTTTTTATGCATAGGGTACTGTGGCACGATGGCCATTTGTCCAGCTTCCATTTGAGCAGGGGACACAGGGTTCCCCACCTAGAACCCCACTTTTCCCACGTCTAGTGATGGTTCAAGCAGTTTTTTTTTGTGTGAAGTCACGAATTGGAAATTTTTCGTTGGCGAAGAAGTATGCCATGAGTTCCTTATCCATGCCGTTTGGGGGATCGTCCCGGAGGACAAGGCGATTTCTCTAGTTTTGTTCGATTGGGAACATGTTCGGCAAAAGATGATCTATGCCTAGGTTGAGAAGCATTGGGAGCAAGTTTGGGTTGAAGTTCTATTGACTCAGCCAAACATTGATCGGCTTTTGGTGACTCCGGATCAATCTCGTTACGAGGGTCTTCAGTTCACAAGGGAGTCATCTGCTCTATGTGCTTAGAAGAGACCTCTTGGTTCCTTGGTAGAGGGCAAAGAAAAGAAACTTCGCTTCGAGGATGAGATGAGTCGTGGGTCGTCGGGTTTCGTTGGTAATAGCATCAAATTCGAGGAGGTGTCCTCTCCATCCTATTTTCTTTGGGAGCCAGGGAATCAACTCAAAGCTTTTTACCAACTGAGGGGGTGAGGAGTCTCTGTTGTCTGGCAAGAATCCCATTTTGTTACTGTTGGTGGCCCCATCTTCCACCCTGCCTAGTGACTGAGAATCAACTAGGGACCTTAGTCGTGAAGAGGAAGAGCTTGAGATGACCTTATTTTTTACCTTCCTTAACTCTGCTCCTAAGGGTTATTGTGAACCAATTCTACTATTCAAAGAAGCCTTGGAAATGGCTACTTCTCCAAATGTCAAGGTGGCTGCCACTGCCTCTGGGACAACCGTTGACCCTATGGTGCTCGGGTCATTGGGCGATGTTAGCAAGGGCGTCCATTATCCATGCTCTGATCCCCCATCCGAGTTGTCTTAGGACCATCCCTTCATTGTTGACCATAGCAAGGATCAATTCTTTATACCCTCCTTACTGTTTAGTACATCATCTGAGCCCTAGATTACCTCATTGGTGGTCTTGGAGGAGCTTGTATCATGGGTTCCTCCTATAGGTCACACATTCATTTCGAGCAAGCTACTAGCCGAAGGTGGCATCGCGACATCTCAAACCGAGCAAGCGATGGATCCAGGTGCTATAGTGGCCCAAGTAGCAGCTGGCAGCCGGATGGGGTACCAAGACGGTACCCAAGTAGGTGCCTGAGCAAGAAATGGTGGCCGGCAAGGATGCTAAGAATGTACCCAAGTAGGAGATGGCAGCTAACGGGGATGCCACAACGGTTCTCGAGTGGTAGATGGAGGTAGGAGGGGATGCCTTGGGGGCATCATGTTGGGGACCAGAAGTTGAGGCCGAGGGCCGGTTTGAGCCAGTGCCCAACGAAGGTGTGGGCCCCTTTTCTTAGGCTCCTCTACCGCCTCTCACCGACCCACTTTGGTAGCTTGAGGGCTTGGGGTCATCCTCGTTAGTTGGAAGGGGCAATGCTTGGGGAACCGGGTCAGGTATCAAAAGAGCTCAGGCCAAGGCAGTTAGTCGGGAAGCCAACAAACTTTGGAAAATCTTCTCCCCTGGAAGATCATCCGTTTCTCGATTTTGGCTCTCCTTCTTGCTTTGTACAGTCTTTTTCATCAACATTTTCTCTCATTTTTTTAGGGAATCGTTCAACTAGTTGCCTGATTGTGGACGACAAGGGGGAGTTAGAAGTGGAGTTATGGGCATTGCAGTTTCCTCTCCATCCTAGCCATTATGGAGGTCTGAAAGGCACAAAAAGAGAGAGATGATATTGTAGAGGCTTTCATCCATGTGCACTCTAGCCATCAGTGCAAGAAGAATAAGATTGCAAAGCTTTGCAAGGAGAAGGAATTCTGCCATGATGAATTGGCTAAGTCCTAGGAAGAGGTTGCTCCCTCCTACGTGATCGGTGCAAAACTGCAAGTACATAGTATCGTAGCTTTATAGTAAAGTGATGAACAAAGTGTCGTCCTTAGGGATTGATAACTCACTTTTGACAAGTACCAAAATTATACTAACCTCGACTTTATTTAGAATAGTCACTAAGATTGTTTGTAATTGCAAATTGAAATGAAATTAATTCAAAGGAAAAGAAAGCTATTGTTTGATGATCGAATCAATTAGAAGCAATAAGTCAGTTGAATTTATTCTTGATCATCCTTTAAAAGAAGAGTATGAAAATTAATGAAGTAATAAAGCATTAAAACCGACGATTTGAAGACTACATAGGCTCATATAAGTCTTTCGATTTTTATATTTACTTCTGCTGAAATATTTAAGGTCTATCCTATAATTCTCTTTTTCGAAAGTAAATCACAAGATCAAAATTATCTAATTAATGGCCAGTCAATTAGAAGCAATAAACTTATAATAAATCAGATAAATATAATAAAAAATTACTTCAAATTAGCATTGAAAAACAAGTATATTTTGAAACTAGATAACATTGTTTTCTTAGAATGAAGAAAATTTAATTCATATTAAAAATTAAATTTAACATAAACGAATTCACTATAATTTTTTTGAAGAGGAATAATGAAAATCAAAACTCCCCGTAGCTCCCAGCGGACTCGAATTCTTACTCTGCGCTTTGGTCTCCCCTCGCATGTCCAAATGGATCATGCATATTCCTTCTCTACCTTTCAGCTTCGGAGCTCCTTTTTTTTTTTTTTTTTTGGTTGGTATAATGAAATCATGAGCTGGGACCGGTTTTGAGATTTTGCTATTCAGCCTCTTTATTTTTTTTAAGTGTCAATGTCTTTTTCTCTTTCGTCGTTCAACATCCTCGAATTTTTCAGCATCTTCAAATTTCTTTCTCCGTCTTTTTCATCTTCTTCAGTTTCCAAAAATCTTGTTCAACCTTTACAGTTTTTTCTCAATTTCATCCTCTCCCAAAAGTTTTCCGTTATTTCTTATTTAAAATATGCCTCTCTTTAGCTTCTTCAAAAATTTAACTTGATCTTTATCCCCAAAACAGATCTGGTGACCAACTTTCATATTGGGATAAATCTTCATTTAAATGAGAGATTTCCTAGACGATATGCTGCTAAAATTTGGATCTTTATTTTCTGAAAATTTGAAATAAAATTTAAATAACAACAATGAAGCCTAAAATCGACAAAAAAAAAGGACTAAATTTAAAGTTAAGTAGTGATAAAATATAAGAAATTATGCAAGGCATCAAACCCCAAATTTACAACTTTGTTTGTCCTCAAACAAAAAGAAAAGAAAATGAGACAAAACCACTATAGACAATATCAACTAGACCCCATAGAAAAGACTCATCACTCACCAAGTCATGATTTGAATTAGATTTGATCCCTAGTATCTTACTCTTTTAATATCAAGGATAGCAGGAAAATCAATTAAAAATTTACTAATTTGTTGAGCAAGAATTAAAAGGTTACTTCACCTAAGGCTAAGACCTTGAGTGTGTGTTTGAGATAGTCAATTTCACTCTAAACCACCTACAAACTCAGATAAAAGTAGAACAGCTAAGACCAGATGAATTCTCTCAAAACTTACCCCCATAAGTCCAGTTTTCATAAATCTTCTCACTAATGTAGTCAAACCAAAATCAGAAATCAAAAGGTCTTTAATTAGGTTGTAATGGAGGGCCACATGGTGAGGGTTAAGAAAGAAATTGATAAGAAAAATCAAAGCAAACAGGAAAAATATTTGGTGGAAAGAACAATAAAAGAGAATTCAACAAGATTCAAACCAAAACTCTTTCCTCGACGATATGCTCATACTGGTGACATTATTATCGCTGTAATCAATGAAGCAACACCAACTACACATATAAAAGAATCTGAAGTGATCTAAGCTCCACGTGTTGACTTTTATCTATTTTATGCATTCTACATGATGGATAAAGCACCTCTAGACAAAAGACAAATCCAGCAAAAATATTCTCTCTCTCTCTCTCTCTCTCTCTCTTAAGATAGACTTTGATGAAATAGAGCATAATTTCCTTTGAGCTAACTTTCTCTTTAAATATAGATTTCTACCAAATTATTTTCTCAAACTGTAAAACGTAAATCATAGTTTTTCAGGCTTAGAACGGGAATGGTTGATGTAGTTAAAAGAATAAATAATGGGTTATCTAAAATAAGGCTCAAGGAGGTTGACTATGGGAAATATACCATGCAATGATGGCATGATAATTAGGATGGCTGGGAAAGCTTTTTGGTTACGACAAAGAATGCCTAGATCATTTCTCTAATATTTGGTATCAACTAGGATTTCACTTAAAGGATTAATCAACGGATTCTAGAGAAAGCAAGATTGAACTTCCATGACCCAGTTAATTTGACTCATTCTCTTCATAAGCAAAATGGAGTATAACAAAATGACTATGTACTCAATTATGTTTTATGGTAGAGATTTAAATCAAAGTACACACAAAACTCAGCTTGACATAAAAGAAATTTTTGAAAATTTTTCTCAATCCAATCATCAATCACAAATTTTAGAGTGATAGAGAATTCAATCATATTCAAATATATACTTGGTAAGAGAATCCAACAACTCAAGATATTTAGAATCACAAGTAAAATAAAATAAATAGCAATCAAGAAAACAAAATTGACTATAGGAGTTTACACCCCCCAAACTTGAACTAAACAATGTCCTCATTGTGATTCAAAAGTGAGAGAGAAAGAAGAAATAAAAGGAACTTCCTTGGTTTCGTGGTGGATCGGTTGTAATTTATAATTTTCAGCTCTTTATTCCTACTAAACAAACCTACATCAAAATCAAAATTAATCAAAATGAAAATAAAAGAGTAAAAGAAAGTTCTTTGGAATGCCATTCATAAGCGCTTATTTTAAAGTCTACAACCAGACTTTTTGATCTTCATCAATTGGGGTCTCCAAGAGAATAAGTGTACAGTTCCTCTCCACTTGTTCTCCAAAATAATGCTTCAATCTCTTACTGTTAACTTTGAATATACTTCTTGTCTTGTGCTTCAAGTCTATTGCTCTAAAAGTCGAAACTTGATCTTAAGGACTTGTTCATCTTGATCTTAACTTGCCTAGAAAGAGTTTAAGTCGTGAATCAAAGGGTAAAACTTGTAGTCCTGGTGCGAACTCACGCCTGTGAATTTGCTTGTCATGCCACTTCTTTATCTGTTCTTTGTAGATCTTTGCATTTTCATAAGCATCGTTCTAGAACTCATCCATCTTATTCAATTGCAGAAGTCTCTTTTCCCCTGCTGCCTTCAAATTAAAATTAAAATTTTTAAAATTTTCTCGAAGATTATTGTTTTCAAACTCATTGATATTGTTGAGAAGCTGGTTTTGTATGAACAATGTGCTTTTATTCCTAGGCGAAGCATCTTTGAAAATATTACACTAGCACAGGAAATGGTTCACTCTTTACTTAAAAAAAAAGGACTGGCGGCAATGTGATAGTGAAATTGGATATGGCTAAGGCTTATGATAGAGTGAACTGGAGTTTTCTTTTGGAGGTATTTAAGTCTTTTGGTTTCTCTTATCATTTTTGCAAGCTCATAAAAATTGTGTGGAGTCCATCCCATGGTTTTCTGTTATGATGAACTGAACCTTTAAAGAGTTTTTTCAATCAGCAAGGTGTTTGCGCCAAGGGGATCCCCTTTCTCCTTTTTTATTTATCATTTATCATTATGGAGGAGGTTTTGACAAGGTCGTTTAGGAGGAATTTTCAGGATGGTCGTATTGAAAATTTCTATCATCCAATTGGGGCTCTTCTAGTATCTCACTTATTATATGCGGACGACATCCTTATATTTTTCAATGGTGGAAAGAGGTCTATACAAAATTTGGTGAATGTTCTTGAAATGTATGAGAAGTGGTCGGGTCAAAAAATCAGTAAGACTAAATCAGCACTTTTTCTGTCCAAACACTTTACCCCAGCTCGTAAACGGGGTTTATTGAGAAGCACAAGTTTCATGGAAGGCAAATTCCCTGTTACTATTTGGGTGCGCCTTTGGTTTCAAGAAAGTTGACATCTCAGATTATGGAGCCTCTTGTGGAAAAGATTCGAAAGAAAATTGCAGGGTGGAAATTTAAGTTGCTCTCGCAAGGTGGAAGATTGATCTTGTTACGACATGTATTGTCTAGCACGCCTATACATTTGATGTCCATTATTAAGGTTCTGCTAGTCACTATCTCTCGTATTAATTCTCTTTTGACCAATTTTTATGGGGCGAGGTGGAAGGTAAAAGGAAGATTCATAGGCGATCTTGGGGGAAGGTTTGTAAATTGACCACGGAAGGGGGTTTGGGTTTGAGTTATCTACTCAAACCCAAACCCCCTTCATATGAAATTTGCTTTCAAATTGCTTGCATCTAACGATTTATGGTTAGATTTTTTCAGGGCCAAATATTGCAGAAATGACCACATTCTAGTCTGGAAGGAGAGATCGTATGACTCTTGGTTTTGGAGATCTATGGTGGCCATCATTCCGGAAGTTATGGATAATGTGAAAATCTTGGTGCGAGGTGGAAAATCTTCATTTTGGTTTGATAGGTGGCTTGCTTCAGGCCTGTTATCTGTAAGCACAGAGGTAATTTCAAACAATAAGTTATGTATTAGGGACTGCTAGCTGAATAAAAATTGGCATTCTGATTTACTACAAGAACTGGTGGGGGCCAATAGAACCATGAAAATTTTACATAATGTGCTGGCAGGTAAAAGAGGTCAGGATGTTTTCATTTGGAAGCCTGCCCCTAATGGTAAATTCTCCACAATAACAACATGGGAGGCAGTGAGAAGCCGTGGTGATAATTTGGTGTGGAATGAATGGTTTTGGCATCTTTTATTAACCAAAAGAATATCAATTTGTTTGTGGAAAGCTGGATCAAATACTTAGCCGTAGATGATAGAGTTCAGGGCAAAGGCATATTGATGGCATCGGCGTGTGATTGCTCCTCGCAAAGATGTTAGGAAAACATTGATCACATTCTCTCCTTAGGCGAGGTGGCTGAAGTGGTTTGGCGATGGGCTACTGTGTAGTTGGGGATTCCTTTCCAACAGCTTCTTCCATGGGAAAACAGAGTCACAAGCAAATTCTCTTATGCTCGAAAATCCTCTATGTTTTAATTAAAAGGTATTTTAATTGGATTGATTCCGTGTTTGATTACATGGTGTCTCTGGAATAGAAGATGCAAAGCAAGAATGGAGGGCGTGCAACAAAGTGAGGACCAACTTTGGAGACGAGTTCAGTACTGGGTTAGTTCTATTGTCGAGAACATAAGTTCTTTACGGAAACTTAAGATGCCGGATATTGCTATTATGCTGTAATTTTAGCTTCCGAATCAGAGTATTTGCGCCAGGCCAGGTAAACTTATTTGATGGGTTAAGCCTCCTACAGGTTCGATCAAACTTAATTGTGATGGTAGCTGTAGGGGAAATCCGGGTAATTCAGGAGGTGGAGGTATTATTCGCGATTGCTATGGCATGGCGAAAGCGGCTTTTTCAAGTCATTTTGGTCATGGTACGAATAATAGTGCGGAATTAAGAGCAATCCTGGAAGGAATTCGTTTGTGCAAACGGCTTTGTTATTTTAATGTGATAATTGAAAGTGACTCGCATTGTTGTCGATTGGCTATGGGAAGGTAGATGCACCTTATGGTATCTTTGAGATTTTTTGGAGGATCTCGTGGTGGAGCTAGAAGGGGTGAATTTCATGGTACTACATCAATATAGGAAAGGTAATAGTGTGGCTGATTTTCTTGCTAGATAGGGAGAATTGAGAAAGAACGTGATTTACGATGAGTAGCATCCTCTTCCTTGTTATCTTAAAGGTATCCTTCATATTGATAGGTTGGGTCTCCCCTCCTTTCCACAATAGGCTTGTTTAGTTTGTGTTTTCTTTTTTTGGTTTTGCAAGTTTGTGGTTTTTTTGTTGTTGTTTTTTGTTTTTTTTAGCCTTGGGCTTAGGCTTGTTTAGAGTTCTATGTTATTCTTTTTCTAGCCTTGTTTAGACTCGTTGTATTATAGGCTTGTTTAGATTGGCCCTTGCTTTATTTTTTGGGTTGGTCTTTGTTGGTTTGGTATTTGGGAGGGTTTTTATTCCTTATTTGTCATCTCCCAATTGTTTGATTTGTAATCATAGTATTCTTTCACTATAAGTAAGAGTTTTTTATCAAACTTGAGACGGGGACAATATGAGTGGTTACCGGCTATTTGATAAAAAATAAAAAGAAAAAAAATTGGCTCCTTTGCTTTCTCCTTCGTATTTATACTCTATCCTCTAAGGGATCTTTGACTTGTCTCTCACTGCGATGACCGGCTCCTATTCCGGATGGCAAGCCGTCGCATTTAATAGGGCCGTTCCAATTTGCAATAGAAACTTGACCCACGGTGCTAGCCAATTGATGTCGCGTTTAATGCACAGCTGGTGTTGTGGGGACAGGATCACGACCGGCCTTTCCCTATTAATGTGGCGCGTCTGAGAGTATGTTTGCATGTATCTCCCCTCCTAGGCCGACTTGGGTTTTCTCCTTTTCATTTCTTAGCCCGCCAAGGCACGGGCCTCATGTTTCAGTGAAGTGGGCCGGTCTGGGTACATAAACTATTATCCACCTACCTTGTTGAAGAAGACACAAAACCATCAAGCTGCGGAGGCCACAATCACCGGTTGAGAGGGATATTCGAAAATGTTGGCTGTAAAGTGTAGGCAGATGGCCAAACAAGCGAAGGCACATGTGGTGATTGTATTGGATGGAAGACTATGAACCTAAGGGTTTCTTCATTATGCTAACACAAATATACCATAAATGAGGAAAAGGAGGACCTCTAGACCCTTTGTTTATTTTTCAAAAAAGCAAGGAGACATGGACCACATACTAGCAAGGAGACATGGACCACATACTTCCTAATCTATCCTTTTGTAATAAATGATGAAAGAAAATATTAAGTTGTATCAGTAAAACTTTTGATCACTTCAATTGAACAGGGTTCTCACATCAAGGATAGGAGACATGGACCACATACCTCCTAATCTATACCACTGCCCCTCTTATTTTTATAAGGCTTCATTACTTCTCTTCAATCACTCTTTTTTTTTTCAAAAAAAATAATTTTTAAAAATTATATTATTTTCGAAACTTCAAAAATATAAAGTGACTTATTTTAAAATTAGATTTGATCTAATAACACTAAGGCCTAGTTTGGGTACTAAAGTATTCTAAGGTACTCTCAAGCACTCTCACTACTATTATTTACTTTATTATTACTTTTCACCTACTTTTTCTAATATTCATTACTTTTCACCTACTTTTTACTATTATTTAATATTCTATTATTACTTTTTCATTACTATTCACAAACATTCTCAAACTCTTTCACTATCCAAATCCAGCCTAAAAATATCTCATTTAGAATAATTTTAGATAGTTTAAAATATTTTGAGAATTTTAAAATACTAGATTCTCTTTAAAAAATTATTTGTTAAATTTAAAACACATTCAAGAATTAAAACGTAAAGATGATACTTATGACCAATTCAAAGAAAAATTAGTGGATGGTCACACCCACCCCTGTCCTGAGGTGCGGCTAGCTGCCCTAACTGCCATACTATTGCCAAAAGCCCACAATAAGTAATGATATACTAAACTTCATTGTTTCAAGAGTTCTACGAAACTCTCATTTTCCATTTTCTTAATAAAGAAAATATAGACAATAATAAATCTTTCTAACTTTTCAATACTTCACATTCCATCTTTTTTTAAAAAAAAATTTTAATTTTTTTTATTAAATAAATTTTATATAAATAGTAAATAAAAAATTTGAAATATTTTTAAAAAAATTTTAAAAAAATATTAAAAAATATGAAGTGTAGAGTGTGAATAAATAGTAGGAGGTTGGTTATCTAACAAAATCCGACGGTTGAAAGGAATATTCGAAAATGGTGGCCGTAAAGTGTAGACATATGGCCAAACAAGCGAAGGCACATGTGGCGGTTATATATAGGCGGATTGAAGGCGATGGACCTAAGATTTTTTTTATTATGCTAACAATAAGTGAGAAGAAATTGTAGGAAAACGATTGAAAAATACATATTATCAACAAGGAACCTGCTACAGCCACAAAGGATGAATCCTCACCGGAAGGCAAAAATTTTTTTTTTTTCAATCATTTTTTAAACGTTTTAAATATTTTTAAAAAATATAAATTCATTTGAAAATATTTTCTTAATTATTAAATAAAAAAAATGCAATTCCGCAAGAATTTTCGGTAGAAAATTTACATGGAAATAGTATTTTCCTATCAACAAAGCATCCTTTTATAGCCGTCTTGGTTTCGTGTTTTTCAAGATATCTTGAATTTAAACCCCGAGCTAGCTACCATAAATGAGGAAGAGAAATGCTATACAACCTCTCCAATCTTCACACACTATATTTTTTTAAATTTTTAAATTTTTTAATAATTTTTTAAAATTTTTTTTTGAGTTTATTTTTTTAAAATTAATTTAAAATTTTTTAATAAATATAATGCATAAAGATAAAAAAACTTTCTAAGGATAAAACCTTTTTAGGTGCTCGGCGTTCCAAGAATGCTGCAACTCTCTTCCCTCGCTATCTTTGAGTTGATATGATCCTATGCGGTTGGTGGCTGTTACTATGTAAGGCCCTTCCCACCATGGACCAAGCTTCCCTCGTCCTAAGTGGTGACCCCCGTTTCTCTTAGGACTAGGTCACTGACTTTAAAAAACCTTGGTTTGACCCATTTGTTGAAATATTGCTCTGCTCTTATCTTGCTAAGGATGTTATGGACTTCTGCTTCGAGCCTAATCAAAGTGGCTAGTTCGGTGTAGGTAAGCCGACTTCTGTGGAGGTAACTGCTTCACTCCCGTATGCCAAGGTAAAAGGTGTCTACCCTGTCGGGGTCTTCACCGATGTTCTATAAGCCCGTAAGACTCCTGGCAGCTCTTCTACCCATTCGCTCTTCTGATCGCCTACTTTCTTCTTGAAAATTCCGAGTAGGGACTCGTTTGTTGATTTTGCTTGCCCGTTTGCCTGTAGGTGGCCTGGTGGCAAGTATTTCCTTTTACCCCGAGTTCCTAGCACCACGCCCTGTAATGCTCGAACTCGAACTGCTTCCCGTTGTCTGAATTATTGCATTGGGGATCCCAAACCTGCACATGATGTTCTTCCATAAGAATCTGGTTACAACCTTAGCCTTTATGGCAGCTAGGGCTTCCACTTCCACCCACTTCTTAAAGTAGTCGATTGCTACTATCATGTGGTTCACTCTGCCCTTTCTAGGTGGGAAAGGTCTGACCAGGTCGATTCCCCATTGGGCGAAGAGCCATGGGGAAGTGACGGATGATAATTTTTCTGGTGGGCAGTGGGGAACTGGGGCGTACACCTTGCACTGGGCGCATCTCCTTGCGAACTATTGGGTGTCCCGAAGGGCATTGGGCCAATAGTACCCTGTCATTAGGGCTTTCCTTGCTAATTCTTTTCTGCTTAAATGGTTGCCGCAGATGCCCTCGTGCATCTCTTCAAGTATATATTGTGCTTTTTCGGGTGAGATGAACCTTAGTAAGGGTGTTGCAAAGCCCTTTTTGTAGGGCACCATCGATTTTGATAAACCATGCCGCTTTCTTCTTAATCGTCTTTGCCACCTCCTTCCCCTCAGGGAGCTTTCCTATCTCCAGATATTCTTCTATTTCGCTGGCCTATTCTGGCGTTCCGAGCCCTATCTGTGCAATCGAGATTTCGACAGCTGGCACTTCAATCAGCCTCTTATGTACTTCCCATCGCAACTCTGCCTCGTCCCTAGTTGAAGCTGCCTTTGCTAACTTGTCCACCACAAAGTTGTCCGCCCTTGGAATTTGCATTATTAAAAAGTGTTTGAATTGGTCGTGTAGTGCTAGTACCTGCTCGAGGTATTTTCTAAGCTTTTCCCCTATAGTGGTGTAGGCCCCTGTGACCTGGTTAACCACTATTTTGGAGTCCACCTTAATTTCTTCCTGCTTGGCGCCTAACGCCTTGATAGTAGATAATCTTCCTATCAAGGCTTCATACTCTGCCTCGTTATTGGTAATCTTGAAGGTGAGCGTTGTCATGAAATGGAGGTCCTGTCTTGCTTCTGTGATGATATGTACTCCTATGCCACCCCTGCTCGGCATGCTGAGCCATCAACGTAGATTGTCCAGGGTTGGCCTGGTGGTAGGGCTGTGATTTTAGCAAGGAGCCAGCTGAACTCGGCGACAAAGTCTGCGAGGGCTTAGCCCTTGATGGCGTTTTTGGGGAGTAGCTGATATCGAACTCACTGAGCTCGATAGGCCATGCGACGAAACGCCCAGAGGAGTCTAGTTTTTGTAACACTCTTCCGAGAGTGTGATGCCCTGACTCCCACGTACAGCAACGCAAGAATCGTGACGTCGGAATAATGACAACGGGGGTCACACATCCCAACGATAACTGCTCAAGTATGTACAACATACAAAAAGTGCACAACATAAACGCAGCGGATAAATTACATAAGTCAACTAAGTACCAAAATTTTTTGTATACAAAACTATCAATATAAAAATATTACTAAAAAGTTATACAATTATCCAAAAATATAATACAAAGGGCAAAGTATATAACAAAAGTTGGGAACAAATCTCATAAATCCCAAAAAGCAACCACATGCCACATTCTCAGCAGAGCCAATCCCTAAGGCTCGTCATCTTCATCTGTATCAAAATTTACGGTACCATAAAATGGTATCACAAGTAAGTAATAATCTAAATAACTACGAGATAAAAGTGCATTAATGCAACCAGCATGTATGCACAAGATGAAATATGCCTTAGCCTCAAAACATCATTTTTTTCAAAAAGAATATTTTCCAAACATAGGCCAAAATCTCATTTTGGCCCAAAAATATAATCCGTCATTTTTCCATAAAATGATTTACACAAAAATATTTATCGGACACTGTCGGCAGGAAGCACAGGTAGGACTATACCACCATCCATGCTTATCACCATTCCTACAGTTCCTTTCCACACAATAGATACCCATTAGTGCACTGTAGGCAGGAATCACAGACGGGACAACACCACCATCCCTATCGCGTGCACCGTAGGTAAGAATTACAGGCGGGACTATACCACCATCCCTGCTTACCACCATCCTTACAGTTCCTTTCCACACAATAGATACGCATTAGAGCATTGTAGGCAGGAATCACAGGCAAGACAACACTCACATCCCTACCGCGTGCATCGTAGGCTGGAATCACAGGCAGGACAACATCACCATCCCTGCTTACCACCATCCCTATCGCGTGCACCGTAGGTGAGAATTGCAGGCGGGACTATACCACCATCCCTGCTTACTACCATCCTTACAGTCTCTTTTCCTTTTTCCTATGAAAATTCAGTTTTCAAATATACATATGAACATGTATGCAATTATGCGAAAAGCCAGTTTTCATTTACAAACATTAACATGCATGCAAATATGCAACGTACATGACACAACATCAATATCCAACAACCAACCAATCCCAATACAACCAATCACACAAACAACTTCATTCTCAATTCCATCCGACCCCCTTATTCGTTGGACTCAGTCCGGCACAACCAACCAATTTACAATAAATGAGTGTTAGTGCAAAAATACATTTAAATCTCAAAATTTATTTGAAAAAATACTTACAGTGCTATATTATAATTTTTGAATGATCACAAATGAGCTAGAAGCAGCAAAATAGCAACTGGGTAGGCAAAATGCATTGTGGCCATGGGTCAAAAATAATGAATTTTAAACGGAGTCAAACCAAGATTTGAGATTACAAGGATAGGGCTTAGAGATGTCGGTGAAGCTAGTGGAAGTGGTGGCTAGCCATGGGTGGTGGTGAGGGAGGCGGTTTAAAGTCCAAAAGCTCAAATCGAAGATTGAGCTAGAGAGACTTCACCAGTGATGAATCGGGACTAGGGATGGGTGCATTGGGTTACTAGGAGGTCGAGGATGAAGTGGTGGTGGCCGAAGGTGGCGTGACGAGGGTGCGCGGACACAAAAGCCATGCGGCTTAGAGTTGCACGTGGGGACAAATGACTATGAAAGGAAAGATGAAACTAGAATGGGGTGGTCGCCGATCGGAGGGGAAGAGACTGGGGTGGGCAGTGGTAGCCACGAACGACGCACAACGACGTAGTGAGCTTATAGACAGTTTGGGCTCTACACGGCAAGGAGAGAGAATGAGGGAGCGTGGGAGGTGGTGGTCGGGGTCGGTGTGGTCGCCGGTGGGTCGAGGATGTCATGGGCTGGGTGGTGCTGCCGGATGATGGCGCACTGCGGTGCTGGAGGCTGAGGAAGCACATGGACAGGAGGGAAGGAGAGGGACGACGTGCGGGCTGGGAGAGAAAGAAAACATAGGAAGAAAGAAGAAAAGGAAGAAGAAGAAAAAGAAAAAGAAAAAGAAAAAGAAAAAATGAAGGGAAAGAAATGAGATCCAATCCTTATAACTTGGGTCATAAAGTGATTTAACGAAAAATTATTTCAAAACGGCAATTTAAATAAAAGCAATTTAAACACAGTAAAAGACTTAAATAAAATAATAATAAAATCCATCAACAATAATAATAATTTTAAAATCTATAAACAAATTATTTTAAATTAAAGATCAATTTAAATGCAAAGCAAAAATTAATATTAATAAAGTATAACAAAATAATTTTCACAACTTAAAAATTATAAAATAAACAAACAAGAAATCCAATAAATTTTAATACAAGAGAATCAATTATAAAAATAAATCACGTAATTATTTGATTAAAATACACATAAATACGGGGTATCACAGAAAGGATGTTCCGTTAAGACCTTTATTGGGTAGGCCTGAAAGTACGGTCGTAGTCTTTTGGCAGCCACTACTAGCAAGAATACCAGCATTTCCATTCGTGGGTATTTGACTTCGAAGCCTCGTAGGGCCCTGCTTATATAGTATACTAGCACCTGTGTCCCTTCCTCTTCTTTTACTAAGACAACTAACACGACTTGGGGGATACTGCCAGGTACACGTACAAAACATCCCCTTGATCAGGCTGCTTCAATAGAGGTGGGCTGGCTAAATATTTCTTTAGCTCTTGAAAGGTTTGGTCACACTCTTCATTCCAAGGGTGTACCTTCTTCAAAACTTTGGAAAAGGGAAGACATTTATCCATTGACCGGGACATAAACTTGTTTAAAGCCGCTACTCTCACTACTAGGCGCTGAGTATCGTTGATGTTTCGAGGCGGCGCCATTCTTAAGATTCCCTCTATCTTCTCAGTGTTGGCTTCTATTCCTCTCTGTAAGACTATGAACCCCAGGAATTTGCCGAATTTACGTCGAACGCGAATTTGGCTGGGTTCAATTTCATTTTCTACTTTCGCAATATCGCGAAGGACTCCCAAGATCCGTTAGCTGCTATGCAGTGTCCTTACTTTTCACCAATAAAATCATCTATGTATACCTCCATAGTCTTCCCAATTTGATGCTTGAACATCCAGTTGATCAGCCTTTGATATGTTGCTCCAGCATTTTTCTGCCCAAAAGGCATTACTCGGTAGCATTATAGTCCTCTGTCAGTTATAAACGTTGTCTTTTCCTCATCAGCCTTGTTCACGCCGTTCATCCTAATCTGATTGTACCCAGAGTAGGCGTCCATAAAACTCAAAAATTGGTGTCTGGCCATGGCATCCATGATGACATCAATTCGAGGTATTGGAAAACTATCCTTGGGGCAAGCTTTATTGAGGTTGGTGAAGTCTACGCACATCCTCCACTTGCCATTGGCGTTTTTTGACCAATACCACATTGGAGAGCCATTCTGGATAGTGTGTCTCCCATATGAAGCCTGTCGAAAAGAGTCTATTGATTTCCTCTGCTATGGTCATGCATTTCTCAACGCTGAACGACCTCCTCTTCTGTTGTACTTTCTTGGCTTCTGGATCAACGCAGAGGTTGTGCTATATGATTGAATTATTGATGTCAGGCATTTCTTCGCGGCTTTAGGAAAATACATCCATATGCTTAATCAACGGTTGTTCCAAGGTTTGTTGATACTCTGGAGGGAGGTTGGAGCCAACCCTTGTGGTGGCGGATGGGTGTTCTAGATGTAGCTTCAATACCAACAAGGGCTTGTTTGCTTCGACGTGTAATAGACTACTTTCATTCCTAGTTTCCATGTCTTTCCCTTCTTCCAGCTGAGGCAGTGGTGGTAGCTATTCTTTCAAATTGTCTACTGAGATAATGTCGATGCTCCCGTTTTCAGTTCCTGGACATAACACTCTTAAGCCAATATCTGCTCACCTCGGACTTTGCCTACTCCCATTTTTGTTGGGAATTTCATTATAAGGTGGTATGTGGAGGTGACCACCTTTAAGTTATTCAAGGTCAAGCGTCCCAATATGTCATTATAAGACGACGGAGCCTTAACCACTAAAAATTCAATCATGCCGGTGACTGCGTGGGCGCCTTGTCCTGCTGTTACAAAAAGGGTGATGGCGCCAATGGGTTAAACAGCTTCTCTTGAGAAACCTTTCAGCTAGGAGGGTGATAGTCGCTTTGTTGGTAAGGATCCCCATCCGAACAAACATGCCCCAAAAGAGGATGTCAGCAGAGGTTCCATTATCGACTAAGACTCGTCTGGTCATGTAGTTGGCTATCAATAGTGTAACAACCAATGCGCCATCATGGGGGTTCATAACCCCTTCACAATCCTGGTCCCCAAATGAGATGGTCGGGGTTGTTTTTCCCCTAGGGTACTTACATGGCCGATCTACCAAGTATACCTCATGATATCTTGCTCTGTGTGCGTGGGCCTTTCTAACGGATGTAGTGGAGCCGCCGCTAGCAAATCCGCCTGCTATAGTGCAGATTTTGCCCAGGGGGCCTGTGCATGGTCTCTCCTGGGTCGCAGAGAATTATTTCTTCTCTGCTCTTCATGTTTTTGGCACTTGGGGCTTTTGTCTCTTCTTTCTCGATTTTCCTCCCTCTATGGCTTCATGTAATCAGCCAACATTCTTTCCAACTCCCCACTTACAGTTATTGCTTCAATCCGCCTCTTTAGGGTGATGCAATCTTCGGTCCAGTGGGAGTAGCTTTGGTGGTATGTGCAATGGTGTTGGCCTTTGTCAAGCGCAAATTCTTCCCTTCTTAGGTTTCTATCATTTTCCTGTACATTGTGGTTTTTATGCACAAGTCGATGCCCATGATCTTGGAGATTGGTATATTGGTCTTGTATGTCATTATGGTGGCTTCGCCCGTTTGATTTCTTGTCTTTGTCTTTAGAATTGTTCTGGCTTCTGTTTTCTACTTTTGTCTCCTGCTTTCGTGGCTCTAGCAAAGCTTGTAGAGTATCTTCTGCACTGAAAAAGTCATCTGCTCGATCCTTGAACTCCCTTAATGTGGATGGAGTTCGTCTGGCCAATTTAGCCATGAAGGGACTTCGAGGCCAAATTCCTCCCAGTAGTGCGGCTAAGGTGATTTTCTCATCCTGATCATCAGTGTTCAGTCTCTTTATTGAAGCATGTTAGGTAGTTCTTCAGATTCTCCCCTTCCTTCTGTTTTACGGTTAACAGATAGGATGCGGGCTTGTGGCGTCTCCTGCTTTCCGTTGGGGGAAATCCTTTGATTGCGTATTGAATATAGATCCATGTCTTTCTTGTTCCACTAGCTAGGACCAAATTCTCACATGTCTGTTTCGTTATTACAACCGTATTTTTTGATGTCAAAGACCAGAAGCTACGCGCAAATTATTATTGGATCTCGGTTGTTCTTAACAGTGATGGCTATTCATTTAAGTCTTCGGGTAGCACCACTAGATCTTCAACAAGGTGGAAATTCTCGTATTCCGTATGTACATGTTCCTGCGGTGTGTAAGGAATTGCTTACTAAGCTCCTCAAAGCTGCCAATTGATCTGGGCCGAAGGGTCCCGAACCACCCCTGCTCTATTCCCTTCAATGTTAATAGGAAGGCGCGGTAAATCATCTTGCTTGGGAAGCCATGCAACGTCATGTGTGCTTTAAAATTCTCGAGGTGATCAATGGGATCTTTAGATCCATTGTATAGATCGATCTGCAGCACCTTGAATTTAGCCGATAGAGGGACCGCCAGAATTGTCCGCTTGAGGAGTTGCTCCACAGAAGAGGAGCCACCCATCCTCCTCGCCATCTCCTAGTACTTGTCTACTAAAATGCATAGTACGTCATGCATCTTTTTCTTCTCCACTATTAGCCCCCCTAACATTGTGTGCATCTCCTTCAGGTTGCTCGTTCTGGGCAGGAGGATTATCTCTCTGTTGCTTTAATTCCTCATTCTCCTTTTGCAGTTGTTCAACAACTGCCATCACTTGTTTCAACCTTTCTTCTACTTTTGCTAACCTCCCTTCTGCCTTCGTCATGCTCAGTCCCTGATCTCGGTCGACTCGTGATCTCGTGATGGTTGGTATGTGAAAATCAAATTGAAGTCTGTAAAGATCCTACAAATGGTGTCACTGTTGATGACTTGTTTCACACTACCAATCGCACGAATAACACTTGTATCAATGAAGAGACTGCGTTGGTTGCCCTATGTAAACTTCGATGCTTAAGTATGTAATAATATAAGAATAAGTATATAAAAAGATAGGTCCACCTGATTTACCTCTAACGAGTTATTTATAGAAGGATGTAGTGTGCTGGCGATTAACTCTAATCACCAGTCATATGTACTTATCATTTGTGATCCCTTATTTATTTGGAGATGATATCTCATCCGTAATTATGGTTATGAATTCCCTATCTGTAGGGCTCTTAGCCTCAAGCCTTCAACAAGTCTTCCTGAACTTACGGATGGACTTGACCTTAGAGATGAGCTTGAAGCCTGAGGGTCTAAATGTCGTCTCTTAAAATTAATTCTTGACTTTGTACTTACATAAATTTTTTACAAAAATAAGTACGATGATAATTATAATAATAATAATAACAAAAAACGAGCTACGACGATAATTATAATAAAAAGAAATAGAAAAAAAAAACAAACAGGTAGTACGAGCTTTAGATCGTAGAGTAGAGAGGAAAAGGACAGGACTGACCTCAGTCCATAGTTTTGGATGGCTCCGATCCATCAATTAGCGGAAGAATATCTTGGGAACTCGTTTCCGTCCGCACGCTTCCTTCCCTCTCCTTCTAAATTCTCCCAATTTCGCTATATATACGTTCCTGATCTCCACAGCTGGTATACATAAACATCATGTCCTCGCATTCAAACCTTTTCCATCTCTCTCCTGCAATTTCCTGCATCCTACCACGGCCTTGCTCGACCTTCCAGAGTAAGTTCTTCACCTTCGTGCATAGATATCCTGGTTGTATGTTATTTTGTCAGTTTAAAATGTGGAAACGGCAAGCGTTCTAGCTTTCATACCCATGTAAGAATTGCTGAATACCCTGCTCAAGTCTTCTATGATTCTGACCACATATAAACTTCACTTGTTATGTTTTCTTGCTAGCTATGATATTCTTGCTGAGGAAAGATAAAGAAAAGATCTCAAAAGCTTGAGAGCTTGAATATTTCTTTCCGTTTGCAGTCAAACAGAGTCAAAAGTCTGAAATGTACTTGTGTTTCCGGCAGTGGTTTTAGAAAGGCAAAACACATTAATTTAAACACAAATTAGCAACGAGATGGCATGCAGCTTTAGTTCAATTTGCATTCGATGCATGGAAATACAGTGTAGTAGTGGGTTCCGTTCTAGTTCATCATTTCAAGACTTTGCATAAAGAATTGTTCTATTTTCTGACTGGAATTTTGCTTAGATCCCTTTTTTTATTGAATTTCTTTTCAAAAGAATATAAAAACTTGGTTCCAAATGGCAGCAATATTCACCTATCAAGAGGACTACATTTGTAGTTATACGTTGTCTTTTCTTAAAATGTTAGTATTTATCGCATCGCTATCATATTTTATAGGTGTCTGGCCATTCGGGGCTAAAGACAAGCGACCAAACTCTCCCATGAGATGCAGCATTAAATCCAAACCTGGGACTCAAGGTATATATAACGAGCAGGGGGCCGACGAGGATACTTGTAAGTTTTGGGGGGAACTACAAAAATAATATTTTATTTGGACTCAAGGTATTACGTTTATCTGAATTGCATTTATTTAATTAAACCAATTATCATGCCTCCAAAACGCAGACGGGTTTCAAAATGTTCTGCCGGCGGTCATAAAGTGGCGTGAGGTTGTGGAGGATGACACAGATAGGGAAGCTGATGATCTCAAGGTGATTTGAACAATTTTTTTTTTCAAACTTACTTTTAACTCTTTGATTAAAAAAAAAAAAAACTCTTTTCATGATTTCTTTTAGGATGCTACGACATCCAACAACGGAAGCTACCGAGCTTTTGTACTGACAGTATTAAAACATTTTTTCTTGTTTTTCTTCACAAAAATTTTTTGTGCTTTTTTTTTTTTTTTTTTTTTGGATCGGGCTTGTAGCGGCTCAACTTGACCGCTTTTCACTTTTTAGTTTTTAATTTTAATTTTTCTTTTCACTTTTTTTTAATATATTTAAATATTTAAAAAAATATCTCAATACATTTAAAATCACTTATTTAATCACTAAGTGTAAAAAAAATTGACAAACTGTCAAATTGAGCGGTATAATTAAAAGGCAAAGTTTTAAAAAAAAAAAAGAAAGAAAAAAAAAACACGTACTAACAGATGAACAAACATAAATCCTAAAAAAAAAATGCATTTCGGAAAAT
The DNA here is from genome assembly GCA_029856935.1 of Cyclocarya paliurus. Lineage (NCBI taxonomy): Eukaryota > Viridiplantae > Streptophyta > Magnoliopsida > Fagales > Juglandaceae > Cyclocarya > Cyclocarya paliurus. The sequence goes on from CM056953.1 coordinate 13,798,767, forward strand.
CGATAGACTCTATCATTTTCCTTTTCTTTAATAGTGTCATAATGTTTCATCAAATCATGCACGTACGTACAGGAACGCGTGGATTCCATCAAAACGATGTTGTCGTCCATGAAAGATGGAGAAATCAGCATTTCGGCTTATGACACAGCATGGGTTGCTCTTGTACAAGATGTCAATGGAAGTGGTCTTCCTCAGTTCCCATCTACCCTTCGCTGGATTGCCAACAATCAACTTCCCCATGGTTCATGGGGAGATAGCGAAATCTTCTTCGCTTATGATCGGATACTCAACACTTTAGCCTGCATTATTGCTTTAAAATCATGGAATATTTTTCCTGAAAAGTACGCAAAAGGTATTAATTAACGTACAGATTTTTTTTTTTTTTTTCAATTCAATGTGCTTTGGACTTCTATTATATATATATAAATATATATATATATAATTATATAATTATATATAATTATATATAAATAAATATATAATTATATATGTAATTCTAACGGGGGATTGTCATTGTAATAGGAATTTCATTTTTGAATGAAAATATGTCAAAGCTTGAATCCGAGAATGATGAGCACATGCCAATTGGCTTTGAAGTTGCTTTCCCTTCGCTTCTGGAAATTGCTCGTAGTTTAAACATGGAAGTACCTTACGATACTCCTGTCTTTAAAGATATATATGCAAAGAGAAATGTAAAGCTCGCAAGGTAGATTTAGGCCCCGTTTGTTTACATAAAACCACTATCTCATTTCATCTCATCTCAATCATTACAACTTTTTCAAATTTTCATATAAAAATAAAATAAACAATTCAATTTTTTCAAATCTCAACATAAAAATAATACTAAAAAATATATTCTACTAATATTTTATTTAACTACCATTCAAATTAAACATCTCATCTCATCTTATCTGAATTATGTATCCAAACCCAACCTTAGTTCATTGCTCAAACTTCACCCACAAAGAAAAAGGTCATTCCTGATTATTATGTTTTACATGGGTGCAATGACTATGTCTTGTGTATATGCATGCATGCGATAGGATACCAAGGGACATCATGCACAAAGTTCCCACAGCTTTGCTCCATAGTTTGGAAGGGATGCCAGACCTAGACTGGGAAAAGCTTCTTAAACTGCAGTCCCAAGATGGTTCCTTCTTGTTCTCTCCTTCCTCCACTGCCTTTGCACTCATGCAGACCAAAGACCTAAATTGTTTGAACTACTTAAATAGGGTGGTCCAGAGGTTTAATGGTGGAGGTAAGTGTCTTTTCAACAATTCATAAAATTCAAGCTCATCCCGTGACTTGAAAATCTCAAATAGAAAAAAGAAAAGCACGTGAGATAAGTTCTACAAATTTATTTAAAGTTTAATGATGTAGAAATTAACTTATTCACGTGTCTTTCTCTTGTTACAATAGATTAATTATTTTGTTCTGATCTTCAACTATGCTATTGCTATTAATTCGATTTTTCTAAGCTTCATTCTGCCTTTAGTCCCCAACGTGTATCCAGTGGACTTGTTTGAACACATTTGGGCAGTGGATCGGTTGCAGCGGCTAGGAATTTCCAGATACTTTCAACCTGAGATCAAGGAATGTATAAAATATGTTTACAGGTATGTGTATATATATATATACGTTTATATATATTTGACCCACTAGAGGAGTACTTAATTAATTAATTAAATAATAACATGTTCATTTTAATTTACAGATATTGGACACATAAAGGGATATGCTGGGCGAGAAATTCAGACGTTAATGAGATTGATGACTCGGCCATGGGATTTAGGTTACTTAGATTGCATGGCCACGAGGTTTCCGCTGGTATTACGGCCGTTCCAATATATATATAGCGATCAATATGATCGATGTTTTCAATATAATTAGCATTAGTTATGTTTTTTTGATATGATCATGACAGATGTGTTCCAGCATTTTGAGAAAGGTGGGGAATTCTTCTGCATTGGCGGGCAGTCTACACAGGCTGTGACAGGAATGTTTAACCTGTATAGGGCATCTCAGGTGCTCTTTCCAGGAGAGAAGATCCTTGAGGATGCAAAGCAATTCTCATTCAACTTCTTGAGAAAAAGACAAGCTGCTAATCAGCTCTTTGACAAGTGGATCATTACCAAGGACTTATCTAGCGAGGTATATATATGCGATGCCATCGATCAGTCCGATCGATTTTATAAATTCAAGCTTATTAATATATTCATTAACAAAATGGCAAGAATTAATTACTTGGCTGCTCAATTAATAATCAAAAGGCTATTAGAAATAAAGAAGTGGATCCTACGTACAACATTTATTGCTATTCAATAAGATTTCTTCAAATTCTTACTGATCAAACCACTCACATGTGGCTCGATATCACAGTTCCTTGGCCAAAATTTGGTCAGAAGACTTTAACTTTTGACAAAAAGTGCCCCACATTCGGCTTATCATTATTGGAAAAGTATTTGACATATGAAAAGTTGATCAAATGGTTTACGTGCATATATCGCTTCTACAGCATGATGAGTACTTGTAATTTAGGATTAATCCATTTTCCAAAATTTAGGTATTTTCGCCGCAAAATATCTTTTTTATGGCAAATTTGTCAGTTGTCAGAAGAAAAATGCGGCATTGTGATCTCTTGCGTCCATAAATTACCGCCCCCAATTATTTTTAGCCGCAAAAACCGCTTTTTCTGATAGTAGCGCGCAGTTAATGATCATAGCGATATAAAACAGGTAGGGTACGCACTGCGAGTCCCATGGTATGCAAGCTTACCTCGTGTGGAGACAAGATTCTACTTAGAACAATATGGTGGCAAGGATGATGTCTGGATTGGCAAAACCCTTTACAGGTACTACTTCTGATCGATCTCTAGGCGACTCTCGATTGTGTACGTAGCTAGTCTCCATCCACTCGTACTGTGTTAGATCGACCTTTCCTGATCTTTAGTTTTATATGGTAGCTAGGTAAAATGCTTTAGAATTTTGGGAAAAACGTTTTGAGTTTGTTTTTTTTTTCTTTTTTTCTTTTTTTTAGAGAGAAAGAATGGAGAAATTTTTTAGTATTTGTTTTAATAACTTTTACATTAATTAGGATTTATGAAAGTGGATATAAGGTAGATCACACGAAAAGTATTAAAGTTGTTTAAATATAATATTTTAAAAGTAATTTTATTTTCTAAGTTTTAGAAGTAATTTTATTTTTTGTGTTTAGAGAATAACTGGATGAAATTTTGAAAAGTTAAAATGGTTTGCAAATCATTTTAGCTAGCTCGTTTGCAACTCACTCGCTTGGTTTCAATTTTTTACAATTTACTCCCTGATTATACAAATTTTTGCAATTAACTAAATCCTTTTGTGCATCTCCCACTAATTAATCTAATAATAATGAGGTTGACACGTGTAAAATAATCAGAACTTTCTTTTTTGATAACCAACATTCATTCATAAAAATTCAAGCAATACAAATTGTTTTTATCAATCCAAATAGCTTGAGCAACAAACAAAGGGACATCAGCCCACCACATCTCCTATATTATCAACATTTCAAGCATAACGTGATAATCTATGAGTTGCCTCGTTTCTCATGTGATGCACATGCTGTATTTCAACTCCACTAAAATAATATAGCATGCTTCTAGTCTCTTTGATGAGATTACCAATTGCTTAGAAAGATTCTTTCTCCTGATCTTGCATCTCTTTAATCTCAACAAACAATCACTTTCAATAATAATTTTAGAGAATCCTAAATGGACACAAAGCTGTAACCCCCTTAACAAAGCCAAAACTTCAATAGTTTGAGGATCACCTACTTCATTCTCCACCTTACTAGCAGCCATCACCAAGCTTCCTTTCTCATCTCTAAGAACAACACTTACACCAACTTTATGTATATCAAAAAACATCACACCATCTACATTCAACTTTAAATAACCCACTGGTGGTGGTTTCCAACAACACATTAGTTTAGCTTTTGTTGTTCATGTTGTCAAGAGCTCCTTATGAGTTTTCTGCAAAGACAAAGCATGATCAATGACCTTAAAGGCTCAAGAAGGAGTTTATCAACCCGCATTTTATTTCTCCTAAACCAAAATCCCCAAGTAACGAGGAAAAAGATAGTCAAATCTGCCTACTAGCCCTTCTCCATACCATATGTAGCGACAACCAATAAATTCATTCTTGTATCCATATTCTGCATAAAAGGCACGTAATTCTTTCACAAATCTGGACATTTTGCTGATAAATGTCCTCAGAAGCCTAATAAACTAAAAAAGAAGCTTAATTAGTTGAATATTGATGTCAATGATTAAGAAGAATTGATTCGACTCCTAGAAACCCAGTCTTCTTCAGCATTCTGACAACCTTGAGTTTAGTTCTAGTGATTCAGAATATCACTCAGAAATTGAATCTCCTGATTCTTCTAATATCAAGCTTGGTTGCAATTGTGATAAATTTTGTTGCAAATATATATATATATATATATATATATATATATATATATATATATATATTTATGCACACCTTAGGATCACTATATTTAGCATATTACTATTTTCTATTTATATTTCTTTTTTTTTGTATTTTAATTGTTTTACGTTTTTTTTACTAAGAGAGTTAAAGTATCATTTAAACGTAATGTGTCGTGTTCTCATTGGTGCACGTGAGAACCTCAATATTAATGAATTAACGGAAGAGAGACATAAGAACTTGATCACAAAAATTTGTATGACTTAATTGTAAAAAAATGGAAACCGATATATATATAGATGTTATGGATTATGGATACCACTTATCTCCACATTGGTATGATATTGTCCACTTTGGGCCTAAGCCCTCATGGATTTGCTCTTGGGCTTTACCCCAACAGGCCTCATACCAATGGAGATATTTGTCCATCCTTATATACCCATGATCCTCCCCACTTCTAGCCAATGTGGGACTTTGGTCGTATACCCAACAATCCTCCCCTCGAACAAAGGACCACCGAGCCACCCCTCACTGGGGCCCACCACCTTCGTTCGGCATTCCGAGGATTCATCCACCATGGCTAACTCTGGGGCATGGCTCTGATACCACTTGTTGTGGATTATGGATACCACTTATCTCCACATTAGTATGATATTGTCCACTTTGGGCCCAAGCCCTCATGGATTTGCTCTTGGGCTTTACCCCAAAAGGCCTCATCCCAATGGAGATATTTGTCCATCCTTATATACCCATGATCCTCCCCACTTCTAGCCAATGTGGGACTTTGGTCGTATACCCAACAATAGACTTGGAAACGTGCTAAAACTAGAGAATTAATTTTGTAATTAATTCGATATTTATCGACGGTTAGTTTAATTTTAAAACAAAATGGATATTTAGACAAAGAAGTGTCGGGGCCAAAGCGCGACACAAAATAATATTGTTCGTCATTATAAGCTGTCCTTTTATTGCATGGGCTAGCTATCACTTTAGAACATAAATTATCATAGGATATTCTTACAAATTAAGGTGCACCTTTAGGCAGCAAGGAAGCCGAATGCAAGTTGATACAAATTATCATGGAATATTCTAAGTGTCATTATCATGTATGCCTCCTCCATGCTAATAAATATTTTATACAAATTAATACACAAGAATCGATGGTTCCATCTTCCCAATGGAAAATCTAAACTAATATTCAAACCCTCATATAAACAAAAATCTGTATAATACTCATGACTCTTGTTGGTTCCTTCTTCAGGATGCCCTTTGTCAATAATAAAACCTATCTCGAGCTGGCAAAATTGGACTACAACAATTGCCAAGCATTACATCGGATGGAATTGGATAGTATTCAAAAGTAAGTACGAAGAATGAGACGTCCTTTTCTTACTCTTTGAAGTATCGATCATATAAATTAGCTTTAAGTTATGATCTGTCAATTAATTGATGTCACCTCAAGAGATATTAAATTATGGATATTGGAAATATTGGCTGAATCATTGTTAATATATTGAGAGGTTATGCAATAATGATCCATATATAGGTGGTACGAAGAACGCAATCTTGGAGACTTTGGATTAAGCAGAACAGCCCTTCTATTGGCTTATTTTTTGGCTGCAGCCAGTATTTATGAACCGGAAAGGTCAAGGGAACGGCTTGCATGGGCTAAAACCACAGCCTTGGTCGAGGCAATCGCATCTTATTTTGATAAGGAAGATATGAGGAGAGCCTTTCTAAATGAATTCGCGAAAAACATCAATACACGAGACTACATTAATATCAGGAGGTAAATTTAAATTTGGAATTTCTAGCCACGTACATGAAGCACAAACCCTCTCTTTTTTTAGAACTTTTAGGCTGATATAATAAATAACTAAAAAAGTTATTTAAAGAAAAAAACACAACTAAAAAGCATGGATGGAGAAGTCATACTCAAGTGATATTAGTTGCAGAAAGTCGAATACAAAGAAGAATGGGGAGGCACTCGTCGGGATATTGCATGAATTCCTAAAGCATCTCTCATCGGAGGCAATAGTTGTTCAGGACGGACAAGAAATCGGCCACCATTTACGCCTACGGCAAGCGGTGAGTAATTTCTTGGAAAGCAACCACATTGGTAGCTAATAGTATTATCATAATACGTACAAATAAAAGCAATATAAGTACAGATGAACTTGTGAACTTTTTTGCCTAATTTTAATTAGTTTCATATTTCTAATCTTGTTTTTAGATTTTTTTTTTTTTTTTTTAATAAGTGTGCTGACATGACATTTTAATGTCACTTGTCGAGCTTTGATAATTGATTGCCATGTGACAATCTTGATGTTAGTCAATTGGAGCCTTTACCTTATTACTCGGTTTCAAAAAGTAAGTTATAAAAATTTGAAACCGAGTGAGTGATTTGAGAACGAGTTAAAACTCAGGGACTGATTTTGTAATTAACCCTTTATTGAGCCATTAATGTTGTCCCAACAAAAATCCACATAAGCATAATATACTTTGTAGGCTTACTATATATGTTTGTCTGTCTCTCACTTGAAAGGATAGTTTTCATGATCAAATGCATTTTCATTCATTAATGCTCGTGTCTGTTTTCATCCATGTTTTAACAGGAAGAAACCAATACCACATAATTATAGCAAATTACGTCAAAATGTTTAATTTGGTGGCCTTATAAAGCATGCCCCATTAAGTAAAAGGGCGTGAATAACTTTTATTATTATTATTATTATTATTATTATTCTTAATTGGTACTATTAAATATAGTGGGAGAAGTGGCTGCTTGAGTGGTACAGAGACGGCGATAGGCACAAAGGAGAGGCAGAGCTACTCGCAGATATGATAAATGTCACTGCAAGCCATGATTCATTTTCAGATGAGCTATTGTCCCATCCTCAATATAAGAGACTGTCCGGCCTCATTAACAAAGTCTGCTACAAACTTAGCTCGCACCAAAAGGACAAGGTTTGTTTTCAGAAAATATCAATAATGTTAAATTTAGGGCGTAAAAGTTAGGCAATCTCTTTAAAAAAAAATTTACTTTTCATATGAATCCTAGATGAGCTCCATCATTTTTAAAGTGATTGCCCGAATTTGTACATTTTATGATTGTACAAGTTATATTTCTTGAAGAGAGAGACACAAGTACATCAAATATCTAGATATATAGGATAGATATTACTTAGCTCAATATTTATTCTATTAAGCTATTATTTGGCATTTATTTAATTTATGCAATATGCAGAACCGTTATGACACTTTTTTCTATAAGCATAATTAACATTTTGGCATATTTCCGACCAAAAACAGTATATTATATGGGACGTTGTTTGTAAAAGCAAACCATTACCAGCTTGTGTCTTTGTTTTTTTTATGTTTTTCTGTTTTTGAAACCTTTCCATTTGGGTGATTGCAATGTATGATTCCAATGCATTTTCTCATTAAAAAGATCATTTCTATTTAGTAAGGCCGACGTGAGTGTTGAAAATTAGCGTTACTTTATGTTAAGAATATAATACAAATAAGTAAATCTACATCTTTCCATCTACTTAAGCTTTTGGAATCATACTTTCATTTTCAATTGTTATTTTTTTGGAGGTTCCTAGTTTTCTGATCATGGGCAGCTTTTCTAAATCATGCAGGTAGACAACAATTGCAACAACTATATTACGTCATATGCTAATTATTGCCTCACAACCCCATAAATAGAGTCTGAGATGCAAGAACTTGTGCAGTTGGTACTCCACAACTCCAAAGATGATATTCATTCTGATATAAAGCAAACATTTCTCGCAATAGCAAAGAGCTTTTATTATGTAGCATACTATGATCAAGGGACCATCAACTTCCACATTGCCAAAGTACTGTTTGATATAGTAGTTTGAGTCTTCTATATGTGTACATTGATTCCATCATTTATGTTGACGAAGAGAAGATTTTTGAAGAAATCTTCAAAAAAGAGAAACTAGTTTGAGTAGTGCTTAATCTCTACTTGTATATCTATTATATGACAATCTGTTTAAACTCTTACAAAACTTTGTAAACCGACATGATCTCTGCTCACAAGTCCATATACAACATGACACCACGAATGACCTCGTCCAAACCACTAGAACTCTAGCTCATCAATGATTGAAGTCACTAGCTATCTCTAAGAACACTGTTAACGATGTATTTCGCACACTAGTCACTGGGCTCAATGATCTTGCAACACGAGAAATGTAAGGGCTCAAGGAATCCATCTCACGTACAGGGTACTATGCCATCATGTGTAATGGGGCGTGGTTCTCCCAGGCCCCATCCCATGTGGTTAATGGGTGAGTGTGGCCACTACCTGGGTATTTTTTCAGGAACAATTCTACCTACCAGGTTCTCCTATCTGCGCTCCATATTTGCAAATCATCTGAACAGGGTTGTGTCTAAGCAAGCATTATCTCATATCCCATGCCAATCCTTTTTCCTGGGTGGGCTCTAGACCCTCTTTCTCATTTATCGCTTAGTGGGCCAGTTACATCTTGGTCGTTGGGCTTCCTAGAACTGGTCCAGGCTCGGTCCAATGGGAGCTAAAAATATCCCTTCCAGTTACCCTGTAAATTTCTATCGAACATGAGCAGGTGGAAATTTTCTCTTCTCCTTTTTCTTTTTTTTTTTTTTTTTTTTTACTTTGCAACACTTCAATTGTTTGTGAGGGATCTTGGCACTACAACAACACCTAAGCAGAAGCTGGCAGCTGAAGGTTACCATGAAGGTACCCAAGCAGGAAATGGCGACCAACTAGGATGCCACAACGGTATCTGAGCAAAAGATGGTGGCTAGAAGGGACGACTTGGGGGCATCATGTCGAGGATTGGAAGTTGAGGCTGTCAGCAGTACTGAGGGCTGTTTGAGCTGGTGCTCGATGGAGGTGCAAGTCCCTCTTCTCGAGCTCCTCCTCCTCCTATCACCAACCCACTTTAGCAGTTGGGAAGCTTGGGGCCATCCTCGCGAGCTGGAAGGAGCAGTGCTTGGGGAACTGGGCCAGGTTTCGAAATAGCCCAAGTCATGGTAGTTAGTCGAGAAGCCGGGAAACTTAGGAAACTCTTCTCCCCAGTAGGATCATCCATTTCTCTATCTATGTTCTCTATTTTGGCTCTCCTTCTTGCCTTGTAGAATTTTTCTCATCACCATTTTATCTCCTTTTTTTTAGGGAGTCGATCAACTGGCCGCCCTGATTGTGAGCAATAAGAGGGAGTTAGAAGAGGAGGTCCAAGCATTAGAGTCTCTCACCATCCTAGCCCGTATGGAGGTCCCAAAGCCACACAAAGAGAGGGATGATGTTGTAGAGGCTTTCATCCATGTGTACTCCAGCTGTCAATGTAAGAAGAAGAAGATTGCAAAGCTTAGCCATGATAAGGGATTCCTCTAAGATAACTTGGCTAAGTCCTAAGAAAAGATTGCTCACTGCTACCTCAAGGCCAATCTTCTGGAGGAGGAACAAGACACCGGGAGGGATCGGCTAGCCCACCAGGAGGTGGAACTAGAGGAGATCCTAAAGTCTTGTAGCAACCTTAAGACAGATAAGGACAAGCTAGTTAAACAGCATGAGTCGGATGCGAGGTTGTACGGCTGGTTGAAAAGGACATATCTGGACCTCAACGAATCTTGGAAGCACAAGACTAAGGACCTCAAATCTTGGGACGGGTGAATTAAGGCTCTAGAGTCTGAATTGGCCTCTATTAGGGATGAAATGCGTTCTTGGAACCTACAAATAAAAGCTCTTGAGTGCGGGTTGGCCACTTCATAGGAGGAACTGACCTCTTGGGACCTATTAGTCGAAGCTTAGAGGTCTGAGCTAGTGGACTCCAACGAGGCCCTAGCTCGACACTCTGTTTAGATATTGGCTAGAAAGATTGTCCGCAACCAAGCCTGGGGCTATGACTACAAAAAAGGCCTAGACAGGTTGAGGGATCACCTAGTGGTTAATCATCAGACCGACCTAAGGGCTTTTGACCTGATCTCTTCTAGCCCAATCATCAAGCACTCCAATTTGCCAACTCTTTAGGTAAAGATTTGATGCCCGATACTTCAGACATAGTTCCAAGCCCTTGACTTGTAATGGCTATGATAGTTTTTGTTTTTTAATGTGATCCTTACTATAAAGAAGACGAGTTCACTTCCACAATGGTTATGTGTTAATATTGTGATTTTCTCATTTCCTTTTTACATATTTGTAATTGCCTCTTTGTTTTTGCACTAGGGACGGGGAGTTAAGGGACTGTCACCATGCATAGCTTGCGACAAGTCAAGGGACTAGGCTTGTTACACAAGGGGCGGGCAGTCAAGGGACTATCACCGCCCATATTTCACGACAATTCAAGGGACTTTGCTTGGTATGCGAAGGTCGCAGAATCAAGGGATTGTCACCATCCATTGTTTGCGGCAAGTCAAAGGACTCAGCTTTTTTGCACGAGGGTCGTGTAGTCAAGAGACTTAGGTGGAGTTTGGATAGTTAGATAAGATAAAATGGTTTTAGATAAAAGTTGAAAGTTGAATAAAATATTGTTAAAATATTATTTTTTTGATATTATTATTGTTTTGAGATTTGAAAATTTTGAATTATTTATTATATTTTATGTGAGAATTTGAAAATTTTGTAATGATGAGATGAGATGAAATACTTTTACTGTCTATACGAGGCTTACTCTCCCATTGTTTGCAGCGAGTCCAACGACTCGACTTTTGTTTGCACAAGGGCCATTTAGTCGAGAGACTTACCCGCCCGTTGTTGATACCCTGTAAGGCAAAACACATAGTTTGAGAAGAAAGATCATTTTAGTCATGGTATGCCCATGTGTACATTCTCTTAATACATTCAAGCAAAATACTTCCTCAAGTGCTCTGCATTCTATGGGTGTGGTAGTTCATTTTCCTGGGCATCCTTAAGGCGATAAAACCCCAAACTGTTGTTGGCAGTAACGACAAATGGTCCTTCCCATCGTGGCCTTAGCTTCCTCTCCTCTTGCGGGGTTGTTCTTGTTTGCCTCATAACCTGATCGCCCACTTTGAAGAACCTGGGCCTGACTCTCCTGTCGAAGTAGTGTTCAGACTTTCTTTTGTTGATCATCATCTGTATCTCGACTTCCTCTCTGCTTTCTTCCAACAGGTCTAACTATTCTTCCAGTTTATCATCATTGGAGCTTTGGTTGAAGTGCCGAACCCTGTAGGTAGGCATCCCCACTTCCACCAGTACCACTGCTTTGCTCCTATAGGTGAGGACGAAAGGGTTTCTCCCATCGGTGTTTTGACCGTAGTTCGGCACACCCATAGGACCCATGGGAGTTCCTCTGCCCAGCTCCCTTTCTTATCAGTCAACTTCTTCTTTAGGATTCAAAGCAAAGTCTTATTGGTTGTCTCGACCTATGCATCAGCATGTAAATGACCCAGGGAGGAGTATTTGAACTTGATTCCCAATTGTGCGCACCAGTCACAATAGTGACTTGAATCAAACTTCCTCATGCCAAATATGCATACTAGTTGTCCGAGATTATGATTTAGGGAATGCCAAATCTGCCAACAATGGCCTTCCACAAGATCCTGGTAATGTTGTTTGTCGTGATGGTTGTTGGAGCTTTTACCTCCACCCACTCAGTGAAGTAATCTACAGCAACGACCATGAACCTTACACACCTCTTACTCGAGGGCAATGGGCTGACTAGATTGATTCTCATTGCACGAATGACCAAGGTGACATTATTGACGTCAATTCCTCTTGTGGGCAATGAAGTACCCAGGCATATAAGTGGCATTTCAGGCATTTCTTGATAAATTTTTCTGCATCTTTGAGGGCATGCGACCAGTAGTATCTCACTCTCACTACCTTTCAGGCTAATGCTCTCCTGTCAAAATGATTCCTGCATACCCTTTTGTGTATTTTGGCTAGTATGAATTGGGCTTTTTCCAGCGAGACACACCTCAAGAAGGGTGTTGAGATGCAAGAACTTGTGCAATTGGTACTCCACAACTCCAAAGATGATACTCATTCTGATATAAAGTAAACATTTCTCGCAATAGCAAAGACTTTCTATAATGCAGCTTATTGTGATCATGGGACCATCAACTTCCATATTTCCAAAGTGCTGTTTGACAGAGTAGTTTGAGTCTTTTGTACGTGTATATTGATTCTGTCATTTATGTTGAGGAAGAGAAGATTTTTGAAGAAATCTTGAAAAGAAAGAAAATACTTCGAGTAGTGCTCAGTCACTACTTGTATATATATATTATATGACAAGCAATTTAAACTTTTACAAAACTTTGTGAATCATTCTAAGTTTATGAAGATAATAGTTTGTATGCCAAAAGATTAAACTATATTATAGATGTTTTGAAGCAATTTGAACTACTATTTGGATAGCTTGTGAATCATTCTAAACTACTTTCCATATAGAGCTTCAACAACAAGAAAGATGATTGTTTTATCTTCTACAAGTTTTCAATAGGCAAAACTTCCTTGTCTTTACTTAGCGGTACTAAAAATATACAATGGTAGACTAAGGGGATGTTTGGAAATAATTTTGGTCTCATCTCATCTCATCTCATATCATACCATATTATTCCTTACCAAACATCACTCAAACACAAACAATTTCAAATTAATTATTACAATTTTTTCAAACTATCATATAAAAAAAAATTAAACTTTTTTAAATTTCAAAATAAAAATTACATTAAAAAATTATATTCTAGTAATATTTTAACTTTATAATATTTTTTATTCAACTTTTTCTCACTCCTTTTCCAAAACCCCATAAAACATTAATTCACACTATCTTATTACTATTCACAAATCATCTTAATACTATTTACAAAATTTTCATCTCATTTTATTCCCCAAACACCCCTTGACTGTTTCAATGTTGATTCTTGAATCCTCTCACGAATAAATGAGGAGAAAAAATGCTTGTTGGAAGTCTAAACTCTTGTCTAGTGGAAGAAGGTTAGTGTCGGTGAAACATGTACGTTCAAGTATGCCCCTTCAAATTGAATCGAAAAAGTGGTTCGATTCAGCTAATTCAAATTGAATCATTAAGAAACCAAACCAATTTTAGTTAACTTTTTGAATCATTCTTGAACTACCTCAATTAATCAATTCAGGCTGATTTGAACCGATTCAAAACTGTATTTATTTTTATGTTTTCTAACAATTGAGTTTTATTTTTTTTTAATTTCTTGTACAAAAATATGATAGAATTAAACATATATTAACTTTTTTTATCATTGTATTCAATAAGAATTGCAGAAAAATCAAAAGATAAACATGTAGTTATTTATTTTCTTTACTTGAACAAAACAATTTGGAGATGAATGAGTATTTTAAATTAAATTTGAAGAAATTCTATTTGATGGTCTTTACACTACACACTAATATAATTTGATTTAAAAGATAAATTTTAAAATTTAAATGTTACAAATTAAATTATACCATATGGATGGTGTGTGGTGTAAAGGTGATTTTCAAATAACAATACTCTTAAATTTGTGGTTGTAAATAAAATACGACATTTTCCATGTACTTATAACTCAATAGTCTTTATCTTCTTCATATATGAGGTAAAAAATGTGACAATTGAGGTTATATACATAAATTACATATTTATAGTTAATACATAAATTACGTATTTATTGAAACTATTTAGATTCATATCATATTTTTATTGAAATTGATCAATGAATTTATATTTTATACTCTTTTTTACATGATATAATATGTTTGAATTGCATTATATATGATTTTTTATATTTTTTTATCAACATTGAAATAACTGGTTCAAAATTTTCATGAAATACATGATTCAATTTGTTGAATTGCTTGATTCATTAAATCGGTCCTTACTCGATTCCAAACCTGATTCTGATTTTTCAAGCCTTGTTCCAATGTTATCCACCTTAGATGTTCCTTGTTGGGTTTTAAAGGAGCTAAGAATCCAAGAGGTGGTGTAGCGATCCAAGAGCAAACTGAATGAATTGAACGTTATGGGTTAAATTCACACTCTTAGAATTATTGGACTATGAAAATTTCTCCTTGAATTATTTGGAGTGTACTTGCAGGAAATTCCTTATTAAAGGCCTGCATATTTTTTAGGAGAAATACTTAATAGCAAAGCATCTGCATGTGGAATCTTCCTCATGGATTGATTCTGGTTTATGAAAGTCATTGATCTCTATTAAAAGACACCATCCAAGCTGGTAGAGCATGGATTGTAAAGGAAGGAAACATAAGTTTAAGTTTTTGGTATGATGATGGGTTAAGTATTGGTATTTTGGCTAAGAAGGTTTTTGTCACACTGAATCATAACCTTTTACTTTATGAGCATCTTTAACAGGATGGAAATTTGGATAGATTGCAATCTCTTATTGAAAGACTGCATATCTTTTAGGAGAAATACTTAAAAGCAAAGCATCTGCATGTGGAATCTTCCTCATGGATTGACTACTTGGGTCCATCCGAACAGTCCAGGGCCACTTGGAAATTGTTCGACTGGTACGTAAATCTTCAAGTCTATTTTTCATAAAGAAAAATCTATTTGTAGGCATGAAGGGGGAAGGCCCTGTGCACACCAGCCACAGTGGCAAAATGGACGACGTTGTTTTCTAAAAAAGGAACGGTGCGTTTTCGTATATTGGGTTCCCCTCTAGCAGATTTCTTCCTCCTCCCCTCAAGATCGACATTCCCCTTCCTCTTTCACTCGATGAAACCAAATCCTAACCACTCTCTCTGACTTCTGCCACCTCCCCTCAAGATTGGCGTTCCCCTCTACCTGTACTCATGTGGGATTGGTCGAACAAGGACATAGATATTATTATCTGATGCAAGATCTTCATAAAATTGAACCCAGCTTCACTACAAGAGATAGGACTTTTCCCAGCAAAAAAATTCGCTGGGAAAAATGACAAAATCACTGCCTATGATCTTTCCCAGCGATTTATAAATCACTGGACATTCGCCGGTATTAAACCTCTGCTTCTAATCTACTGCAACGGAAGACAAAAATCGCTAGCATAGAGATTCATTTCCGACGATTTTTTTTCGCCTCTAATAACACATATATCGCCGCAATTGCTATATACGATTCAGTTACCAATCGCTGGGAAAGCTTATTTCCGGCGATTTTTATGCGTTGCTAAAAGGGGAAAAATTGCCGGAAATATTTCTTGCCAGCGTTTACAAAAAATCACTAGAAATAATCAAACGGATGTGTAAATCCAATTGCGGAGCTTTTAATTCGCCGGGATTGAGTTTTGGTTCTATTGCAGTGATCATAAAGCGCTGGCAACTTATCCAATGCGGCGATTATGACATCGCCGATATTGAATTTCTGGTTACTTAATTCAATTGCAGCGAGTATAAAATCGCTGGAATTGGTGAATACCGGCAATTTAAAATCGCCGCAATTGAGTGATCCATTTTTAAAATTTAATTGCGGCGAAAAATAAACGCCGTGAAAAACGAATTTTAATAACCAACTCAGTGTGCTTACTGGGCCTCGTTTTTTGTTCCTAAAAACAACATCCAACTAACTTTTGCTTCATTCATTCAAATTGAATATTGAAAACATATTTAGCAAATAAAATCTATCATATCATCCAATACAAATAAAATTCCATCAACTCATCTCACTTAAATATGTATTTATACACTGAGGTGGTGCATTATATTCTCATATCAAATACAACCTGAGCTAGAGATTAAATAATAGATAAACATCACTGTTATAACATTGTTTAACTCTACTATATAAACATCAATCTGAACCACTACATACCAAGTTCCACAACTCTATTTAAGTGGGACCGTTCATCAGCATTGGCACCCACAATTCTACATATCGTCTTTCATCAAGAAAGGTGGCAAACACCATCGATATATATCTCATGTTGCTGCCCATACACCTCATCCGTGTATTTGACAATATCAACAGACTGCACAACATTAAGAAAAACTAATAAATTCAGTTATATGAAAAGAATAGGTTTAATAACCATGTTTAGAAGAAAAACCAATGAACCCAAAAAAAAAACTGTTTAGCTTATAAAGATAAACGCAGAGTAAATGTCCTTTAATACCGTTGCACAAAGATAACGCGGAGTAAAAAAATAAGGTTATATATCCTTTTTCTTTGTACTTATTTCAGTGGCAGTTTTTATGGTTTTAGTTGAGAAAATACATAAAGCAAGTGTTTGGAAATTACTAAAGGACTTCAAAATTTAATTAATAAGAATTAGTAACTTAGTTGTATAAATTATTTTTCCTTTAATAAATTTTAACTTTAAACAAGAGATTTATGTGTCTGTAATAGCACAAATAGCCTAGTACAACTTTATTCTTAAAAGTATATGTTTACAGATCATATACAAAGATAAATGTTTGGTTGATCACAAACAAAAATTACAAACAGTTGTCATACAAACTGAAATACATACCTACTTATATATAAATAGTTTGGTGTGATCAATTAATTAATTGTAACGCTTTTTATATTTTAAGATAAATTAATCTTGAGCATGCAGATAATCAATTAGTGGCCTGAAAATCATAAGCAGATCATTTCTCTTTTCAACATTCCCTAGCTAGCTAGCTTCTCCCAGCCAAAGAATAAAAAGATGGTGGTACTGGTGGATACCTTAAGGCCAGTCAATTCTATATTTCCATGGAATTTTTCAAAACAAGTTTTCAAGCTATTTGAATATATATATATATATATATATATATATATATATATATTTATAGCACTCGAATTGTAGAGGTTAATTATGCCTCAATATTTAGTACAATCATCTCGATAGCTTTAGCTATTGACAAGTATTATAGCACTTGAAAAACCAGAGGAATCTTTTTTCTTCTCAGCTGTTTAATTGACTAGTACTAGAAAGAACTTGAGTTCCCCAACTAGCAAGAACATAGATATATATATATATATATATATATATATATATATATATATGTATAATATTCATGTATAAAATGTAAGATTAAATGGAGTTGGAAGACACCATGACAGAAACAGTACAGAAAAATTCAGAACTTGAAACAAGTGTGTTGTTATTGTCTTTTGGCTGATGTATGAGAACTAATAGATGGAAAATGGAGTCTCATACTAACCTGAAATATATCTTCTTCCAAATGAAATTTAAACCGAGGTTCCAGCCTTATAGAGTGAAGAAGATATAAACTGAAAATGAAGGAAAATAAGTGTTGTAGCACATGGAGCAAACCAGAAAATTGTTAGAACTTGTGACAGCTTTCTCAACTCTAACCTATGGTTCATATGAATGATTAAACATAACCGGCAGACACAAATTTCATAAAAGAGAGCATTTTCTGTTGTACTTTCGGTTTGCACAAATACTTGACTGTGGGAGTGAAAGGAAGCAATTATCAATTGAGATTGGGGCTTAGCAAACTTCCAAAAGTCAAAATACATTGGTTGTAATGGCTGGAGATGAAGAGATCTCTTCATATCAAGAAGAAAGGTGCAGTTGAAAAATAGGCCTAGATTCCTCCAGTGTTTCCCCAACAGCCCATCAAGAACTTCAAACCACTGCAAACAATTAAGTGAGAAAAGCTGGAAATTACACAAGAAGGGAAAATTTTGGTCTGCTGGCATTATAAACAGAAAATGATATGATCATGTGTTCTTAATTTCACATCTGGCTAGCTACCTGCATAATAATTGTAAACTCAACTACATTTTACACTTCACACAATAGCTATGTAATCTTAGTTTAGAATCAAGATAAGGCCCATGAGTCACTTGGAAGTCTCAATAATAAGTTCATTTAAGGGAACACGGGTAAAACGAAAACTAACTTTACCTAGTATTTACACTTCAGTCAGTTATTTACAAATGGCTAGATGAAAACTGATTTTGACAAGAAGTTTATTATGTATGTCTCGATTTTTCAGTCATGTCACAAAATGATAAATGTTACTAAATTGAATTTACATAGGAAAGGGAAAGAAAAGGGGCTGATTAGAGGCTATAAATTGGAATGCTAAGCTTGAAAGCAAACTTTTTCTTCACAAGTTGGACAACTAACAGCTTGTGCATTTTCATGTTTTCAAATCTTCGCAATTAAGATGTCACAAATAAGTGTAGTACATTGTGAGTAGCTCCCTATGGCTAACATCCAAATTATTGGCCTTGATCCCCTTCGATCCCCTCTCTAAAATAATTAACATTAAAAATTCATTGAACATGTCCCATCTAAGAAGTTTTAAGAACTAATAAGTAGTACTCGAGAGCCTTTCTTCACAATATCGTAAATATATAAGTGAGAAGTAAAACTATGGTTTTGGTAAAATCTTCAATTAGCATCTATATATTAATTTTTCTTTTGAGGTCAGAAGTAAAATAAAGTGGAAGGCATTGCCATAATAAACAAGTTAACTTTGTATAGTTTAAGAATATATAGCCAAAAGAAAAACAAAAGTTCAACAAAAAATAAAACCAAGTAAAGAGTAAATATAAGGTAAAAAAAAAATAGAGATAAAAAGTGAAACTTAACCATCAAAAGTATGGATAATCAACTTCCTACAAATTCACATGCCTAAAGAGAATAAAAATAAAGTAGCCTCAAGTGGTGAACTGAAAATGCTGCAGTGAAAAGCTAAAAAGTTCACTACTTTGCCACTGGTAATTGACATATGCAGTTTCATTGAATATAAAGCAACTAATATATGGTAATTGACACATGCAGTTTCAAATTAATGCAACAAGTTTACATGACTAAAGCAGAGTTAAGCCAATAGCAGAGACCATTCTCACTGCAACCATTCAGTAGAAGCAATGGGAATACATCACTCCTTGATGTCTATGAATATTGGACATTTTCCTAATTAGCTGGTTTGGTACTATAAACACGTTTCGATTAGTTGATCATAATACAAGAAATTTAACCATCAAAAGTATGGATATTTACTAATGAGCAAATACACACGAGGATATTTACTAATGAGCAAATAGAAACACTGTCATAAAAAAGAAAAGCAGGATGTCATATTCTTGTCGTGCCTTGATGGGTGGGATTGTGTGTTTTTAACATTTTTCAGATTTTCATGTCCCCAATAGCATGCCATATTTGAAATCCTTGCACATGTTTGTAGTATATAGGGTAGATAAAGTATGAACTGTAACTTTAACATTATGAACAAGTGAGCTTAAAATAGATGAATTATGCTGCTATATATCAACAAGAAGAGGATCAAAGACTGATCCCCTCGCTAGTTTGTTTATGGATTTGTTTATAAACACAGATATAAACAAACCCATAAACAAACTAGACCACACAGATATAAACACAAAAACTAATCCAAACGGAACTAAAACAAGAAATCAAGCAAATATAACAGGAATGAAAAGAACCCATAAATGTGAAAACATAAGGCAATATCAGGGGTGGTTGTGGTGGTCGCTTGGCATGGAGTGGTAGCTCGGGAGGAGCACGGTGGCGCTGGCGAGACATGGTGGCCGTGGGCTGCGAACAGAGCAAGGGAGAGAATGAGGGCCTCGGACTGAGAACTGGGCTAGGCGTGGAGGAGAAGATGGATCCAACGGAGAACTGGCGACGGCGTCGATGTGTGGGTGGTGGTGAACGGCGCCCCTAGCGGCTGCGCTATAGAGAAATCCGAGAGAGAGAGGGGTGAGGCGCCAGATTCGGGGAGGCAAGAGATCCGACGGGGCCTGGGGGAGAAGGAGGGGGTGGCCGTCGAGGTGAGGTGGCAGTGGCGTGGTGGGGTTGCTGGCGACGAGCTGTGCGCGGCGGCGTGGGTTGAGGGAGAAGAGGGTGGGGGAGGCAGAGCGGGGGAGGGAAATAAATGAGGGGAAATCGTAAAGCGGGGGGGGAGGAAAAGAAATGAGGGAAATCGTAAGGTGGGTGGTTTAAATTTAATTTAGCAATTCCGACGCTTTGTTTTCGCCGCTAATAACTTTTCATTTACACAAAATGCTCTTACAGCGACAATATTGGCAGTAAATTCTATCAGAGAAATCGCCGAAAATTCTCTCTATTTGTGGAATTTCTTTCGCAACGATATTAAAATCGTTGCAAAATGTGTGAATTTTCTGAAAGGTTATTGCAGCGCTTTTTATTCGCTGCAAAACTAGCTATTGTGGCGATTTTACAATTCGCCGAAATGAAAACACCGCTACAGTTACAAATATTATTTGCGACGATACTAACGCGCCACAAAAGATCAAATTGTCGCCGCAAATAAGTAAACAGTAATTTCAGCATCAGTTTTTTTTAACCTTGCTTTGTATTTCTGCAGCGATACAAAAATCGCCGCAAATAAGGCTTAATTGCAGCGATTTTTCTCCCGGCAATCATAAAATCGCTGAAAAAGGCCATATTTCTTGTAGTGCTTAAGCCATATGTGTTGAACGATTGTGCTCAAGTTTTTCTTGTTATTTCATTGTTCTATTTGACTACTGATGAAATTATTTTCTTACATGTTTCTAATTCTCTTTTGGAAAGAAACCATGTGATAAAAATGTAGCAAGGTTTCTCAAATGATCATCAACCTCTGACCATGGGGAGCTCAAGATGTATGCATCGGTTTTACCCAATTTCCACTTCCTCAAGTTGATTTTTGATACGTCCAGGTTTGGCTCTATCAATGGCAATTCCAACCCTCTGTAATGAATCCCATCTGCTTCTCTTTCTCCTAATGTACCTCTCCCCTCTTGGGTGAGAAACTCGGCCTTGATTTTTCCATTTGGAAGTGAAAGCCGGGCTTGATGTTCGTCCAAATTGATGGGGGTCAAGACTTTTTGGATCACAAGCTTGATGTCGCAACCAAGCTCCATCACGATTTTGTTCATCAACTGTGCCGGCATGTCGAGTACTGGTGGATCTGACATCCATTGATTGTAGTTCATCTTCAGCCTCTTCCTTTTGGATTTCCTGGATTCTTCTTCTCCTTCTTTATGCAGGTAGTTATTAACGTTTACAGCTGAGATATTATTACATTCAAACGGCCTCCAACATTTCTTTGGTGGAAGAATTCTCAAGACCTTCTCAAAGTTGTTAGCTTCAAAAGTCCATGTTCGATGTTGTTTATGAGTTTTTTTTTTAATTAAGAGAGACAAAAACAAGAGAGAATCGAAATGTCTTGTATTTTCCCTTTCTTCTCCCTCTGTTTTACTTTCTTCTTTTTTAAAATAAGTGTTGACGTGCCACGCCACGAGGGTCGCGCATGATACATTTCTACCTATATGTAGCAGAACTGTTTCCTAAAACTTAAAATTCGAACCTTAAACTTTCCGCTGAGATTAAAAAATCTATTTTTTCCCTTTCAAGAATTTAGTGTAAAAAAATTTCTCCCCACTTAAGCCCCCTTCAACTTCTAATTGCTTGTTCTAATTTTCTCACCTTTTACAAATCTCAACTTCAAGCTTGTTCTAATTTTCTCAACTTCAAGCTGGTTCTAATTTTCACCTTTTCCAAATTTAAACTTCTTGCTTGTTCCAAATCTCGACTACTTGGGTCCATCCTCTCGAGTTTTGGGACCTCTTTCCACTTTATTTCCCTTCAAAGCAAGATTCGGACATCGTCACATTAGCACGGTATCACCCTTGTGGAAGTTCCAGCAATACTGTTGATAAGGTTTCTTCGGTGTATTAAAAGAAAGTCAAGTCGAAAAAATAAAATAAAAGAATATAAAATATAAATCTATTGACTAGTTTCAATAAAAATATTATATGAATTTAAATAGTTTCAATATAAATGCAATTTACGTATTTAACCTCAAGTGTCAGACATTTCTTGCCTCATATACGAAGAAAATAAAAACCAGTAAGTTATAAACACACACAAATGTTGTATTTTATGCACTACCACAAATTTAGTAAAAACACTAATTCATCTCCTAATTTCTTTGTTCAACTACATAAAATAAAGAACTACATGTTTTATGTTTTAATTTTTCTACAATTCTTACTTAATACAATAATGAAAAAGTTAATATAAATTTAGATCTACCATATTTTGTATAAAAAAAAAAAAAAAGATCATTTGTTAGACAACTTAAAAATAAATAGAGTTTTTGAATCAATTGTAATCGGTTCAAATTGGTTTAAAATCAGTAAGAACCAACCTGACTGATTTAATTAGAATCAGCTTGAATTACCCTTTTTTTTCGAATCTTGCCTCCAAACATAAAAAATTAAATTAAATAATAAAAAACAATCTTTCCGGCACGTGAAAGAGGTAATAGCACAAAAGATTAAAAAACTCCAGTCATTATATTGGACAATCTTACCAGCAGATTTATGAAACCACATTTTGACATGAAATTCTAAAATCCGTCTACGATGCCTAACTTCCACATCTTCAAAAGCCGCAAGCACATGGTGATCAATATTATGGAATTTATCTGCAGAAACTCCATAGAAAGCTGGTCTAATCATACTCTAATTCATCAGGTGTTATAGGTCGTTTAAGGGGGATGATGGACTTTTTGTCGACATCCCGAGATAATGCTTTCCTCATATCTGAAAAATATGACAAATTGATCAAAGATAACAGACAAAGAAGTTTCAAGAATAAGAAATCACTGGAAAATTACTTGGATGTTGAAACTCACCTAACCCATCTTCCTCGCCTGAATAATAGCGTAGCACCCGTCTATAGATTATATAACCAAGCTGGGAGATGGGGGAAAAAGAAAAATTGAGGTGAGTGAGCATCATCTTGACACCTTGGTGAAAGGCATCATCACTGTCAGTGACTAATATATCAACCCCAGTTAATCCATTTGGGTCCAGACAAGCCACCTCTAACATGACCCATCAATATCAATCCAGGTTAATCCAGTTCCTCAAAGCAATAGAAAATAAGGGGTTAGGGGGAAAATTCAAGGGAAGTTATCTTCCTTTCTTTATCCTTTTCTTTTTTGTCCATTTGATGGTTACAAACTTCAATAATAGCAAGATGTATAGGATATCCAGCATAAAATTGTCACCGCATTGATCATCCTTTTGGCTAAAAATGTCACTGGAAAAATACTTTTAACTTAACATTTTCTCCAACTAGATCGTAATGTAAATGCACCAAAAATATTAGGGATGCCAGATGTGTAAGCAGTATCTGTGAATAAATGTTCAAGGAGGTTCTTTTGCAAAGGAAACCACATTTGCAAAGGAAACCACATAGAAAATGTCCTTCTCTGAATTCATCCTCAATGGCAAAGATATTGAGGTGATCCCATGAGATTCCTAAGTAAGTTCGGGTGCAAAGATTCTAATAACAACCAAGCAGGGACATTATACGCAATTAGAAGCAGATACAGAAAATGAAAGCATAACAATTACAAGCAGTGCTCCTTGCATATATAGCTGTGAAGATTTGGAAATCATTTTGAATAGACTGTCATATGGTGGTTATCAAAGAATGAAATATACGGTTTTTTTTTTTTTTTGAATTCTCAAAGAGTATCTAGTCCATTCACCCATGGTCTTCAAAAAGCTATTGTAAAGATTGAAACTTGCCCAAAATTATGTGGTTTGATGATTTTGCTTTTTCAAAAAATGTAATTTGATGCTACTCAAAAAACAACATGCTAGAGACAGGGAACCTTGTCCAGAACTAAAATATCAGAGAAAAATCCATGGTAAACTATGTTCTATTAATGTCAATTATAAACTTCCAACAGTTAAGCAAATACAAGTCCCCGAAGAGAGAAGCTCTCAAGATTGGAAAAAAGAACCACCACCAGCTGTCCTCCAGCAATCACCATCAGAAGGAGGAGCCAGAGCTCCTCCCTTCCTCCCCCACCTTGTCCAGCTCCTCCCTTCTTTCAATTTTTTTCCCTGCATTTTTTACATATTTTCTCTCTTGTAGGGTGCCTTCTTTCTTTCTCAAATCTGGTTCTCCCTAGTCCTCACTACACCCCACGCACCAATCACCCTTATTCCCCACACCGTGAGCTTCAAAATCCACCTACCACCATCCCTCCCCACACAGTCGATGTTGGCATCCATGGACACCATGTTATGCCGTCGCCGAAACACCAACTTTCCTTCTCAACCTTTACCACCTCCATCCACGTAGCATATCTGGTCAGGGTTTTTATTTAGTTTCTTGGTTTCTTTGTGTCAAGTTTTGGGAGCTTGATCCACCACTGCGACCGAGCTCTCTACACTTGTAACAACCTACTAGAAATTCAATAGTGGAATTTCTATAGACTTTAGGAACCTCATGAAAACTCCATAAGTTTTCAAAAATTGACCAATTACGTAGGTTTTAGTCTGTCAACATAGTTAGTGTTAGCACTCATTTTTTTTTATAAGTCAGTGTTAGCATAATGAGTGGTAACACTAGTAACAACAACACAGTCAGTGTTACCACTCATTATGGCACCAGAAGCGCGATTTTATTTATTTGAGATAATTAGAAGTGTTAGAATGCGATATAGTCTGCACCATTAGAGTCAGTTGATTATTTATGATTTTATGCTGCAATAAATTTTCAGTTTTCAGACAAAACGCTTGTTCGAAAACGTCTTTTGTTTATTTAGAGGCATTTCGGGGTTGAATTTTGATAAACGAATTGCACAATTAATTTAGTGTATGTTTAGGATTTTTCAGTGCAAAATTTATTTGTAACTTTTTCGAAGTGAATAGTAACCTCAATAGTATTGGACCCTTGGAACTAAGAGGAACAATGAGATGAATTGTAAAGGAAATCAAGATGTGAGATCATGCCACCTAAGCAAAACTCTATTCCATCCAACCATCCAAATTGTGCCAAACCAAATAGGGTTTCAACCCTAGTGAAACCCTAAATGGTTGGAATCCAATTAAAATCCCAAAAGCTTGGTTGAAACCAAAACCCTAAACGGTTTCCACAAACCCTAAAGTTGGCCTCCCAACCCCTTTTGATCCGATTTCTAGTATTGTATTTAATCACTTGATTAAATCACTTTAACATACTGTTAATTCCTCAAATTTTATCCAACCCTTTAAATCTTGAAAATTTGACTGTACCAAGAAAAATTGGATTTGGGCTTGAGAGTATCTCAAACCTTACCAAAACCTCTTTAAACCCCAAATGAAGCCCACTTGTTTAAGACCCACGAATTTTGGCCACCTTGGCAAAACTTTTTGAGAAAGTTTCCCCCCACCCACGGCAGCTCCAAATAGTCGCTTGATGTGAGAGGAAAATCGACCTCACCACCTCCCTGCTACACGACAGCAGCAGCAGCCAATTCCCACTCACTATTGGCACCTTTTTGTGACCTAATCATCATTCATCAAGGTGTCACTCAAGCCCATACTTCACTTTTCAGAAGTGTATTAGGCGTGCAAGTCATCCTTTTACTCACTTTACCCATTTTCATTTCCTTTCTTGGAGAGAACACTTAAAAGCTCTCTAGGGCAATTTTCTGAACCTTTTTGCATGCCTTTTTTTAAACCCTTGTAATTATTTTCTCATGATAATTTTTTCATGAAAGTTGTTCGTCTATGAATCTAGTTTTTGTGGGTACCTATGTTGTTTGATTTCATGGTCATTTGATTGGTCAAAAGTTATTTTAACCATAGAAAGGTCAATCTAGGCGATATTCTAGATAATGCGTTGTATTTTAGAGTTTTTGACCAAACTAATGGACAAATCTTGGTCTGAAGTTTTTATGAAGTGTTGTCAACATGTTTATATGACCGTTTGTTGGAGATTAGTTGCATGATTACACTTTTTGATGAAATATTTTCTTAGATCTAAAAGGTTAGAGACTGGAAGAGGAAAAATAGTTTCTGTTTTAAGAAAATTTGGATCTTTTGTGGTCTATTCTTACTCTAATGGCTTTGATAAATTTATTTGATGATACTAAGCCTTTGATCTACATGTTAGGCTGTTAGTTTGAAGATTTTTTGTGATAGTTTCAAATATATGAATTTTTAGGCAAGAGAATACTCAATTAGGTCAAAAGTTTGATTTTTTGGCTAGATCCATATTTTGGTTTACTTTTAGTCATGTGATTTTAAGTTTAATGCTTGAATCTACTTTAAGACATTTTTAAACTATATGATGTTTTGGTTCGAAGATCTCATTATGGTATGCCTTGGATCAAGTGTTTGATCAAAGCAAAGTTGAGAAAAAAAAATTATGTTTTTGACTAAGTGTTAGAGCCGAGCACTTCAATTGAGATTTTGTGATTTTTGGTGACTTTTATATGTTGATTCAAGTATAACTCTTAGGAATGTGATATGAACATGTTAGAAAAGAGTATTGGATTTTTGGAGTTCCTGGAAATGTTTTGAAATAGGTCAAACCTTGAGATTCAAGAGTTTGTATTTTAGTTAAAAAGTTTGGATCTTTTTACTGAAAAGTTGTCTATGAGAAGTATATTTTTGTTGGATGTTTTAAACATGTTTTTAAAATTAGGATATGAGGATCTTTGTTGCAATATTTCGGATTGATCATAAGTTTTGGAATTGGAAGAAATTACAACAAAAATCAAGAGATATGGCCTTTGGAAGTTTCGGTCCTATGATATTTTTCATAGTTGTGTTTGGTTTTAATTTTTTCTAAGTTGATATTTAAGTTTAGAACAAAATTTACATAAAGAATGTAAATTATGGTATTTTTTGAATTATGATGTGAAATCATTAAGTTAGAGATAAAATGATCATTTTCCTACTTGTAGAGGGTAAAATGTTAATTTTACTCTAAGTTAGCATTTTTCATGTTTCTAATTGTTAGTGATAAAGTTTTTAACTTTTAGAACAAAATTTTCATTTTTCTTAAGTTTCTCGTATTTCGTGTTTAATCTCCATAATGCGACGATCACTGTAAGTTACTATCAAATTGTTGTGTATGTGTGATGAGTAAGGGAACTACAATTTATGTATGTATGTTATCTTATACGCCATACTATGCCATGTCACTTCATGATTATCTATTACATAACTTATCCTATCACGTATTGCTATTTGTTACAAGTATATCATGTTACGTAATGCTATCCATTACATGTAAGTCATGTCACATAATATTTTTTATTACATTTTATGCCATGTTATAAAATGTTTTATGTTACATGTTATCTCATATACGAAATGTTGTCTGTTACATGTTATGTCATACTACGAAATATTTTCTATCTCATAGTATGTCATATCTTTCTTCTCACGTTCATGTCATGTTACGTTACATTAGGGCTTCTATCCTTTCATTTCATGTCACGTTTTGTCTCAAGTACAGTTTGTGTATCTCGGGAACCTTTCAATTCATGTCAAATTTGTTTACATCTATCACGATCCTAAGTGTTATAATGGAGTAATATCCTAGTGGAACTCCTTTGCTCACACTGTAGTGTCTAAACTAGTGTGAAAGTCCTTGGGTTGACAAGGTAAAGATCAACGAGCTGCAAATGAGACATAATTAACTGGTCACCGGAGCGCAGCAGGCACTAACACTGATGGTACCACCCAAATTTCAATTTCATGTTATACGTACTCGTGGGGGTAGATACCTGACACGGGATACGCACAGTATATGTCCATAGCAAGTGCAAATACCTGTGAACTAGCACGTATGTTAACGCACTCACAGCTGGTGCAAATACCTATGTTGTGATGTTGTAATCTGTAGGAACACACAGCTCAAGGGACCCGTGTAGCACCCATATGGTCACTTTTATTTATTATGCTTATTCAACAAGATTCCAAGTTCATGTATTTCACGTTCATGCTATTGATATATATAATATTGATATATATATATCAATAGGAGTAACCAAGTACACTGAACGTATACAAAAAAAAAACACCTAGCCCATACAAGAAATCCCATAATGACTCAAAAACCAATGAAAACCTACCCAAAATACACCAAACCCGAATTGGAAAACTATCATAACACCTCCCTGACCCATCCCCTAGATTCCATAAAACTAATCCTCAACCCGAACATCACAAAGCCCTCCCTTTAGCCTTCCCTTGACTTGAGATACCTCTCTTAACATCGTAGTTGATTGCCCATGAAAGATTCTTTAATTCCCTACTTTTCTTAAACTTAGATTTAGTTTCAAGCACATGACTCGCCTCGATTGTAGTGAGTAGTGTTTTAAATTAGTCTTCATATTCTCCCTGTTCTCCATATGAAAGTCCCAGGGTTTGTAAGAACCCATTATCTTTACTCAAAATCCAATCCGATATTGAACCCGCTATATCATTAATCGGATGAAAAGAAACCAGGAGAACGACATTATCCCCAGCCACAGTACCCGACTGCACTCTCGACTCTAAACCTTCCCCCACACTAGGCACCAATGACAAGTCTAAACCTTCCCCCACACAAGGCACCAATGACAAATCGCCACGAAATGGTTACTCGACATTTATATGGTTGTTGTCCCCTCCATCTGTTACCATTACAGATTCCTCCCCTCTATCAACATTGTGTGTATTTGCTCCACCCTCGACGATCCTTGCCGTGCCACTCTGTTTGACCTACTGCTTCCTCAAGCGGGGAGCACTACCTTCTGTTGCTCCGTTTGCATCTTCTAAAGAGGCTCGACTATTTCTTCCAAAATACTTGAGACCTTGGAGGGACCCCTGTTTTCAACTACAAATGAACCCTGGACAAAAGGACCAACTTTATCTACAACTAATGCCTAAGACCCTACCGCTCCCTCATAAGGTATAGTGACATTGGCATGAACAAAGATACCAGCGTCTAACGACCCTATCGTTGACACACTCTTTGCCTGCACACTTTCTGGCACACTTGTACCCACGACTAGGTCCAGCCCCTTATCCACTTTAATCATTAGATCTCTTACATAATCCATAACTCCCTTCAATTGAGATTTGACATCCCACAAGACTCCCTCCAACTCTCCCAATGTTACCTGAAGTCTTTTGTCTCCTACAAGTGCACTGCCCTTTCTTTCTACCGTTGAGCTAATCTCGGCCTGACTACCCGCCAGTGACCTCAACACTGCTGCGTAAGAAGCACCTTTGACTGAGGAAGGCCTTCCCGCTGTTTTTTATCAACAAACTCCCCACTTCTAGAAGTGGCTTTGCATTCAGTGACACTTAGAATGGACTGCAGAAAGCCTTTCCATCCAATGTCATTTGCGCCCTCCGGAATCACCAACAAACATTTCCTCCTTCCATTTCGAAATTCTGAGAGCTGTTTCCCTTGCATTAACATGGTTGAATGCTAAAAATTCCATTAACCATCCTTAGCTCTCTGAAGAAACCTTCATAGTAGTTAAGTTCTAAACAATCCTCAATCCCCTTAGCCACCCACGAAACTGTCGTCCCCCCTAGATACATGAACTTAGCTATCCTTTTGCTATGTTCAAAAACACGAAAAATATTTCCTCCCTCTTTCGTAAAAACGAAAGTTTTTTATTCAACTTTCAACCACCTCTCACCTTCCAACTGGGACGAAACTGCATCGTGCTTTGTCGTTATTGTCAAAATCCACTGTCAAAACACCACTACTCCCTACTGTCCCCGCTTCATCCTCTTAAGGAAAAAGAAAATAGATCTGAAGAAGGCCTTGAGATAACGGATTTCTTGCAAAAAAATCCCTGAGTTAACAGAGAAAACTACTAGTCGCCGGAGGAAACAACGTCAGAGGCCCACAAAGTGGTCGCCGAAGTCCGTCAAAATAGTCTGTAGCGGTGGCTAGTGGAAAGGCTCAAATCACAGTTTGCCGGAGGAGGTAACGGAAGAGTAGCAGAAAAATCCCAATTGTTGGAGAAGGACCAACGTCGGAGGCCACACAAAGAAGTCGTCTAGGTCAGTCGATCAAATCTGTGACGGATTCAAAGTGCACGACAACCGACGCTGGAAAAGAAGAACACAGAAAGAGTTTGCCGATGAGGAAACCGACGCCAACGGCCCTCAGCAAGGATGCCAGGGCCTGTCGGCCTCGTCTATGACTGCGGTGTCCCTCTCCAATCGATGGTGGGTGGGGGGTGGCAACAGGAAAGGAGGGTTAGGGTTTCTCTCAAATCACTATTCACACACGAGGTTAGGGCTTCGTACAGAGAGGAAAATTGATCACTGTTCACACACGAGGCTAGAAGCTGGATGAGTATATATCTTTAGTGAGTTTATGTCATGTTACACGTCAAGTTATTTTATGTTTGCTTATGACTTTGATTATGCATTCATGCCTTTACTCTCATGCATGCATCATTAATCTGTGTGGAAGTTCTCTGTTAACTTGCTAAAATTCGTATTCAAATTTCACCATAGTAATCCCAACTACCATTACCCCTGAATGGTAGGAGATGTGTCAAGAACAGGAGAAGGAGCGGAGCCAGGAGATTGATTAGGCGGCGCCGACGCAACACAAAACTTGTGGCCTCCTTAGTTATATTTTTGGATAGTATTATGGCATCGTTGGTCAAGTTACGCGAGTTGCTATACGAACTAGCCCAGTAATTATATTTTTGGTGATGTAATTATGGAGCTCGATTTCCCATGCTTTTGAGATTACAGTCTTCCGAGACTCGTACTATAATCATGGATGTTTATCCTTTCAGTATGTATGAATCATGTTTTAAGTATTTGGGATTTCTTTAGTTTGGTGCATAGTATTGCTCAAAAAAAATTATTTGTTGCGAATATTGCATCCTGCTAGATGCATGTTAGGAACATTGCATCTTTATCTATCATGAACGAGAGTAGGTAACCTTCTGTTGCATGTCTCAACACTTCAGATCTCCATCTGATCCCAAGCAAAATCTGGGAGTGTCTCACTCGCTTTCCAAGGGTACATACTCTTGCCAGGAAGTGGTTTTACCCACCCACCTATCTCTAAGAATGCAAAGGATATGGGATTGAAGATATTCAACCAGCACCCTAAGACAGTTAGTGTAATATCTTGGATTATTTGATTGTGTATAGGAAGGTAGTAAATGACATCTCAAATTGCTTGGGAATGAGAAGTTCAAACTCTTTATAATGATTCCATGGGGGCTTCAACTGTAATCTTGACTAATTCTTTTAGAGATGGCCCCAGATGTGGCTTGAGCCTTCCATGGGTCATTACAAATGATATCAAGGGTAATCACAATCAGAAGTGTGAGACTTAAATGCGCCACCTATGACGGACTTGGCCTGATAGGATGTTGCGGACATAAGGAGTGAGAGACTATAAACCCTGGATCGTGTGATTGTATAGAAAGGCAGTGAATAAGTACATTAGTTAGGAAGGAAATGTTCAAGCCCTTTATAATGATTCCAGGGTGTTCTAATTGTACCCTTGACTAGTTCTTTTGGAATATGAACTCAAATGTTGCTGTAGCCATGAGCATTCTCCCGCAATAGGAATCTTAAAGCAACCCAATCAATGGATTGCTCCAACAATTGCCTTTGTGAAGACCACTTATGGGACCAGAAAATTTATTTGATCCATTTTCCCAATTTGTTATTTTAGTTTCTTGCACTATCTGTTATTTTGAGGTGTTTGTTTGGGCCCCCAGCCCCTTGTATATTTCTCTTCCTATTAGGGTGGGTTTGGATGTTGAAGTGAGTTGAGTTGAGTTGAGTTGAGATGATAAAATATTGTTAGAATATTATTTTTTAATATTAAAGTTGTTTTGGGATTTGAAAAAGTTAAATTGTTTATTATATTTTGTATTGGGATTTGAAAAAGGTGTAATGATGAGTTGAGATGAGTTGAGATGAGTTGGGATGAGTTGGGGATCCAAACACACCCTTAGTTTTATTTTGCCCCAGAAGAGACAATTTATTTCCAATTAACATTGTATGAACATAATAATTCCCTAAAAATGAAAAGGAAAGAGATACATCCTCAACATGCTAAAGTTACGATAGCATGGTTGAAGTTCTAAACAATTGAAAGACAGAGATATGTCTGATTAAAATTGATTCCAAAAGTTTAGGATGTTTTCTTGCAAGTAAAAGAATTGGAACTCACAACATTGAGAGGTCAAAACATTGTATAGTTGACACGAAGGGGAATTTCAATTAATCATTAAAAAAGATGTGGCCTAATACCCGTAAAAAGTTAGATATATAGAACCCTATTCCTGTATTTTGCAACTCTCATAATAATTTTTAATGATGATAAACCCCGAAGACTCTGGAAACGCAATGTGTCTTTTACCTTATTAAACCCCAAAGCCATTTAATGCACCCACATCAGATGGATGAGGTAACATGGGCTTTTCACCAACTCTAAAAATAATCATAACAAAGCAACAAATTTGTCAAGTTGAAAAGAAGTAAAAGAAATATCACCTTCTCGTACATCTTTATTGCTGGTGTGTTTGAGGCTCTAACAAAAAGATCCACAAAGTAAGCTTTGTCACTGCCAGAAGAAAGTTCCTATTAGTATGTAAAAAGACCGGCTGAGTCCCCAAACTGAAGTAGCAAGTCTTCTGATCAAAGCGTCAAAATTACTCACCATATAGTGAATAAATGAGCAAAAATACAAGCAGAAAAGAGTTTCTACAAATATTTAATACAGAATGCTACATAGGTGACTCCAATTTAAACAGTTCAATTTAATAATAGAATACACATGACCAAATTATACAGTCAGCAAGAAATGAAAACTTTAGTTGCAAGGGGGAGGTACAAGCACAGAAGACAGATATCACGCCTCGTATAGATTTTAGAAAACAATCACCCTAAACATTTTCTGTTCACAAATTGGCAGCTCTGCATAGAAACCCCCACCCACACTTTTGACCCAGCCTAGGAAAAAGGGGGAAAATGACTTTTTTCTACGGAATATTAGTGACATTGGAAATGTGTTGTATGGATATCAGAGATCTCCATGACTACACAAGATCTACATGTTCTGCAAATCCCAGATTGATCAATAGAAACTTAAATTAGTCCCTTGAACTAAGAACTGATGTCTGCACTGTTTTCCATGAAATTAGATATTAATGTAATTTCCATACTGGCTGCTTTAGTGGTTCATGTCAAGCCAAAACTGGGGAAAACAATTCACATGGTCCTCCATATAATTCACAATAGAACATGAAAAACAGCTTGTCACTACAGAGTAACACTTAGGATATGTTTGGAGGATGAGATGAGAATTTTATGTTTTGTTTTAAAGTTTAAAATATTATTTTTTAGTTTTGAGATTTGAAAAAATTGAATTAGAATTTGAAAAAGTTATATTGGGATTTGAAAAAGTTGAATTATTTATTATATTTTGTATGGGGATTTGAAAAAGTGTAAAGATGAGATGAGATGAAGATGAAAATTTTGGGTGAAACATATTTTCCAAACATATCCTTAATCTCATCACTTCCCTTTGTAATCAAACTAAGACTTTATAGAGGGTAAATGCTGGCTGAGACTCCATTAGACCCATAATCTTCAAATACAATTTTTTTGATAAGTAATCTTCAAATATAATTTGGCAACCCCTAAGGGTTGGCTCAAGTGGTATGGGCCTTGATCTCAGTGGTATGATCCCTTTAGGTCTAAGGTTTGAAGTTTGAACCCTCTTGGGTGCAAAGAACTTCTTGGGGCCATCGGACTATGAGAATTGCCCCCTAAATTACCCGAGGTGCACTTGGGGGAAACTCTTTGCCAAGAGCTTGAGCACCCCTAGGATTAGTCAAGACTTTAGTTCTAGACACTCTGTGCCGAAATTGCTGCATATAGCAATAACAAAACCAAAATAGCCCCAACAACCATTCCTACAAGACTCATAATTCTAATCAATAAGACTTAACATCTTCGCAAGGAAATTTAAACAAAAAACAAAAGTATAAAAAGAAGTCTCAAACATTAAATAGAACTCAATCCCTCACACTAACCGCAAAAGCTTTTCCAGAAAGAACTTTTAGATCCTAGTTAAAAGATAATGCTACAAACTAAAATGATGCATTTCGCAGAATATCATCTTTTTTTTATTATCAATATTTTGGAAAATGCACTGCTCAAACCTCCAAATAAATGCTGGAAGAGGTATACAACACAAGCATGAATAAACCCAATACATACAAGTAAGCATATAAAACCTAGAAAATTAAGCTGCAAGTGGTGGTTGTGGCTTCACAATGCAAAACACGAGATAATATTCATTAATTCAGCCATAATACATAATTCATATGTTGGTTAATGCAACAATATTAACAGACAAAAAGTTGTTATTGCCACATTAAAGGGGCTATCCGAGCAAAGCAGATCACATAGAAAAGAAATACAATCTTTAAATCGGCATTTAGTTTTCATTCCATTAAGATTGAATCATACTATAGAATTCTAATATCAAATTTTTCATGATCATGAGAAAATACAAAATTAAACTGAAATCTGCCAAAATATGGAAATATGGAGAAATCAAAACAAGCTGCTTTGTTGAAAAAAGAATTCTACAGCAAAGACAGTTTGGGTCCTATTCAATGAGTTTTCTCTTACATCTTGTCACTGATCTCTTCCAGCAAGTTCATGAGTTTCTTGGCTAATTGCTGTCTTCGATATTCCGGAGCAACAGTTACTGCAGTTACATGACCATGCCAAGACTCCCCTTGCCCTTCAACCTTTCCCATAACTGCAGCATAAGCCAAACATCAACATATATGAAATCAATTTGGCATGCTTGATGTTAAAGTCTTAATAAGATTGCAAATGAAATTGGAAAAACCTTCCTGAGTGAACAGTTGCAACTAGCAAGCTATTTATCTCCCTGCATAGTCTAATACAGGAGCGGCTCAAGAGGGAGGCAGCTAAGGCAGCTGCCCTAGTGGGGCCCCACCCAAGATGAAGGCCCCTAGGAAGATAAATACTGCTGTTTACTTCACAAATGATAAAGTTTTTTGAAAAACAGCACTAATTAATAGGTGTAAGATTGCCACACATGATACCACATTCCTCTCCAAAAGCCTCATCTGGAAAAGTTTCTTTCTAAGTTTCAACATTGTTACAACTGAGAGTTTATGTATGCAATGAAATTATAAGTTTGAATTTGTGTTCTTGTTTTTTGATAAGTTACAATTTTATTGTGAAAATGTAACCCCTACAATCTTAATAAGGGTAGTTCAGGAATTTGTTAATTTTGTAAGTCCTACTTTTTTAATTAATTAATCAAACTTCCATTTTTATGGGCTTTAAAAAAGAGTTAGAAAGTTTTTAGGGCTTAGAGTTAAGGAGTAACAAGGTCCGAACCATATTCTATTAGAATTAACCTAAACAAGTTCAAGAAAACTTAGAGATGCTAGTCGAACGAGAACTTTTGCAAACATAATTTGAAAACAATTAGTATATAAAAAAAAAATAGATTATTTTTAAACACATACACTGCTTATAAGATATTGCTGAAAATATCAGTTAGCCGTACCAGTTTCTACTGATGAAAGAAGTTTTTCAAAAATAAAAATAATACAACCATATACACAATCAATTATGTTCAAGAAACATAGAGATTAAAAACATTGGCCATATTATCAATTGAAATGATCTAGTAGCAGAAATTAGATCACTGAATACAAAAATTAATTAGTACTGCATCTTAGAAAGCTACGTTTTAAATAATTTTTTTTATAATTTTATGTTTATTTGATAATTTATTTTGTTATAACGTAAAATCTAGAAGACCTCCTCTTAAATTTTTGGCTTAGCCACAATTTATATCGCGCCACCCCTGTTCTAATATAGTGTAAACTAAAGACTGTGTGCTCATATCCTAGTAGAGAAGGAAGATCAGTTTGAGCATCGAAAAATTATGCTATCAAAAAATACTTATCAAAGAATTCTTACCAAAAAAATTATTTAACAATTATTGAGAAATACTTATAAAAAAAAGCATCGAAAAATTATGCAAACAGTCTATTCTTTTTAAAAGATTCCCATCAAAGAATTCATATTTGCAATCAATTTGGAGAATTTTTGAAGCTACCACCATCTTGCTATGCTAAAGAAAACTTTCAGCTTTTAGAAGAACGTAATTTCTGTTAGAGCAATAACAATATAAGCGAGGTAATGAACAAAAGCCAGCAGATATCTCCAGAAACAGAGATTAATAAAGAAAGAACAGATAGAAAGGCATAAAGAAAAAGGAAAAGGTAAATGGGAAAGGGAAGAAGGAAGAGCTTACTGTAACCCATGATTCGATTCCCAGGGCCTTCGGCGACATGGAAATAGTCGGGCCATCTTGCTAAATAGGTCATGTAGAAGGACATGTTGAACTGTAACATTTGGACCTATAATTAAACCTCCACCAAATTGCAGAAAGATTTAAAGAATCAACCAAAGACTAGAACTACAAAAAGAGCTTACGGTTTCGGTTAGGTGGTCTAAGTTGACGGAAGCGAAGCGGAGAAGGTCGTTGCAGCAAAATCTGCGAATCGTCGTCATCTCTCTCTCTCTCTCTCTCTCTCTCTCTCTCTGCTCTCACACTATGGTTTATTCGATCAGCTTTCAAATAGATTGGGCTGCGAAGCACTAAAGAGCATTACATTGAATTCTTCGTAAAAAAATTTTATAATTTAATTAAAAAGTACATTTTTTGATAATTAATTAAAAAGTACATTTTTTAAAACTTTTTCTTAAATTTTACTCATTTTTAAAAGATTTTCTACATCTCATTCTTTATTCTTATCTTTATTCTATTAAAATAATATTTCTCTATTCTTTCTTTATTACTTTTTTCTCTCACTTTCATTTACAAATTTAATTACTCAATATTTTTTCTTATATTTTGAACTATTACTCTAATGAATATTTTAGATAGAATTTAAATTATTTTTAATATTTTTAAAATCTTATTTTTTTATATTTTCGGAGTTATTTAAATTATTTTTAAAACTATTATTTAAAATTATAATAAATATGAGTATGAGAGAAAGTGTAGATGATTGGAATAAGAATTAATTTAATTGAAATGAATAAAATATTGATAAAAGTAATATGGGGAACCACTATTCATTCCCTAAACATTTCTCCTAAAATGGGAAATCGGATGGGGAGGAATTTTTAGAGAAAACCCTATAATTATCCCCAAATTATAGAGACGAGGGAGGGATGGAGAACCGAATGGAGATGCGCTAATCCAGTTTTACGATCCAAGCCATCTGTAAACGCATTCACAACAACCTTTAGGTTTTTTTTTTTTAAATCCAAAATCAGTATATAAATTTTCATATATTTATTGAGAGCTCTTTAGATTTGTCATTGTAGCTATAGTGACTTTTGAATGGTAAGCTTAGGAGATAAAGTTAAAGTTAAAAATTAAATAAAATATTGTTAGAATATAATTTTTTAATATTATTTTTATTGAGTAATGTTATATACAAATCTTAAATAGACAATTTATGTATAAATCTTTTATAAAAAAATACACTAATAAAGAATACCTTTTTAAATATTTTTTTAAGTGTGGTCCATTGGACTAGAGAAAATGAGAGATCACGAGAGAGAGAGACAGGGGGCTCGGTTTACAAAGGTCAAGTGAGGAAGAGACTGAAGTAAGAGTCATATTTATAGGGCAAAAAGTGGTTTCACTGGTTGGATAAATAGTGCTCGACTTGGGTTTAAGGAATCGATTGGCAGCTATCCAAGGTACACTTGTACGTCGGATGGGGGAAACGGCAAAGGAGCAGAGGTGTGCTCTGCAACACCATGTAGCTCAACCAAAGAAATGTCATCCATTGTTGTGAAGGTGTTGCACTTGGTCGAGTGTGGTGGTGGAGTACACACGTGACACTGCCTTGATGGTTCCTTAAATCCTCCCTCCTTAAAAGAAATTTCTTCCTTAGAATTTAAAATTTTCACCCACTTAAATAAAACATTCCATTATAAAAATATTCAAATCTTGGTTTACAATTTGTTCAACTACAAATATCCAAACAAATAGGGATATTTTTCCCTCATATTCTCTTCCCTCTCTCAAGTGATGTCTTGAGGTACTGATCCTCCACAAAAATTTCACTAGGGTCATTATTTTGGAACTTAGCTTATGCTCTTTCTAATCCAAAATTTAAGTCAGAACTCCCTCACACGTCAGAGTCAGTTGGAGTTGGATACAAGTGTGGTCAATCATCCGGGGTTCTTGTTGCCAAAGCTTTTCCTCATAGTGGAGACGTGGAATACGTAATGCATGTCCCTAAAATCTGTCGATAGTGCAACCTTATAGGCTATTGCATTGATCTTTTCCACCACTTGGAAGGACCTGACATATCTCAGGCTGAGTTTCCCTTTCTTCTCAAAGTGTTTTACACCTTTCATAGGTGACACTCTGAGGTATACCTAATTTCTCGAAGGATAAGTCTCTTCTCCTTTTACCAACATAACTCTTCTATCGGCTCTGAGTTGCTACCATCTTATCTCAAATAATTCTAACTTGTTCCTTCATCTCTCGGTTAGCTTGGGCCTGATGAGTTTGTTTTCACCAACTTTGTCCCAATACAAGGGGGACCTACACTTCCTCCCATATAGTTCCTCATAAGCGTGCCATTTGGATGGTTGCTTAGTGATTGTTATTGTAGACAAACTCAATAAGAGGTAGATGATTCTCCAAGCTACCCTTGAATTCCATAGCGTAAGTTCTCAACATATCTTCTAGAGTCTAAATGGTCCGTTCTAATTGATCGTCCATCTAAGGGTGATACACGTTATTGAACCTTAGTCTTGTGCCCATCATAGCTTGTAAGCTCTTTTGAAAATGAGATGTAAACCTTGGGTCCTGATATGATACAATAATCTTAGGCCCTCCTGCAGTCTGACTATTTCTTTCACGTATAGCTAAGTCAACTTTCCCAAGGTATCTATATTGGTGACTGGTAGAAAATGGGCACCGTTCGTTAATAGATCTATGACCACCAAAACTGAATTATTTCCACTTGGTGTCCTTGGCAAGCAGACTACAAAATCATGGATTATATCATCCCATTTGTATTTAGGGATCAGTAGTGGTTGTAGATTTTTAGTGGGTCTTTGATGCTCCACTTTTACTTGTCGGTAGGTAGGACACCTTTCGATAAACATTGCTATATCTCTCTTCATTCCTTCTCACCAGAAAACTTTCTTCAGATCTTGGTACATCTTTGTAATTCCTGGATGTACCATGTATGGTACAACATGAGCCTCCAAGAATATCTTCTCTTTGACCTTGGGACCCGTAGGGTTACTCTTCGATTTTTTCTACAGTAGGGCACTGCCGCTACTGAGACTATAGTGCATAGGCCCTCTCGAGTTCTTGACCCTTCATCAAATAACCAATAATTTAGGATCCCTTCTCTATTGGGTCTTCAACTCTTCAAAGTTTATGAGTCTAGCTTTCTACATCTAGCCTATAACCTTTGCTTGTTAAGAATTATCCATCAATAGTCTCTATGAATGCCTCGCCAACGCAAGGGGACAGACCATCAATGGAGTTGAGTGGAAAGAAAGATGAGGAACACTCCATTGGTTGGCAAAGAAAAAAGTTACGGGTATTGCAACAAGGCCAATATGTGGGCGAGCAAGCACCTTTGTAGAAGATCTGGCAGATATATCCCAGCGCAAGGTGGAGGTGAATGTCTCGCCTCATGATAGGCAGGGTAGGAAAGTCACTTGTCGTGAAGGTGAGAATGAGGAGGTGAAGAGACTAGTGGCTCTAATGAGACAAGAGTTACTCGCCCAAAGTGAGCAACAGTTTAGGACAGATTGGAGCAGATATGGAAGCTTTTCGAAACAATGTGAAAAATACTCAAAATAGTGGTAGTGTCATATGTAAAAGCCCACACTCTACTTGAAGAGTTGTATCTGGAGTGGGCTTGTAGAAGGGGTTATGACTCAACAGGTCATATTGTCTAAACCTAGAGGTATGGTCCAACGCCACATAGAAGACCCTCATTCAAGGAATGACCGAAGAGTTCGCAGGCTGTAAGGAAGTGCAGATCATGCCCTGGTAGTTTGTCTCTGTTATCCTACAGTATGACAATCAAGACTAAGGTACGTTTGGATGTTAAGAATATCTCTGATCATGTATAAATAGTAGTAAAAGAAATAATTTATGAGTAGTAGTGAAATAGTAGTGAATAGTTTGTAGATAGTAGTGAACTGTTTGTTAATAGTAGTGAAGTAATCTGAGTCTGAACTGTGCAAAAAGAGCAAATCTAAAATCTGAAAATTTGTGCATGATTATATGAAGATACTCTGAATCTATTTTTATTAGGTTAAAATGATATGTCTTTTTTCAATACTTTATT
Source organism: Cyclocarya paliurus (assembly GCA_029856935.1). Lineage (NCBI taxonomy): Eukaryota > Viridiplantae > Streptophyta > Magnoliopsida > Fagales > Juglandaceae > Cyclocarya > Cyclocarya paliurus. The sequence goes on from CM056953.1 coordinate 13,839,414, forward strand.
TTGATATGATGTGGCATCTAAAAACCTTTAGCATAACATTCTGATTTTGTATCTAGCTCTGTTTTTGCTTTACTATGACCTTACCATGAATGTAAAATTGTGACCTCTATTTGATTTTGTACTAACTTCTCTGCCTCTGAGTGCACACTCGGGAGCTCCGAGAGTAATAAGGGGAAAATTCACTTCTGTCTCTATCCGGTTTGGCCACCATGGATAGCACAACCCTACCATGGGAGTAAAACATGGTGTAACACCTCACTTAAAAATACCTTAGGACTTGGCCTTAATACCCATAATCCTAGCTAGTGTAAATTATGGTTTTTTTTTAGGAGAAATTTTAGAGTTTAATTTGGCAAAAGAGCTCACACCTTTGGATTAGTTAGAATTGTTAAAGCTTTATTAATTTTGAGGAATAAATGCCCAGAGGCCAATAGGAGAATGACACATGGCATATTGATGTGCTAGGCAATTAGGTTAAATATTGGATGGATTTAAAGAAGCCCAAGAGTGGTTTAGTAAGGGCCCTAGTTTACTAAGATGAGATGGGCTAGGGATAGACATTAAAAGCCTTAGGCCCTACTTGGGAAATATAAGACTCTAGACCTTACATAAAGGACACAAGACATTGGGCTCAACTTAGTGGACATTGGACTATTGGGCCCAACTTAGTGAGAATAAAGGCTATTGGCCCAATTTAGAAAAGATTCAAAGTTAGGACCCAACCAAGTGGGCTATTGAGGCCAAGGATAAGCTCATAAATCTAGACATGAGATCCATGGATAAGCCCACTCCTAGGCCCACAACCAAGGCTTGATCATATGGCCTAATAAAAACCTAACTCATGAAGCCCAAGCTTTGTATTTTATTTCATTCTTCCAACTGGGACTCACATACATCATACCATTAGTTTCCATTTAACCCAAGCCCCAATCACATGCCCCTAGGGTTCCCATTCAACCATGGTTATAACTTGAATTAAAACCACTATTCATCTCATCCATGAATGGTAACTCAAACATCATGATTTTTGCATAGTTTCTTTAAACTCTTTCTTCATAATTTTTAAAATTTGAAATTCTAGTCTTTTGCACCTATTTTGCATTACTCTTCGACAACTCTTGAAGGTTAGGATTAACCCAACCCATGTCACATAAACTAAAGGCATGTCAATGCCAACTAAGCCACCAATCTGCACCCTTGGTGCATTACCATGCAACACTTCAACAAACTAGCCCCAAACCCAAGCCTCTTCCACAAATTTTCAAAGGATTTTATGCATCTCTCAACCATCATTACATTCTAAAAAATAAGACCTAAAATGAATCCAAAAAAGTCCCATAGATTAAGCCAAAAACCTAACTATTCACCTAGGAAGTGAGTTATCTTCAAACTCGGGTACCTTTGGCTCTTCAAGAATTTTTCTGCACCAAAATAACCACCCTCCCCACGCCACCACCCTTGTCATTTTGTCCCTTGGAATTACTTCAAATCACTCAATTGCTTGCTTGTCATTTTACCTCCCTAAGGCAGCCTAACCGATTGGCATAAAGAGAGGCACACTTGAAACCACTCGGCTAAACAATTACCCATTTCATCCCTTCCATTTTTCTCCTCAAGCATGATCAGTTGGCAGCTAATCCCTCATCTCTTTCTCACCTGAAAAAACATTCAAATGATGGTCATAATGTTCCCAATTTAGACTATAGAGATGGGGTGGGAAGTGATAAAAAACTGGACAGTAGGGGAAGAACCAAATCATCGGCCATTTTCATGACTTCCTTGTTATTATTTGATTTTTTTATTTATTCAAATTTCTGAACCAAGATAGCACCCTACACCTATAAACACATTCTAGCACCTGACCTTGATAAAATCATAAAGTTTTAGATCACTATTCAGCTGACCAAGTATGAAAAAATCTAGAAAATTTCACCCAATAATCCAACACCCACTTCCAGCACTCACAAGCCTCATCCTTCAGCCAAACCAACACCTCTCACCCTCCATTGAGTCCTATAAATACCCCCTTAACTCCTCACTTCCTCACACAACTCCCTCAAGTATTCTCTTGATGTTCTTGAGAGCTATACTCTTTTAGTGTGAGAAAGGGGCGAAATCGAGTGGGTTAAGAGCTTGATCTTGAAATGAGTTTATTCTTGGAGCATCAAAGCCATGTTTTGAATAGGAAAAAACTAAAGGTAGGCGATTTCGAGCACCCCTTGGGCACGAAATCCATGTGGCTGCCAGCATGTTAAATAAATGGTGCGCATGGTGTGATACCCCGTATTTACGTGTAATTTAAGTAAGTAAATAATTTAATTAATTAAGATTATGAGCTTTCTTGTTTTAAATTTTAGATGGTTTACGTGGAATTATTTTAAGATTTTTAACTGTTAATTTAATGTGTTTTATTTTTATGAATTATTGTTCATTATTTAAATTGCTCTTTATTTTAAATTAGTTTGTTGTTAGATTTAATTTTATTGTTATTTAGTCACTAAATTTAAATTATTTTATTTAACTCGCCGCTTTGAAATTATTTTCGATGGATCAATTTTGTGATCCAAGTTATGAGAATTAGACCTCATTTCCTTATTTTACTTTTGCTTTTTCCTCTTTTGCTTTTTCCTTTTTTTTTCTTTTTCTTCTTTTTTTTTTCTCCTTTTCTCCCTTGCCTCCTAGCCCGCGCAAGCACTCCTCCCTTCTCTCCTTCATCCATTTCTTCTTCCTCCCACAGCACCATCGTGCACCGCCCATTGCCGACACTGCCCCTCCTGTTCTTTTCCCCTCCGGTCGGCGACCTCACCCCTCCATTTTCAGCTCCTCCATCGTCGTCGTTAGCCTCCACGCATGGCTTCAAGCCACGGCGCCCTTTATGCTCTAGCATCGTCGTCGCTCAATCATTGGCCACCATATTTTCACCACATCACCGGCGACCTCCCAACAACCTAACCCACCCTTCCTCAGGCCCGATCCGCCATCGGTGAAACTCTCCCATCTTGATTTCCAATTTGGATATTTTGGACTCCAACTGCCGCCCACGGCCAACCACCACCACAATTAGCTTCACAACACCTCTAAGTCATTCCCTAGCCATCCCTAGTTTTCGTTTGTCCCCGTTCAAAAGTTAGATTTTTGAGACCCACGGTCATAGTACATTTTGCACTAGTGTGTGGCTGTGTCGCCATTTCTAGCACCTCTGTGATTCTTCGAAAATTATATTATAACACTATAAGTATTTTTCCAAAGAACTTGTGAGATTTAAATATATTTTTACACTAACTCATATTTATTGTGAACTAGTTGGTTGTGCTGGACTGAGTCCGAGGAATAAGGGGGTCGGTTGGATTGGAGGATGGAGTTGTTGTGTGATTGGATTATGTTGGATTTTGTTGGCTGTTGAATATTTGTGTTATGTCATATACAATGCATTTGCATGCATGTTCATGTTTGTAAATGAAAACTAGATTTTCACATAATTGCATACATATTCATGTGTACATTTGAAAATTGAGTTTTCATGTGAGATATGATTTTAAGTATGTTTGAAATGATTGGATTGATCGGTCTGAGAGAAAGGAAAAGAGATTGTAGGGAAGGTGGTAAGCAGGGATGGTAGTATAGTCCCACCTGTGATTCCCGCCTACAGTGTCAGATAAATGATTTTATTTTGAGTCATTTTCTGGAAAAATTATGGATTATTGTTTTGGGCCATTTTCGGATAAAATGGTGGAAAATATTTTAATGGAATATTTTGGACCAAAGTGAGATTTTGGCGTGCGTTGGAAAATATTCATTTTTGGAAAAAATAATGTTTTGGGCTTAATGCATATTTCATCATATGCATGCATAATTGTTGATTGCATTAATGCATTTTTATCTCGTGGGTTGTTTGTATTATTACTTACCTGCGGTACCGTTTTATTGTATTACAAATTTTGATGCAGATGATGCTCATGTAGAGCCTGAGGATTTGGCTCTGCCGAATGAGTGATCTGAGATCACTCGTTTATGTATTTTAGCCTTTGTATTATATTTATATTGGATAACTGTATAACTTTTTAAAGGTAATTTATTTTGGATATCTGTATTAAACAATTCTGGTACTTATTCGACTTACTTAAATTATCCACTGTTTTGTTTTTGTTATACACTGTTGCATGTACACACACTTGACATTTATTGTTGGGATGTGTGACTCTCGTTATCATCATCCCGACGTCACGATTTTTGTTTTTCCATATGTGGGAGTCAGGGCGTCACACATGGAGTGAAAGAATAAATGGTTGAATGAAACAGTGTGCACTAATGTTCTCAATGGAATGGAGTCAGTCAATGGACACCCAGACGTGCGAAACAGTGTGTACAAAAATGCTTTCCTCTTCATTTCGCTGTGCAAAATCGAACTAAGAACGATATCTCTTCGTAGCTCCTCCTCTGGACTCCCATATGTGTGACCATGTGCGTACCCAAACGTTCTTTTCTCTTCTTTTCGCTAAAGGTAAATCAAACTAAACCATCTTCTTCGCAGCTGTAACTAGGGACGTGGGGGACGTAAGGGCTTAATCTCTCTCATTTCTTCTGTCAGTATCTTATCCACTATTTCAAGGCCCCGTTGCATCAAATCTCTCTCACTTATTCTTTTTCTGGTCGGCAATCGAGGAAATAAAATGCTTCAGGTGCTCCCCTTTTGATTCTTCCTCCTCATCTAATTTTGGGTTTGTCTGGGTGCTTTTAAGTAATATGTGAAAATTGCTTGTAAATAGTTTTTTTTTTCTCTCACGTGGATATATAAAAAGTTGTCAAATTAACTAACACACATCTTAGAGAATCTCTAAAAACTATATTTTATCTTTTACGTTTTGGTCTTTCTATGAATTTCTACCATTTTGTCACAATCTTCCTAGATCTTATTCAATCTTTCCCAAGAAACTAGATTTGAGAATTTCTCGATTTCTTGGTGTTTGATTTTCTTGTGGTATGCGTTCTGGTGTTACTACTTCTCTTCATTGAAGGAATTAAAACGCTCGTAGAAGTTAAAGTGTGTTTGTGAATTCCTTTTCATTCTACATTTTTTAAAAGGTAACATTTTAAATCATTTTTTTTCGCACGGTTACAAATTTTATTTGAGGTTACATTGTGGATATGTATTTGTTTTTGTTGTTTTGGTTGATTTCCTACATTGTCATGTTTGTTCTGTTTAGAAATTTGGTTGGCAGTGGCTGCAACTAGCAGGCTTAATTTGTTGTATCCTGTTGTTATGATAAGAATTCCTTGAGCCATAGTTGTTTACAAGATTAATTGGCCACCAAATTCATTCATTACAAAAACTGGAATATGATTACCTCCATCCACCTGATCACCTGCAAACAAAAATGGGCAGTCATGCTGCCATCAAGGTGTTTGATTATGCAATTAGATGGTATTGTGTGGTCCTCTTGAATATTTTATTAACACGAAAAACTTTGTAATTAACCAAGAAGCCGCATCAACCTCAATTAACCAAGTGGGAGAAACACATGTGAATGATCTCTTGCAGCACATATTATTTCCTGCTCATGAAGGAAGTGGTATTCATTTGAATAATACTCAATTGGAAACAATCAAGTTGGACTTTTGATTTTAATGGTGAAATACATGATGAGGTTAGAACTGCTATTGCAAATTTGCTTGAAGAGTACTCAATTACTTTAGGCAATCATTGCATTGCATACACTTTACAGCTAAAACCTTAGGATTTATAGGGCTATTGAGAAAATTAATCTTAGAGGAGCTGATACAGAAACCTTAAGGTATAATTATACATTCTTGTTTTGTATTTTCTACTCATATGACTCTCCCAACTATTCATTCTAATTTGTTAATGTTTGACTATAGTTTCTGTGAGAAAATTGTTTTGTTTGAGGTCTTCTTGAATGGCTATTTCCTTTTATGCCATCTCTAGGCACTGTCATGGTGCATGACAAATGCCAGATATCTCTCTGTCTCTCTCACTTTTTTACCCTTTTTATTGTGTATTTTTAAGAGACCATATAGGTTGACTTATTAATCTTTTAACATTTTTGTACATATCAATTAACATTCCATTTTTACATTTTAGTTGTTGTAATTCCTTGTGAATGTTATCGTCAGTTGCTTTATCTTCTCTTATTAAAAGTATTTTGAGAAACAACCCAATGTGCACTTGTGGGAACCTTGCTTCACTTAGAACATCAAATACAAAGAAAAATCTTGGACAATCCTTCTTTGGGTGTCCAAAGTATAATACAGAGGTAGAAACAATCTTCATTACTTTGACTTGTATTTGGGTTTGTACAAAATCTTGATATTTTACATACTTGTCGTTTGTTTGTTTATAATTAGGGGTTACCACATAGCAACTATTTCTAATGGGCATATAGCAGTGAAGAAAGAAAAAAAAGAACTTGTAAAAATAGAAATTGAATTGTTAAGTAAGAAAGAAGAGCTTCAAATAAGAGAGAAAGAGATTGTGAAGAGGGAATTTGGAGTCCACAATGACCAAGTCGATGTCCAAAGGCAACAAGCAGACATCAGGCGTTCATATATTGGGTGTTGTCTGTATTAATTTCATATATTGAGTGTTGTCTATATTAATTTTGTTGTACTTGATACGATCACAATAATAGACATAGTCTTTGTAATGGACGTCGTCTTTGTAATGGATGTAGTCTCTGTTTATCATGTTAACTTTGTAATGGAATATATTTGTTATTGGGAACATACCAACTTCTTTTACTCATTTAACAAGCAACAAAAATCCCGTGCACTAACAAGGATTGTTCCACAATACATCTTTTTTCCATTAATCAAACTGTTGAAAGTAGCTCAACCACTGAAGTATATACATTGAAACAATATAACAACCACTTTACAAGAATGTGGACATAATATAACAGCCACTTTACAAAACACTTTACAAATGTCAGCTTTGCTACTTCTACTCATCAACTAGATTTTTCTCAACTACAATGCCAAACTAGGGCTAGGCAAGCAATTCGGCTGGATTCAATCTACCACAAATTGCATCTGTGAACGTAATATAAACATTTAAAAAAACAAACATAATATAACAAAATCGATCCATTTAGAGAAAGTGACGGAATAAACCAAGATTAACTACACTTTCTTGAGTCTTAATCACTACAACGCCAAACTGGGTTCTATTGGACTCCAACACTTCGACAATGTTTTGGGGTGGCTAACAATAGATAAAAAAATTAGATCAAAGTAACTCGTAGAGAAAAAATATATTCTACTAATATTTTATTCAACTACTATTCAAAACATTTCATCTCATCTTATCTGAACTGTGTATCCAAGCGGGGCCTAAGTTTACCTATTTACGTTTTCCTTTTGAGCAGCTTTCTTCATCGTGGATTTGCGCACTCTCTCAATCATTGATTTTTTTCGGAGAAATGGTGGCTTGCCTTTGACTTTTACAACATAGGGGCTAAGTATATTCTTCAAACTCCCAATTGTATTAGTATGGATAGCTATAATTGCAATGTTGGAATCGGTTTGTTGGGACGGCCTATTGGTGCGATAGACCTTGTTCATTGCAGTTAACTTGGCAATCATATCCACAGCATGATCATCACATGACGCTGCATTTGTTGCTGCGTCGTAACACATCTTGATTATATGTGCATATCTGCTTAGTTCTATCCTCGCATTAGCTACGTCATAATTACTTTTCATAACAGTGTATCTCTTTTTTATGTCATTCCTCCATTGATTCAATATGTACTTCTCTGGTACATAACGAACATGGTTAGCTTTGAAAACGACTAATACATGCGTACACAGGATCTCTCTCATCTTAAATAATCTATAGGAATACTTGGTGTCGCACACAGTCTCATTAAATAACACATGATGGGTAACTGACTTGCTGAAATCATCAACACGAATTTCGTCTTCTACATTATATGTTGCAATTACACCATCCTTCTGGTGTAAAGTTGGCAAACAACCCAGCAACCCCATTATTTCCTACTAGACTTCTTTAAATTTAGAGTTCGTGTACAATTCCTGAAATATCTTCTCAAGTGGATTGACTGACACGACGGGTATTGTGACATTGAGTGAGTGGAAGTCCGCCCCACTTTCATTCTCAATCTTCTTCTTTAATGCATTATCGTACTGATCGATAAATTCTTTTAAATTTGTCCTAGCATGAAAATGCCCATCAAAGAAAGCATTCATGCTCTCACTTTGTTGGATTGTACTCATTTCAACTCAGAACACATCTTTCAGGAATACCGGTGCCCAATACGTACACTCCGTGAACAAACTTTGCAACCAAGCATACTCTTGCAAGTTGTATGTCATAATTAACACTTCTCAACATTTTTCAAATTCATCAATTGTTTGAGAATCTTACACACACTTTAGCAACTGACTTTTCAATCCAGTTTTGTATGCACCATGGGAACCAAACTTCTCAGGTACTTTCTTCAGTATGTGCCAAATGGAGAATTTATATTAGGTATTTGAAAAGATGATAGCAATGACATTTTTTATTACTCTATCTTGATCTATGATTATAGCATTAAGAGCTTTGTCATCCATACATTTCAACCAAGTATGTTACAACCATGTAAACGTTTCTGTATCCGCATTAGAGATCAATCTTGCTCCCAAAAGGATTCATTGACCATAGTGGTTTATACCCACAAATGGTGCAAACACCATCCCATACCTGTTTGTCAAATATATGGTGTCGAATGTGAAGATATTACCAAAATATTTATAAGCTGCCCTACTTCGTGTATTCGCCCAAAAAATATTCTTCAATCTGCCGTCATCATCGAAATCCATCAATGCAAAACACTTGTCATTCATGTATTGCATCTTCGCAAAATACTCACAAAGGATTCCAGCGCCTCCTTTCCCAAGTCGAAGGTGATGTGCCTTGTTGATATAATTACGACAATCTTTTTCAAGGAATGGCAAGTTTTCACTTGCACAAGAGCGACAAAACTCTTATTCATTCGGATGCCAGCCTAATCATTTGTATCTAACACTCTCTGCACTGACTCGCTCAATTCTCAATTGCAGTGAAAAAATTTTGATTTTTGTGGGGATAGGCTGTGGTTGTGTGTATTGTGAATCGTTAATACTTTCAACTTCCCACCAACTAATGTAGCATTTATCTTCGTCTACAATCTGTTTTTGATGTTGGACGTGGCCTCGCTACATTTGAAGTCCGGTTTTGTGCCTTCTCACCACAAGCACAACCCAACGTGACATACCTCAGACTTCCATGCCCATCTCTCTTACTCCTTTATTTTGTTATCTCGAAACCACATTGTTTCTCATATTTGTTATAACAAGAAACTAACTTTTCTTCGGATCTAAACACCACCCCTAACTTGGGCTCCTCAATACTATCACCACCATTAGTCTACATTGTATTTTGTGTCCCAGACACCTCGTCATCTTGGATTCAATAGTATTACGCACAGGCGTAGACAAAGTCTCGACCTCCCCAGAGTCAGGTATTGGGTCCTGAATTTGTTCAATATGACTTGATCTTGCAGAGTTTATACCAACCAAAGGCGTAGCTGAAGAGTGAAATGGAGACACAAGATTTTTCTATAGTTTACAACAATAAAAAAAATCATGTGTAAATTAATATAAGCACAATAATAAATAAGAACATTACTTAAAGAACGAATCCATCACCTAAGTAGCCAATGGAGATGGGTTTGAATCAGGATGAGGAACAAATGGTGGAAACCTAGCATATGACATTTGTGCATGCAAACCATGCATATAGTTTTAGAAGTCTGGATAAAATAATGTCGGTATCACCTAACACATAAGTGAACAACCATGATGATAACGTGTGGAAGACCAAAAATAAATATAGTCATTAACATAATAGTATAATAGTTCAAAATTAATATTCAAAATACTTGCGATGCTGTATTGGTTGATGGGTGAGTGGTAGGAGATGTTGGTAAATCTGGATACCATGGTCTTGGTATCACCTAACACATAAAGGAATAATGATAATGTGCTTAAGACCTAAGATAAATATATTAATAGAATATATAAATAATTCAAAAATAATATAATAGAATACCTACGTTGTTGGAGTTGTGGTACGAGGTGTTGAGAATTGTGGATAAAAGGGTCTTGCTATCACCTAACATATAAACCAACCATTAATTGATGGATGAACCAAAACTAACGTCATAAATGTAGACATTAAGTGAAATAGTTATATTGAATTTTAAGCACAGTTACGAATACCTATGTTGATAAATTTGTTGGTGAATCTGTGGAATGAGGTTTTAACGAAGATGAGTGCTCTTTCTCTTTCTCCATCTAGACAATACTTAAGAAAAAAAAAACAGTTAGCAGTCTTGCACGATGGACATTGAGGGAATTGATACTTGTTGTCCATGACATACTAGTGGTTATAAATGCAGAGATCCTATCAATCTACTTGCTGTCCATGACCTAATCTTAAACAATTATGAAGAATAAAAACTATAAACATATGGGGATTATATGAATTTTTGTTAAAAAAAACCCCTCCAATCTATGTCAAGAAAAATATAAAGACGTTCTCTTTTATAAGGGCTCACCACATAATAAGTGAAAGTGTAAAATCATCTACTCCATCAAACTCCTCAATTGAAGGGAGAAATAAAAACTTTGCACATATGCAATTGTATAATTGTTCTTTGTCTAGGAGACCATGCAAATGTGACCTGCCTTTTCCAAATTAAACTCCAGAGCCATGCAATGTTCCACCATCCCATGTTTTCAAACAATAATTGTAAGAAACGTGTTTTTAAATAATGTCTATACATTACTCAATTTCTCCTAATCCTTTACATTTCCTGTGAGAAACATCTTTATTATTATCTTGATTCTTTGCATGCATATCCTTGCTACCAAAATAATATGCAAAAAAATACCCACGTGCTTCATCCACAAGCTAAATTTCATGACTATCAAGTATAAGCTAATGGAGGATAAAAAAGCTTCCTTGAAAGGGCTCAATCTCTTTACCCAAAGGTTGTGCACGGACCAAGTCTCTCGATAAAAGGAATGGGCGCCTCTAGGAATAGAATCAATTTCAAAAACTATAAATGTTTTATTCTTCCTCTTAAGATTTCCACTAAGATTTTTGTACTTGGTTGATTCTTTATAGATTGTTACTTCATGGAACTCCATAGTCACATTCTTCAAGAGGAAATCACTCAATTTCTAATTTGAACAAAAGCATCAAGTTACAACAAGCCAGAATGAAAAACTGGGGGAAACCATGAACAGGGGGAAAGACCTCATTTGATGGCGGACAACGAGGTGTGGTAATGGGGGAAACCAATGATTTTTCAATCTGAGAACGTCACTGTAAAACCTAGATTCGAGGCCAGTGCCGTTGGCGACAGAGACGTGCGGAGACGTGCCAATGGAGACGAGAAAGGGTGCACAACTACTTTGTGAGTGGTGGGGGAAAGCTAAAGCTCTTCATGTGACCGTGTCATTCTCTTCCTGAGTGGTGCACAACCTAGACGTTCTCTTCGTTCCAATGGAGACAATAAAGGGTGCACAAGAAGCAGTTGATGGGTTGGGAGAAAGTTGAAGCTGTGTTGTTCTCCTTCGTGCAACTCAGATGTTCTCTTCCTCATAATCCTTTTCAACCTTTTTTTATTTTTTTTTAATTATCCCGCTATGTCAGCAAGGGTGCACAAGGTGTCCATGAAATGGACTCCATGTAGCAGAACTGGTTTGAATACGAGATACATATAATCATTTTGATAGTGTTTTACATAATCATATTTTAAAATGAGAGCAATACTTTTTCATATAACCATATTTTAAATGAGTGTATTTTTATATAATAATATTAATATTCTTATTTAAAACATAATTATATAAAAATTTATGAAAAAATTATGCTTTTATCTTTTTTCATTTTCGATTTGGTATTAAGGGCTCATTTAGAAAGTGAGATTAGATGATAATTTTATGAATAATAGTAAGATAATTTGTAAATAATAGTGAGATAGTTTGAATTGAGTATTTTTTAAGTTTTGAGAAATGAGAGAAAAAGTTAAATAAAAAATATTATAAAGTTAAAATAGTGTTAGAATATAATTTTATAATATAATTTTTATTTAAAAATTTAAAAAAATTGAATTATTTTTTATTTTTTGTTTAAAGGTTGAGAAAGTGGTAATAAATAGTTTGAAAAAATTATAATAATTAGTTTAAAAATTTTATATTTAAATTATATTTAAAAATAAAATAAAATAAAATAAAATGAGATAAAATAAAAATTTTAGGAGGAAATTCATTTCTTAATTTGCCGTAAATAATAAATCGACTCGTAAGTCGTAACCCGATTTAGACAACAAATATAATTCAAATCGGACCTTGTGTATTCTGATCTTCCTCCTTGTCGGATAGAAGAATTCAAGCCCTAGACACAGAGAGAGAGGTGAAAACCCTAGATGGATCTTCTGAAGCAGGAGCTTCTTAAGAAGCGCCAGTCCCTCGCCCAACACACCGGCGGGAGGCGAGTCTTCAAGCGCTCCGAGATCGAGCAGAAACAGATCCAGAAGCTACGCGAGGAAGAGAAAATCGAACTCCAAGCCAAATCCCAACGCCAATCCTCCACCACCACCACCACCACCACCACTACCTCTTCGCAGCCCAATTCTTCAGAAACTAACGCCACCAGCACCTCCGCCGCCACCTCTTCCGCCTCCGCATCGACCGCCTCCAAATCCCTCACCCACGAGCAGAACATCGACAACCTCGTCCTCCCAAGACAAGAAGTCATCCGCCGCCTCCGCTTCCTCAAGCAGCCATCACCCTCTTTGGAGAAGATGACGATGCCGGCTGGAGCGGATGAAGTTTATCCTTAAGGCCGGCCTGTTTGAGGTCGATAGTGACATGACCGAGGGGCAAACCAATGACTTCCTGCGCGACATCGCAGAGCTGAGGAAGCGCCAGAGGACGGGGATTTTGAGCGACAGGAAGAGGCAGAAGAGCGAGGACGGTAAACCGGAGGATAGAGATGGAGGAGGAGGAGAAGAGGAGCTGAGCGGCGATGGAGGATCCAGTGGTGTTGACGCCTCCGATAAGGATTTGAAGCGAATGAAAGCCAATTTCGAGGACTTGTGTGTGGAGGATAAGATTCTAGTGTTCTTCAAGAGGCTTTTAAATGAGTGGAACCAGGAATTGGATGAGATGCCCGATGCCGAGAAGCGGACGGCCAAGGGGAAGTCCATGGTGGCCACGTTTAAGCAGTGTGCTCGGTATCTGAATCCACTTTTCAAGTTTTGCAGGAAGAAGGTGAGTGTTTTGTTTTCCTATGTTTGTTTCAAATATTTTTCTTGCAAAATATAAATTTTACTTGGGTTCTTGTTGGTGTATATGGTTTTTTTCGTTTACTACGTTGGATTGGATTTACAGGCATTGGATGGATTGTTGGATTGTTAAGGGGTGCGTACTAGGTGGAACTTGGCTATATAAGCTATTATAGGACCCTAAATAGTGACTAATCCTAATCCTTAGTGTATAAGTATCTTATAAGTATTTCTCAGGTTATGATAAATAGTATTGGAGCCAACATATATGCCATAGAGTGCAAGGGTGCTGTAGCCGAATGTGGCCTTGATGTGAATGCTACGGATTTGAGCGTGGGAGACTTTGATATCCTGGATTAGTTTGGATTGAATTGATTGTGGACTGTAGAGATTGTGGAGGCGTTGTGTGGGCATATGAAACTGGACTATACAAACAATTTCAAGTAGAAAGAGCTCCTGATAATGATTAATGTTTTTGGTATAATGCATATGTGGCTATGAGATCTTCCCTAGGTCATGATAGATTAGGCTCACATTTTCCAGTACCATGTGTTGAGTCAGTTCTTTTTCAATCCTAAAGTAGACCCTTTTAACAACCATATGAAACACACAAATACAAATGTCTGTAGAATCATTAGTTGCTTTGGTTTCCTTCTATGCTGAAGGCTTATTCAAAGCTAGTTAGTTGATTTTTCTCCTTTTACAGTAAAATATGGCCAATTAGAATCAGCAAAACTGAATATTCCAGCTACTTCTAGAGATGTATATGGTTGTAAATGTCCACTTACGTATATTGCTACTGATAAAAAAAAATGTCCACTTGCCTATATTGTTCTAGTTGTGGGCCTCCGTGGAAACAAGAAGCCGTAGAAGGGTGGGATTGAGGAACGTGACCTTGTAACACCCTCCCTCTAGGGTCAGGAATGGCACTAACTTGTGATGCTCACATATGAGCTAGGTATAAAAAATTCTATAAATGATAAAACAATCCCAGCTTTATTAACAAAAAGTCATTAGTAGCAATTTCCTATATAATAAGACATTAGTAGCAGTTATTGAAAAGCCTTAGGCCTAGTTTGGGTAGCGAGAAGTGTTGTGAATAGTTGTGAGTAGAGATTGAAGTGGTTTGTAGGTCCCATTGAGAGTATTTTGAGTTGTTTGGATGTATGAAGTATGTTGAGTTGTTGACTTTTGGATAGGTAGTTAAAAAAAATGTGGGTCCCATAATTATTATAGTGATTTTATTTTTAGTGATAAATATTATAGTGATTTTATTATAGTAATTTTATAATATTGGTAAATATTATAGTGATTTTATTTTATTTTTATATATAATAGTGATAAATATTATAGTGATTTTATTTTATTTTTATATATAATAGTGATAAATATTTTAATGATTTTATTTTTAATTTATATATAATAGTGATAAATATTCTATATATATAATAATGATAAATATTATAGTGATTTTATTTATATATATATAATAGTGATAAATATTATAATGAATTTTTTTTTCTTTCCTCACTTTCTCTCTCTCTTCTGACCCGATTCTCCCCACGCCCGAAATGGGTGTAGAGCCCAGCCTGGCGCCGCCCCTTCTCACTGCCACCACCGGCGACTCCCAGCCACCACCGATCTCCCCCAGCCACCACCGATCTCCCCCACAATCTGCCTGCTTGGGTATATAAAATTGCATAATCTGGCCACCCATCCGTTTGGGCAGGTGGGCTGCCTGTCCCACTCCCAGCAGGACAGATAGGTGGGGTGGGTGGCATGGTTCTAGGTGACCTGTCCCACATCCCTAGTTTGGTTGTTTCTTGGACTCAAAGACTGAGGATCAAGGTTGAAAAAATTGAAAAAATTGAAAAAGGGGAAGTAGGAATTTACTAGAGATTTATAGGACTGGGAAGTGAGTGATGCTGCTGATTTCTTTGTAAAACTTTATGATTTGAAGATTGATCTGATCAGGGAGGACATGATGCAGTGGGTTCATGATAATAAGTCTAGATTCTCGATGAATTCTTATTACAAGGTGTTAAATAGACTGGATAATAAAACATATCCCTGGAAATGCATTTCGAAAGCTAGAGTGCCCAGTAAAGTTGCATTTTTTTGCTGGTTGGTGTCGCTGGAGAAAGTTTTAACTACTGATAATTTCAGGAAAATGGGTTTATATGTGATGGATTGGTGCTTCATGTGCAAAAAAAATGGCGAATCAGTTAACCACCTGTTTCTTCATTGCAAGTGGTGACTGCTTTATGGAATGAGGTATTTCCAAGGGTAGGCATTGCTTGGGTGATGCCTTTTCAAGTGGTGGATTTCTTGGCTAGTTGGCAAGGTGCTGTGGGATGTGGAGACAATAAAGCTGAGTGGAGGAGGATTCTTTTGTGTTTGTTCTAGTGTCTATGGTTGGAGAGAAATGGGAGGTGCTTCGAAGATTGTGAACGCACAATGGGGGAATTTAGGGATTTTTTCTTCAGCACTTTAAATTTCTGGGTGAATAATCTAGTGAAGGACATGAATATTTGTAATGCTTTATTTTAATTCTATTTTGCTTTAGTTTGTATTTAGGTGTATTCTCATGTATACTCATTGTGTACTTGGGTTATGCCTATTTACTTGGAATAAAATCTCTTATTACCTATAAAAAAAGGGTTGGTTTAGTAGAACCTTTGAAGTAGCTCGGGTTTTGATCTTTCAAAGAACTCTTGCTATTGTTTACTATATTATTCCAATAAAATATAGTAAACAATAGCAAATTTTTCTCTTAACTTAGACGAATCTACTTATGCCACCTCACACTTCTCTCTCTCTCTCTCTCTCTTTTAAAAGAGCTGAAGATCACTTGCCCAATAGTGACCCCGTCCCAATTTTATCAAGAAACCTTCACTTATGGTGGAGGAAAATCGTGGTTATAAACCGACACCTGGGGTTACAAGATATGCAATAAAGACTCAAAACCAGGTGAAAAAAGAGAGGAAAAAGCCACTAACCAAAAACCAAAAAACCAAACTTACAATAAAAAAAAAAACCAACCCACACCACAGCCAGCATACCCGAAACAATCAAAACACAGCCCCAAAAAAAATTACTTAGTGAGGGGAAACCCAACTTATCTAGACGAATAATTCCTTTCAAGAGCCTAGGCAAATTATGACTTCCCTAATAACAAATATTCCTCCCCATCTCTCCTTGTCGTGCAAGAAAATCTGCCACTTGGTTACCTTCCCGATATTAATGAACCACCATAAAATTAATCCCCTCAAGAGGAGTGAGTAATTTCTCCCAAAAGTCCCATAGATACCACAAAGTGCATCTGCCCCCAAGAAGCCAATCCACAACCAACTTGGAATCATTTTCAATGATCACATTAAAATAGTTAAGCCTCTTGCACAGTGCAGTTCCTGCTGTAATAGCCTGTAACTTAGCCCCATTATTAGTACCAAGGCCAAAATGAGCTGAGAAGGCCCCCTTCACATTACCAACCACATCTCGTATCACTCCCCCACCCCTAGAGCTCCCTGGATTTCCATGACAACTCCCATAACAATTCAATTTCAGCCAACCCGCAGGAGGCTTCTTCCAAGCAACTAGTGTTTGTCTTCACACACTCTGAGTCGGACTAGGAACCTGTAACTCCATCAAAATCTGCATGTCTTGCATAGAGAGGGACCTAGAAGAATTAATCTCCCCAGCTAGAACACGGATCCAGTACTTAACTGACCACCATTAATGATCTGCACTTTCTTGCACCCCTTCCATTCTTGCCTTACATCTTCGCAATCACAGTTTCCATGTAATCAAGCAAGGTATTAAACCTATCAGCGTCCCTTTGACAGAGGCTTTCTTTGCACAGGGAAACCACCCAAAACTCTAGCCCACCACGTCGTCAAATGCATACAGGGGACCCCCAACTCAATACTTGCTCGTTCCCATACCTGCGTAGCCACTTCTCCCAAACATAATACATGGTCAAGTGACTCCCAAGATTTTCGTGTGCAACAGTCACAAGAAGATGCTAAGGACACGCCTATAGACTTCACCCGTTCATCCACTGGAAGACATCTAAAGCAGGCCTTCCAGCTGCAGATGGACACTCTTTTCAGCAATAGATTATGCCAAATCCACTCATTCCATTGAAGTCCATCACCTTTAATACGAACCACCTCCCATGCACTGGCTGTCGAAAAATTACCATCGCCTGATGACTTCCACACAAACACATCTGACCCTGTTTTTCCAGCACGAGTACTCTGTATGAGTTCCATCGTGGCCGCCTCACCCACTAGTTCTAGTAAATGTTCAGTATCCCAAGAGTTTTCGAGCCAATAGTCAATAATTCGAAGTTTACTATTGACAATCTCCTCCACTCGCATAGAGAGAGGCCCTGAAGCGAGCCACCTATCATACCAAAAAGACTCATTACCTCCTCGCACCAGGACTTTAACATTCTCAGTAACCTCAGGTAAGACCGAAACTATGGATCTCCAGAAACGAGATCCCGAGGAGCTCGCAGACGCAAGTGTAACATGGCCATCCTTCAGATACTTTGCATGAAAAAATTCAGTCCACAAGTTCGTAGTAGACATGATTCTCCATGTAAATTTCATTTGAAGTGAGCGTTGGACCTCTTTAAGATCCTGCAAACCCAAACCACCCTTTGCCGTAGGTTTACATAACTTCGACCAAGCTCTCCATTTCATCTTTTTTATGCCATGGACCTCCCCCCAGAAAAAAACCAGACAAAATAGAGTTTATACGACTAAGGATAACCAAAGGGACATTGATTGCCGAAAGAATATGTATAGGCATGCTCGAAAGTACGTGTCTCAACAAAATCAACCTTCCCCCATGTGAAAGTAATTTAAACTTCCACCCTCCCACCTTTTCCTTACTTTTTCCACTAGAGGTTCAATAATTCTGGTTGTTAATCTCTCCGAAACAAGTGACGCACCCAAATAGGTAGCAGAAAATTTACCTTCCTTGAAACCCGTTAGTCTCAACAAAGCACATTTTTGAGAAGTTATAAGTTTTGAGGGGAATAGAGCGGACTTCTCTTTACTAATCAATTGCTCTGACCATCTTTCATAAATATCAAGCATCTCAACAAGTGTTTTAATAGACCTTTTCCCACCATTAACAAAAATCAGAAGATCATTAGCATACAATAATTGGGAAATCAAAGGAGCCCCCATCAGATGAGAGAAACTTCCAATCCTACCTTCTTCAAAATTTTTCTTTAGCAACCGCGTCAACACTTCTTCCATCACAATGAATAAATATGGGGATAAAGGATCACCTTACCGTATGCCCCAAGAAGGTTGGAAAAAATCTTTAAAAGTCCCATTCATCATCACTAAAAACCAAGGAGTCTTCACACACTCCCCTACTAATTGACAAAAATTATTGGACAAGCCAAAAGCCTTAAGAACCGCCATAAGAAAGCCCCAGTAAACTCTATCATATGCTTTTGCCATATCAATTTTCACCATCATATTGCCACTCAAAATTTTCTTATTGATGGAATGAACCATTTCCTGAGCAAGCGTGATATTTTCGAAAATTTTTCGCCCCGGCACAAAAGTACCTTGTTCAGGAGAAACTAATTTGGGAATAATCTGCGTCATTCTTTTAACAAGAATCTTCGAAAAAATCTTAGAAGCTATCGAGCAAAGACTAATAGGTCGGAATTTATCAAAACTCGATGGATCCTGCACTTTCAGAATTAGAACAAGAAAAGAGGAAGAATAAAACCTGGGCAGCGGCGCACCACTGAAAAAATCTCTAGCAGTCTCAATCACATCATTTTTAACAATATCCCAACAAGCAATATAGAAAGTAGATCTGAAGCCGTCAGGCCATGGACTACTTTGTTTAGTAATGGAAAAAACTGCTTCTTTTACCTCTTCCTCAGACGGTGTCATACATAGCATCTCGTTTTCACCATCTGAAATAATATTTCCAATCAAAGATGTCAAATCTGCTTGCTTCACTCTCGGAACTTCAGCAAGAAACTCCCGAAAATAATTTGTTGCCCTGAGATGAATAGCCTCAGCAGTTTCCAAAACCCTCCCATCTGCTAGTGCCATACGAGAAATGAGTCCCCGATTACGGCGTTGAGAAATCACAGAGTGAAAATAACATGGGTTTTGGTCCCCTTTTGCCAGCCACGTTTATTTTTTTTTTGCAATTTGACCCAGCCTTGTCGCTTCTCTATTCTCCCATAACTGAATCTTAATTTTTGTCATCAGATAAATCATCTTCCACCTCCTGGGAATACCCAAGCTGAAGTTGATGTTCTATAGATTCCAATCTTGCCCCAAGTTCTTTTAAATTAACATCAACCCTCCCAAAAACATTTTTGTTCCAAGCTCTTAAGGCCAACTTAGTCCGCTTAAGTCTGATAGCAAGCTTCAGGAGACCTGTAGACGAATCTAGTCTATTCCAAGCCTCATCAACACAAGCCAAGAAGCCCTCATGTGAACACCACATGTTTTGAAACCGATATGGGGATGGACCATAAGACACATATGGCCTCTCAAAATGCACCACCATGGGGTAGTGGTTTGAAGTTTTCCTCCGTAAATATTCCAGTTTTGAAAAAATAAATTGAGTCGAAAAAACATTATTGACTACCACTCTTGAACTCAGCCATGGAAGCCAGAGGCCACGGGTTACCACCCATCCGCTCAGCATCATTGCGAATAGCATTAAAATCAGCCACTACTATCCATGGTTGATCCACAACATGAACCTCTTCCAGTTCCTTCCATAAATCTTGTCTTTCAACTTGAGTGCGTTTGGCATACACAAAAGTAACAAGAAGCCTTGTATTATCCAAGACAAACCACCTAGTTACCATTTGAACTGATCGACACACCACCTCAAAAGCATTGTTATCTTTCCAAAAAATCCACAACTTTCCCCCCCTCTACTTCATTAGAACAAAAATGATTAAAATTCAAAAAACTACCAAGAAAAGACATTCTAGCCTTTGCAGCAAAAGGCTCAGATATTGCAACTAGTGCAACATTATTCTTCTTAACTAAACTCTTCAATTTGTTTCTTGACCTGCCCAATCACCTCACATTCCAGAATTTTTTTTTTTTTAATCAATCATAGATTAAGTTTCTGAGACCGGGTAATCACCCATTGAGATTTTTTGACTGTCTTACTTGCAAGATCTTTCTACATTTTAGATAGTATACGTGGCTCCACATCTGAATCATAGACCTTCTCCTTTCCCAACACCAAAGGAATTTTCCCATCCTCCCGTTCTAATGAAAAACCCTGCATCATATCGACCTCACAACTACCATGATCCCTTTATTCACCACCATATTAGCGACGGTATCATCACCAGAGTGCACTGGACGAGTTAAATTGGCCTAGACTCCAATTGTATTTTTAGCAACTCAAGATCCTCATCACACCAAACTTCCTCACACTCTTCATCACTGCACTTTGTATTTTTTCCATCACCATGCAATACGTCCCCATGCCATGCAAACTCCCGGCCCCATCCCGATTCACTTCCCCTTGTGTATTAATCACAGCCCCCCCATCCTCAAGAGATTTTTGCATAGCCTCCCCAACAATCACTGTCTCTGGTCCTGCTGTAGCGTGCACCGCTAAGACCAACGTGTCCTCTATTATATTTGATTTATCCTGGTTCTCTCCCCCTTGTTTCTTAATCACAGGCCCACCATCCTCGAGATTTCTGCATAGCCTCCCCAACAATCACCGTCTCTGGTCCCTCTATAGCATGCACCGCTAAGACCTGCGTATCTTCTACTACATGTGATTCACCCACAACATGCTGCACTTTCGACTGCCACTTCTTGTTCTCTTTTGGCTGAACCTCCTTTGGACGCATCCCACCAACCCTACAGACCACTGAAGTGTGTCCTTGACCAAAACACTTCTGACAATAGAAACCAAGTTTCTCAAACTTTGCCTTCTGCCAGATCCGTTTAGTATAGGAAAGAACAATTGGGAAACCTTGCACAAGATCCACAGACAGATCCATTTCCATGCAAATTCTTGCTCCTGAGGCTCTAGTTCAATTAAGTGTTGCATTATCAGTCCCAAGGTATCAACGAAACGAGTGGCCAAAATCTGCAGACAATCTTGTCTATAAAAATGCATCGGCAACCCTGGCAAATAAATCCATTGAGGGCCAGCTGTGATTCTTTATCCAGATCCAAGTCTTTCGTCCATTTAAAAAGCCGGAAAGCATAACTCTCCATCGTTCTCCCGTCACATGCCCAACCATGCACAAAATCACGTTCATTTTTAATCTAAATTAACACATGGTATTCATCCATTAAACTTATCGTGGGAATCTCCACTAGCCCCCAAGTCTTAACAACAACCAGTCTAATCTTGTCTATTGAGGGCCGAGAACGCAAAAACTTCATGACAAGAGCAAACTTAAATTCTTTTGCGGCCTTGGCCATTTCTAGTTCTGTGAAAACAAAGCCCAGTTCACCATTAATGTCTACTGGAAAGCACATAGGCGTTTTAAACGTAGGGAATCCACTGAACGAGTCACCATGTGAGCATAAGAAGTCGAAATCGAACCACCGAGAACAGCAGGCCCTGCCGACGGCAAAGCCATCAGAGGGGCAGCAGCCGTCAAGAAAGGTGAACCCTAGCATGAAATAGATGAAAAAACGAAGTCTCGAAAAAGTCGGAACTCCCAAAATAGAAAACCTCAAGTCGTCCCAAAATCGCCAGAGCATTATTCTTTTAGCGAATCACATTTGTTTATTTCAATAGACTGAAGACACGTGTTGTTGTACATCAATGCCTTGGGTATGACACTTCTCTTACTACTCTCCCATTCATCTGAAAAATAATGGAGATAAATGAGTGAGTTATCATCAACTAAGCAAGTAGTGAACCGATACTATTTTGTAGAACATGAGGCGGTTACAAAATGCAGAAGCAAACCATATCCCAAAAATAACAAAAAGGTATAACCCCTAGGGGTTGGCTCAAGTGGTAAAGGCCTTGGTCTTGATGGTTTGCTCCCTTCTAGTCAAAGGTTCGAATCCTCTTGGGATATGGTTAACCTATTATCAAAGATTGTATCAAGAGATAATCAACCAATCATAATTCGCCAGATTAATTAAGCAAGGAGTCATAGGCCCATGCTTAGTTTTGTTCTCTTTTCTTAGCGTTTATAAAAACTTAAATGAACTACTTATGAAACCAAAACTTAGTTGAACTGTTTCAAGTCTTTGAAAGCTTCTGAATTGAGTCCCCCACTCCCTCCCAAAAAATAAAATAAAATCCCACTATTTAAGATTATGCTTTGTGCAGTCATCCCATCTTTATGATTTGTGCTTAGATTTTGTATTAACTGCTTTGTTTCTTCTTATAAAGAACAGTGTGTTGGACTCATGATAATTCTATTTATAGGTTCTCCCGGATGATATTCGTCAAGCGTTGCTGGTGGTGGTTGAATGCTGCATGAAGCGAGACTACTTAGCTGCAATGGACCAGTATATCAAGATGGCCATTGGAAATGCACCCTGGCCTATTGGTGTCACCATGGTTGGTATACATGAACGGTCTGCCCGTGAGAAGATCTACACCAATAGTGTTGCCCACATCATGAATGATGAGACCACTCGTAAATATTTGCAATCAGTCAAGAGATTAATGACCTTTTGCCAACGAAGGTACCCTGCAATGCCCTCCAAAGCCGTTGAGTTCAACAGCCTGGCAAATGGTAGTGACTTGCAATCTCTGCTAGCGGAAGAGAGGGTTTCTGGGGGTAATGAAGCCTTTGAGGAGAGGCTTCGGATAATGCCTGCCCCAAAGGAGGGCTACTAGCTATGCATACTATGATCGGTTTGTTGGATAACATTATTTCAATTCATGTAGGGACGAATGTGACATATCTGCTTGTATTGTGCTTTCTCAAACTCTCTCACAGAATGAGCGTTATGGTTTCTGCATCTTCCATTAATTTGAGTGATTGTGTTCCTTTTGGCAGGCCTGCTACCTTTGTCATAGGTGGGTGGGTAGCAGTGTCCATGTCGCCTGCCCCCACTTGGCCGTGGTGGCTGAATCTGGACATGTTCGCATCCTTGCCTTCCGCACACCCTGCTCATGCTTGTTGGGCGGCTGGGTAGGTGGTGAAACCAGCCATTCAGTCTCCTCCGCCCTACCCTACAACACAATTTCGGCCTTTTAAGGCCCATTTTTCGATTTTAAGGCCTGTTAGGCATAATTTAATGATTTTTTACACAATTTGGATAATTTAATTTAATCCAATGAATTTCAAAATATATATACCTACTTATCGATAGTAAGTTAGTAACTACAAAACATCTATGATTACCAAAAAAAAAAAAAAAAATCATTTAAAAAATATAGTAAAACAAGTAGACAACTATAAGTTATAGACACCCTAGGTTACAGTCTATATCATGAAGTCTAACAAGTAGCATCCATAATCTAAAATATTAAAGTTACAAAATCTAAAATATCTGAAACGAAAACTAAAATTATTGTCCAAAAGAACCCAACATGAGTCTTTGACCAAATGATAAGTAACATACAAGACCATATGCCGGTTCAACTTCAAGTCTTCAACCAAACCAACCTTCAATACAACTCCCAAATTCCGAATGCTAATTCTCAAACAAGAGTCACGCGTCTCAAGTTATGACGCCTCCACAAACAAAAATGAAAAAAATGCAAAAAAAAAAAAAAAAATCATATTTTTTCCATGAATTGCCAAACCAACGAGAATTAAAAAGAAATATAACCAACGAGAAATTTTACAATTTTTTTCCATGCAAAAATTGTAATTAACAAATCAACACTACAACACAAAAGTTTTTTTGGGACACAGAAAATTCTTCCCACGGTCATCCCAATATCGTTGTACCAAAGGATTTTTGGGGACGAAATAGAACGCAATGGTTCTATGGCATTCGAACATAAAGCTTATTTTGAGATGAATAATTTGCATCCCAGATTCCTGTTTGACCATCCAAGTATGTTCGAATGCATTGTTATATAGAGTGGTTGATTGAATTATAATATGTTTGAACGTTAAATTGAGTGTTTGAACGTATATGTAATGTTCGACTTTGTAAGAAACCATTCGAATAGTTATCATGTTCGAATGTGACATTCATTACGTTCGAATATTGTATCTCCATTCGAACTATATGGACGCATTTGAACACCAATTGTGTACAATGTGCTTTCGAATGTTCTATGTACTCATTTGAATGGTTATAATAAATGTTCGAACGGTTTAGGGGCATTCGAAGAGTAGGACATATTTTTCTCAAATAATAAAATTTTTTTAAAAACATACATAATATCTTCAAACATACATTAGAATTTGTTCAAGAAACATAAAAAGTAGTCTCATTCTTATAAGTGCAACTAAATAGAGAAACTATTGTTCATACACAAATAGTAGTAAAATTATAAAATTAATTGTTAAGAAGCTTGAATTGCTGCATAATCATATGCATTTAGTGTAGCATCTATTTTTGTTGGAGTTGCAGCTCTCTCTTGAACTCTTCTTGTTGGTGTTGTTGTTTCAATCCATATCCATTTCTATTTTGTTGTGCTAGAATACTCTTTAACTCATGTTTCGTTGTCTTCAATCGCTCGATCTCAAACATTGCTTCTTCTAAATCTCTAGAACTGCTGGTGACATTATTGAATGATGAGGACGAGCTAGAAGGCTTGATGCAATGATTCAAACCCCTTAAATATACTCAATATGGGCCCAAAAATTTTGTAAAAATGTCAACATCACTTGTTGAGGAAATTTTATCATATGCTAAGTCAACATGCAGGGAAACCATCTTTTCCTGCAAACCCGTGCGTGAGAGAGAGGGACACCGGGAGGTGGAGGAGGGGGCATCTGGCCGTGGGTTTAAGGGAGGAGGAAGGGGGAGACTTAGGGATGCTCATGGTGGTGTTTGGTGGCCAAGGTGGCAGTGCACGGCGGCGCTAGGAGGCTGCACAGTGAACCCGTGCATGGGTAAGCTTGTACTCGTGCATGGGAGCGGCCGGTGGGGAGATGGAGGCTGAGCCTGCTGGAGGGTGATGGCTAGTGGCAAAGGAAGCTGCCATGGGAGTGGTGGCGCCGGAGGACGGGGCATGGCGGCGCAGTGGCCACTAAGCTCGTTCAGGTTGTGCACTGCTGAGAGGGAGAAGGACGGAGCGTGGGAGAGTGAGAACGGTGCAGGGAGGGTAGCCGGAGGGAGGGGATGCCGGCGGTGGTGGAGGTGAGACTCACCGGTGCCGGGCTGGGCATGGAGGAATCAAACAAGAGGGAGGGGCTGCGTACTTCGTACGCTGAGAGAGAGGGAGGAGAGAGAGGGGGGAGGGAAAAGTGAGAGAGAAAGAAAGAGGGCTGGGGTTTTATCTTAAAACCCATCGTCTGAAGATCAATAAAATGATCTAACGATGACCTTTAAATACTGATTTAAAAATGCGTAAACAATAACTTAATTAAAAGCACTGAGAGGAATTAAGAAGAATATTATTCAAAATAATATTCTTTCATCATTTATAAAATGATGAAGTCTTATTTAAAATATTTAAGAGAATAAAATCATTAAATTAATCTAAAGATTCCATTATTATTTAAATCACGTAATATTTTAAATAATTGGAATCATTTATATAAAATGATTCCCTACAATTATAATATTTTTGGAGCTCTTTAAAGATATTATAATTGAGTTATTTAAAATATTACTTAGTTAAATAATAATGGGGATCTTCCATTTAAAATACACGTAATTTTAAAACACAAAACTAGCTTTATAAATTACATAGTATTTTTTAAAACACGCCATCGGGGTCTGGCATGCATAATGAGGCTCTTAGACACTAAAGAGGAGCGGGACAGGCTATCGTATCAGACGTAATTACTTATGTCAGAAGGAAGGAAGGAAGGAGTAGGGTATTACACTAACTTAGGATCATCAAAGTAGAAGACTTGACATACTTGAGAAGCTAAAACAAAAAGATCATCATCATACCATTTTCAAGATGAATTAATACTTTAAAAAAGATTCATCATTGTGAACTCTTAATCGAGGATTGCTTAAATCCCACCAATCGTACTTCAATAGGTATATTACATGCTCCTACAAATATTTCAAACAAATTATATCGATAATAACCCCATAGAAGTCAATCTTTTATCTGTCATGATTTGTTTCGACTAGGACACTACTGTTTTGTGTTTTTTTGATAACATTCTTGATCAATTGTGTGATACCTACTTCCTCGAAAAATACATGCAGAATATTGAACTGCACATCCTCAATGGGCTGCACACCAATGCATACAGTTCTTCCGAGATATCATTTGGATTACTCGCATGCCTTTCTACAATCTACATTGTGAAGAGAGCATAGACATACAATAAGTAAACAATCATAAGTGCAAGGTTATAATTCAAATTTGGCATCTGTCATCACTGCCATCATTCTTTGAGTACGTTAATATGGTCACCGAATATGAAAATTACTCTATAACTTATAATCTTATAATTTTTTAAGGAGCATAAAAAATTATCCCATTATCTCCACTGATGCACATGAACGTAGCCCAACACCTTTGTCATCGCCATTATCGTCAACCTCGACATGTACACCACTTACATGCAATATTTGGTTGAGTATTTATACAAAATAGGGCATACGCTTTAGATTTATGTTTTTCGGCAATGGGACATTGTAGGTGGCCAGAAAATGCAAGGCCGAGTTGCCTCTATGCTCATCCCAGCCTTGTGTGCTTGTTAATTGTGGAACAACGAAACAAATTCATTGATTCACTTGGTTTTAATAGCAACTGAGTTGACTCAGCCATTGCTGAGTTTGATCTAGTAACCGTTCGAACGCTTCCAATATGCATTCGATCGAAGTAATTACTCATCAATGCTTAAGTAACCGTTCGAACATGTTGTCGAACGATGTGGTCGACCGTATAAGTTACGTTTGACAGGTGTTCGAACATTGCATTCAACCACTTGTGTTTCGTTCAAACAATAACTTATATGTTTGAATGGTAAACAAATATATTCTATTCTGATCGAACAGATTGTGATTTGATCGAATGATGTACTCACAAAACAATTAGTAACTGTATTAATAAGGCAAGATTGTGTATATCTTTTTTTGTTTTGTTTCCT
Organism: Cyclocarya paliurus; assembly: GCA_029856935.1. Classification (NCBI taxonomy): domain Eukaryota; kingdom Viridiplantae; phylum Streptophyta; class Magnoliopsida; order Fagales; family Juglandaceae; genus Cyclocarya; species Cyclocarya paliurus. The sequence goes on from CM056953.1 coordinate 13,866,969, forward strand.
ATAACGATTTTTTGCATCATTTTTAATTTTTTATGATAATGGTAAATCTCATAATAATCACCACACTTAAAAATTCATGATTAATAATGTTATCATAATATTCTTTGAAAATTCTTCATCCATGAATATTTTTTATACCTTGTAACTGTTTTCTTCTTTCTATATTTGACTTTTTATTTTTCGATGAAAATTGCAGATTCTAATAACAATTATTTCATAACTATTGCTATTTGTATTATATTTGGAAAATTCAAGTTCTCTATGACTTAAGGGTAGGAAGCGTGGTAGGGTAGGTTAACCCTCCAACAAATAACTTTGAGAGAGAACAGTATTACTCGAGTGTCAAGTGATGCTAGGAGAATTTCAAGATCTTCACTAGGAGGGTTGGTCCTTGGCATATATCTTTATAGAGTGTGGTTGGCAACCAATCATTAGCTAGAAAGGTGAAGGGACGAACAAGATCATTGCCTACATTGACATGGTATCTAATTTCTATAGGGAGGCTGGTGGTGCCAGCCTAGATGACAAGGTATCTAATTTCAAAGCATCTTCATATAACTATACACAATCTCAATTCGAGGGGGGGTGCGTATCTATTGCACTTTCAGTGGATGCAGTTACCTTAGTTTCTTTGTGCCCTTGATTGCCCATTAGATATCTGAACGTGGTGCCTAGGGAGTCTATAGCTATTGGTGATGGGACAGGGCTGAGGACAAGGGCACTGATTAGATGGACTAGATGGCCTCCCTAATCATGAGGTTTGACAATTGGTTGTGAGTCGAGATGCTCCTCCCTAGGATGGGACCAATAGTATCAAACAAGCTGATTTATCTAGATTTTCCAAGATAATGAACTTAATCATCGCTAACAATATCAATTCTCAATTGCACAACACCAAGGTTTGTATGGATTGGGCACAATTTATGATAAGCGTCTCTTGTGGGGAGCCTGTCGACCTAGAAAGCTATATCTTTGCTAGGATTCAATTCGAGATGAACTATATTATGACAGACATCTTGAAATTTGGGGCTCTGATCTGCATTACTCATGAAATTAGTAGAAAAGAGAAAAATATTTTCTATCAGGACTAGCGTAGACATGAACAAAATTTTGATATTCTATTCTCATTGGTATAAAAAGAGCTAATATGAAATCTAAATATTTGTGCATAGTTATATGAAGACACTTTGAACTGTTTTGAATATGTGAAAATGATCCGAATTTGTTCAATACTATGTTATGATATGTTGTGGCATCTGAAAACCTTTGACATGACATTTTGATTCCCATCTAATATTTTTTATTCTGTTATTGTATCGGTACCAATATTTCTATTTCTAAGTGTACCCACTTTGAAAATAAAGTGACTTTCTATGTGGTTTTTCATGTGTACACACTCGGGACTCCGATAATGATAAGGGGAAGATTTACTTATGTTTCTGTCCGGTTTGGATACTGGGGATAGCACAACCCTACCATAGGGGTTAAACATGATCTCTGGTATGATATGATGCTTCTGTTATGATATGATGCTTTTGTTATGATATGATGATGTTCAACTATGCTATGCCAAATGACTTTTGTATATGAATATTTATGAAACTGTCGTTTTGATAACATGTTTTGTTTCGCATTCTGAAACTAAAAATGTTTTATTTTGCATCTTGCTTATGTTACACACTTGTATATGTTATCTACTTACTGAGTTGTTGGTAACTCACCCTTTATCTCCACAAAATTTTCAAGTGATTTTGATGGTTCGATTGAGGATCAAGTTTAGAAAGCATGGGCGAGATTAACTGAGAATAGGGGATTGAGTACCTAAGGGTATTATTACTATTAGAGTATTTTATTCGGTAGATTGGATTTTATTATGTTTATTTGGTTTATTGGGATGTTGATAAATTATTGAGACTTGTGGAATTGTTGGTTCATTATGCTAAGGTCCTGTTAGAGAAACATCTACATTTAGTCTAAATAAATGAGTTTATGGTTATAAAGTCTTTGGAGTATACATATTTTATATTGTTGGGAGACGATTTTTAAGTGACAAGAACTAACTCCCTGGACCTCCGGGTATGGGGCGTTACATTAGTGGTCTATTTATATGGCAACTATATATCTTGATTATTGTTTACTTATGGAGTTCTTCTGACGTAATAGTGCATTTTCCCTATTGCTTTGTATATGCCCTTATTTCTCGATTTTGACCTACTCTTATGAGTACTTATCATATCCTTTGCCTCGAGTATCAATATTAAAGGTAGAACCTAAACCCATAGTCTCGCTAGAGTCTCTTTTACGCACCTACTCAACAAGAATCAAATATCGAATATCATCATATTTCAACTTCTTTTTTCCAACAGAATGAGTTAGCCATTAGGATGGACTCCCAACTATTTGGCAATGAGGCCAACAAAATCAATGCCAGAATTTCATCATAAAACTCAACTCAATAGATAACAATTGATTTGTGATAGTGTTAAATTTGTTCAGATGTTGTGATTCTTTATCAGATGCACCTTGTTATTAGTTGACGACTTCTCTTACATACTAGACAAGGCCACCATAAGATCTGCAGTGGTCATTCCTTGATAACGTTGTGTGAGACTGACGTTGATTAAGTCAATCTAATGAAACCCAAATCTGTCGATCTAATAGGTTCTAGTTAACATCGTCCATGTTGTTCGGCTTCTTGCCCAATAGAGGAAGATGAAGTCTCTCCCTAATCTGCTTCTTCCAAGAACCAAAATCTATGCCGTTAAACTTCTCGATTTCAGACACCTTCCCTTCTTTTCTAGCGATCATTCTTAATATATATGGTTCTCACATACTAATATATGAAATTAAATCTTATCGACTAATTATTGTACAATTTATAAAATATAGCTATGAAGCATATTAAATATATAGGTATAAGTAATTAGGTTACATATTATATATTTAATTATAAAAGTGCATATAAGTTATTTAATTATAAAAGTGCTATACTTATACTATTCACTAATACACACACAAACACACACATATATATGTATATATACATAGGTGTATGTATATATTCATCAATATATGAATGAGTTTTAATTGAGTCGAGTTAAGAAGTCGACTCAGACATAAATGAGCAGGCCTTAATGAGCCTTCGTCGAGTCGAGTTGTGTAACACCCCGTATTTTAGTGTATTTTTAATGGAGGATGATTTTAATTAATTTAAAAATTGATTATCTTGTTTTAAAATTTTGGGGGTTTTATTATATATTTTATAATATTTTAAGTTGTGAAAATTATTTTTTTATTGGGCATTCTTATTATTAATTATTGTTTTGGAATTAAATTGATCTTTAATTTAAATTAGTTTATTTGTGGGTTTTAAAATTATTATTGTTTTATTTAAATCTTTCATTGCGTTTGATTAAATTTATTTAGCTGTCAGTTTTAAAGTTCTCTTCGTTGGATCATTTCAAGACCCCAAGATGTAAAGTCTGGATCTCTCTTTTTCCCTTCTCTTTTCCTTTTTCTCTTCTTTCTTTCTTTTTTCTTTCCCTCGATTTCCCTCTCTTCGCTCGACCCTCTCTCTCTCCTCACCCCCATGCGTTTCGACTCCTTAGCCCCAGCACCGCTGCCGGCTGTCCGTGGCCCTCACCGTCGGCACCATCACCTTCCTTGGTCACCGGCGACCTAGCCCCTCCAACCTCAGGCCGGCTAACGCCGGCGTTAGCCTCCGCGAGCCGTGCAAAGCCGCGACCTTCCTCCTCCCATTCCGCCGCCGTCCGGCTACCATTGGTCACCATTTCTTTACCACTTAATCACCAATCCCTTGCCGTCCTAACCTACCCAGTTTTAGCTCCGATTCGTCGCTGGAGCCACCTCCACGAGCTCATCTCCGTCTCGGCCTTTTTGGCCTTTCACTACCATTTTGGCCACCACCCACAACCAACCGTCGATTCCACTAGCTTCACCACCTCCCATAGCCCCTACCCTACCAATTTCAAGTTTTCGTTTGACCCGGTTTGGTTTTGGGTATACTGTATATTTCGGCCACAGTATTTTTACACTGTGGAGTTGCTATTTTGGCGCTTCCAACTCCTCCATGATCCTCCAAAAAATATATTATAGCGCTGTAAGTATTTTTTCAAATAATTTTTAAGATTTTAATATATTTTTGTACTAACTCATTTAATATTACTGTGATTGGTTGGTTGTGCCGAACTGAGTCTGAGGAGTTATGGGGGTCGGATGGATTGAGGACGGAGTATTTGTGTGTTTGGTTATTGGTTGGTTATTGGATATTGTTGTTAGTCTGGTACATTGCATGTGCACGTATGTTCATGTTTGTAAATTGAAAACTGGATTTTCGTGTAATTACATTCATGCTCATGTGTTCATTAGAAAACTGGATTTTTATGGGAGAAAAGGAAAAGAGACTATAGGGATGGTGGTAAAGTCCCGCTTGCGATTCCTGCCTACGGTGTACGCGTAAGGATGGTGGTGTTGTCCCGCCTGCGATTCCTACCCACGGTGCACGCGGTAGGGATGGTAGTAGAGTCCTACCTACAGTGCTCTAATGCGTTTTTGTGTTGTGTGGAAATGAACTATAGGGATGGTGGTATTGTCCCGCCTGTGATTCCTGCCTACGGTGTACGTGTAGGGATGGTGGTAAGCAGGGATGGTGGTGTTGTTCCGCCTGCGATTCCCACCTACGGTGCACGCGGTAGGGATGGTGGTAACCAGGGATGGTGGTAGAGTCCCGCCTGTGATTCCCGCCTACAGTGCTCTAATGGGTTTTTATGTTGTGTGGAAAGGAACTGTAGGGATGGTGGTAAGTAGGGATGATGGTATAATCCCGCCTGCGATTCTCGCCTACGGTGTACGCGTAGGGATGGTGGTGTTGTCCCGCCTACAGTACACGCGGTATGGATGGTGGTAGAGTCTCGTCTGTGATTCCTGCCTACAGGGTCTGACAAATATTTTTGTGTAAATCATTTTCTGGGAAAATGACGGATTATGTTTTTGGGCAAAAAATGGGATTTTGGCGTGTGTTGAAAAATATTCATTTTTCGGGGAAAAAATGATATTGTGGATATGGTGCATAGTACATCATATGCATGCATGGTTGGTAGCATTAATGTATTTTGATCTTGGAGATTGTTTGGATTATTACTTACTTGCGAAATCATTTTTGGTACCGTAGATTTTGGTGCAGATGAGGATGAGGACGATGAACCTTAGGGATCGGCTCCGTGGAGAAGTGGCATGTGGTTGCTGTTGTTTTGGATTATGGGATTTGTTTCCCATGTGTATATTTTGGCTTTGGTTGTATTTTTTAGATAACTGTTTAACTTTCAGTATACTTGTATTTTGGTTATTTTTTGTATTAAAAAATTCTGGTACTTAGTAGACTGATTTAATTATTTATCTGTTGCGTTTTGTTGTGCACTTTTGCATATTGCACACACTTTAACAGTTGTCATTGGGATGCGCGACCCGTGTTGTCATCATCTTGACGACACGATTCCTGTTTTGTTTTATACGTGAGAATTGGGGCGTCACAAGTTGAGTTTAGTCGAATATGTGTCATTTACTAATCGAGTGGGTATTTGCTTTCAAGGTTGAGTTTTTTTATTTTTTTATTAATTTATTTTTTAATTATTTTTTTTATGAATCGAATTCGATTCAAGTTTGACCGGACGAGTATTGAGCAAAACATTTGTGATGAAAAGGCTGATTCATGGTATCGGTGTGGCTTATGGCCTAGATAGTGTTTTGTGCAGAAGTATTATGGTGTCACACGTATGAGTGGCTGGGTATGAAAAAGAAGCTTGACTTTTCAATACAATTTACATCCCAACAAAAACCACTCGAGTGGATGGATATATGCACAAAAACGGTGTCAAACAATCTAATAGTCGAATCTCCGTCCTCTTTTCTAAATTAAACAAAAAAAATTCTAAAACCCTGATCATAGTGTAAAATTGGCAAGATTTATATCATTTGCTTGTAAATGCAACAGTAACATAAATTTATTTATATACATTTATAGACAGATTGCTTCATTGGGTCGAGAAAGCTTTGAAATTGATATTGTTATTATACCCGAACAAGGATTTAACATGGCAAAGTTTTTATAAACTCTGTGGATACTTATTTGTTCTTTAGAAACCTCTTCTTTGGTCTCTAGGGTGCAATAGCTTCTTTTCTATCAAATTATGTCTCATTCAAGTTGCTCAAACTAATATCATTGAACTTTTTTCGTTAATAGGGAATGTATGCATTTTTTCCGAAGTTCTTTGCAGTTGTTTGGCATGCAGATATAATAGCCTTCTAATTTGGAATGTATGCATGGAAGGTAATCTTCAGATATGGTGAATTTGGTGTTCCTTTCTATGGTTTGTGTTTTTCTCTACTGAAACGCATTGTTCTCTTTAGTTTGGGTGGGTGCAGAGAACGAAGTTGAAGTTGATATTTGGTGTGGGATTAAATCACCGATGGAAGACCGTGTTACTTATACGTTACTCATATCTTGTAATTTTTTGTTTTGTAATATAATGCATAAATACAAAATAATGTAATATGTAGTGAATTGTATTGTGTGTTGCATGCATTTTACATGATGAATATTGGATTTGTTTTTTTGTTTTACATGCATTTAGTTAAAAAGATAATTAGTTGTTTCTACCTTTATTTATTTTTTACATAAAATTTACTTTTCCATTTTAATATATTTCTATTATTATAGAAAATGTTCAATGCATTAGTATTATGATTTTCAACATGACTTCTAGAAAAAACTTTAATAAAATAGAGGCTTTTATATAAAAAATAAATTTCGCTTCTCAATAAAATTTTTTGTTGAAAAAGTTGTAATAAAATATATATTTTTAGATAAAAAAATTATACTTTTCAACATTTACTTTTTTTTGAAAAACATTTAATAACATATAAACTTTTGTTAAAAAAAAAACAAATACTAGGTATAGCTCGAAACCCTGATTTCTGGGTTTCAAAACCCGATTTCAATTGGATCAAAACCCGTGTTAATCGAGACCAAATTTCGGCCCAAGTTTAAAATCTGAGAACCTAGGCCCAAATTCAGGTGATCAGTCTTAATGACGTAGAGGTTGTGAAATGGATATATCATCCATTCCACTAGAATAAAAAGAAAAAGTAAGCTAGCAAAACTTAGAGTATATGTTGAGAAAAATACGAGTGACAAAACACTGGCCAGAAGACGGAAGTCCTGGATTTTGTGCCCATGAATCCTGGTGTAGTCGTTCTTAGGCCTAGTAATACTACTAGTTGGATGCTAGCCCTGGTTTAGATTGAAAATTCATCTCAACTTATCTCATCATTACAATTTTTCTAAATTTCTACACAAAATATAATAAATAATTCAAAATTTTTAAATTTTAAAATAATAATAATATTAAAAAATAATATTATAATAATATTTTATTTAACTCATTTAAAACCATCTCAACTCATATCTAAATCCAAACAGAACCTAATTGAATTTTTTTTGAGCCACATACAGCTAGCTTGAGTTCTCTTCAAGTTTTTAATTATTTAGATATACTCTTTTCTTTCTATATAATACTTTTTTTTCCATGAAGTATCTTACCTGGTGAGGTTCCTCCACTTTAAAAATAAATAAATAAATAATAGCTACTTTGTCCCATCACCTCCCAGATGAATTTTGGATCCCCTGCATGATTTCAACCTCTTCTTTAATGTACGTGTATATATCTTGACTCAACGGCGGAATAATCAATTATTTTTAGGTGGCCAAATTTTTTATTGTATTACATATTTATGTAAAATAAAATAAAAATTAAAAATTTAGAAAACATAATTATATATATATATATATATAAAATTAAATCTCGATAATTTGCTACTTATGCATAAAAATAAAATTTTAAAAACACAACTTAATAAACATTTCAGATTTATGACATTAATATTTAATGAAATAATATTCATTCATTATTATTTTGCAATGAAATATTTAGAATTCATTTTTTTCTTCATAAAATCTACCAAGTGATCTTCTAGAAGGCAATCTTACATTCTAGTGTGTAATCTAGTTTATTAAGTTTAATGTAAAATCTAGATATTTTCGTATCACATTAAACATATAATAATAAAATTGACCTTAAATAAATTTTTTTCTTACTCAATGAAGTCTAGAGGATAAAACTTCTCAACTATTTTTCATACACATCATCAACCTTAAATGATTTCTTTTTTGTATCACTTTGGATTTCATATTAAGAAGCTTAATAATGTATAACAAAAAATTTTGAGACCCATATTAATAAATTTATTATTTCTCCTAAACTTAGTTTAAATTAATCTTAGTGAGGCCACATCCTTGAAAATATATAATATATAGAATTTATACAAAATTTTGGGACTATAGGAAAAAATTAGAGAGAGGTATTTCTAAGTGTATTAAAATCAATGTTTTGAATACCATTTTGGTGACCGTTTCGGCCGAGGCATTGAAACGAAATATTTCGGTACTGGTACCGTTTCGGATACCGTTTTGGAATAGTCGATATATGAATAAATTATATATATAAATTATATTCTAAAATAATAGTATATCTATGAATAAATTATATATATATGTATATAAATTATAAATAGTCTAGTTTGAATTGAGGGGATCCAAAAATGAGCCCGCAGTTTGAAGAAATGAAAAAAAAATAAAAAGAATGTAAAGGCCGAAAAATGTATATAGGCCGGAATCCAATGTATAGGCCGAAATCCGATATATCGGCCGGTACAAGCCGATATATAGGCTGATATACCGACCGAAACAAGCCGATACAGGCAGATACGGCCGAAATTTTGGCCGGTACAAAACACCATACTTGTCTATATCGGCTACCCGGCCGGTACGGCATATTTTGACCATACCGGCCGGTACAAAACGAAATTTAAAACTTTGATTAAAATTTTAGAAAAGTTTAGAGAGCATATAGGGATTATAACTTTTTTGGGGGGCCATTCTCTGTATTTATCAAATTATAAATGAAATGAAGGAGGTATTTTGAAATTTCAAAAACATTTGGGGCGACATGGCCCTCCTTTAGCCCAACGGGGGTCGGCCACTAATCAACATTATTTAATCTCTAATCTCTTTTTTCCCAAGGTTTTATAGTGATAAACTACTTCATGTATATATCTTCTGCAGGATCCCAAGCAAGATGTTACAATATCCTAGCTGCATCCATTAGTCTAGTTTGTTAGGATTGTTCATCTAGGTTCCAGTCCGAGAACTCGGGTATACCTGAATCGAAACCTGGGTTTCAAACACGGGCCAGAACTCGGACAGTGTTAGCCCGGGTCAGACCTTGGCTTGAACCCAAATGAATCCAGGTTTTAAACTAGGAACCTGAGTTTACAACCCGGTACTCGGATCTTTTTTTTTTTTTTAGTTTGAATGTTTTGATATTTCTTTTAGCTTTAGCGTGATGGCTTTGGCAATTTTATTCTAAAGAGAGTGCCAATTGCTTTCTTCTCCATATTCCCAAAGGACTCACCTCAGTTTAGTATCTGGCCAAGAGTTTAAAATTATCTTCTGCTCTTAGACTTGCCTGTCATAGGCCTATTCCAATTAGTTATATCAAACACAAATTTAAAATGACAGTTTAGCAAGCAAATATAGGAAACACGCCAATTCATTCATTCCCACCATAAAAGGTTATATTGAATACATAAGAGACAATATATTAGAGGGAAGACATCTCTATCGAGAAGGAAAGCAAAGAACCGTCAATCACTACAGGCTATTCCTGGGATCCACGTACATAATTTCCTTCTCCTTCTTATACTACTGTTATTCTAGAGACTCTTTTCATTTCTCCAAGTAGATGTTCTCCTTTGTTCCCTCCTGTCACATATGAGCCTATTTGGAAAGCAAAATATCTAAACATTATGATTACATACAGTTAAAAGAAACATCAAAACCTTCAAACTGAAAGAAAAAAAAAGGTACCCGGACTGGGTTTCGGACCGAGCCGGGAAAAGATCCGGTCTGGAAAAAGATCCAGTCCAGATGAACAGTCCTATAATTCATAGCACAATTTTCTCAACAAAATAAGTAGAGGAGTACTAAAACCACAAAAGAAGTTGTTGTACAAAAATAATTTTACAATCTGACGGATCACATTAAACCACATCAGTTTGTAGGATTATTCTTATATAATCTTTTTGTGGTTAGAGTATTTTTCAAATGTCTACTGTTATGAACCTTGTTGTGAATATGATGTAATGTTGAATGAAGTTGCCATAGTGTATTAAGGAAACCAACAAGATGTATTGATAAGGAAGGCTTCAAGGGCTTCCAACCTCCATATATTAGACCAAGTGTTTACAAATTTCCAGATCCCCTTTTACTCAGTGCCCTCTTTTCTTTATATCCTCCCAGGGATAACAACAGACTAGACAAATAAACAAATAACATGTGTAAAATAAATAACAGACTATGAAAATAAACTACTACAAGGACCCAAATGACAAGTAAATAAAAGACCCCAAAACGCAGCGTTGCATCCCCACTCAACCTCCAATAAACGACCTTGCATCTCGATGAGACCATAACAATCCTCTTCCCTTAAAGAACCTTGTCGTCAAGGTTAAGAGCATTAATAAAACTTGAGGAACTTGGGTACGCTTGTTGACATCTAAGAAGAATGGTGGTCGCAAACCTTCTCTAGCCATAGCCATCCAAAGTTGTGATTGAGAAAGAATGCCACCCAATAGGATTCTTCACCTCCTCAGCAGGGTTGGCAACTGAATCAAGACCAAAGAATACTATTGCAAAACCAACAAGCATTCCATCGACACCAAAAGGAAAATACCTGTTGGAACTTGATATCCAGTCCACCCAGACTTAAATCCCAAATAGCCACTAGCTATTATGACATAAATCATGGCACATACATTTGCTGTAGTGACCATGACTTATGGCAGTGTACTTTCCTTGATTCCTTCTTTAATATTGAGCTTCTTATCAAAATAAACAACAAAGTTGCTAGGTATAAACCCATGTATTGACCTTATCATTACTCTAGGAAAATTTTGACCAGTTGAAATAGTATTACCCAATGTTACCACTGCTAAGGCATGAAAAACAATAACCAAAAAGGTCAATCAAGTTTAGGCCCTGCACTCATGAATGTTTTTTTTTCCCTCCTGAATGGATTTCTAATGGCATATTCGTGAGAATGAAAGAAAAGAGGGCCAATGATTCCAATTATCTTCCCAACCCCAGTTCTCATGAGGATAACACCCCATTTGAAATAAACCATCCCCATTATTCTTCATGCCGACAACATCAATTTTTTTTTTCCAAGGCATACCCGTTTTCCCATTCAAATTCAAAAACACATTATAACCCCTTGGTGGCAATATATCAAGCAACTGAGGTGCAATTAGACATCCCGCAGTCCTTAGTGAGAAAATAAACCGATTTACCTTACAGCTCTTATGGAAAATCCATCTTCTGATTTTCTTTATAGATTGAGATTAAATGTATCCACCCATGATGGCTCGACAATCTGCATCTACCATAATCCCTTCCTTAAAATTAAAAGCAAGCATAGCCTTCTTTTGGAATCCATCAAAGTTGACCGTGCCTAGGAGCTCAAACAATAGCGATGTGGAAAGCTCATTCCCAGCATTGTAAAATAATGCTATTTCTTAACTACATAGTAAATGTAGATGAGGTATGGCCAGTCAATAGTAACTGTTTTTGTTCGCATCGCATTTTTTGGATTAATCTCACGACAACGAGCCTCTCTCATTTCTATAAGAAAATCCCATAATATAGCAAACTGCTTACTACTTCCAAGGATATCAACCAATGATAAGAAAATCCCTTCATGAATTTCGTCAAATAGCTTGGGGCCTATTCTTTCCCTCCCCATCTGATAAAAAAAAAACATTCAAGTGACTATAGCCATACCCTCTTATTTCAAATGACAACTCGATTCTTGTTCTCCCAAGATGAATTTCATAAGCCACATTAGTTTGTAGGATTATTTTTATATAATCTTTTTGTGGTTAGAGTATTTTTCAAATGTCTACTGTTATGAACCTTGTTGTGAATCTGTTGTAATTTTGAATGAAGTTGCTGTAGTGTATTAAGGAACCCAACGAGATGTAATAAAATGTTTCAGTAATGAAATGAGAGCAAGCCGGGAAGGTGTTTGATAAAAGTCCTCATAGACTCATATGTATTGATAAGGAAGGCTTCGAGGGCTTCCAACCTCCATACATCAAACCAAGTGTTTACAAATTTATACATCCTTTTTTACTCAGTGCATTCTTTTCCTTATATTCTCCCAGGGATAATAGACTAGACAAATAACCAAATAACACGTGTAAAGTAAAACAACAGACTATGAAAATAGACTACTATAAGGACCCAAATGACAAGTAAATAAAAGACCCCAAAACGCTATGTATGAGGAATTTTTAGTGCTCCGTAATTCTTGGAGTTGCCTTTTTGCCATATTTTTCACTTTTAGTGCCTAGGGTTCGCCCATGGTGGTGCCCCCAACCCACTAGTGTCCTTGACCCCGTCAGGGGACTCGGTTGGTGGGGAGGTTGGTAAAATGTCCTTTGCGCAAGCGGTCGTGAGGCAGGAACCTTCTTCTTTCAAAGTTCTGATGCGGTTCCTGGTGGACGTAAACGGCGAGCTAGGTTTTGTGTTTACAGATTCTAAGATGACAAAGGCTACTGATGATTTTCATTTTGCACTTGTGTTGAAGTTCTCACGTTTAAGGCCTTCCATTAATAAGATTTGTCTGAACGTTATCAACTTTTTGGGTTTTAATGGAGGTTCCTATCATCAGTTTTATGAATGATGTGCTCATTCAAATGCAATTTGATCATGATTTTATGCATGCCTGGGCGCAAGAGGGTAGAGTGATTGATGGATGTGTTTTCAGATTGTTTCGGTGGACAAAGGATTTCGATCTTCATGTTGAATCTTCATTGGTGCTGCAATGGATATTTTTACCAGGTCCACCATTGCATATGTTTATAATTGATTGTTTACAAATTCTAGCCATAAGATTTTGTTGTTACTTGGGCATAGACAATGCAACCTTACACAAAACGAGGGCCACAGGTGCACGTTTATGTGTAGAGCTGGATCTGAAGGAGGAACATGTCCAAGGTTTTTTGATTGTAGTGTCGTCTAATGGGACAATCTGGCAGGAGGGAAGGTATAAAAAAATGGGTTTTTATTGCTCTAAATGTTGCAGACAAGGTCATACGGAGGTGGTTTGTCATATTGGGGAGTCTCAGCATATTGCAGGGGGACAGGGTCCTGAGTTCCCCATAAGAAAGTGTGGAAAGAAAAAACAAGTGAGAATAAGGGGGAGAAGGGGCACGATGCGGAAGGTTTGGGTTCGAAAAAACCTTCTCAACCTTCCTCTTCGGAAGGTATACTAGTTGAGGCTGGAAAGATGCTGGTTTTGGCTGATGCGGATGGGGGTTTGAAGAAACGGAACAGGGATCAGTCAATTATTTTGCAAATAGAGAAAAACTGTATTGATCTTGTTATTAGACCTTTTGAGGTAGACTCTAGGCATACGTTAAGTCTTGTTTTACTGGATACGAGACTAGATGTTTATGTGCCATTGCAGGAGAGGGTGTTTACACTTGAAAAGAAAGGAGGGGGAAGTGCAGTTTATCTTTTTGTGGGGAGTCCAACTGTAGAATTGTTACAATTGGAAGAAGTCCCTACAAGAGGTGTTTTAGGGAAGGGGGAGGGGGGAAACTGTATTGATCTCTGAGATTTTGGAATTGGAATGTAGGTCAAATATGGTGGCCAATGATGCTGTCGCAGTAGGGGAGGACCAATTGGTTTTTCATTCAAATTCTAAGGATAGAGGCAGGCCTATTGCACTTGCTTGGGAAAAGGGTTATGACTCCAATCCTGAAATCCATGAGCCAAGAGTCATGACTTTTGATACCAAGAAACACACGGTGAGACAATCACAATGGTTTTATCCCAACCCTCTAAACTAAATTTATGATTGACAACATATTGGTGTGGAACTTGAGAGGGTTAGGTAGTTTTAGAAATAGATTAAAACGTTTAGTAAAGAAACATGGAGTGACTATTGTTGGGATTTTGAAACCTTTTGTTGCGGTTGATAAAATGCCTTGCTTGGCTCGTTCGTTGGGGTTCCCACATTATTGTAGTAATGAGGCTATGGATGGAAAATTGTGGATTTTCTAGAGTGAAAAATGTGAATGGGAGGTGCTGTCCATGACTAACTAGATGATCACTGGGTGGTTTCGGATTGGTGAGGACAAGCTCCTAATTTCGTTTGTCTATGCAAAGTGTAGTCATGTTGAACGTAGAGATTTATGACAAAGTCTAGAAGAAGTTGACCTCAATGAGTCACAATGGCTTGTTGTAGGGGATTTCAATATCATCTGAGAAGATGGTGAAAGAATTGGTGGTAATCCTAGGCCTATTTCTTCTATGGAGGAGTTTAAGGCTTGTTTTGATCACTGCGGTTTACTGGATTTATAGGTTGTGGGACGTCGACTTTCGTGGTGTAGTGGCCATGAGGGTAATTCAAGGAGTTGGGCTCGGCTTGATGGAGCGCTCATTAATATTCCCTTCGCGACACGATTTCCTTCAACTTTCTTTGAATATCTTGAGAGGAAGTTTTTGGATCATTGCCCAATGCTCATTCATTTTCAAAAATCGGTGGTAAGCTACGACCCTCATCCATTTTACTTTCAAAATATGTGGTGTTCTTATGCATATTTTAAGCAATGTGTGGAGGATGTTTGGAAGGAACCTACTCAAGCATTGGGCCTTTTACGGTTGGCGGAAAAATTGAAGAAGACCAAACTGGCTCTCCGAGCGTGGAATAGACAGGTTTTCGAGCATGTTGGGCAGATAATTAAGGACTTGGAAGAGAGATTGGAGGTCTTAGAAAGTCGTTTGCAATGCGGCTATGATCTTGAGGCTGAATGTGATTTTTTGATTAGTAAACTTGAGCTGGACTCTTGGGAGCAATGTAAAAAAACCAGACTATGAGGAAGAGATTTTTGCAACCTTGAAGTCAATTCTGAAAGAGAGTTCACCTAGATCGGATGGGTTCGGCTCGGGTTTCTACTTAAGCTGTTGGGATTTAATTAAAGAGGATGTGGTCGAGGCAGCCAATGATTTCTTTTTAGGCTTTCCTTTACCTCATTTTTATATGTTATCTTATATTGTTTTGATTCGGAAGGTGGAGGATCCCAAGAGTTTTGATAAATTTAGACCTATCAACCTTTGTTTAGTTGCCTATAAAATTGTTTCTAAGATACTTGTGCAATGGATAACTCATCTTTTACCTCAGATGATTTCTCATGAGCAAGGGGCATTTATTCTAGGCCACAGTATTTTTGAAAATATCACTTTGCCACTGGAATTGGTCCATTCTTTGAATAAGAAGACGAGGGGTGGAAATATTATGGTGAAAATTGATATGGCCAAAGCCTATGATCGAGTGGATTGATATTTTTTGTTGTAGATGCTAGAGTGCTTTGGTTTTTCTTCTCAGTTTTGTAATTTAGTGAGGGAATGTGTTCAGTTTCCATGGTTCTCCATTATGATGAATGGAACTCTCAAGGGTTTATTCCAACCATCTTGGGGCCTAAGGCAAGGTGATCCGCTCTCACCTTATTTGTTTATTATTATGTAGGAGGTGTTGTCAAGATTACTTCAAAAGAATCTTGAAGAGGGTCAAAATTGGTTGTTTTTCACATCCCATGGGTGCGCTGTTAGTCTCCCACTTACTCTATACTGATGACCTCTAAGCTAGATTTGGGTAGTGAAAGTATTTGAGAATGTTTATGAATAATAATGAATATTGAACAGTAGTGAAAAGTAATGAATAGTAAAAAAAGTAGGTGAAAAGTAATAATAAAGTAAAAAATCGTAGTGAGAGTGTTTGAGAGTACTTGATATACTCTTGACTACCAAACTAGGCTTGTCTTTGTCAATGGCGGCTAGCGCTCGGTACATAGACCGATAAAAATGCTAGAGGTTTATGAGAAGTGGTTTGGCCAATTAATTAATATGGATAAATCAGCTTTGTTCTTCTCAAAGTCCATTACCTTTTCTAGACATCTAAATCTAATGAGACTGACTGGGTTTGTTGAAGGCAAGTTCCGTGTCATTTACTTGGGAGTACCTCTTGTCTCAAGTCGTCTCACATCAAGGGATTTAGAACCTCTTATTGAGAAGATTCGGAACAAAGTGACAGGCTGGAAATTGAAGTTACTTTCCCAAGGTGGTAGACTCACTCTTCTAAACATGTTCTATCATGTATGGTAACCCATCTTTTGGTAGTTTTGAATATCCCGTTTAAGGTTTTCAAAAAAATCAACTCTTTGCTTTCAACATTTTTTGGGGGAGATTTAATGGGAAACCGAGGATGAAATGATGTGCTTGGGATAAAATGTGCAAACCTCACAAGGAAGGGGGTATTGGCCTAAGGAATTTTCATGAGGTTCAAAGGTCACTCCACATGAAATTTGCATGGAGACTTTTTATCATTAGACAATTTGTGGACACAGTTCGTTCGAGCTAAATATGTGAAGCATGGTCATATTTCATTTGTCGAGGTTTGCCAAACTGCATCCCGTTTCTGGAGGTCGATCATGAATGCTCTTCTTGATATGGTCGAGAGCGTAAAAGGGAAGGTAAAAGAGGGTGGGTCTTCCTTTTGGTTTGATCGTTGGTTGGTGAGTAACCCTCTAAGTGTTAGTGGGGATGCTGTGCCTGTTGATATTAAAATAAAAGATATTTGGGTGGATGGCTCCTGGGATGAAAATTATCTTGTAGAACTGGTTGGTACAGATAAAGCCAGCGAGATTATGCATGAAATCGTGGTGGGAAGAGAAGGCAAGGATATTACAGTTTGGAAACTGGCAGGGGATGGACTTTTTATGTTTGCCACTGCTTGGGATATCATTCATATCAAAGGCACTGAACAAATGGGCATGGATTGGATTTGGCACCTTTTTCTTCCAAAAAAGATATACGTATGTATGTGGTAAGCCAGATTTATTGGACTGGCTATAGATTCTCAGGTGCAATCTCTGGGAATTTCGTTGGCCTATTGGTGTGACTGTTGTTTACAAGGTCAAGCTGAAACTTTGAACCATGTGTTATGTTGTGGGAGTATTGCCTCCGAAGTCTTGAAAATGGTTGCACTTGCACTTGCACTTGCACTGGGAATACCACATCCTGCAGGAATGTCATGGTGGACGACTGTGATGCAGTGGTTTAACTTAGCAAAGAAATTGAGTCATAGGGGTATTTTACTTGGCATTATACCTTCTATTATAACATAGCGCATTTGGTTACGCCGTTGCATGGCTCGGATGGAAAACTCCCCAGAATCGATTTCGGGAGTTTGGTTGGTAGTTAGGGTTTGGCTAAGGAAGCTCTCATCTTTTATGGTGAAACACTGGCCTTTTTTTGATAGAGATGAGGGAGCTCTTCAGGCACTAGACATCCCTTGTGTTTCTTGTGCAAGGACTCGATTGCGACTTATTTTTTGGCAGAAACCTGCTGAAGGGTGGATCAAAATGAATGTAGATGAGAGTTGCCGTGGTAACCCGGGTAATTTTGGTGGAGGAGGCATCATTTGAGACCATAGGGGAAACTTTAAAGGAGCCTTATCTTCTTATTTTGGACACAGAATGAATAAGGAGGCCGAACTGAGGGCGCTAATTGTTGGCCTTGCCTTTTGGAAAGAGTTGGGTTTCAATCAGATTTTTATTGAATGTGATTCCATTTTGGTGGTTTCTTGGTTGGTTAGTCGTAAGTACACGGCTTGGTACTTATGGGATTTTTGGGATGATCTATTGCTTATACTAAGAAATGTGCACTTCACCGTTGAACATTAATTTAAAGAATGGAATAATGCTGCAGATTTCCTTGCACGTCGGGGAGTGGAAGGTCATAATAGTAGATTTATTGATTATGCTTCTTTGCCACGTAAGTTGAAGGGTATGCTTCGGTTGAATAAGGTTGGATTACCACATGTTAGAGTTTAATGGAGGTTTGGTTTTGTTTTGCTTGTTTATTGGTGATTGTTTTGTTTTTGTTGTAATAAACTTTTCCTCTACCATAAGTGAGGGTATTTTTAATAAAGGTTAGAGGTGCCGCCCTCTTTCGTGAAAAAAAATCCCAAAACGCTGCGTTGCATGCCCCCTCAACCTCAGTAAATGACATCACATCCCGACAGGACCATAACATCTACAACTGGCAGAACTATTTGTACTAAAAAAGTTGCAAAATTTTTTCAATTGCTATATATTTTATTTGGTAAATTGTCTACAAGGGCACCATGGAATTTAAATGCTAATTAAGGAAGCACAATCACACACTTTAATTCTTCGATCTTATCCATCGCAGACTAGATGTATGTTTCCTTCCTCCACAACAAGGGCATTGATATCTACGTCCATGGTAAGTGCACGGCTTGGTACTTCACCATTGATATTTACGTCCATATAAGCAAAAAAAACTATTCCCCTCTCAATTTTTCTCCTAAGGAAAACTGAGGTGGTGGCTTGCATCCCTTGCTGGTGTTGGTAATGGCAGCAGAGGTGGGCTATGAGTGTGTTTATCGATAGTGATGGAGAGTATGCAGGAGATGTGGGGGAATTTATGTTTGAGTGAAGAAGAGGGAGGAGAAATTGTGTTAGAGGATGAAGCAATATTAGAAGTTCAGAAAAAGGGTGAGAGATGTTTGGTTGGGAAGATTTGTTCTGAGCGCCATATTAGTAGTAATGTGGTGGAGTCGATGATGACGAAAATATGGAGGCTTAGCAAACCTGCTAAGTTTAAGGAGGTGGGTGCGAATGTGTTCATTCTTGCGTTCGAAACTCATGCCAATAAGCATAGAATTCTTGAAGGAACACCGTGGTCCTTTGATGCGAGTCTATTGGCGACTGACAAGTTCCAAGGTTTCACTCAACCAAGTATGATGAAATTTGAGTCTGCTGCATTTTGGGTTCAATTTCAGAATATGCCTTTGGTGGGGATGAATCAGGAGTGTGGTGTTAAACTTAGCAATACATTGGGAGTCATTGAAGATGTGGATCTCGAGGATGACACCATAGGGCGGGGCTTTCTTTTTAGAGTAAAGATTAGGTTGGATCTTTATAAACCTTTAGCTCATGGGAGAACCATAACATTGCATAGCAGGAAGTACTGGATCCCCATTCAATACGAAAAACTCCCTTGGTTCTATTCTCATTGTGGCAAGATTTTGCATGTGGTAGATAAATGTCCCAACCAAACAGTGGATACAACCACTCAATTTGAATCCGGGCTATGTGCTGATCTAGGGAGGAAGAAACGTCGTGATCATGTTGAGGGGAGTTTTAATTCTGGAGAGAATAGCAATAGAGGTAAGCATGGATTGAAGAAGGCGGTGAATGGTGGTGCTGGGAGCATCGCCGGTGAGCTTCATGAGCCAAGAGTCCAATGTTTCGAAAGTCATGCTGCAAGAGTCAAATGGTTTGGTGGCAATGCATCGGGAGACAAATGATCATAATGAAAGGGGTGGGATTCCTGGAGACAATCATGGTAATAGCACTGTTCGCATAAAAATATTTCTGCAAGTGCACAGAATCGTAACAAGTAGTAAAGTGTTTTAGAGAAAACGAATATCGAATCCACAGGGAATAATTATGTTATTGAGTATTGAAATTGACTAAATTAATTACTATTTGAAAAATGGAAATTTGAAGAATGTATTATCTAAATTAAATTGAAGAAAATATCATTAAAATGAAGATTTGAATGATAATAAGAATAGATCTAGAGCATTTGGTTTCACTTAGCAAAATCTCACACAATTTATTCTTCCTTGTTATAGAATTCCAATTATCCCAAGTTGATTATAAAAATCTCTTAACTATTCAATATTTTCTCTCGAACAATACCAAAAATATCCCCAACTAATAAGTCCATATCTCTATGTGAATTTAACTAATTGGAGACTCATTAAGTTCTTTAGATTTTTCTTGAAACTCACACTAGTTTGGTAAAGTATCTCTTTCTCTCAACTAATAGTGTTTAATCCTAGAGCTCTAACCACAATTCACCTGTTGGTTTCATTGTGATTCAATAGATCGAACAATAGTTAGTTAGAAAATTGCAAGCATTAAGAACAAGGAATAAATAGTCAATCATGAAAATATTGAAAATAAAATAACTTAGAATAGAAACTGTGTGTTCAATACTAGGCTACGTCAAAGTTCTAGAAAATAAAATTAGTTCATAATGAAATTGAAAAAAAAAAGAATAAAATTAGTGTTCTTTGTTGGAGTCGGTTGATGAAGCATGCGGCTTTCGCCTCTGCCCTCCAGATCCGCCTCCTCGAAAGAAACTCAAAAAATAAACTCTGGAATATTGAAAACTAAAACTCAGACTCACTAAAAACTTAGACTCCCTTCCTCTATTCATCCCACAAGTTGAGATTAAATAGATGTCAAAATTCAAATCTGGAATCAAGATAAATGCGGCTATAATCTAGCCTAAAGATTTGCAAAATAGTTTCTAAAGGTAAATGTTAACATAAAAGAAACTATCCCGAAAATAACAGGATTATCTAAAATGGAAGATTCAGTGATAAGCGGCTTGATTCATGGAGTTCAGGAGGATTTGGTGGTCAGCAGATTGATTTCGAAATTTAGAAGGATCCCACCGGGTAGATGCCATATGCGCTGAATAAAATTGGTTTCCTCACCTACTGGCTCGAAAGGACTCCCGATTAGGATGATAAAACCCTCTCGCCAACCTACCGAGCGATAAAGTTGCTAGCCTTTTGTCTCGTTGTTGCCCAAGTTGTCGTTTAGGTTGATCTTTTAAGTTGGTTGTTTAGACTAGTCACCCAATCTAACTGCCCAGAGCCTTGCTCCTAGTTTTCGCGCCAGGTCTTTGAGCCAATTCTAGTCGCCTCGTCAGATCTCGTTACCTCTGGTCGATCTGAATCTGTAGTCTTTTCTTTGTATCAAAATGCCTCGTTTTCACTAAATCTTCTCATTCATTAAAATATAAGAAAATAACGAAAAATATATAAAAATAAAATAAAATCAATAGTATTGAAAGAAAACTGACACTTTTCATAAATAAAAAAGTGATAAAAATCACATAAAAATAAGACTTATTAAGCACTGATACAGCTTTGATTGAGGAGCAAATTGGGACGATCTTAAATAGGATAGCTCTGAAGGAGAGTGGACCTGTCAAGCCTGTGGAATTGGCAGAAAAGGAGGTAATTACTATGGGTGGCAGGTTAGACCTTGAATTTCAAAATGAAAGTGCGTTAATGCAGGAAATGAAGATTGAAGTGCGGTGGTGGACAACAATTATGGGCTATGTCAAATTGCATCTACTGTGCATGATCTAGTCCATAATGAGGGATTGCTAGCCTATGACTTTCGATCCTCCAGCCGAGTAACCACTATTGGTCCTTTGTAGAAAAAAATGGAAGAAGAGAACAAGAGGTCCAGGTACCAACTTTGTTTCTCCAAATGTGATTGTGGGAAAAAACTGTAGCTAGAATAAGGAAAACATGGAACCTGCTGAGGTGAAACTTGTAAAAAAAAGTAAATTGCTTATGAGTAGCTCAAATACTGCTTAGAAGTGGAAGGTAGAGTGCTTTGTGATTTTATGAGATCAGTAGAGGTTGTTAAGCAGCCCTGCCAGAAGCAATGATTCTTCTAAGTTAAAATTATCATGGGCTTGGGAACCCACTAGGAATTTGAGTGCTTCGTGATTTAATCAGAAGAGAAGGTCCCAAAATTTTATTTCTTCAAGAAACTCATTTACAAGATAAAGTTATGGAAAAATATAAGTATAGTTTTGGTTTTGACAGTTGTATGGCTGTGAGTAGTGAGGGTAGAAGTGGGGGTTTAGCTATGTTTTGGAATAAAAGTGTTCAGCTTACAATTCTTAATTACTCAAAGTTCCATATTCATGCATTGGTTTCCAATATTGAGGGTAGTGATCAAGATGCTGCTGCTTGGTATTTGACTGGTATCTATGGTCATCTCGAGGCTTCAAGAAGACTATGAGCATGATGGCCAACTTCTGGTGGGGTCAAAGGAAGAAGGAAAACAAAATTCGATGGATATGTTGGAAGAAGATGTGCGAGACCAAAGGAAATGGTGGCATGGTTCAAAGACTTGCAGACTTTTAACATGGCACTTATTACCAAACAAAGTTGGAGAATTATGACTGAAGAGCATTCTCTGTTGCACAAGATTTTTAAGGCCAAATATTTCCCTAAGAACAAGTTTCAAGAAGTTAGAATAGGAGCAAATCCCTTTTTTGCTTGGAGAGGAATTTGGGAGACAAAAGAACAGTTGGTTAAAGGATGTTGATGGAGAGTGGGTGATGGGAAGTCTATCAATGTTTGGACTGACTATTGGTTGCCATAGCATAAGCTCATTCCTTAGCCTACAAGATCTGAAGTGGTTCATCAGAATGATACATTTGAGAGCCTAATTGATAGAGAAATAAAGTGGTGGAATGTAGCTAAGGTTCAAAGTCTAATTCCTGCACAACAAGCATCAGAAATCTTCTAGATTCTACTAAGCTTAGAACTTGCAGTAGATTGCTTAATCTGGGAGATTGAAAAATGTGGAGAGTACAGTTTTAAGAGTGGCTATAGGTTCTTCACTTCACTAAGAAAAGATGAACATATGGGGGAATGTTCAGAAGCTCAAAACCATGGGAAATTTTGGCAAAAGATATGGAAAATGAATGTGCCAAATAGAGTAAAGGAATTTGCATGGAGGGCTTGCAGAAATGGTTTACCAACTTTGCTGAACCTTAAGGCTCGAAAAGTTGTTGAGGAAGCTGCTTGTGGGTGATGTAAGGAAGAGGAAGAAAATATTACTCATGCTCTATTAAGCTGTAAAACAATAAGAGAAGTGTGGTCTAATCAGTTTCCAGATTTAATCACAGGTTCTCAATACAAATTTGTTAAATCTTGCAATGGAGGTGCAGGATAGAGGAAATAATGGAGACATTGGAAAAGTTGTTCTTGATAGCATGGGGTATGTGGTACAGGAGGAATCAAATGGTACATGAAGATGTGGTACTTAGTGCTCTACAAGCAGCAAAAAATGCACTGATCACCTATAAGTCTCACTTGTAGGTTCATGAACCTCAAGGAGATAGAAAGCTTGTCAATGGGTGCCTTCTGATCAAGGAATCCTGAAGCTGAATGTGGATGAGGCAGTGTTTGCAAACCAAAAAAGTGCAAGGGTGGGAATTGTTCTAAGAGATGCAAAGAGTGAAGCAATCCTCTCAGCTTGTAAATAGGAAAATGAGGTTAATGATCCTATTGAGATTGAGATGCTAGCAATCTTGAGAGGCCTTCAGATATGCTTTCCTCTTGGGATAACATAATTGGTTATTGAGAGTGACTCTTTGCTTATGGTGAATGAAGTAAAGAATGAAAGAGCATCAAGATCACTTCATGAAAATCTTGTGCGGCAGATCAAACAACTTATGATGAGGTTTCCAAACTGTTTTATACAACACAATAGCCTTTTAGACAATGGTGCAGCTTATGAGATGGCTAAATATACATGGAATATTGATAATTTGATAGAATTTTTATCTTGATTGTATTGCCTAAATTATTTAATCTGATTCTATATTCTAATCTTTTCAAAATATTGAATAAAGTTCTGTTATAAAAAATCGTCCATAAAAACGAAAGTAAAATGTATTGGATAGGCTGAAGCTGTGCCAGCATAAAAGTTAGATGCATGCGCATTGACATTCGTGAGCTGGATTATTCTAGAGTAGTAGTAGTGGAGGAAAATTATCAGAGGCTATCATATTGGAGATCACTTTTTTGGTGCATCAATGTGATTGGCCATTTAGCAGGTGTGCGTACGTACGTCATTACCACGAAGGCATGACGTGCTTTGGTAATGGATCAAGAAATTAAAATAATTAATGGTATATATAGTGAAATTAAAAAAAAAAATCTATACGTTGTAGACGAAATTTTGAGCCGCTTGATAATCTTTCGCTTACTTTCGATTTGGATTGCAATTCCAATATGAATTTAAATTAGGATCTAACTTATGGTTAAATTCTGACTTAAGGAAGCGCTTCTGATCGATTGTCGTCTAGAAAACAATTTTCCGATTACCCTTCCTATACTATTTTTTTTTTTTAAATTTTTGGCGATAATTCCTACATAGTACTAAATTAAAAATGGACTTTTGAGCCCATTGGATTGCACATGTATGGTATACGTTTTCGCACCTCGATATTTGGAAGTTATTTCTCTCTCTTTTTTTTTTTTTAATAGTGAGCTATATTCTTTTGTTTAAAAGAAAATCTTAAGTGATTAGAATGCAAAAACTGAAGGGTAAGATTCGTACTTCTACATGCATGAATCATGACCATGTGTTGATCCAATTAGTTTGCTCAAGTTCTAGGTTTTGTGGCCTAATCATGAATATGACATTCTATTGACGCTGTGATGGTTCTTCTCCAAAACCAGAATCGTGTTCTTGATCACAATACAATCAGAAAGTAGCTCGCAGCTAGAATGGGATCTAAAAAAATACATAAATCATCTCATCTTATTGTATCATTATAATTTTTTTAAATCTTAAAATAATAATAATATTAAAAAATAACTTCTTATTCAATTCATTTAAAATCATCTCATTCTATCCCAATATCCAAATCAACCTTATTTCGATTACATACTTGACACATACAATGCACCAGCTTCCGCGGATCATCTATAGTGTCAGATATTCACATGGACAAGTAAACATCGCCGCCGTTTCAAATCAAAAGCTTAGCCACACAAACGAAAAACTTATCCACATTCTCGCGTGCTTGTGTTTTACTGTGCACCATCTACCTATCTCCTACGCTTTCATTTTCAACAAAATAATTATGTATGATCTCACTTTTAAAGAGGAATAATGATATTCTCTCTCAAGTTTTCAAGTATAGTCGATAGACATAAAAACTCTCCAAAAAATATTGCTAACCATATATATTTTTTAGACGACATTATAAATAATTATGGTATAAATCAACCCATTTATTTTCAAGGTACCAATCTCGATGATACGATCAGTAGCTGTTTGCCTTCAACCCATTTATTTTCCATCATTCTTGTTCCTATATATAGTATAGTAGGAAGTAGGAACTAGGAAGAGATTATAAAATGGCTTCTAACATGGAGG
Source organism: Cyclocarya paliurus (assembly GCA_029856935.1). Taxonomy (NCBI): domain Eukaryota; kingdom Viridiplantae; phylum Streptophyta; class Magnoliopsida; order Fagales; family Juglandaceae; genus Cyclocarya; species Cyclocarya paliurus. The sequence goes on from CM056953.1 coordinate 13,892,256, forward strand.
ATAGGATGATTCCTGAAATGGAAATGGAGGTGATCAGGAAAGATTTGCTCAGAAAGTCTGTGAAAGGCGAATGGGCAGGAGTTGTTGACATCTATGAGAAGCACCCTCATGCCCACGAGGCAAAGCTCACAAGGAATGAGGACACAGCATTACACATGGCTATCTCCAACGACAAACAAGAGACTGTAAAGCAACTTATGAACATAATTTCCAGTCATCATGGAGAAGGCAAAGAGGCACCTGAAATTAAGAACAGGCAAGGGAATACCCCTCTCCATGTTGCTGCATCAATGGGGAGTGTGATTATGTGCGAGAGCATAGCAGGAACATGTCAATTACTTGGTTCATCATTTATAGCTGCCCGTAATTGTAAGGGAGAGACTCCCCTTTTCTTGGCAGTGCTATGTGGCAAAAAAGATGTCTTCCTTTACCTTCACAATCTCTGTCAGAAGTATAAACTTAATGGCTATGACTTTTCATGGCGGAGCGATGATGATGACACTATTCTTCACGCTGCCATTACTGTAGAACACTTTGGTAGGTATTATAACATCGCATTTAGACATCTGGTCGTTTAGTTGTACTTCATTTATTCTCAGTCACTTTCTTCTTGCAATAGAGATTTCCTTATAGAGATGTTATATATATATTCTAAAAGATGTATTTAATTTTGCACACGGCAGATTTGGCATTTCAAATAATTCACTTGTACCCAAAACTAGTAGACTCCATCAATAAGCAAGGATTCTCTCCTCTCCATCTGCTAGCAGACAAGCCTTCCGCCTTCAAAAGTGCAACTATATTTGCATTAATCGCAGATTATATCATTTACAAAGGTAAGGATTGCTAAATTTTTTTATGCATTAACTTTATTTTAAATAGTCTATTGAATTCAATCATCTTTAGTCACATCGACTTATGTGTAATATTTTTAGTGTGGCTGCATAAGTCAATCACTTAAATGGAAACTCAGTAATTAATATATAACAAATGAACTGCATGGTGTGATTAAAGATGAGAAAACTGATAATAATTAAGTACTAACATAATTTCTCTGATCCAATAACACAATTTTCTTATTATATGCAAATGTTTCAAATTCAGTTAGCTTGAAAAGTAGGCTATGAATAAATCATGTACAATCTAAGGGCAAACGCAACATATAAAGCGATTGACTATCCCATCCAAAATTAGAATTCTCCAGAAAACCACAAAACTTGTATCGACTTCTTTTGATTAATGTTTTGGAATCTTTGATGTATGCCAATGAAATTTTATTTTTTATTTTTTTCAAAAAAATAGTAACATATCTTACAAAGAAAGATCATGCCCACAGTGTCAATATCACCATGTCCATATGGAAGACCTCCACCCTACAAACCGTAGATGTTGTAGAACTCATGTAATGTGTGTATATTATATTTTTTCCAAATTTGACAATCGAATGTAAAAATATAGAGAGTTCCATCTTCGACTAGGGAAACCGTATGTTCACAAGGCCTCTATGCATCTCTTTGTGTGTGTGTGTGTGTGTGTGTTTTTTTTTTTTTTTAAAGTTATCAATTCTTAAGATAGCAGTCTATTATAGCTCCATCATCTTGATTGTTCTCTATTGTAACAAAGCTTTTCATTATTGTGATGTGTATGCTATGTGCTAGTGATTAGACAATCTTTTCTTAAATGCCAGTTACTATCAGATCAAAACAGAAACAAGAGCATACAAACTTAGAGAATCTTGAAATACAAAATGTTCCACATGACCGAGGACAGCAAGGTAAACATACTACTGAGAAAACCTATTTTGTTATTAACAATTTAAACTAATGATAAATGGTGGATTAGCCATTATTTTAGCACTATCCTTCCAAAATCTCTCAATGATCAATGACATGCATCCGTAATCCAAACTTAATACCACTAGTGTTCATTCGTATGCTTCATGACATGTATTCATGTTATGTGATAGATATTCATTGCATGACATAAAAATCTTGAATATAGCAATCATATAATTATAGCATGGTTCCCTTGTATGAAATTTACCAGCTTACAGACTGTCACTAAGAGTAAGTTAGAATCTAACTTATAAATTTCTTCGTGCACAAAATTAGAATGGGCTTAAATGATAGAAATTCTAAGGTTAGAAATTCTCATTTAACGTTGAAAGAAAAACTTACTAGTCCTAGAGCTTTATTTGCAAAATTGCCCCTTAACTCTTGGAAATTTACAAATAGACCCCTAAACTTTCAAAAATTACCAACGGCCCCAAACTTCACCAAATTTCACATACATCAAGTATTTTCCATTCTAAGTCCATAAATGAACTTAGAATTGGCAAAAACACACATCTAATATGAGACCACTACCATGGCCGAAACTTATAAACCCTATTTTCACTTGATGTGATTTTTGGATCCTTCTTGTATACCATTTACACTCTGATCTAAATTTAATGTATGATCAACATTAAATCCCTAGTTTTGTAACATGTTAAGACACCATCCATACAATCATCATGCCATATACTTGTCATGTGAAGTAAACAGCTCAAAACATAAAAATCATGCAACCTAAAACCTTAGTTTGACATTTCTAGCATCTCTCTTGCACTTGACCTCAAGAACCTTACTAAAATGACCAAGCCTCTATTCTATCATTCTAAGCACTCATTCCTAGTTGAAAATATATAACATCAAGCAATAAAAGTTCAAGATAACACAAGATAGAGATCAGTTTTGTGCTTTATACCCTAAACTGACTAGATCCTTAGGTAGGATGCACGTTTTCATGAACTAAATCATTCACACACTTCATATACATGTCCTAGTTAGGTCTTAGCATCATTTTACGACATATCATGACAAATTCCAACATTAAAAAAAGCAACATGCCAAGATCCTCAAAACATGCATCAAACCATATATCCTTGCATGTTTATCAAACTCAACCTAAAAACCTAATAACAAGGCTCAAAGTCCAACTCAAATCATAGATTCAACTCTCATTGGAAAGAGTTTATACAATCCAATCAGGGATCTAAGATTCTAGAGTTAAAAGAATCAACTTAAATAAAGGATTTCGTGCTTAAAGAATAAAACCTCTTGTACTATTAATCAACCAAAAGATTTTCACTCCAAAAAAATACCAACTTTATTAAAACTGACATATTTGAGATAAAAAAACACCTCAATACAAAATTTCCAAGGCATCCAAAGCATGCCAACCAAAACATCACTTCTATACCATCAATATTCAACCATCAAAACTTAGAGGAAAATAAACTAACACACCACTAACAAGATCATGACCTAAGGTAACATAAAATAGAGGAGATGAGATTAGAAGACTAGACTTACAAGCTTTGAGTATTCAAGATAAAACCTAGCACCTTCCCCTCAAAGTTCTCACTTTGGTCATTCTCTAAAATGCCAAAGTATGAAAGTTGGCCTTGTGTGTGTAAGTGAAGAGAAATGGCGTGAGACTGACTATAGGAGAATAGGAAATGCTGACTTGAGGTGGTTATGGTAGGTCATGCTAAATGGGAGAGCTTGCTTGCAAGCTTGGATAAAGTATTGGGCGGTTTTGGGCTAAGTGTTGGCCGAATGTGTGGGGTGATGGAAATGAGTGATGTAGTTGGAGTTTAAGTACACTATTTAGGTTGATATGAAGGTAAAAATTTGGTCATGGGGTGGTCAATCAAGGGTGTCTTTCTTGTGGGAGGATCTAAGTGATGGAGGCCATTTGGTTGAAGAAAAAACTCTTAACACCTGACTACACCTATTTTGGGTTTAGTTGGAATTTTGGTTGGGGTTTTAAGCTTCAACTCAATTGGAGTTGATCAATGGAATATACCATGATATAAGAGAGTGGATGATAGTGTAAGAGAAGTACTTGGAGCGAGATGGTTGTTTGTAGGACTAGCTTAAGTTAAGAGAGAACAAAAAGAGTCAAAACTGAGTGAGCTAATTTGGCATTTGGGGTTTCGGTTTCTCTAATGGAGTTTGGGGTCTCAAAACCCATTTTGAGAGATGTACAAGAGAGTACATGGTTGGTTGGAAGAGTGTGGTAGGTGTAAGAGGGGCATGGTCATGTAAGAGAGCATGTAGTTTGGTTGGTTCTCACTCAACCTTCTTACACAAGTGTACTTTACTTGGCATATGTAAGTGAATTCCAAATGGAGGGTGGTGATGGTGCCATGTATCCAATGAGATTTTCTAGTGATTCTAGGCTAATTTTGGACATCCTACATGATGATGGGATGGCTGATTGGTCACCAACGCTCTCCGATTGGCCCATGTCACCTGAAAATGTCAAACCTTGTTATTGCTCTATAAAATCCTAAGAATTCCTATGAGTCTAGTGGTGTAATTTTTTTTAAATCTAATTATGATCCTAAGTGCCTAAAAAAAAAAAAAAAAAAAAATCAAAAAGGCTATTTGTTCTCTTAATAGATCATAATTAGACTATGCTAACAAACGAAAACATAACCAATTGTTCGATCCATGAAATCCAACTAGGTTCTTTTGGCATACCTAGAGTTCAAATAAATTCCTTCTATTGAATTTCTTTTCGGGGCATTAAATCTTATAATTTCTCTTTTCTTTGTATGATTTTTCTAAGAAATTCCTTCTCATTGTTTATAAAGTCGCCAAACATGGCATGGAAAGAACTTCTTGGACTTTTACATATGCATGTTAGTATATAATCCACAAAGCTACCACTTGTACTAAAAAGTAAAAAATAATTCAATGTCTATATTTACTAAGTGAATTGTGTGGAGTATGGAACTTAATCACTAAGCAAGCATGCTCACACTATTCAATTCTTTTTATACATCAGACATTAGCCATATATTTTCTTCCACCCATAGAACACTCTAGTTTAATTATTTAAATCCAAATAATTTGTAAAAAAAAGTATATGAGTGTATTGAACAATATACTTGTATACAATGTGCATTCATTTGTCATTTGTAAAATTATGAATATTGTGTCCACATGGTTTTCTCTATATCACAGGTTTCCTGATAGTTCCCAAACAGAAACATAAATGGGTCACCCAAGTCATGAACGAACTTGTAGAACGTACTTTAGTATATGAATTAGCAAATGGAGGGATGGACCCAAACATGATCATTAGGCTTGAGATGGTGGGGGATCCAAAGCAAAAAACTCCAATCATTGGGAATAATAGTGGAAAAGGTATTCCCCTATCCTTCTTAATCCTTTTTCATTAGCTCATAAAGTTTACTATCAAGTGATGCGCAATGATGTTTATTTAAAGACAGGGTAAAAGGTTTTCTAGGATGCTAAATTGGTAGTTATGCATTGAATAATGACGGGATGCATAAGATCATTGACGACATATATGACAACATTTACATATATGTATATTGTCAATGAATGCTTAATTTTTGTTAAAATAAATAAATTTCGTTGTTATTATGTCCATTTTAGTCATTTTCATGTATGTTTATGTAGTTGGCTTAATATTGGACTAGTGTAATGTTATCATGGAGTCATTTTGAGTGCTCATTAAGGTAAAACACTAAAGATGGAAGGTTCTAGGTGGGTTCATTGATAGACCCACAAATTTTCCCTTCTTTCTCTCTTAGAGTCTATACTTTTTGAGGATTTTCCCTCTTCTTTTAATGAGGCTGCATCTTCCATGTGTTATACAAGAAAAATCCCCTTAAACAAAATTCTCTCTATCTTATTTCATATGTCAACATAGTGGTATTAAAGTAAGGTTTAGATCAAAAGTTGGCTAGGTGTGAAGATTTGAAGTGGGAAAACAAGTACCGTAGAAGACAACAACAATGACGAGTAGAGGCAATCAAAATATGAGGGCCCAACAACTCTCATTTATTATTTTCAATGGAGAAAAATATGATTTTTGTTATGTGAATATGAGAACTATTTTTATTTCATATGATCTTTGGGAATTTGTGGAAGATGGGTACAAAGAACCGGTGGATGCTACAACTTTGACGAATGCTTGAAAGCAACAATTGAAGAAGTATAGGAAGAAAGATGCAAAAGCCTTAGGCCCTGTTTGGATGTTGAGATGGTTTCATTTCATCTCATTTAATCCTATCTCAACTCAACATCTAAACAACACTCAAACACATTTTCAATTTCAAATTTTTAACTTTTTCTTCAATTCATTACAACTTTCCCCAATTTCCAAACAAAACATAAAAAATAATTCAACTTTTTCAAATCTTAAAATAAAAATTATATTATAACAATATTTTAACTTTATATAATATTTTTATTCAACTTTTTCTTCTTCCTTTACCAAAATCTCAAAAAACATCTTAACTTTACTATTTCACTACTAGTCACAAAACTATTTCACTACTATTAACAGATTTTTCATCCCATCTTAACATCCAAACAAGGCCTTAACCTTGGTTAAACAAGGTGAAGAGCTTTCTAAAGATTATCAATGCAATCAAAGAAAATGAGGCTTTGGAGATTTTTCAAAAAGAGTATAGAGGCACATTCAAGGTAAGAACTATAAGACTTCAATCATTAAGAAGAGATTTTGAAAATATAAAAATGAAAGAAATGGAGTTGTTGAAAGTCTATTTTTTTAGACTTATATAAGTTTTGAATCAAATGAAGATATATGAAGAAAATATTTTGGTCAAAGAATTGTTGAAAAACCATTAATTAGTTTGCAGGATAAGTATGAAGAAATTAATAAATTGACAAATTGAGTGTTGAAGAGTTGATGGGTTCAATTAAAACATCTGAGCAAAAGATGAGTAGGCGCTCTGAAAAATCAATTAAAAGTGTCTTTCAATCTAAATTCAATGTTAATTCAAAAAATTAACATTGAATTTAGATTAATTTAAAAGTGAGTCTTCTAGTGGTGGAAGACATGGAAAATGGAGATGAATGAGTAATTTTGATAGAAGTGGAAATGTAGAGTCCACTCAGTGAAAATGTGGAATCTGTAAAAGAATTAATCATATTGATAAAGATAGTTGATTTCCAGAAAAACCTCAATGCCATAATTATAAAGATTTTGGACATATTAAAAAAGAGTGTTGGTTAGAAAACAATGACCAAGCAAATTTTTTTGAAGGCCAAGTGTGAGGATTGCGCCAAAGCAAGGGAAGAGACCCCTTCCCATAGGCAAAGTGCCATGGAAGATTAGGTAGCGGTCAGGCAAAGTGTAGGTAGTAAAAACTAGGGTGAACAACACTATATAGAAAATCTTGACTGACACATCCCAGCACAAAGTGATAAAGGAGATTTAACCCCATGATTGACAAACAAGGATTGTGCTGACCGTACTCAAGTGAGAATGAAGAGCTGAAAATGATGGTAGTTTTGAAAAAGGATGGTCCTCAGTAAAGAACGAGCTACAGGCGAAGGGTGAGCAATGGTCAAAGGACGACTAGTGGTCAAGGATGGGACTGATACAAATGTTAGTGATTTTTCAGATTATGAGGAGATGCTCAGAGGTAGCAGGTGTCATATGCAAAGGTGCATACTCCATCTGAGAGGTCACGTTTGGAGTGAGCCTACAAAAGATTAAAGATTACGAACCTACAAGCCATATCGTCTGATCTCAAATGTATCATCCAGCACCATGTGTGAGACCATTATTAGAGGAAGGCTACAGGATTGGACCCAAGGCAAGCTAGATGAATGTGCATGCCTTGACCCGTTAGTCATTCAAACTCTACCATTCTTCAAGTCCATAGGACAAATGGACATCCGAAATCAAAGAACTCCTATTCAAGCATATCAGAATAATGTCAGAAGGACACCTAACAGTCTTGCCCTATAAAAGGATTTGGACAATGGAAAAAATCTCACTTTTGAGATAGTAAAGTGTTGGATCTTCTTTGGAGTCAAAATCTTCAAAGAAAGCATGTGACTTCAAGGGTGAGACTGAGAGCAGCACCAATGCCACCATAGTATCTTTTAGGTAGGTTAGCTCTAAAGATTGTACATGGAATGTAGGAAAAATATTTGTGAGAAGGATTGTAAGACTAGGCTTTGCATATTCTGTAAATTCCCTTTTCTACATGAAAATAATATATATTTTCTCCATTATGTTCATGGACTATCTTTGTATTGTGATTTTGAGATGATAGGTTAGTGGTATTTGTGACTTCTGGGTGTGTGAGTCTTATCGTGTGTTGATCATTGTAGATGGGTAGAGGAGTCCACGCACCATTCCTATAGCATGTTACCATGAGTTTCATAGGGTAAAGGGAGTCCCAGTGAAGATCGGAGTGGAAAGTTTTCATATTTGCCTCACTTGATAAACGGGTAGAGAGATTCCTTGGATTGATCATGTGTGGTGTCTTCGAGTGGATTGAATGCGTAGAGTGATTCCCTTGATTGATCGTGTGTGTTGTCTTTAAGTGTGTTGACCGGAGTGGGCAGTTCCACGTGTTAGATGATTTGAAATTGGTGGATCTAGTTGCATGTTAGCCGGGTAGAGAAATTTTTCGTGTTGAATAGTGGAGTGATACCCTTCGTTATATCATAAAATGAGAGATGATGAATTTATGTGTTTGACAAGAGGGTGATTCCTCATCTCGGTGATAATAACACATGCTTAAGATTTGCTCAGAGGGTAATTCCTCACAATGCTTATATATTGTGTTTTACTCAGGGGATGGTGCATCGCTATAACTATGAATACATGTGTTTCTGCCCAGAGGGTGAATCCTTGCCTTGCACAAATATATGTGTTTACAGACTATTTACAAGAAGCAGTGTAGACATATTTATTTTCATTTTCTATAATTAGTGGTATTGTCATAAAAGTATAACATACCTATGGTTTCGTTTATCGCAATCGTAGGCCTCGATACAAACGTAGCCCATGAGGAGTTTCCTGAGAAAAAAAAATCGATCACACCCGAGTTCTTGAAACAGAGGCCTATCTTCATTAGTTGTTTATATTTTGATAAGGTGTACTACTTAATCAGGCGACAAACCATAATCACTTTGTCGTACCTGGACATAAGTGATGAACAAATGGTATTGTATAATATTATTTGGGAAGTAATAGTGACACATGGATATTATTATTATTATTAATGGATGAAATTTTCACTACTTTAGATCTTTGGTATAAATAGTATTTAGTCTTTGACTAAACTTTTACTTATTTTGCTGTGACTTAACCTTCTTACAGTGTATTTGATCCATTATGACGCTCCGAAACTAGACACTAACATCAGGGTGTTGCCGACAGGCTGGGATACTTGGCACTACGGATCTTCGCCAGGTTTTTTATTGAGGAGCAGGGTGCCACAACAAGAAAATGATGCAAACTTGTTTTATGCTTGTCAAGCGGCATTGGAGCAAAGGAATGATGTGTGGTTTCTTGATAGTAGGTGTAGTAATCACATGACCGTAGATGAAACTATTTTTGTGGAGGTTGATACTTCCTTAAATTCCCAAGTTGAAATGGTTCATTCGTTCAAGCAAAAGGAAAATCTGCATTTGCTATAGAGACAAAGAAGGACACAAAGTAAACTCGGGATGTATTGCTAGTTCTGGATTTGGAGCAAAATTTATAAAGTGCTAGGGAACTTATAAAACATGGGTACTCTCTTCACTTTGAAGGAGGCTTTTGCAAGACTTGTGACAGGGGGGATGACAAGTTGTTGCAAAAATCAAGATGGAGAATAATAGAAGCTTTCCTTTCACTTTCTAATATTAAAAAAAATGTGACCTTAAAGATTGATGTGGTTGATGGGCCATGGCTTTGGCATAGAAGACTTGGGCACTTGAATTCTCAAAGCTTGAAGACTCTCCAACAAAAGAACATGGTGTATGGGTTGGTAACGATACAAGAAGTGCAAGAGGTTTGTGAAGGCCGTGTACTTGGAAAGTACCATCAAGAATCATTTCGTAAGGAGAAAGCATGGAGATCCAAAGTACCATTGATCTTGTAGATACCGATGTATATGGACCTATGTCAACACCCACTCATGAAGATAACAAATATTTTATAATTTTCATTGATGAGTCTATAGGAATCACATTGGTATATTTATTGAGACAAAACTCAAATATTTTTCTCAATTTTAAAAAAATTCCAAAAATTTGTTGAGAGATAATGGGTAGTTTGAAAGTGTTGAGAAGTGATAGAGGGGGTGAGTATAGCGTCCATGAATTTGAGAACTTTTTTGAAGATATTGGCATGGAGATACAATTAATGGTTAGATCTAATTCATAACAAAATGGAGTGGTGAAAAGAAAGAATAGAACTATTGTTGAGATGACAAAGTCTATGCTTCATGAGAAGGGGCTACATAAGTCTTTTTGGGGTGAAGCGGTATATACGGCGATTTATTTGATTAATAGAAAAACAAACTCCATTTGAGGCTTGGTATGGAAGAAAACCATATGTGAATCACTTGAAGGTATTTGACTGTAGTTGCTTTGCTTATGTTCCAAAAGAAGTAAGGCACAAGCTTAATGAAACTAGTGAAAAACGCATCTTTGTGGGATATAGCTAAAAATGAAAGGGCTTTAGAATCTTTAGTTTGAAGAAAAATGAGTTGATTATTGGTACATATGTGCTTTTTAATGAAAACGCCTCTTGGGGTTGGAAAGAAAAGAAAGTTCAAGATCAAGTTACTGCCTTGAATGGAGATCTTAAGAATCAAGAAGATTAATTTGAAGATGTTCTTGAAGCTCCACAAGAGATGTCTGCTATTGCTAGTTCACAACCATCTCCAACTTCTCCATCAAACTCAAACTTCTCATTTCCAAGTTCAACTTTCAAAAGAATGAGAAGACATAGTGATGTATATTCAAGTTTTAGTTTTTGTATGTTTAACCAGAGTGTTTTAAAGATACAGTTAAAGAAGAAGTAAGAAAGAAAGCTATGGAATAAGAGATTTATGTGATTGAGAAGAAAAAAAGTTGGGAGTTGGTAGAGGGGCCAAAGACAAAGAAGTAATTGGTGTGAAGTGTATTTAAAAAAAAAAAAACTCAACCCGGATCATTCCATTCAAAAGAACAAAGTAAGACTTGTAGCAAAAGGGTATAGTCAATAACTCGGAATTGATTTTGAATAAATGTTTGCACCGGCGGCTTGGCTTGATACTATTAGAGCTCTTGGTGTTTTGGCAGCACACAAATGTTAGTTTTTGCATCAAATTGATGTGAAATGAGCCTTCTTAAATGAAGTTTTAAATGAGAAAGTTTATTTAGAGCAATTACAAGACTTGTAGGAAAATGAGAAGAGAATAAGCGTATAAGTTGAAGAAGGCTTTATATGGCCTAAAATAAGCATCACGAGCATGATATATTGAGATTGATGCTTACTTTAATGAAAAATGCATTAAAAGAAGGAAAATTAAGCCAATCTTATATGTCAAGACACAAGGTACAACCAGTATTCTTATTGTCTCTCTTTATTTTGATGATTTGGTGTTTACTAGTAGTTATGAAGAAATGATTAATGATCTTAAATTGGAGGGGATGAAAAATTATGAAATGAGAGATTGAGTTTATTGCATTATTTCTTGGGCATTGAAATTTATCAAAAAGAAGAAAATGCTTTTATTTGCCAAAAGAAGTATGCATAACTCTTCTTGGAAAATTAAAATGATGAATTGCAAATTGGTTGCAACTCCTTCGGTTCTAAATGAAAAATTGATGGAAAAATGGATGCAAAGAAGTGGATGCATCTATTTATAGAAGCTTATTGTATTTAATGGCTATAAGATTGGATATTATGTATGCTACAAGCTTATTGTCTTGGTTCATGCACAAGCCAAGCCAAATGCATCTTGGGCAGCAAAGAAGGTGTTGAGATATGTTCAAGGTACACTTGATTTTAGTATTTTCAATGAAAAGAATGTTGATGCAAAGTTGATTGGATTTTGTGATAGTGATTGGGCCGGATATGTTGATGATATGAGAAGCACTTATGAATATGCATTTTCATTTGGTTCTGGTGTATTTTTCATGGGTATCCAAGAAGCAGCAAAGTGCAGCACAATCTTCCTTTGAGGTCGAATATATTTAGGCATCATTATCAACTTCACAAGCATTATTGGTAAGAAGAATGTTAGAAGACTTTAGTGAGAGGAAAGTAGAAGCTACTCCACTTTCTTGTGATAAAAAATTCACCATTACTATGACAAGGAATCCAGTCTACCATAGTTAGACAAAGTATATTGCAATCAAGCATCACTTTATTAGAGAGGCCGTGGATGAAGAAGAGATTCAATTGAAGTACTATTGCAAAACTAAAGACCTACAAGCGGATATTTTCATCAAGCATCTTCCAAGAGAGAAATTTAATTACTTGAGAGAAATGTTTGCTGTCATACAAGGCATTAAGGGAGAGTGTTAAAATAAATTAATGTCATTGTTATCATGACCATTTTTGTCATTTTCTTGCATGTTGATATAGTTGGGTTAATATTGGACAAGTGTAACATTGTTATGGAGTCATTTTGAGTGCTTATTAATGTAAGATATTAATGGTGGAAGATTCTAGGTGAAGTGGTGGATAGACCCACCAATTTTCCCTTCTTGCCTTTTTAGAATCTATGCTCTTTGAGGTTTTCTTCTTCTTATTTGAATGAGAGTACATCTTCAATGTGTTAGATAAAATAAATTCCCTTAAACAAAATGTTATCTATCTCATTTCATATGACAAACAGTTTTTGCATGTGGAGTTCCTTATTAAAATTGGAATCTAATATAACACGATTGTTTAGTTGATATTCCTAAAATTAAAATAGAAATGATATAACCTAAAATATTATATCTGTTTATGATGGTTTCACTTGTAAGTTACACATATGTCTTTGTAGTGGATAATTCTATATAATATTGTACGAGATAAAAGAAAAAAAGAAATATTCCGACAAGATTTTTGTACAATTAATGGAGAAAGTGAAGATGATAAAAATAATGTAGAAACTCTCTATAGTGACATATAAACCAAATGAAAGTGATCTTGTGCAGCATAGTAGCAAGTTTTATGTGGATAGAAAAGTCACAATTAATCCTCTACCAGTGGTGGATAGCAATATTAACAAGCGCCAATAAAAGAACAGAAATAATCTAGGACTCATACAAAGCTAATTGAACACCACACCATCATTTATCACTTATTCTATTGATTGTGCAAGCATAGGCCTAGTTTGGTTACACAATTCAAACTATATCTCATCTTATATAATCATTACAATTTCTTCAAATTTTCACACAACACATAATAAATAATTCAACTTTTTCAAATCTCGAAACAAAAATAATATTAAAAATAATATTTTAAGAATATTTTATTCAACTTTCAGTTTTTATCTCATCTAATCTCAACTGTGTAATCAAACGAGACCTAACACAATGGACATAGCTGTACCATGTCAGCACAATTAACATTTGTTAGTTGAGTGTGCTGACGTGGTAGTGCCCCACGATGGCACTGCCACATCAGCCTGTGCATTTATCAATTCCGAACTTATAATGACTTTGTGGTTTATATAGTTTCAATGGCAAGGGAGACACCCATACTAATTGCAGCAAAAAATGGTATTACCAAAATGGTTGAGAAGATCCTTGAAAATTTCCCCGAGGCTGTATATGACTTGGATACAAACATGAAGAATATAGTGCTATTGTCAGTGGAGCATAAGCAATGTCAAGTTTATGAGCTCTTACTCAACAAGAAGAAGAAGAAAGTTATTCCCGACAGTGTGTTTTGGGAGGTTGACAAAGAAGGCAATACTGCACTGCATCTCGCTGCAAAGGTAGCAAATTCTAATACATGGCCAGTTCCAGGAGCCGCATTCCAAATGAATTGGGAAATCAAATGGTTTGAGGTACGTATGGGTTCCAATATATCGTGCCTGGCCAAATATTATGTGTATATGTAATTAATACACAATTTCTGTCTCAACCTTTGATTATCCTTGATGATTGAAAAGAGATTCATAATAACACTCATTTCCCAGCATTCATATTTAAGTTGCCTTTTAATCAATGCGTGCAGCATGTACAAAGGTCCATGCCAGAATGGTACCCTTTTCTCTGCAACAATGCAGGTGAAACACCAAGGGAGGTCTTCACCAAATCACACGAGGGTCTTGTCAAACAAGGACAAAAGTGGCTGACCAGCATTTCCGAGCAGGCATGCCCGATTGCAACAGGTCTCTTTGTCGCTGTTGCATTCTCCTCATCATCCAATGACGGATTCAATTTTAAGGACCCTAAATTGCAAGGAGTAGTAAGACCGTCAGCATTTAGTTACTCACTCCTCGTACCCGCAGCCTCCTTCTTCTTTTCAGTGGTTGCAGTGTTCTGTTTCCTACTGATCATCTGCTCGTCTTACAGTGAAAGCAGCTTTCGCACAGGCAACAGATTGATGGTGTTTCTTCTGGGGTTAGCTGCCTTTTACTTATCTTTGCTTAGTACTTTGGAATCATTCTCTCTTGGACATTTCTTAATGGCCATAAAGGAGCTAGACACATCTAACTATTTACCTCGCTATCTGACATTAGCGGTGGGGTACTACACACTAGTACTAATAATACCGATGCCATTCTACCTTCACATGGCATGGGCATTCTTTCGCGGGCCGCATACTATGAATTTAGTGATTCATGGATCTTTCCCTACCAAGAATTAGTCAGTAATTCCATTTCTAGCTAGCAGCTTCTTCAAGAGTTTGGTGAATCGGGCTTAAAAATATCGATAGAACTCCTTCATGCAATTCCCAATAATGAAGTGGATGTGTGTTGTATTTCATTAATCTATACATCTGGTTACTTTGAATGATCATATTCTCTCATCTTCTCATATAATTAGTTGTTTTTCCATGTTAGATCTCAAGAACTTCTTTTAATTGTGTGTTTATCTTGATCTTAGTTTCTCGAGCTCTATTGTTCATACCACTAACCAATTTAAGTGATTATAAGCACTTCCTTTATTTTAGAAAATATTTATCTCTCTAGTTTTTCAAATGGATGTAGGTGTTTCCACAAACATCGTAGATTAATGGTGCGATTTATTTACAGAAATCAAGATTACATTCATACCAAGTCTTTCTTATCATTACTGGAAAACCTTTCTTATCAAGATTACAGAAATCAAGAGTACATAAATGGATGTAGGCCTCGCAACGTCTTTGTCAGGTTTTCAATAAGGTGTGGCCAGTTTCAATAATGTGCTGGTGACGTTGCTTAGCCAGGCTATTTTGTTCTGGAGTCCTAGGGCACGAAAAATGATTAAGAATTCCTTTTGAATCAAAATACTTCTTTAACATTTTATTGACATATTTGCCGCCGCCCCCATCAATTTGAACGGTTTTTACTCTTGTATGAAATTGATTTCCCATCAACGTAAGATTGTTTGAAACAATGTGAGCTACATCTGATTTTTGAGACATAGGAAAATGCCAAATAAAATGAGAGTATCCATAAAAAATGACAAGATAAAACCAAAACCCATCATAACAAGGCACCGACGTAGGCCCCACATATCAATTTGAATAACATGCAGAAAAGAAGCATAAGCACTTCGGTTTTTAAAGAGCAATTGGGTTGAATTTGGCATAAACCAGCAGTGTTATTCAAAGAAGGTAAAAAATGCAATAAAAACTTGAGTGCACGAGAATTGGGATGGCCCAAACGTGCATGCCACAAGTTGCTAGAAACATTGTTTCCTGTAAGTCCAGTGGGAGAGGTAGGAATTATGCTTGCAGAAACTAGATACTGGCCATCCACCGTCGATCGTTTATACATCCTCTCTCTCTCTCTCTCTATGCACACATTGCCGCAACCTTCTCTACCACACGACACCTCATGCCACTCCAGCCCGTTGTCCTCCACCGCCCCCATTCATTGCCTATTGCAGCATTCCAGCACAAGTAAGTCTCGAGCAGAAAAAAAACAGAAGAGCAGTCCTTTCCTTTCTTCAAAGAGAAGAAAGAAAAGCAAGGCGGTGGGGGAGAGTCTTGGTTACCCTTCGGAGTAACTGAAGGTGCGAGTTTCACTGGTCCATAGAGGGCTGAGTGAAGAGGTAGATATGGAAGAAATGGAAGAAAAATGGGAAAAGTTTCAACTTTCATAAGAAGAAAACCATGCAATAAGTTTAGAGATCAATAATCTGGAAGAACTGATGAAACAAGGTGAAAAAAGAATTATAGGCAAGTTGTTCTCTGATTGAGTTATAGTGACACCAGGCAAAATAACGATTATTCTGCAGGCTAGTTTCAATAGATAATTCATAAAAAAGAAAACAAGAGAATCTCTCAAAACCCAGAGAAAACGTTTCTGATGTCAATTCAAATTATCAATAATCAAGAATGGTCGAAATCAACCCACAAGCCGGGCTGTAATAGCTGAAAATTAATTGTATGGAAATTTTACCAAAAATAGCAAAATCCCAACAATCATGCCAAAATTAAATACATAACAAAAGAAGTAATCTGCCAAAAATCTAGCCCAAATCGAGTTCAGAATCACTTCAAAAACAGTAAATGAAATATTACCATAAAAGGAAAAAAATAACTAAAAATAAGAAATTAGAGGAAAAAATAGTAGAATTTGGCCTCGAAAATGATGCACACCAACATAGCTAGGTGCTCACGACGTGTGCGCTGAAAAGAGCTTTCCAAATTGGGGCCATATGCACGATTCTAATACCCGTAGCCAAAGTTATGGCCAAAATACCGAAATGTGCCCAAAACTGCCACAATCAAGAAAAGATCACAATTTCCTACCCTCTTTGCTTTGATTTGCCATCTTAAAATATTTCAGCATGGTCAACGTGCAGTCTGACAACTCAGCATCATCTGACTCAGATCCTCCTATATCATATAGGCAGAGAAGTGATATGTTCGATGATGGGGAAGATATGGAAGGTTTGAAAGACCTTTTCTTTTCATGAACTTAGTCCCAACCTATTTGTTATTCCTTTTCAAAGTCAAGCAGATGGAAATAAAGTTCTCAAAGGCAAGCCTTGACTATTTGATAATTGCTTGTTTTTATTGAAACCGTATGATGGACTAACACCTCCAAATAAGATGCAATTTGAAAATGAATGTTTCTGGATAGAATTACATGAACTACCATAAGTATGCATGAATAGAGAGATTGGGACACAAATTAAAAGCTCTGTTGGTACTGTTAAGGAGATAGATGTCAAGGAAGATGGTATGGCATGGGGACATTTCTTCAGAGTAAAGGTGGAGATTGATATAAGGAAGCAATTGTTGAGGGGGAAGTTTATCAATCTATTGGGTGATAGACTGTGGATGCCTATTAAATATGAAAAACTGCCTCGTGTATGTTTTACTTGTGGTATATTGGTATGTTTTACTTTAGGATGCAAAAAATTTAAAGGTGAATCTTCACAGTACATGAAAAAGGAAAGACAATTTGGGACATGGCTTCACGCAACCTCCACACCAAGAGGTAATCTTCATAAGAAACAATATGATAAGGGTATAGATGAGGATGCTGAGAGTGATTCTGTCTGTTCCCTAAGTGATAAGGGTGAAGGGGGAGTTGGAATTTAAAAGCAGAAAATACCTCTGATAGGTAGTAATGTGATATCGAGTAACTTGGGGATTTAAACATTGATTTCCAACACACTGGAGTGTAGAAGGATGGTATTACAGTTACAAACAACTATGGATGTGTTGATATGGATGCTGCCTCATATTTGATTCTAAATATGAAGCAGGTGAGACCAGTTAGAGGGGCTAAGCAGGATTCTTTAAACTGTGAACAAAAGAGGGGTAAGGAAAGAGCCAATAGTGCAGGGCTAGAGGAAAGGGGGTTTGAATAGAAGTGTAATGGGCCAAAGGGGGATGGTAACAATATGGCAGTTGCAAAAGCAAGCAATGAAGACCATGTACTACACACTAGCATTATAGAAGAGGAAGACCAACATGTGGACGATGTAAGTAAGCCTGTGCAAGGAACATGAAAAAGAAGAGCTCGTAACAAGGGGACTTGAACTACCATGTTACTCAGATAAGGTCATAAAGAGGCCTGATAGTGAATGGTGGGGATAGTGGAATGGATGTTGGGGTAAAGAAGGGGAAGTTTGTGATAGGGCAGGATGAAGTAACAACAACTTTAGAATTGACGGAGGATGTGAGGTAGCCCCACCAAGCATTATGAAAAGACTGAGTTGGAATTACCAGGGACTAGGGGACCCCTGGACAGTTCAAGAACTTTGCCATTTGGTGAAGAAAAAGAAGCTTCAAGTAGTTTTTCTTATGGAAACAAAACTACTTGCTAAGAACTTTGAAAGAACTAAAGGTAGGCTAAATTGTGTTGGCTGTTTAGTGGTGGAGCCAGTGGGTAGAAAAGAGGGATTAACATTATTATGGACAGAAGATGTGGATGTAGATATAGTGAATTTCTCTCAACAACATATTTATTCAAGAGTTAAATTTGACAAAGAAGGAATGGGCTGGTTCTTAACATCTTTTTATGGGCATCCTGAATTATGTAGAAGAAATGGAACATGGAAGTTATTATCAGCCTTAAGACCACCTACACACCAGCCTAGGCGCGTCTTAGGTGACTTTAATGAAGTGCTCTTCCAATATGAAAATGTAGGGAGAAGATTGAGACCAGAACCACAAATGAAGGACTTCAGAAATGCTCTCGAGAGTAATGATCTTTTTTATTTAGGTTGGAAAGGGTATAAATATACGTGGTCTAGTAAACATGTTGATGGAACTTTCATTAAAGAGATATTGGTTAGGGGGTGGCTGATAGAATGTGGTTTGAAGTGTTTAAAAATGGGGAGGTGCATGTTCTACTCATTATAAAGTCAGACCATAAGCCTTTACTGCTTGTGATGGAGGAAAACAGGCAGGTATGGAGGAAAAGAAAAGAGTGTTCAGATTTGAAGCTAAATGGACTTTAGAGAAAGAAGGAAGTAATGTTGTTCAAGGGGCATGGAATATAGAAGTAGTAGTGATGGATCCTTTTCTAGAAGTACAAAAAAAGTTACATATTTGTAGAAGAGATCTGATCAGGTGGAGTTTTACTATGGCTGAGGATGCAGGTAAAATTATCAAAGAGAAGACTGAATTGCTGAAAGTGGAACAATCCATAATTTAGAAAACACTAAGAAGCTGCAAGGGCTTTCCATCAGTTTGTTGATGGCAAAAGAAAATATTATGTGGAAACAAAGAGCTAAACTGGATTGGTATCAAAAGGGAGATAAAAATTCGATGTATTTCCATGCATGTGCTAATCATAGAAGAAAGAAAATTGGATAAATCAGATTCGAGATGCTCAAAATAGAAGCTTGACTAAAAAGGCAGAAATAGAAGGGGCTTTCCATGAGTGTTTTACAGGAATTTTTACTTCCTCTAATTCATCAAGGGAGGATATTGATGGTTGTACCGGTGTCATTGAGCCTAGGATGTCTACTGATATTAATGAAGAACTGATCAAGGAGTTCACTAAAGAAGAAATTTATGAAGCATTACAGCAGATGGGTTCCCTCAAATCTCTTGGACTTGATGGGTTTGGAACTCATTTCTACCAATCATATTGGGATATAGTATGGGAAGAGGTATGTCATGTTGTCTTAAACTTTTTAAATGGGGGACCATTGGATTCTTGCCTTAATTATACATATACAGTCTTAATCCCAAAGGTTAATTCTCCTACTACAATTAGTGATTTTCGACCTATAAGCCTCTGCAATGTTCTCTACAAACTTGTATCCAAAATTTTAGCTAGCAGGTTTAGAAAGGTGCTGAATGGCCTCATCTCCAACAATCAAAGTGCTTTTATTCTTGGGTGCCTCCTTACAGATAATGTAATGATAGCCTACAAAACATTGCACACTATAAAGACAAGACAAAGAGGAAAATCAGCAAGAATGGCATTAAAGTTAGATATGGCAAAGGCTTATGATCGGTTGGAATGGAGTTTTCTTAAAGCAATGATGAGAAGGTTGGGTTTTCAAGAGAGGTGGATTAGGCTAATTATGACATGTGTAACCTCATTCACATATTTTGTAATGGTTAATGGGCAGCTAGGAGAAATCATCAAACCAACTAGAGGATTAAGGCAAGGGGATCCTCTTTCCCCTTTCCTTTTTATTTTGTGTGCTAAAGGTTTAAGTGTTCTTATAAACTCAGCTGAAAGAAGGGGATTAATCCAAGGGGTTGTTGTCTCAAGAGGGGGAATAAGGGTCAATCATCTATTATTTGCTGATGATTGTATTATTTCTAGAAGGGCCAATCTGATAGAATGGTATAGTATTCAGGTAATTCTCCAAAGATATGAGAAAGCTTTAGGGCAATTTCTAAACAAGAACAAGACCATAATTTATTTCAGCTCTAATTCTTGCAGGGATGTTAGAAGTCAAATAACTCAAGTAGCAGGGGTTAGGGAATGTGGTTCTTATGAAAAATACTTAGGTCTACCACCTATGGCGGTGAGATCAAAGTATAATGCTTTTAGACATTTAAAAGAGAAGATATGGGGGAGAGTGCAAATCTGGAAGAGTAAGATTTTAACACAAGCAGGGAAGGAAGTGTTGCTTAAAGTTGTGATTCAAACTATGCCAACTTTTCCTATGAGGCTATTCAAATTACCAAGGAAGCTGTGTATGGAAATCACTTCTATTATGTCTAAGTTTTGGTGGGGTCATAAGGAGAATATGAGTAAGATTTAGTGGAGGAGCTGGGTTAGAATGGGAGAATCAAAAGAAAAAGGGGGGTTGGTTTTAGAGATGTGGAGTCTTTTAACAAGGCTATGCTATCAAAACAGTGTTGCAGACTACTAAAACAACCCCATTCTTTGGTGTCTAAGGTAATGAGAGACAAGTATTTTAATCATGGTGATTTGTTGAATCCAAGGATTGGGAGTGGACCTTCTTTTATTTGGATAAGCCTATTGTCTACAATGGATTTGCTTAATGTTGGCTTGTTGTGGAGAGTTGGTAGGGGGATATGATAAAAGTTTGGAAAGATAGATGGCTGCATGTTCCTACTTCATACCAGGTACAATCTCCAGTGTTCAATTTGGATATAGAAGCCACTGTAAATCAAATTATTGATCAAGAGAAAGGGGAATGGAAGACTCAATTGATTTCTAATACTTTTAGTAACATTGAAGCTGAGACCATTCTGAGTATACCACTTAGCAGATCGAGTCTTGAAGATCAACAAACATGGTTATATGCAAAGGATGGGAAGTTCTCTATGAAGAGTGCTTACCATTCAGAGCAGCCAAGGAGGAGAATGATTCAAGGAGAGACCTCAGCCTCAATTGACCTCACAGAAGGTTGGAAACAAATCTGGAAACTGAATGTGGAGGGAAAGTTAAATTGTTTCTATGGAAGTTAGGCCAAGATATACTACCTACTAGGGTCAATTTGGCCAAGAAGAAGATTGATGTGGATAACTTATGTCCAATTTGTGGAAGGGAAGAAGAGACTTCTGGGAACATTTTATGGAGTTGCCCTGCTGCATAAGATGTGTGGTCTGAAAGGGGCAGTCCAATGCAGAAATGGGGGTGTCATGAAGTTAGATTTATGGATTTATGGAAAAAGCTAATAGAGTTGTTATGGCATATGGTATGAGACGACTCTGGATGAGAAGGAATTCACTACTCTTTGAAGACAGGTTTGAGCATCCCAGAATTATTATGCAGAAGGCTAGGCAATGTCAATAGGAATTTAGTGCTGCATAGGAACAGCTCAATGCAAAAAGGCATCAACATGTAATTGATGAAGCTATAAGTCATTGGAAAAAACCATATGGTTTCATGTGTAAGGCAAATTGGGATGTGGCACAGGATACACAGAATAAGAAGATTGGCATGGGGATAATAGTTAGAAATAGTGAGGGGGACAGTATGGTAGTGATGTGCTCAACCTCAAATTGTTTGCTACAACCAGTAATTACAGAAGCTCTTGCCCTGAGGAAGGCTTGTGAATTTTGTGTTGATTTAGGAATGTCATAGGTTATTTTTGAAGGGGATTGTCAGTTTGTGGTGAAGCATGTCTACAGTAATGATGAGTTGGATACCAGTTATGGAAGTGTGATTGGAGATATCGAAATATGCTAACTGATAGGCCACAATGGAGAATTTGTTTCAGGTACAGAGAACGCAATAATATAGCACACATGCTAGCAAAGTTAGCCTTTTCTTTTCCCGAGGATCGAGTTTGGATTGGGGAAGTACTTGCACAAGTTGAGAGAAATGTAGTGATTGAAAAACTTTTTAATGATTCTGAGTTAATTGAATGAATGAAAATATCAGTGGTTTGATTAAAAAAAAAAAGTCTTGCGCACGATCTCTCTCCCCCTCTCCCTATATATTTCTCACTCAGTTGCCTTCCCTTTTCCCGTGATTAGGTTGCCATTCCCCATGCCATTTATCGTCACCACCCACCTTGCGCACCTCCTCGATGTCACACCTAAGCATCGATAAGCCCTTCCCCATCCCTCCTTTTCTTAGAGCCATGAGGACATGCCCGAAATAGCCCTCGAAGTCATACAACACAACCTTAGCGTGGACCCAAAGGCCAAAGGGGTGAGGCAGAAAAGCCGAAATGTTAGTGCAGAAAAGAATGTCGCCATAGCTGAGGAAGTGGACCGCTTGGTAGCAGCTGGATTCATCCAAGAAGCCCACTATCCATAGTGGCTGTCCAACGTGGTACTAGTGAAAAAGCTAAGTGGCAAATGGAGAATGTGTGTCGACTTCACCAACCTCAACAAAACCTTTCCCGAAAGACAGCTTTCCACTTCCCCGCATCGATTTGATCGTCGACTCCATAGTAGGCCATTGTATGCTAAGCTTCATAGATGCCTACTTTGGGTATAAGATGATAGCACTGTTTTAACCCCAAAACCGAAATACCAAAAAAATCAACAAGAGAAATCCACTTGATTAAACTATGGCTAATTTTTGAAATACACAAGGGAAAGGGTTGAGGATGCTCTTACCTTGATATAGAGTCAAAAGCTTGAAAATGATGAGAGGAGTTGATTCCTTGAAGAACAAAAGAGAGGAGAAGAAGAGAAGGTGTGTTAGCTTGCTTGGAAAGGGATTGAAAATTTTATTTTCTTCTTCTTGGATGTGGCCGATGGGTATGGGGGGGGGGGGAAATAAAGGGAAAATGATTTTGTTTTCTTCTCCCTTATGTTGCCTTAATCGATGGATGTAAGCAAAAGAAGAAAAAAAAAGAATTAAAACTTCTCATGGAAGGTTACGGTTTACAAGAGAAAAAGTGGTCAAATGGTCTTAGTCCAAACTTATCCTACAAGCTAGGGAATGGATGGTGGGGATCTATCCACCTCAAAATGCTTTTCACCTACCGGGATTAATTGGGCTATTCCATAAATAAATAAAATTAAAGGGCTTAAGGAAAAATATTTCAAAGTCTTGAAAATAATATTCTTGATTTATTTTAATAAATCATACTTTTAAAAAAATAAAACATACTCATCTTAGTTTTTTTAAAAAATAAGACATACTCATCTCAAAATAAAATAATTGAGAGTAGTAATAAAAATAATCTTTATCTCAAAATATTTAACTTGAGAATTAATAGAATGACGTAAGGACCTACGTAGTAGGATTCGGGTATTACACCTTATCCCTACTGGAGTCTTCAACTATCAAAGCTAGATAGGCTACAACAATGTTAGCGATGCAGTTTCTAAAACTAAGATTAAAAGGGGGAATAGCCTTTACAGTTTCTCTTATCCTACCAATTTCAAATGAGTCAAAAAAAATCTCTTTCCTCTGGTAACCTAACTTGGCATATCGTTTGGATGAGCTATCCATTCCTAATATCAAATCAAACCTCAATAGACTGGAAATAATAAGATCTACTTCCTAATCCTCCCATCTAGACTTAAAGGGAAAAATTCCTAAGGACTCGGGTACACTTGACTGTACTTCCATCGGGAATCGTAATTACTATGGTCTAAGTTAATGATTCTATTGGTAGGTTACATGTTCCTCTCTGACACGAAAGACCTCATTGTGCTAGAGCCAAATAAGGCACATGTCGTATCTCCTCATATCGTGATATTACTTAAAGCATAATCATCAACTACCATCTACCTAACATCTATATCAGAGGGACTAACTTCTATAAAAAGAGATAGGTACTTAAGGAAAAATACTAGTATCGACTTTCATTTATTCAATTCCTAGTGCTTCCTCATTCATATCACTAGGGGTAATAGCGTAAATGCAAGCTTGGACAGGTGGCTTCTGATTCGACTTGTTACTAGGGTTATGAGCATTTCTGCCTCCTTGTGTACTTTGAGGGCATTCCCAAATCATATGGGTAGGCTGACCACATTTGAAGCATACCCCTAATACAAATTTGCATTCTCCACTATGGACCTTTCCACACATTCAATAAGTGGTAGGTGGAGCCGTCCTAATGCATTTACCCTTACTGACTCCCTATATAATCCTTCTTTTGGCATTATTCCCTTTCTGTAGAAAAGGAAGAAGTACTCTTTCACTGAAGCTTAATCTGGGCTATCAATTCTTGAAGCCACATTGACCAATTCTTGGAAGTTGTGGATGCAAAATCCAACCACATAACTACGAATTCTAGGATTCAGTCCTCCTTGAGACTTCTGGGCTTGCATTTTCTTTGTGGCAATAGGAGATGATCCAGCGCTTCTCACACTGGATGGCAAAAACGCAGTCTGAGGCTGCTAAAGATCATGGCAGAGTACACCATCACTCTGGAGGCAAAACCCTCAAAATCTATAGCCACTTAGGTAGGGGGAGGCACCTCGTGTTCCACAGGCTGAGGAATCTTGTAGGTCTCCTTCAACAACTTCAACTCAGCGGGAGTCACCTCTGAATGCCATGAGAAGCCAGCAAAGTCCTCTGGAATGGTGCTACACGGACAAACGAAAGATCTAGCTAGCCTGGAAGGGTGCAAGGATTTCTTGGGGGCCATTCACAACATGGGAGGAAAGGAAGAGGAATCAAAAAGAACAACGTAAGGAGAAGTGCTTGAAAGAGAAAGGGGAACATATGATATTTAGAAAAAGAGAGAATAGACAAAGTAACCCATTGCTGAGAAAGAGGGGACCTTATATAGGCAAGATTGACGGTTGACATCTCGAGGCAGTAGGAACCCAAGCGCCCCACTGAGTACCAGAATCCCACAATCACCATGATTTCGGCAGTGCATATCCAGTGATACGGCATGGGAAAGAAGCAACCACCTGACGCAAATAGTGACGAAAGACTAAAGAGGCACCATTTAATGCAGATCAGAACTGTCAAAATACAGCCATAAAAGCTGAAGGCGAACCGTTGCCAAGTATTGTGTGAAGACGTAAAGGCCATTCAGATATGGCTGGAAAGCATAAGTGTGACACGGGAGCATCAATAAACCCACAACTCACATTCCCAGGAAACAAAAGGCCGGATAGTCATAGTTGCAAAAATTGATTAATCAAGGAAGGAAATGAAGAATTTCCATCAGACCCGTTTGATTGGAATTGGCGGGGTAACTATAAGGGGATTTTCCCTAACCCATAAGCCCATTAGGCTCTTGATTGAGAGTAATGGGCTTCGCCTTGATATCAGACCCCAAGGTCCAAACTTGCCCACGAAGCAACATGCCTGCAAGGGAAAGTAAGTAATAATGGCTGATGGGACAAACAGGTCTGACGCCGCTTGGCCAAATCTCATTCATGGGGACTCGTATAGGGCAGAATGGGAAAGACAGAGAACCTTTGATCTTTTGACAAGGGACCATCAATGGATGGCGAAGAGGGCCTGCATAATAAAGCGGTAGGGAAGCCACGCTGCATTAAGGACGCCATCGCATAGGCACGCCCCATTTAAGGGACTCTAACAAAAGGAACAGTAAAAAAGACATGTCCACGGAGGCAGGCATGATCTGTGCCCTAGACTCCTGGTATAAGTAGAAATTTCCATGTACGAAAAAGCTCTCTCAACTTTCTCGTTACTTACCAACTTCTAAAATAATTTGCTAACTTTAGCATCGGAGACTCCTTGGCCCCAAGCCCGCCCTCTCCCAACTTCTTTCTTCTTCATTTTCGCAGGTCCAACTTTCAGGATCTGAGTTGCTGGAACCTGGACCAAATATGAAAGATGACCATAACAATATATATCTCTTTCTTGTCTTCGTGCAAAATCCTAAACCATTGACACCATGAGGCTTTGCTTCAACACCGCTCACAACATCTGCCCTTCTTAGCCCCACGCATGATGACCTCTCTCCCTCAGTTTTTCTCTTTGTTTGGTCCTCTCTCTTTGTGTGCGTTAACTCCCAAACCCAGTTTATTACCCCTGTTTGTAGTGTCTAAGAGTACCACGACAATCTCTAGACAACATCACCTCACTCTCAAATCTGAGTGACCATCACTCTGAGAATGGGTAAGGTACCCTAGAGCTCTAATCTCGTGATCAACCTTTAATTTTGTGACTCATATGTTTCATCCTTAATGGAAGTTTGGCTTGTCTATGTTGGATGTTAGAATGTAGTTGAGTGATTTCATGGCTTGGCTAATGTTTAGAGGATCCCTTGTTTGTAATGTCAAGGTTAGAGGGGAATGATTCAAAAACTGTGGGTTGGTGTTTTTGTTTAGAGCCATTCTACCCATCATCTTTACACCACCTTATCTCATTGACAACTTTGAAGAACTGGGCATACAACTCTTTACCCTATTTATGTCCAATAGACGTAAGAGAGCACTGGCCATGTACCTTCTTACAGTTAAGTAGTGGGAGGTGAGAGCCTCAAGACATACCTTGCGAGGTTTAACAATGAGCGCATGATGGCAAATGATTAGGACAAGAAGATCACTCTCAGGGACATTTTATGAGGCGTTTGGCCCAAGGACACTTTCATGGAAGAACGAGTTAGAAAGACTTTAATGACGCTGCAAGAATTCTTTTATAGAGCAGATGACTTTGTCAACACAAAAAATAACCTAAGGGCCTTAACTACCACAAGCAAATCTGAATTGGAAAAAAAGGAGAAGAGATTAAAAGAAACAAGAAGCAGCAGGGGTTGTGAGAATGAGCAAAAGATGGGGAAAAAGGGATGGGGGCTCACCCACCATAAGTCAAAACTAGAGCATGACACATTTGAGCTTGAATGTGCTAACAGGAAGTGAGGGAGATGCGCCAAGTAATGCTAAGGCAACTATAGCAAAAGAACCCACAACTTTTACACCTACCATAATAGAAGGGCACAAAGGAAGCCATGCTTGTCGGGACCACAAGCCTATATTCTCTGCTCTACTTGGCCTTGTCAAGAGTAGGGAGAGGACTAGGGGCCTTTTCAAAAAATATGGGTGGAGAAACCCCCCTGGCAATGAGACACAAAAGGGTAAGGACAAGATGGAAACCTTTTCGCCACTAAATTCAACAATCAAACACTTTCCACGAGATCAATTATGAGGATCGAACGAAGTTAGACTCATCCTCAACCATCTGAAGCCAACGCTTCATCTTGTTTATAGTGCTTATCCTGACACAACTTCTATCATTGTAGGGGGAAAGGTAGTAAGACTACCATAGTGAGATTCCTTAAAATCTCAGTAAGTTAAAAAACCAACTTGCACAAAGATAAGATATGTATGATTAATGATAAACATGAGATGCATGTTATGCAGAACAATCAGTATTTGTCTCCTATCCAGATTCCTCACCATTTTCCAAAAAATATTTGATGCATATTTTCTTATAGAGAACATTTTTCACTTCATCTTTTAAACAATATAACATTTCATCATTATTATAGCCTCACTAACAACAACATAATGTATGGCATCATCACAGCTCCCCATTATACACTTTAAGTACGTGCTAGTGACCGTAGTACAACTCATGTTGAGGCTACATTATTTGCAGACTTGTTCTCAATGCATTGGTAACATAACATTTCATCATCATAACATATCATCATAACATAACATCATAGAATATGCACCCACCACCCTTAGGTGCTATAAATGACTTTGCTCCGGTATTCTTTAAAAATAATCCATTCAAAACCGTTCAGGGTTCTTTGTCAACCGATGGTTTACCACTCCATTTTTACTCAATCTAGAGTGGACATATGAGTTCTACTAGGATAATTCTCCATCTTACTTGTTGGGGTAATGTCAAAATTTATTTTCATGCTATGCTTGAAAAATGTGTTTCATGATATGTTCTTGTATGCTTCATGTGAAAATGACAATTCATATAATATTCTAAATTGGTGAGAATTTGATGCAGGGGGATCCGAGACAGATGATGCTGAGCTATCAGATTGCACCTTAATGGCGCTGAGATACCATGAGTTGGCAGATCAGCGCAAAGGCAGGAATTGATTGTGATATGTTCCTCATTGGGGCCGTTTTGAGTGTGTTTCAGTCTTTTGGCCATAACTTTGGCTACGGGTGTCGGAATCGCACATAAGACCCCAATTCGGAGAGCTCCTTTTGACGCGCACGCTGTCCATATGAGCATGGCTCCATGTGCCTTTTTTCCGACCTCAAATTCTGCTATTTTCCCTCTGAATTACTAGTTTTAGTTATTTTTTACTATTTATGGTAATTTTTCGCTTGTCAGTTAGGAAGTCGTTTTAAATCCGATTTGGGCCGGATTTTTTGCAGATTGCTTATTTTATTTTGAATTTCAATTTAGAGTGATTTTCGAGATTTGCTATTTTTGGAAAAATTCGGATAAACACGATTTTTGGCTATAACAGTCCGGCTTGTGGACTGATTTTGATGATTTTTTTGGATTTTATAATATTCCGTTAAACCCTAGAGACTTTTCTCTCTGATTTTGGGTGAATTTTCTCCTGTGAATCATCTGTTAGAACTAGCCTGCAGGATTATCGCTATCCTGTCCGGCGTCAGAATTACACATGTCATGTAAGTAATCAAATGCTCAATTATATATCATATGTTGTTTCATGCTCAAAATAACATTTCTATCATAAATGTGACCTTTATGCATAAATCATAAATAAATTATCTAAGAGTAAGTTAGAAACTAACTTACAAACTTTCCGAGTACTTAGGAAATTGGTGCGGCTATAATAAGAGTTATTCTAAGTTACGAATTGCACAACTAAGGAAGATGTTCATAATCAAAAGGGTCTAGAATTAGTATTTACAAAATTACCCCTATACGTTCCCAAAATTGCCAGCCCCTAAACTTTCACTATTTGCAATTTGGCCCCAAATTTCACCAAATCTTAGAAACATCAAATTTTCTATGTTATAAAACCCTTTATGCCCTTATAATTGCAAGAATAAATCCACAACAATGTCAAAATCAATCAACCCATGGCATGCAGGTTTGTGGGCTTATTTGTGATCTCAAGTCTATTTCCTCTATGCATGCATGTGTGCTCAAATTTCATCAAGTGGCAACCATGAATATGATCTTAGGGACATGTTTATAACTTAGATTTAGGTTACACGAGTTCATCCCAACACTTATGCATTGATTAACACCAAATCATCACAAAACCATCAAATCAAGTATATGCATGATGTTTCTAGCTTTTCCTTGTCAAAGAGTGGTTGAAAACCTAAATGAATCATGCATTCTTACTCATATCCTAATCACAAGGCTTTTATTGATGCTTAACACACATGCTTAGGAAATGTAACCAAGATTTCACAAAATAAACTTCAACCAAGTGAAAATTGAAACATTCTTGGGGATCAACACAAGATATTGATTTATAAACCTATCATGACATGTTGTTTTCCTCAAATTAAACCTTAAATAATCTCAATACATTAGCAAAACATATAGGATCATATCAAGACATGTCATGGCTAAAAGTTTATCCCAAAACTATTTATTCAAGCAAAACTCCAAATCTCAACCAATATGCATCTCCACAAGTTAAACCTCATATAAATCAATCAAATATTCATTCTCATGCCATAAAGCAAGAATAACATGCCATTATAACACTCAATAAAAGATAGGGTAGGATTACTCACCAAAATGTGGCTTTGATGCTCTAAGAACAAACTCACTCCAAGAACAACTCTCAACCCACTAGGTTTCTCACAGGAATAGTGTATAGCTCCCAGGAATACTAAAAGAATGCTTGAGGGAGTTATGTGAGGAGGTGAGGATTGAAGGGAGGTATTTATAGGACTCAATGGAGGGTGAGAGGCAAGGAAGGGTGTTGGTTTGACCCAAGGGTGAGGCTTGTGAGTTGTGGAAGTAGGTGGTGGAGTGTTGGGTTCCAATTTTCCAGATTTGTCATGCTTGGTCAGTTCAATAATGGTCTAAAGCATCATGATTCATCATGTTCAGGTTCTAGAAGGCGTCCATAGGTACAGGAGATTGCATTGGTTCAGAAATTTGAAATAAAATTCCACAAGGAATCAAACCATGGCCGAAGGTTTTGGGTTCCTTCAAAGCTGGCCAGTTTTGAATCCCTTCTTGTCCCATTCTCTTAGTCTAGTTTGAGGGCATTACTACAATGATGGAGTGGCTTTGTTAGGTGGGTAAAGAGGCACGAGTGGTGGTCAATTGATTAGATTTGAGCAGAAAATGAAGGAGACTGATTTGGATGCATATGGGTTTCGGTTAAGGTGATGAGCTTCACCTATCCATTTGCCAATCGGTTTGAGGTCCAGAAAAGGTGATTGGCCAAGAATAAAAATTAAAAATTTTGAAGCACTTCTAAGGGTGAAATGGGCAGAGGTGGTGGCATGTGAAGGTGAGTAAAATAAGTATAGAAATTCTTTGAAGAGCCATGGGTACCCAGTATTGAATATCACTACGTTTCCTAGGTTAATAGTGGTGATTTTGGCTGACATGGGTTGGGTTAGTTCTAACCTTCAAGGGTTGTCTAAGAGTGATGCAAAAAAAGTGTAAAAGACAAGTTTTAGATCTAAGATTATGAAGAAAAGAGTTTCAAGAAAACTATGCAAAGTCAAGATGCTTGAGTTAGTATTCATGGATGTGATAAATAGTGTTCTTAACTCAATTTAGAAGGCTTACCATGGTTGGGTGGGAGCCCTAGGGGCATGTGTTTGAGCTTGGGTTAAATAAAAACCAATGGTATGGTGTATGTGGGTCCCATTTGGAAGAGTGAAATGAAATACAAGGCTTGGGCTTCATGGGTTGGGCCATATGAACATGCCTTGGTTGTGGGCTTACCCATGGGTCCTATGTCCAGATTTATTGGGCCTATCATTGGCCTCAATAGTCCATTAGGTTTGGTCCTAACTTTTGATTTTTTCTATATTGGGCCAATAGCCTTTAAGCTTACTAAGTTAAGCCTAATAGTCTTATATCTACTAAGTTGAGCCTAATTTCTTGTGTCCATCAATTAGGACCTAAAGTCTTATGTCTCCTACTCCTAATATTACCTTGCCCGTCGTGACCTAAAACGTGAGTCCTATGGTACTCTAATTTATCTCATTGAGTCCAATCAGAGTTAGCCATATTGTTACCTCCTCCTTTTGTGCTCTTCTCTTTGTCTCCATACCTGCCTAGGAGTTAGAATAAATCGTTGTGCCACTTTGTTGCTTTGAGCCATGTCGATACTGAAAATAATAGATGATGGGGTTAGATTATATGTATGAAAAGAAATGGATGCCATGAGTGCATGCATGGATGCGGATGCTATGATGCGATGCGATGTGATGTCAAACAGGTTATAGCCCAAACAAGTAAGGGTACTTGGGTTTCATTTTATCATCCTTCTCCGAAGTGGCTTCTTCAATGTTGTGATTTCATCAAAGCACCTTCACTAAAGTAATTTTTCGATTCCTAAGTTCCTTTTCTTTCCAATCCATAGTTGAACAGGAACTTCCACGTATGTTAAGTTGGGTTGTAACAAAATGTCCTCTAGATCGTTAGGGCGAAAACTATTGCAGCTAACTCTAAGTCATGGGTGGGTAACTCTAAGTGAAAACGGGTTCATCTTGCAAAAGCACTCATCCAAGTCCTGATTTAGATGCTTTGTTGCATACACATAAGGCTTATGTGGTTCCCGTAGTGCTAAAATTGGTGCAATTTTTTGTCCTTTCTTGAGCTCTAGAAAACTTTGCTCATGTCTCTTCGTCCAAACATACTTGGCATTCTTCTTGGCTAGGGTGGTGAGTGATCCTAATAATTTAGAGAAACCCTTTACAAACCTTCGGTAGTAACCGACTAATCTTAAGAATCTTCGGACCTTGTATATATTATTAGGATATTGTCTATTCACTACTATGACACCCCGATTCCCACTTACGGCAACGTGAGAATCGTGATATCGGGATGATGACAACACGGCTCACACATCCCAACGATAAGTGCTCAAGTGTGTGCAACGTGCAACAAGAGCACCAAAAAGTCGTAGCGGATAAGTCAACTGAGTACTAGAATTGTTTAGTACAAATATCTAAAATAAATATCCGTTAAAATATTATACAGTTATCCATGAAATATAGAAAAGGTCAAATACATAGATAAAAGATAAAAAATTCACATAATCCAAAACAGTGACCACATGTCACTCCTCCAGTGGAGCCAATCCCTCAGGCTCCACATCCTCACCTGCACCAAAATCTATGGTACCATAAATGGTATCGCAAGTAAGTAATAATCCAAACAACTATGAGATAAAAGTGCATTAATGCAACCAACATGCATGCATATGATGAAATATATCATAGTCTCAAAACATCATTCTTCCCAAAAATGAAAATTTTTCAACATAAGCCAAAATCCCATTTTGGTCCAAAAGCATAATCCGTCATTTTTTCAGAAAATGATTCACAAAAAAATTTATCGGACACTGTAGGCGGGAATCACAGGCGGGACAATACCACTATCCCTACAGTTCCTTTCCACACAATAGATACTCATTAGAACACTGAAAGTGGGAATCACAGGTGAGACTCTACCACCATCCCTACCGTGTGCACTGTAGGCGGGAATCACAGGCAGGGCAATAATACCATCCCTGCTTACCACCATCCCTATCGCGTGCACCATAGGCGGGAATCGAAGGCGGGACCATTCCACCATCCCTGCTTACCACCATCCCTACAGTCTCTTTTCCTTTTTCTCACATAAAAATCAGTTTCCAATAAACACATGACCATGAATGCAATTATATGAAAACCCAGTTTTTATTTACAAATATGAACATGCGTGCACGTACAATGAACAATACCTGACATCAGTATCCAACAACCAATAAATCTCAATATAATCAATCACACAAATAACTCCATCCTCCAATCCAACCAACCCCCTTACTCCTCGGACTCAGTCCGGTACAGTCAACCAATTCCAAGTAAATGAGTGTTAGTGCAAAAATACATTTAAATCTCAAAATTTATTTGAAAAAAGACTTACAGCGCATTATAGTAATTTTTGTAGGATTACGGATGAGCTAGAAGCGGCAAAACAGCAACTGAGTAGTGTAAAATACACTATGGCTGTGGGTCAAAATAGGAGATTTTGAACGGGGTCAAACAAAGACTCGAGATTACAAGGGTAGGGCCTAGAGAGGTCGGTGAAGCTAATGGTGGTGGTGGTTGGCTGTGGGTGGCGGTGTGGGAGGTGTTTGGAGGTCGAAATGATCAAATCGAAGATGGGGTTGGCTGGGTTTCACCGGATCGGGGCTGGGGATGGGTGCTTTGGGTTGCTAGGAAGTCGAGGATGGAGTGGTGAAGAGCTGGTGGCCAGAGGTGGAGCGACGGTGGTGCTGGAAGGAAGAGAAGGTAGCGGCTTCAAGCCATGCATGGAGGCTCACAGCGGCATGAGAGGGGTTGGAAATTTAAGGGAAGAGTCGCCGGTTGGAGGGGAAGAGAAAGAGAGGGGCGGTGTCAACCATGGAGGCGTGCGGTGGCGGGCTGGAAGGAATGAAAGAAACGATGGGGAGAGAGAGAGAGAGGGCTGGCCACGCGGGAGAAAGGAACGGAGGAGAAATAAGAAGAAAAGAAAAAGAAGGAGAAAAGAAAAAGAAAGGAAAAAGGGAAAAGGGAAAAGGAAAAGGAAGGGAAAGAGATGAGGTCCAATCCTCATAACTTGGGTCACGAAATTGATCTAATGAAAATGGTTTTAAAATAATAAATTTGATAAAATAATTCAAACGCAGTGAAAAGCTTAAATAAACCAACAATAGTTGTAAAACCTATAAACAAACTAATTTAAATTAAAGATCAATTTAAATGCAAAATAGTAATTAATATTAAGAAAACATATCAAAAATAATTTTCACAACTTAAAAATATAATAAAATAATATATCAAAACTCCCAAAATTTTAAAACAAGAAGACCAATATTTAAATTAATTAAAAAAATCATTCAGTTAAAATACACTAAAATATGGGGTATCACATCCTCTCCCTCTTAAATAAAATTTCGTTCTCGAAATTTGCAGAGTCAAATATCAAGGCTAAAGCAGTTACTAGATACGACTTCGAACGTGCTTGTGGAGACCATACCATCAACAACTCCCAACAAGCACAAGTAATTCTCTCCCAAGTTTACTCTTATAGGCAATTCCATCATACTCGCATTAGTCCCCCAATGACACATCGCAACCAATATGCCTAGGGTGGCCATGTAATCCAAAATCTCCACTTCCGCAAAACCATTACTACAACACTTAGTAATTTCTTATGATTATTGTCTTCTCACCATAAACGGTGCTAACCTCAATTAACTCTTATGCCTTATCTTCCAAAATTAACCATCAATAAGTATTTCCATCATCCAGACCTATTCCTTCAAAATTGACAAGAATCATATCCTAAATCCAGACCACCAAAAGTTTAATCTCTAATTACAAGTTTCATCTCAAATTTTCAAACCACCAATAGTGCCTTAAGATCAATACAAGGTTTGAATCCTTAATTATATCACAACATAACACCATTGAGTACAAGGTAGCTCAACACCTACTAACCATGAAACTCTCACCACAATTGATAGAAAATTCTTGATCTCCTAAAACCATGAATTATTACACACTTTCCTCAAACTCCCCAAAATTATTTCCTGAATCTGCACCAACTATTATCCTTAAATTTAATATGGATCAATCCTAAAACCTACCATTATAACCTCGAACTAATAACAATTATTTTCCTAAAGTTGATCCAAATCTTCAATCCTCAGATAAATACACTAACGAAATCAATACCTTTAATCCCCAAAGAAATATTCTCCTTGAAAATTCCTATATCAATAACTCAACTCTGATCAACTCCATATAATGGTCATAGACTAATCAGTCTTCAAAATAAATCAAGCTAGCACACCAAGCTTGTAGAATTAAAAACTCAAATCTTATTACAAATCAATCCTTCAAATCTACAATTCCAAAACCTTAAACTATAATAGAATCACTTTCCAAAATCTATAAAATCAAAGAACTTATATCCAAAAGTAAAACAATCGACTCCCGAAACTTTCAAAATCTAAAACATTAAATGATAACAAATCATTTCCTAAAGTCTGCAAAACCTTAAACCCTTGGTGAAATTCTCGTAAATCTGTCCTTAAAGTTTGTTGAACTTACAACCTTCTATTCTAAAGCCTCAAGTCATATCTCCACAAAATCTAAAACCTCAATTATCCTACTCCTCAAAGAGATCATCCAGACCATAAGGTTCCTTACAAGCCTCGATATTACAAAAGCAAACCAAATTGATAAAAGTTCAAGCCTACTACACTAAATATTTAAACCTAACACTGGCATTCTCAATCATACCATCTTCCTGCCAAAGCGTAACCCTTAACCCTACTTTCAACTCAAAACAAATTAAAATATAATTATAGCCAAAATAAATTAAAATACAACAAAATAACATGAAATAAAATAGAAAAAAAACCAAAAAATATAATACCATACAATAAATTAAAACAATTAAAATAACATACTTCAAACAAAATAATTTTAAATCACAACTTCAAAACTTTTTGGTACTGCACCTAAGGAACATGTGGTTTTACCCAGAGTCGAACTGTTCTGATACCACCTGTGACGCCCCGACTCCCATGTACGACAATGTGAGAATCGTGATCTCGGGATGATGACAACACGGCTCACACATCCCAACGATAAGTGCTCAAGTGTGTGCAATGTGCAACAAGAGCACCAAAAAGTTGTAGCGGATAAGTCAACTGAGTACCAGAATTGTTTAATACAAATATCCAAAATAAATATCCATTAAAATATTATAAAGTTATCTGTGAAATACAGTAAAAGTCAAATACATAGTTAAAAGATAAACAATTCACATAATCCAAAACAGCGACCACATGTCACTCCTCCAGTGGAGTCGATCCCTCAGGCTCCACATCCTCACCTGCACCAAAATCTACAGTACCATAAAACCGTACCGCAGGTAAGTAATAATCCAAACAACTACGAGATAAAAGTGCATTAATGCAACCAACATGCATGCACCTGATGAAATATGTCAAAGTCTCAAAACATCATTTTTTTCGAAAATGAATATTTTGCAACACATGCCAAAATCCCATTTTGGTCCAAAAACATAATCCGTCATTTTCCCAGAAAATGATTCACACAAAAATTATTTATCGGACACTCTAGGTGGAAATCATAGGCGGGACAACACCACCATCCTTATTGTGTGCACCGTAGGCGAGAATCACAGGCAGGACTATACCACCATCCCTGCTTACCACCATCCCTACAGTTCCTTTCCACACAATAGATACCCATTAGAGCACTGTAGGCAGGAATCACAGGGGGGACTCTACCGCCGTCTTTGCTTACCACCATCCCTACCGCGTGCACCGTCGGTGAGAATCACAGGCGAGACAACACCACATCCCTGCTTACCACCATCCCTATCGTGTGCACCGTAGGCGGGAATCGCAGGTGGGATTATATCACCATCCCTACAGTCTCTTTTCCTTTTCTTATATAAAAATCTAGTTTCCAATAATACATGAATATGAATGCAATTACACGAAAACCCAGTTTTCATTTACAAATATGAACATGCATGCACATGTGATGAACAAGACCTGACATCAGTATCCAACAACCAATACATCTCAATATAACCAATCGCACAAATAACTCCATCCTCCAATCCAACCGACCCCCCTACTCCTCGGATTCAGTTTGGTACAACCAACCAATTCCAAGTAAATGAGTGTTAGTGCAAAAATACATTGAAATCTCAAATGTTATTTGAAAAAATACTTACAGCGCTATATAGTAATTTTTGAAGGATCACGGATGAGCTAGAAGAGGCAAAACAACAACTGAGTAGTGTAAAATACACTATGGCCGTGGGTCAAAATAGGAGATTCAAAGACTTGAGATTACAAGGGTAGGACCTAGAGAGGTCGATGAAGCTAATGATGGTGGTGGTTGGCCGTGGGTGGCGGCTTGGGAGGTGTTTGGAGGCCGAAATAATCAAATCGGAGATGGGGTTGGCTAGGCTTCACTGGTGACGAATCGGGACTGGGGATGGGTGCTTTGGGTTGCTGGGAAGTCGAGGATGAACGACGACAGCGCTAGAACGAAGAGAAGGCAGCAGCTTCAAGCTGTGCGTGGAGGCTCATGGCAGCACGAGAGGGGCTGGAAATTTAAGGGAAGGGTCGCCGGCCAGAGGGGAAGAGAAAGAGAGGGGCAGTGTCAACCACGACGGCGCGCGGTGGTGGGCTGGAAGGAACGAAAGAAATGATGGGGAAAGAGAGAGAGAGGGCTGGCTGCGGGGGACAAAGGAACAGAAGAGAAATAAGAAGAAAAGAAAAAGAAGGAGAAATGAAAAAGGAAGGAAAAAGGAAAAAGGGAAAAAGAAAAAAGGAAGGGAAAGAAATGAGGCCCAATCCTCATAACTTGGGTCACGAAATTGATCCAACGAAAATGTTTTTAAAACAATAAATTTAATAAAATAATTCAAACGTAGTGAAAAACTTAGATAAACCAACAATAATTTTAAAACCCATAAATAAATGAATTTAAATTAGAGATCAATTTAAATGCAAAACAGTAATTAATATTAAGAAAACAAATCAAAAATAATTTTTACAACTTAAAAATATAATAAAATAATATATCAAAACTCCCCAAATTTTAAAACAAGAAGACCAATATTTAAATTAATTAAAAAAAATCATTCAGTTAAAATACACTAAAATAAGGGTTATCACAACTACCACTTCAATCTTACTAGGATCAATCGTTACTCCTTTACTCGAAATCACATGTTCTAAAATATCACTTCCTTGAGTCAAAATTCACACTTGCTGAACTTGGCATACAACCTATATTCCTTCAATCTTTCTTGCACTAAGCTGAGATGTTGCCTATGTTCCTCTATTTGAACCTTCAACTCCTTTAATTCTAACGGGGCCATATGGTGTGGTGCTCTATGAATTGGGGGTTATGGAAAGTTCCAATTCTATAATGAACTATGCTTCTCTATTAGGGGGGGGGGTAACCCTAGCAGGTCATCTGTGAAAACCTTAGGAAAATCCTTAACTATAGGTATCCCCTAAATCTCTTTATTCATGCTGAAGTCTTCAACTATCAAAGCTAGATAGGCTACAACACCATTAGCGATGCAGTTTCAAACTTGCAAAGCTGAGATCGAAAGGAGGAATAGCATTTACAATTCCTCCCATATAACGAATCAGACCAACTTCAGGTGAGTCAAACACAATCTCTTTCCTTCGGCAATGTATCTTGGCATAGTGTATGAATAACCAACCCATTCCTAATATCAAATCAAACCACAATAGACTGATGATAATCAAGTCTACCTCCATAATCCTTCCATCTAGACTTAGAGGGCGATTTCTAATGACTCGAGTACACGTGACTATACTTCCATTTGGAATCATAACTACTACTATTTGAGGTAGTGATTCTATCAGCAAGTTACACGTTCATGCAAATGCCGCTAACATGAAAGAACCCATTATGCTAGAGTCAAATAAGGCACATGCCATATATCCATATAGCATGATATTATCTAGAGCATAATCATGAACTACCTTATACCTAGTAGCAAAATTAGAAGTGCTAGTTTCTATATATGAAAAAAAGGGGTACTAAGGGAAAATACCAGTAATGACTTATGTTTCTTCTACTCCTAGAACTTGGTTGTCTGTCTCACCGGGGGTAATGGTGTAAACGCAGGCATGGGTAGGTGGCTTTAGATTGGGCATCGTTTGTTACGAAACCATAAGCACGATCGTTATCTATGATGTGGCAAAAAGAGTGAGTTAGGCTATGCAGATGGTCCACATAGGGGAGACCATGGTGCACATGTTACTAAAATAGTTATTTTCAAAATGAAAACGAGATTTTTGTGTGTGTAATGATTTGCATAGAATTTTTTATTGAATATTTAAGTTGTGTAATCATCATTTAAAGTTGTATTAAATGTTTTGCAAAATTTTCCTTTCCACCTACATGTATCTTAAGTGTTAGACTCCATTTGGTTGTTAAACTCATTTGAGTTTAACTCAGTTCAGTCTAATTTTAAATTAAGTCTTACATCCAAACATCTAACTCTCAAATTACTAAATTTATCTCAGCTCAAAACCTTTTTACTCGTGGGATCCACAACTTTTTTCAATTCAACACATTTTTACAAGTGGGACTCACAACTTTTTCAACTTCTCATAAAAATATTTAAACTCATCTTAACATCCAAACACATTTAAACTCATTTTAAATGGGCCTCACAAAACTCACTCTACCATCTCAACTCACTACTATTGATAAATAACTCAAATCAGCTCAACATCCAAATGCAGTCTTATCTTCACTGACTAATATTTTACAAAATCTTACCGTGGTGATCCCACCTATAGTGCCACTAATCCTCGGGACCATAATTTTTTATTCAGAGAAAGAGTTTGGAGATGGTTATGAGCATGGAGATCCAACAATGTAGAGGACTGAGGATCGGACGATAAAATCGGATGATTGTATTATTCTTTTGTTCATGGGTTTGTGACAAGTGACTTATGGATATTGTAGTTAGGATGTAATTGTACTTTTTTGATACTGTTAACTAGAATTGGTTATGAAGCAACAACCTTATTCCAATCCCCTCCTGCAATTTATTTCAACAATTGGACATAAGACATCTAGCCCGTACTGGGTCGATGCCATACTTACATATGAATGAAAAGATATGAATATTTCTTTTTCTTATCC
This sequence comes from Cyclocarya paliurus, assembly GCA_029856935.1. Classification (NCBI taxonomy): domain Eukaryota; kingdom Viridiplantae; phylum Streptophyta; class Magnoliopsida; order Fagales; family Juglandaceae; genus Cyclocarya; species Cyclocarya paliurus. Next base: position 13,932,408 of record CM056953.1, read on the forward strand.
AGGTATGGTTGAGAAACTCTTAATTAAGAAGCTTGATGAGCTTGTTAGACACTACAGAATGTCGGCTATAAATAGGTATGGTTGAGAAACTCTTAATTAAGAAGCTTGATGATTGTTAGACACTACAGAATGCTGGCTATCAATAGGTAAACTCGATCTTATTATTGAAAACTTATACCATCTGAATTTCAAAATAAAAACATATATTGGACATGTTCATTTGCTTTAATATTGTGTATTAATAAAAATACTACACATATATAACGTCGGCTTCAGGAAAAGTTTACCATTCATTATGAATTTTGTTATCATTAACCATATCAATCAACATGACATATTTTAAGAAGTGTTGGAAGTCAATCACTTAAAGGAAAAAACTTAGAACGTAATGCATCAATATGTATGACTGAGAATGAGAAAATTCACATTGACCGACATTAACATTTCTTTTTTAATGTCAACTATAACTCTTTTGCTGAAAAGACAAAATCTCAAATAATAAGAGTACTATAAAAAAGGGGCGATGATTCATCCTTCGACCCATAGGTGGTACAAATGTTGCTCAAGTTCTTCCATGTCTTCCAGGATAAAGCGTAAGGAAAATCTCCTATTCAAAGTCGAATTCCATCACAATGTAAGCTGGCTTTAAATTTGAATGATTTTATATAGTATTTTTTATCTTTTGGTTCATAATTTTTATCCTGATCATCTTATCATATATGTCCACGGACATAAGCATTTAACCCAAACCACTTACATTTTGTTGTTTTGTATGATTGCTGACATTTATATATTTATTTTTTTATATTTTCCATCTTAAATTCTGAAAATATCCTTTTGTGCTCTCTTCTATAATTAGCATTTTAGCAGATCGCTTCCATCCTCTTAGTAATGGCACATGCAACTTAATTCTTTGCGTGGCCGTATATGGCACACGCAAAGAATGTTAGGGCTCCGAATAGGAGAGACGAAGGGGATAACTCGGTAAGGGGAAGAAGATTCGAGACTTAAGAGAAACTGAGTGGAACTGAAGTGAAGTAAAGAGATGGGGAACTCAAGACACACTGTTTGATTCAAGCTTGGAATGCACCGTTTGACAAGTGACTGCCGTTTAGTAGATGTTGCAGCTTTGTCGTTTGGCATCTTTATTTACCCTTTTTCAAATGCTTTGTATTTACTTTCTGTTAGAATAAAGTACACGTGTCAGCAGCTTAGTAGATGAGTTTGTTAGGCTGCTGAGGTATGTAATCAGTAGTGGTACGCGTAAGGAATCATCTGAAAATGCTTGAGCAGAATTGTATTTCGTTTTGGAGGTTAAGGGATCCCTCGAAACACCCTAATGGCTAACTGATTTCTCAGTGCCTTTATCCTACACTTGTCTTCTTCCATTTCCATTCTTACATTCAATCAATTCCATATCCATTACAAACATTCACACTATAACACCCTTACAATTGGTATCCAGAGCCTACGATTCTAATGGCAGAGACACGTTCCAGCAAGCAAACCCAGGAGACTCTCAATCAACATGACCAACGTTTACAAGAATTACAAGAGCAGATGAGGCAGATGAATGATATGCTAAGAACTATGATGGGAACTCAAACACAATTACAAGCCCAGTTGGCTCTCCGTGAGCCACCACCTGAGATGGAGAATGACAACAGAAGGCCTTTGCAATGTGGAGTCTGTCTTGAATTTCCTCACTTTGATGGTCATGATCCAGCAGCTTGGATTTTCAAGGCTTCTCATTATTTTGATTATCATCAAACAGCTCCTGCGCATAGGCTCCTTATGGCATCATACCACATGAATGGTGAAGCTCTTGTTTGGTATCAAGATGCCGCTGACACAGGCCAATTTCAGTGTTGGCAGACTTTCATTGAGGCTCTCCAGCTGAGGTTTGGACCAACAGCTTATGATGACCCCATGGTTGAAGCATACCTCCTCTCTTGCAGAATATAAGTGTCGGTCTGAAGCTCTCTCCAATCGTTTGAAAGGTTTACCTGATTCACATAAGTTGAGTTGTTTCCTCAGTGGCCTCCATGTTCAATCCCATTAACTTGAATGCAGCATATGGCCTCGCACGGATTCAGGAGGAGTATTTGGTTAGTTCCAGCAAACCAATCAAGCAATGGGGAGAAAGAAACAGTTCATCTAATTTTCATGGGGGTCAAACAACCTATTCAAGTTCCAGTTACAACAAGGCTAATAAACCAGCACTACCACCAACGAGAGTCTATTCCACACAAATGGATGAGAAGAGACGTAAAGGGCTATGTTACCACTATGGAGATAAGTGGAACCCCACACATATTTGTAAGTCCCCTAAAATTTACCTTATGCATGCTGTTGATGAGAAAACCGAAGAGGTTTTTTATGATTCACATGAATTGGGAGATAATGTGCCTAATATGCAACCTGAGATCAACCCAGAAATTTCACTTAATGCCCTCACGGGTACACCCTGTCCCACCACTATGAGATTGAAAGGTAAAATTGGCTCCTTAGTGGTGATCATTTTGGTAGATACAGGAAGTACACTTAACTTCCTGGATCCTTCCATTATGTCAAAAATAACCTATGTATGGATGGGTCTGGTCAACTCAATGTGAGGGTAGCTAATGGGGAGATTTTGCAAAGTCCTAGGAGCTGCAACAGTGTGTTAACGATTATCCAGGGCATTATTTTTAACCCTGCATACTTTATTTTACCCCTTGCAGGCTGTGATGCTGTGTTGGGCATACAGTGGCTAAACGAGTTGGGTTCCATTACTTGGAATTTTTCTAACCTCAATATGCGGTTCGAGTGGGAAGGTAAATGGGTGGAGTTACAGGGGATCCAACCCAGTGCTGTTACTTTCACAAATGAGGATGCTAAGTGTTTGGTGAGTACATTTCACAAGGGTAAGGGACTCCTTTTACAACTAATGGCAGTAGAGGTGGTACGACCTACAGAAAATTGTTGCCCAGCAATTCTCAAATTGCTAAGTCAGTTTCATCAGGTTTTCCAGGAACCTGAAGGCCTACCACCCATCAGATCCCATGATCATAGAATCGTGCTGCGGGAGAGCACTAACTCCATCTCTACTAGACCATACAGATATCCTCATTACCAAAAGACTGAGATTGAGAAAATCGTGTCTGAGTTACTCACCCAAGGAGTCATAAGGCCTAGTAACAGCCCCTTTTCTTCACCTGTGTTGTTGGTCAGGAAGCAGAATGGGAGTTGGCGTCTCTGTGTTGATTATAAAGCACTCAACCAGCAGACTGTAAGGGACAGATTTTCCATTCCAGTATTTGATGAATTATTGGATGAGCTCCATGGTTCTTTGGTTTTCTCTAAATTAGACTTACGGTCTGGTTACCATAAGATATGGGTGGTTCCTGAGGATGTGCCTAAGACAGCCTTTCGTACCCACGAAGGCCACTATGAATTTTTGGTAATGCCCTTTGGGCTTACCAATGCCCCATCCACCTTCCAGGGGCTTATGAACACAGTTTTCAGACCATTTTCGCGCAGATTTATATTGGTATTTTTTGACGACATACTGGTATACAGCAGGTGCATGGAGGATCATTTTGGCCACTTAAAACAGGTCTTAAGGACCCTTCAGGAACATTGCCTATTTGCTAAGAGATCAAAGTGTCTCTTTGCAGTACCTGAAGTTGAATATTTGGGCCACATTGTTTCAGGGAAGGGTGTCAAGGCAAACCCTAAGAAATTAGCTACTATGCTGGAATGGCCAACCCCTAAGAATATTAAGGCCTTGCGAGGTTTTTTGGGGTTGACTGGATACTATCAGAAATTTATTCAGGGGTATGGACTGATTGCTGCCCTTCTCACTGCCTTATTAAAAAAGAATTCATTCTCGTGCTCCAAAGAGGCTGCCAAGGCTTTTGGGGATCTTAAACAGGCTGTCACTTCACCACCTGTTTTACGACTCCCAGATTTTTCTCAAACCTTCACATTAGAGTGTGCTGCAAGTGGAGGTGGCATTAGGGCTGTATTGATGCAGTAGGGGCAACCAATTGCTTTTCTCAGCAAAGCTTTAAAGGGCCGGGCCTTAAACTTGTCCACTTATGAAAAAGAGCTTCTAGCTCTAGTCATTGCAGTACATACGTGGTGCCCCTATTTATTGGGCTAAGCCTTTAAGGTCAAGACAAACCAACAGGCCCTCAAATACTTACTGGAACAGAAAGTGGGGACAGTGTCTCAGAAAAAATGGATTACGAAACTCATGGGGTATGACTTCACCATTGAGTATAAAAAAGGGAAGGAAAATAAGGTTGCCAATGCCTTGTCGAGAAGGCATGAAAATGACAACAGTATGGAGGGCTCCCTGGCAGTTATCACCTTCCCCACTCCACTATGGATTGAAGAACTTAAGGGTACTTATGCACTCTCTCAGGAGTTATAGGAATTATTGGTGAAGTTTAATTCAGGCCAAGAACTTCCTAAGGGCTATTCTGTCCAGCAAGGCTTAATCTTGAAAAAAGGGAGAATAGTAGTGGATCCCAACTCAACCTTTAAGGGTAAGGTGCTGAAGTTCATACATGACGACCCTCATGCAAGTCATTCAAGTTTTCTTAAAACCTAGCACCGTGCCAAACGGGATTTCTTTTGGACAGGGATGAAGTCAGATATTAAAAAGGCAGTCCGTGAGTGCGATATTTGTCAAGCCAACAAACATGAAACTATTCCTTCTCCTGGCCTTCTGCAACCTATTCCCATACCTGAGTAGGCATGGGAAGCCATCTCCTTGGACTTTATGGAAGGATTACCTAAATCTCAAGGGGTTTCGGTTATTCTAGTGGTGGTAGATCGCTTGACCAAGTATGGCTATTTTATTGCTCTCTCCCACCCTTATACTGCAGTAGTGGTGACTGAGAAATTTTTTCAGGAAGTTTTCAAACATCATGGTATGCCCAAGACTATAATCTCAGACAGGGATCCTATATTTCTCAGCTCTTTCTAGAAATCTCTCTTCCAGATGCAAGGCTCTACACTACATTACAATTCGGCCTATCACCCTGAGACTGATGACCAGACTGAGGCCCTGAACAAAACCCTAGAAGGTTACCTACGCTGTTATGCAGGAGGTAAGCCAAAGACTTGGGCTTAATGGCTCTCTATGGCACAATACTGGTATAATACGTCTTACCACACAGCAACCAAAGTCTCACCGTTCGAAGCTCTCTATGGCTACTCTCCTCCTCAGTTGGTTACTTACATTCCAGGTACTACTTCTAATGCCTCTGTGGATACCCATCTTCGAACCAGAGAACAACTCAAGACATTACTCAAGCACAATCTCATAGCAACCCAGTCAAGAATGAAATTTTATGCTGATAAGAAACGCACAGAGAGAGTATTTTCTGTGGGAGATTATGTTTACCTTCGTCTCCAACCTTACCGCCAGAAGTCTGTAGTGGCTCGCCAGAACTTGAAGCTCTCTCCGAGGTTTTACGGTCCCTTCCGTATCCTCCAGCGTCTCGGTCAAGTGGCTTACAAACTGGATCTACCCCCAAGTTCACGGATCCACCCGGTTTTTCACGTTTCTTGCCTGAAACAAAAAATCGGGGCTCAGATCTGTCCCTTGCCAGATCTACCACCAACTAATAATGAAGATGAAGTCTTACCTGAGCCTGAGGCGGTGATTGACAGGCGATTGAAGAGAATGGGTCATCGCGCAACCACGGAAGTCTTGGTTAAATGGGTTGGAACTGGCCATGAGGAGAACAGCTGGGAGTCTTTATGGAAGTTGCGAGGACTTTACCCACACCTTGTGGGCAAGGTGCTCTAAGGGGGGTGGATTGTTAGGGTTTCGAATAGGAGAGACGAAGGGGATAACTCGGTAAGGGGAAGAAGATTCGGGACTTAAGAGAAACTGAAGTGGAACTAAAGTGAAGTAAAGAGATGGGGAACTCAAGACGCACTGTTTGATACAAGCTTGGAACACACCGTTGGGAAGGACTTGGAACGCACCGTTTGACAAGTGACTGTCGTTTAGTAGATGTTGCAGCTTTGTCATTCAGCATCTTTATTTACCCTTTTTTAAATGCTTTGTATTTACTTTCTGTTAGAATAAAGTACACGTGTCAGCAGCTTAGTAGATGAGTTTGTTAGGCTGCAGAGGTATGTAATCAGTAGTGGTACGCGTAAGGAATCATCTGAAAACGCTTGAGCAGAATTGTATTTCGTTTTGGAGGTTAAGGGATCCCTCGAAGCACCCTAATGGCTAACTGATTTCTCAGTGCCTTTATCCTACACTTGTCTTCTTCCATTTCGATTCTTACATTTAATCAATTCCATATCCATTACAAACATTCACACTACAGCACCCTTACAAAGAATGTGGAATAAACTAGCTTTTCGTTTGAGGTATGGTGTTTAAATTATGTTCCCACGTGATGAGTATTTGCTTTCATGCATGTGACAGCACTAGCATTGGACTCGGTTGTGGTATAAATAAAGGTGCCAAGGCCATTATCACCAGCTGCATGCCATCAACCCACATATTTGCTAGCTTTCTTGTACCTCCAGTATATTATTACGTACGTAGTAGGAAGAGATCAGAAAATGGCTTTCAACTTGGATGGTATCATTATTGAAACAGAAATGGAGGCGCCGGCGATAAAGAAAAGTCCACGAAGGGTGACTGGGAAGGAGTTATTGATATCTTTAAGAAGCACCCAGAAGCTCATGCGGCAAAGCTCACAATCAACGAGGACACAGCATTACACATAGTTGTCTCCAGTGACCGAGAAGAGACCGTGAAACAACTTGTGAACATAATTTCTTGTCATCATGGAGAAGGCCAAGAGATACCTGAATTTAAGAATAAAAGAGGGAATACGCCTCTCCATGTTGCTGCATCAATGGGGAGTCACTCTATGCAAGAGCATAGTTAATTATGCAACCGGTCAACTTGGTTTATCATTTATGAAAGCTCGTAATTGTAAGGGAGAGACTCCGCTTTTCTTGGCAGCACTTAGTGGTAAGAAAGATGCCTTCATTTGCCTTCACAAAGTGTACCAGGAGAACAACCTTAACTACAATGACCTTTCCCGTCGGAGCGACGATGATGACACTATTCTTCACGTTGCTATTGATACAAAATGTTTTGGTGGGTATTTTCTATCATGAACTATCAATTTAGTTAGAATCGTGTTGAGTTGTATTGCATTTCTCCTCAATCTCACTTTGCTAGCAATATGGATTTCCTTGGAAAAGAGTATAATTCACATTATCTTCACCCTAAGAACATTTATATATATATATATATATATAAATATATATTTATATAATAGGGGGCATTGGTCTCAGGTACTTGACAAACTTTTCAACTTTTTGATACTATATCTATATGTTTATTTCTATTTTATATTAATTGTTATGTTTATGTAAGAAAAGTTAGATATGTAATATATGATATCTTTGTCATGGTTATTTTTATGCTACGTTTTTGTTTAATTTTGACCATCTAATAAATTAGCTTTCTATATGGTATCTATTTTATTCCACAAAAATGGAAGTGTGTAGTGATCTTTATTTAGTTCAATATAGAAATTTAAAAAAAAATAAAGCAAACAATGTGTTAATTCGGAACGAACGCATCCTATCATGGGTTTCACGCAATTTTCTATTTTCTAAGTTTCATTGTTTCTAATAGCTAGGCTTATGCACTAGAAGAGAGAAAAATAAGAACATTTTCGGAGTCATTAATAATTAATCCTACATAATTCTCGTAAAAGGAAATATAATTCCTACATATATATATATAATTTATATGAATAAATTAATGATGAAAATATCTGATTCTAAATAATTCTATTAGATTCCTGATCATTATCAAATGTCTTATATAAGTTACGTTTCCATAAATCTAGAATTTCGAATTAATAAATCTATTCGCAAGTACTCTATTTATTGATATACCAATTAACGTACACACTGTTTATATATAATGGGTCTATAGTAAGTTATACTGTTGCGTACTATATGCTTGTAAATAATGTGTAACTGACTCCAAATGGTGAAAATGTGTATTTTTTTAAGAAAATGTTTGAATCCTAACCCAAATTTCCAAGTAAATATAAAACATGTTTTGACGTGTATTTGAATTCTATATATGTTTATCACGAATACCTATTAACTACTACATAAATGCTAATGCGTGTTTATTTTTGCAGATTTGGCATTAGAAATAATTACGTTGTATCCGAAACTAGTACACTTCGTCAATAAGAAAGGCTTCTCCCCTCTCCATGTGCTGGCGAGCGACCCTTCCGCATTTGAAAGTGCAACCATGTATGGATTTGTAGTAACGCTCCTTGTTTTTTTTTGTTGATAATAACGGATCACTTCCATTCAATAAAGAGAACATATAAAGTTGACTTATAAAATAAGTTAATTACAAACGTTAGTAGAGTCTCAGTACACTTTCGTGACTGACATAGTCTAGTCCAGGCGACAAATCTCTCAAAACCTAAGTCTGAGAGATAGCACAACTCTGTCTACGACAGAGGTCACAGTAAACCAAACTCCATATCCAACTAATTGGAATATGGAGACCAAACCCCACATCACCGCCTAAGCGGAGGGGGGAGCAACCTTCGAACCATAGTCCGAAGACATTACATTTTGGGTTTTTTCTTGGAAAATAGACAAAACAGAAAATAAAATACGTAATAAAACACTGTAAAAAGGGAAAAACAGTGCACAAAAAGGCTGCTGGAGGGGGAGTCGACCGTCAAGCTAGGGAGATCCAGAGGCGTTGGTGCGGGAACAGCTGCGTGTAGTAGCGGCAGTGGGTTCCTTGGTGGCGCGTGAGAGCCACGCGCAGTCGACCTCCGAAAACTCCGACTCGCGCGTGCGGGCAACGCGCCACTCCGGTTGAGGTCGCATTCGGTGGTTTAGCTGATCGGTGGCTGGGCAACCTCCAGGTAGGGCGCATGGTTGCTGTTGGGTGCCGGCGAGTCCAGAACGGCGAATCTCTCTTTGTTAGCCTGAAAAAGAAAATACAAGAAAAACAACAAAAAAACTAGAAACCAGCGAGAGGGAGGGAGGGGGTGAGGGGGAAGGAGCTAAGCTCCAACCCCCTCTGGTCGGAGGTCTGAAAGAAGGGGGATTGGCAAGAACATCGTTGAATCTACTATGGCAAAGGTGTGGAGACTAAGTAAAGCGGCCATCTTCACTGAGGTGGGAAAAAATATTTTTGTTATTACCTTTGCAACGCATGCGGATAAAAACCGTGTAATGAGTGGGAGGCCATGGCTTTTTGATGGTCAAATGTTTGTGATGAAGGTTTTCGATGGGTATACCCCACTCAATAAGATGTCTTTTGATGAAGCTGTGTTATGGGTCCAGTTCCATAATTTACCACTGTTTGGTATGTCAAGAGATTTCGGGGAGAGGTTGGGAAGTTCTTTAGGAGTAGTAGAAGAGGTTGAGGTGGATGGGGATGATGTGGTAGGTTCTTGCGAGTAAATATTTTGTTGAATCTGAAGAAACCTTTGGCCAGAGGACGGACGATTACTTTGCAAGGTTCGAAAACCTGGATTCCTATATAGTATGAGAAGTTACATCATTTTTGCCTGCAGTGTGGAAGGATCTTTCACGAGGAAGGAGGGTGCCCAATTTCTATCCATTTGGAGACGAGCAGTAAGCAGTATAGAAGCTGGCTTCGTGCTGATCAGGGCGATCGGCGATTTCGTGGTACTAGTCAAACATGGAACAGATCACCGACTAAGAGTAGTCCGGAGGAGAAACAGCAGGCAACGGTGGTGGAGGGTGGTGAAGAGGCTGCAGTTAATGCCATGTAGTAGAGTGTAGATTCTGCGAATCAATCAGTTATGGGCAGCGGAATGCAAGGCGTGAATAAAGGAGGAGATCAGCAGGAAAATATGCAAAATAAGGGTGCAGATCAATGTAATCAACAATCACTCCAAGTTGACTCGATGCCTTTATTTTAGGAAGTTGATGAGAGTGTGCCTGCAGTAACAGATATCTTGGAGGGAAGCGGATTTACCGGTTTTTTGAATAATAAGGAAACTGTTGATATCGGGGTGGGCTAGGAGGATGAGAGGGCTATTTTAGCCCAGGAAGGTGTGGTTGGTGAGGCCCATTAGGTGACTAAAAATATACTGAGACGGTCCATTAGAAAAACTTGGAAGAAACATACTCGCCTATCAGAAGACGTGGTTGAAAAAAACTCCATGCATGAAGGGAAGAAGCGTCATCTTGAGGAAGGCAGCAGTGTCTCCATATCAACTAAAGAGAGAAAGAAAAGCAGATTGTTGGGACTCTCGAATGGTGATTCGGATATACTTGGTACTCCTCTTTTATGAGATATTGATCAAGATTTTTTTACATCGGCAGAGGTTGTTGAATAGCCCTGCTGACACCAATGATTCTCCTTAGTTGGAACTCTCGTGGGCTTGGGAACCCACGAGGAGTTCGAGTCCTTGCTGACTTAGTCAGAGAGGAAGATCCCAAGGTCTTGTTTTTACAAGAGACCAGATTACATGCAAAAGTAGCGGATAGATTAAAATTTAGATTGGGTTTTGAGAATTGTTTGGCAGTAAGTAGTGAGGGGAGGAGTGGTGGACTGGCACTGTACTGGAAAAAAGATGTTAAGGTGATTATTAAGAACTATTCCAAATGTCACATTCACGCTTCAATCTATGACACAATTGTGGAAGGGGAAACTTGGTTCCTCACTGGGATTTATGGTCAACCTGAGGCTCATAGGAGACATGAAACTTGGGATCTAATTAGGTCCTTGAAATTACCACGAGAGCAAGGTTGGCTTCTGATGGGAGACTTTAATGAGATCTTGAGCAATTAAGAGAAAAGTGGAGGGAGAGTGAGTTCAGACAGACAGATGCAAGCTTTTCAAGCTGTAATTGATGATTGTGAGTTAATGGATCTGGGCTTTCAGGGTAATCCTTTTACCTGGTGTAATAACAGAGAATCTGACCACTGGACAGATTTCTTGCTAATCTTAAATGGAAGGCTTTATTTCCTATGGCTAAAGTTATTCATAGTACAACAGCATATTCAGGCCATATCCCCATCAAGTTAAATGTGTTTCCTGCAGAAGTCCAGAGGAGGTTCAAAAGACCATTTCGGTTTGAGGCAATGTGGGTGGAGGATAGTAGTTGTCAGGAGGTCATCAAAGGGGCTTGGTTAGATAATGTTGGGGACAGAACAATGGAGGGGGTGATGAAATAGATTAGTAGATGTGGTGAGAAGTTAGAAAAGTGGAATAAAGATAGCTTTGGGCGTGTGCAGAAAAATCTCAAAAAGGCAAAGCAGAAGTTACAGCAGGTTCAGGATGCAGACCCTCAAAGTCTTGATCGTGAGGCTATCAAGAATGCTAGATCAAAGGTGAATAAATGGCTGGCTAGAGGGGAAATCATGTGGAGACAGAGGTCGAGAGTGCAATGGCTAATAGAAGGGGATGAAAACACCAGGTTTTTTCATCATAAGGCATCACAACGAAAAGCAAAAAATATGATCAAGGGAGTAAGGGATTCTAATGGCATATGGCAAGTGGATGAAGCCCGAGATGAAGTAATCCTCAACTACTTCCAAGATCTGTTCACAGCATCTACAGACAGTGGCAATATTGATTTTTTGGAGAATTTAGTGGGAAGGGTTACTACTGATATGAAACAGAAGTTGGATATGCCTTTTGTTGTAGCTGAAGTGGATGTGGCCTTGAAGGAAATGAATCCCACCAAGGCCCCTGGTCCTGATGGTATGGCCCCTCTATTTTATCAAAAGTTTTGGCATATTGTGGGAAGAGATGTATAAAACTGGACCGGTTACGCCCCTACTCCTATTCAAGCATGTCTAGAGTCAAAGGATGTCAAAAATATGACCGACAATCCCATAGTTTAAAAATGGATTTGATAAAAGTCAAGACCTCCCTTTTGTGATTGTTAAGTGCTTACCCTTATATCGGGTCTGAGTATTCAAGAAAGCAAGTGACTTCAAAGGATGCGACGGAAGGAGGAGGAGTTCTAATACTGCTCAGGTAGGTTAGCTCCTACAACCATACTGGACATGCAGGGCAAATGCTTGTGAGTCTGTTGTAAGATTACGCTTTGCATATTTTGTTCCTCACCCCTTTCTTCATGAAAATAATATATCTTATTCGTTACATCTATTGTTTGTCCTTAAGCTGTGAATTTGAGATGGTGAGTTTGAATTATGGAAATTTATGATGTGGTCATTTTTGAGAGTTGAGTCTTATCGTGTGTCGATCATCATGGATGGGTTGAGGAATCCCCGCCCCATTCCTACAGCACATTACCACGAGTTTCATACGAGAGGAGTGATTCCCCATGATGATCGGGGTGGAACATCTTCATATGGTTTCACTTGATAACATGGGTAGAGAGATTTACGGGCTAATCATGCACGGTGTCTTCGAGTCAATTAATCGGGTAGAGAGATTTCTTGGGTTGATCATGTGTGTTGTCTTTAGGTTTGGATTTGGTGAATGAGTTCACACGTTGACCGGGTAGAGTGAGTTCCTAAGTCAAACGGGTGGAGTAAGTTCCAACTGAGATTTATATGATGAGCTATTGTGAACTTTATGAGATTTGATAAGAGGGTGATTTCTCTCCTTGATAATGATATGCATAAATGATTTTTGCCAAGATGGTGATTCCTCATCTTGTTAATGATATACATACATGAGTTTTGCTGAGAGGGTGACTCATTGCCATGCTTATATAGTTGAATTTTATAATAGAGGGTGATTCCTTACCATGACCTATGAATACATGTGTTTGTGCTTGGAGGATGATTCCTCACATGCATAAATATATATGTTCACTGATTTACTTACATGAAATTGTGCATGCATATGTATATTTTTGTTAGACAACAAACCATGTTCAGGTCATTGTATTTTGGTATAAGTGATAAACTGATCACAGTGTATAATATTATTTGGGAAGAAATGATAATGACATCTAGATATTATTAGTATCAATGGATGAGATTTCTTATAGTTTAAGCCTTTGGTACAACTAGCATTAGTCTCAAACTAATCTCTTATTTATTTTGCATACTCAATCTATGTTTAAGCGTCTAGACCTAACAAAACATTGGAGGTGTTGCCGACTGGCTGACATCCCTAACACCATGGATCTTCATCATGCTTTTTACCTAGGAACTGAGAGCCACACTAAAACAAACTTTTAACACTAATACTAATTATTTTTATGAGAACTTTTTGGCACTATTCCAGCTGTCACTCTGGGTGGTTGTTGAAGTAATCACCATCATTTTGGATACTAGCAGAAATCTAGTTGATGTTAACTCGAACGCAATGACTGGCTACCATAATCATGTTGTCAGTGGCCGAAATTGCTAGAATTCATTAGAAAACAAAAACAAGTTATAAGATTTGATTGTATTTGGATGAGTGTATTTTTACTTTTAATATTAAAGCTAATGTAGGAACTTTTAGTTGACGCCACGTCATATTCAAATTTGAGATACATGCTATATAGACATTGGCTAATTGTAATGCCACAGCAAGATGAGAAATTTATGTCGGGGGGTCCTCTCTCTCTAAGAGCAGGTGAGGTTTTCTCTCTACGGTCCTTTGGAACTTAGAGTCCATCTATTTTGATCGCTGATCGGAAGAGGACCTTTCCATTGTCTGCTCTGTACAATGGAGGAGGAGCTAGCAAATCTGTGTGAAGGACTCAAGCTAATCGAGGATGAGCAACAAGAACTCAACTTCTCGGAGGAGGATATTCTTTTGTCACAACACTTTAATAACACCTATCTTGTTGCTCTGATTGTTGCTGATAAAGAAGTCAACAAAGGAGCTTTTAAAGCTACGATGGTTAAGGTATGGAAGAGTGAGGGGGACTTAACATTCAAGGATATTGGCAGGAACAAGTTCATTATCGAATGCAGTAATATGGCTGTGAAAAACAAGATTTTACTAGGTCAACCATGGTCATTTGACAAGTTCATATTAAGTGTGCAAGAATGTATAGGGGGCGTCGCCCTAAAGAACATAACATTCTCCCTAGTCCCATTCTAGATGTAGCTTCACGACCTCCCTTTTGCTTGTATGAACAAGCAAGTCGGAGAAAAACTGGGAGAAAGTGCAGGACGAGTTCTACTCATGGATGTTGACGACAAAGACAGGGCTTGGGGTGGATTTGTACGTGTGAAAGTGCTTACATTATGAAACCCTTGGCAAGGGGGAGAGTGATCACAATGGGGGGTTCACATCATTGGATTCTGTTCAAATATGAGCGCCTCCCAAACTTTTGTTTTCAATGCGGAGCTCTGCTTCATTCCAACTCTAACTACTCAGGTAACTTCCTAGATGGCAGATCCCGTGTAGATCATACTCAGCAATATGGAACCTAGCTCAGAGCTAGCCCCCCTACGAAACCTGAGCACCCCCATGTCCATTCTCGCAACCCAGGGAAGGGGGAGACAGCAAATCGACAGGAGAGCTCATATGGCATGCAGCAGGAAAATGGCAGGAAAACAGACATCCAAAAGGAAGCTACTGTTAGGAAAGTACCTCCCCTTGACAGAGATGGGAAAGACAGCTTTCAGACCCCTGGGAAAGCAGTGGCTGACTTTTCAAACTCACGAAATTAGGGCATCCCTTAATTGCTAAATGAGGAAACCTCAAATTGCATCCGGGACTCTGAGGCAGCTATGGACATACCTGCTCCCACCAACTTGCAAACTGACACACAACAGAGGGACCATGACTTGCAACTAGCAGAAGTCAACAATCAGGTAAGTACTTCTCAACCAAATCCTTCTTTGAGCTCAGCCAGACAAAACAAGAATCACCTTTTATCAAACTGGAAAAGGGGCCAGAGGGGAACTAGCCCCTAACCCTCTGGTTACTAAGTCCCACGTGCCCAAAGTACTTCCAAAAATTAGAAAAAAGAGGAAAACCAAGGCTAATTCAATCCAATTCCCGAGAATGTCCAAGAGAATTAAGAATTCAACATTGGCAGTGGTTGTTCAATAGCCCTGCCAATCCCCATGAAAACCATATGCTGGAACTACCAAGAGCTTGGGAACCCTCGGACAATTTGGGAGCTCCACCATTTGGTGAGAGATAAGTCCCCCAATCTAGGTCTTCTACTTGAAACTAAGTGTAGAAGAAACAAAATGGAGAACTTACGTAACAGACTGGGATTTGAGTGCAGTTTCATAGTGGACAGTATAGGTCAAAGTGGTGGTCTGGTAGCCTACTGGAAACAGGATCTCAAAGTTGATTTAATTAACTTCTTAGTTAGCCACATATCCCTTAAGGTAGAAGGGGATGATACAGACAAGGACTGGATAATTACTAGATTTTATGGCCAACCAATAACGACCAAACGTAAAGAAAGTTGGATTCTATTAAGAGCCATTAAACCTTCTCAAAACACCCCATGGTCATGCTTGGGGGACTTCAATGAAATTGTATCCCATGATGAAAAGGCAGGTGGCCCTCCCAAGCCTTCGAAACAAATGGAAGATTTTAGAAAGGCCATACTTGATTGCCACCTATGTGATCTTGGTTATGAAGGCTCATAGTATACTTGGTGTAACAATTGAGAGGGGAATCATTTTACCAAAGAAAGATTGGATAGGGCCCTTGTTAATAGTGCATGGCAACATTTATTCCACTTCAAAACAGTGAACATACTGCCTATTCAAAACTCTGATCATAACCCCTTGTCACCAACTAGCTGCATGCACCAGCATCCACTCCAATAAGAAGAATTTTTCGATATGACGCAACTTGGTCTAAATAGGAGGAATGCGATGAAGTTGTCAAGAGGGCCTAGCAACATGGATCCAGAGCAGATGTCATTAGAAGAGGACTTGATAGGTGCAGATTCCAACTAAGGGAATGGAGCAGCACATCGAGAAGAAACTATTAGAAGAACCTACTTCATAAAAGAGAGCTGCTAAGGTCCCTACAAGAAACAAGCAGTGGCCACTCCAATAATCAAATTCTTAATCTACAAAGGGAGATTGATGCTCTCCTTGAGGAAGATGACTTAAAGTGGCGACAGAGGGCAAAACAGAAATGGTTGCAAGAGGGGATAGAAACACCAGTTATTTTCACAAGTGTGCCACACAAAGGAAACAAAGGAAACTTATTTCCAAAATTAGAACTGAGGAAGGCATCACAGTGGTAAAAGTAGAGGAAATAGTGGGGCAGTTTCAAGATTTCTTCAGGAACCTCTTCTCCTCTTCCACACCAAGTGGTATAACAACTTTCTTGGATTGCTTTGAACCTTTTATCTCAGCTGAGATGAACTCCAATCTTTCTAAAGATTACACCACAGAAGAGATTGTGAAGGTTGTTTTCGATATGAACCCCCTGGGATCCCCTGGTCCTGATGGATTTCCAGCTCTTTTTTTTCAAAATCACTGGCCCATAGTGGGAGAGTCAGTAATAGCAGCAGTTTCTGACATGCTCAACTCTAAGACAGGCTTCCAGTCCATCAACCATACTTTCATCACCCTCATCCCCAAGAAAAAAAACCCCAATTGCAGTGGTTGCCTATGGACCCATCAACCTTTGTAATGTCTTCTATAAAATCATTGCAAAGGTCATTGCCAATAGACTCAAAATCCTACTGCCCCAACTGATTTCAGATACTCAAAGTGCATTTGTACAAGGAAGATTGATTACGGATAACACTATTGTTGCCTACGAGTTACTACACTCTATGCAAAATAGGATGAGAAGGAACAAAGTGGGATATATGGCACTCAAACTCGACATGAGTAAGGCTTATGAAAGGCTAGAATGGAGCTTTCTAGAAGCTGTGACGCTAAAAATGGGCTTTGACAGTGGCTGGGTTGATCTCATTATGCAATGTGTCACCACAGTATCCTATTCCATTCTCATAAATGTCACACCTCAAACTAGATTCACTCCTTCTAGGGGATTAAGGCAGGGAGACCCCCTCTCTCCTTATCTCTTCATCCTTTTTGCTTAGAAGTGTTAAGTTTTGCATTAAACCAATCTGAGCAAAGAGGACTCATCTCAGGGTTCCCTCTTACCCAAGGCTCTCTTTCTATTACTCACCTCTTTTTTGCAGATGACAGCCTTGTCTTTTGCAAGGCTCAACCTAATGAATGGGAAAGGTTGCATGGCATCTTAAGCTCATATGAACAAGCCTCTGGCCAGAGGCTCAATCTTGAGAAGATCTCAATATTCTTCAGCAAAAACACCAATCTGGCCACCCAGCATTCCATAGTTTCTATGGCAGGCATTCAAGTCTCGGGTCCCTTTGACAAATATCTAGGCTTACCCTCATACATTGGCAAACATAAATTCAAAGCTTTCTATCCAATACTCGACAGGATCCAAGCCAGGATAGGCAGTTGGAAGACAAACTTACTATCTCCAGCAGGAAAAGAGATACTCCTGAAATCTGTTATCCAAGTTAGTCCAACCTACTCGATGGGCATTTTCAAAATGCCTAAGATCATTCTAAGGAACCTAAATAAACTCGTGCAATCATTCTTGTGGGACCTAAGAGATCAAAAATCAAAACTACATTGGCTTAGTTGGAAAAAGATAGGCTTATCTAAGAAAGAAGGGGGTCTCGGTCTCAGGGATTTTGAAAACTTTAATTTAGCTCTATTGGCTAAATAAGGGTGGAGGCTAATTACTCATCCTTCCTCACTAGCTGCACGAGTTCTTCAAGCAAAATACTTCCCCCTTACTGGTTTCCCCAAGGCAAAAGTCAGACCAAATCATTCATTTGTTTGGAAAAGCATCACAGCTGCTAGACCTCTCCTCCTTGAAGGCCTAATATGGAAAGTGGGCAATGGTAGATCAATCAAAATTTGGGCTGATAAATGGACCCCAACACCTACTTCCTTTAAGCTTCAATCCTCTACCAAAATCCTTGACCCTGAGGCAACAGTTTCCAATCTAATTGACCAAGACACCCTCCAATGGAACCTTCCCCTCTTACATGACATCTTTAGTGAGGTTGAGGCCTCCTCCATTGCAAAACTGCCAATTAGTCCTTGCAATAGCCCTGACCAGCTAGCTTGGAGATGTGCTTCCAATGGAAAGTTCTCTGTCAAGTCAGCATACCATCTCCAAGGATTCATATCTTCAGACAGTTTTGGTCAATCATCCCTACCTCCAAACTCTCATGACCTATGGAATCACATCTAGCTCCTAGATGTCCCAAATGCCACCAAAATGTTCTTATGGAGAGCAGCAAAAGACATCCTTCCCACCAAGGTTAATCTGCACAAAAAAAAGGTGGTCGACACACCTAACTGTCCAATCTACCTAATTGAACTCGAGACTACAGCTCATGTTTTATGGTCCTACAAAGGTGACCAGGATGTTTGGAATTGTAGCTTGAGGAGGATCCAGAAATGCAGTATCAATGAGGCCCCCTTTAACTTGATCTTGGACAATCTACTATCTACACTGCCTGTGGAAGACCAAATTATAATGGCTCACACCACTAAACTGCACTGGCACAGAAGGAACAAATGGGTGTTTGATTCACAACTCCTTTCTCCTCAACAATTGTCAAACCAAGTCATTACAATCTCCTCAAAGTTTCACCATTCCAAGAGAACCAAACTAACCAAGGCCTGCTTACCTCCCCCTCTTATTGCTCACCGGAGCAAGCCTCCACTCAATCAATACAAGGCCAATTGGGACGCTGCTATTGACAAGATTAACTGTAGGATTGGCATAGCAGTGATTGTTAGAGATTGGAATGGCGGTGTCATGGCTACCTTAAGGTCATTCTGCACCTCCTTCCTCGATCCTTTGCTGGGAGAAGCCATGGCAACATTAAGAGCAGTCAAATTTTGCTATGAGTTAGGTCTCAGGTCCATTATCCTGGAAGGTGACTCACTTAACATGGTTGATGCCATCAACGGTCAAGAGGTCAGCTGGAGTTCAGTGGGCATGCTCATAACAGACATCAAGGAGCTACTGCCACAAGTTGGTGTTAGGAAAGTCACATATGTGCCTCGTAAATGTAATGCAGTGGCCCATGTTTTGGCCAAAAGTTCACTTGATCTCCCTGAGGAGTCTATCTATGTAGAGGATTACCCTCATTGTATTTACAACCTCCTTGGTTGATTAATTAATATAAGTGCACCTTTTATCAAAAAAAAAAATTGTAATGCCACAGCAATGGTTTGAAGATATACCTTAGGGTAAACTACAGTTTAGGTCCCTAGGACTTAAACTTGTATATAAACTGAACCATATATATATATATATGCGCGGGCGCGCACGTCTCTGTGCGTGGGTTAAAAGGTTTCGCTCGAGTCTATGTGGTCGGGTGATATTTCAAACTATCTCTCGATCATAATTCTATTATTCTAGTGACGGAAAATGTTGACGTCACAACAAGAAATTTGCCCTTTTGCGGAGAGGTGTGTTCACCGCAAAAGGCATGTAAATCGCCACAACATATTAGATCCAGCCAAAATTTGTTCGCAGCAAACTTGTCGCGAATAACAAGTCTGAGTTGATCAATTGCGGTGGCCTTCAACTTTCGTCGCCTGGAAGATCTTTTGCCGTGAAAAAATTTCGTCGGAAATAATAGTTTCAACGAGGTATAAACAGTTTTGGCGCTTGATCAGTTCTCCGGAAATAATTATTTTCGGCGATTACTACACGCCGAAAAAAATTATTGCTGCGAAAAATACTCGCCGGAAATAAAGTTAAACATTTAAAAAATATTTGCGGCGAATCCTAATTCGCCGCAAAAAACAATTATCCTCCAAAAAAATATAAAAGCTTCAAACCGTAATCATCAAAATCCAAGCCCTGCACTAATTTTATATTTCAAGAAAAATCTATAAAAATCCAAGCAAAATAAAAATTAACCAAAAGAATAAAAATAAATGTACTCTAAAGGTAAAAATCATATAAAAGTTGAAGTTTGAAAATTGTATAGTAACCAAAAAGAAAACATCAAAGTTCTCATATATAGTAACAGCTGCATGCTGCATGTTGATATTGAACTTTCACTACTTATTTCATATTTTTTTGTAGTTGTACCAACCCCATTCATGATCATGGTACTAGCTACCAACTTTTGAGACGCCCTCAATCACCACCTTCTTCTTGGCAAAAGATGGCAAGCAAAATGAAGCTGAATGTATCTGCAATATCATGTAGTACAATTAGTACTTAAAAAGGAAATCATGCAATATTATATATTATCGAACAATTTATAAGAAGATCATCAACTACTTGCAGACAAGGGTATGTAATATCCATGGAATAACTTAACCTCTGAGTTGTAAAACTTCAAGGGCGCTTTTTGCTACTCCAAAACTCTCATTTAGATGATGATCAAATATAAATGATCGATATCCAAGCCATGCAGAACACCTCAATCATCGATATCCAAGCCATGCACTAATTTTATATTTCAAGAAAAATCAATAAAAATTAAGCAAAAGAATAAAAACTAATGTCCTCTAGAAGTGAACATCATATAAAAGTTGAAGATGTAAACATGACATATAACTGAATGAACAAGTCTGACAGAATGAACAAGTCTTGTTTATGATTCTTGGATGAACAAGTCTCAAAGAATGTAATGAGTCCAACCAAAACAAACATAAAATTTTAGGCTCCAACATAAAAACTAAATGATACAAACATTAAAAAAAAAACCAACTTAAGTAAGTAGTGAAAGTCTAAACCAGAGCCTACTTATTACACACTACAGAGCCTAAACCAGTCCTCAAGATCATTCAAGAATTACAATAGAATTACTTATTTTGCTATAAAAACCAACTTATTCTGCTATAAGCTAATTATTCAAGAATTACAATAGAAAACAACAGTGAAATGAAAGTTTACAATAGAAAACAAAAGTGAAATGAAAGTCTCAAGACACCAAACCAGCAAAAAATCAGATTGAGAGACCAAATCAAGATTAAAAACTGAATGATACAACATAACAGGATCAAACAAGTTTAAAAAATGAACCATGCTACAAGGATTAGATTAGAGAGCTTACGATAAGTGAATGAGCATATTGTGGTTGAAATAAGTCGAGAAAACTAGCTTCCGAAAGCTGTCGAAGGGTTTCTGTGTAATCCTATACAGCGATTTGAAAACAAGGTCAACACCAGTTTCTGAGAAAAAGTTTGGGGAAAAATTAAAAACTATTTTAAGTTTTTAATTTTGCTAGTTAGATTGGAAACAAAGAGTAATTCTCTCATTGTTGTGAGAAGACTGCTAGTTAATATTTATATATATTCTATATCTGCATGTGCATTAGTTTGCATTAGGGTATATCAAATCATTACATATACATATATGTCCTGAAACACAGTTCAATTGATCAAGAGAACGAAGAAGAACGGATAAATGAAAAATAGATCAATTTAAGTAGTGCTAGACAGTGCTGTAATACAACCGTGCTGTAATACAACCAATCCTCCATAGGTCTTAGATAGTGCAAAAATACACCAGCGTGCCACATATTGGGTAAAATTCCACCACCACAAGGCTGGTTGTAACATTAATTTGAGACTCTAAAACTCACTGTTACTACCCTCCTCAGCGTGCATTTATTTGATTAGATGTGAATTAAATATTTCACAGCTGCTAGAGCTAGCACAATCCCAAAATCAGATAAAACCCTCTTCAATGAACTAAAATCAAATAAAACCCCATATTAGGTAAAACCTCATATTAACTAAAACCAGATTAAACCCACTTTCATGAACTCCCGGATGTATATCACCCAAAACAACATTTGACCAATCTCCCAAAACCCGAAATCAATTCTAGATCAGTGTCTAAAATCCAAAACCATCCTTCAACATCAAAAAGTCCCTACTATAGATAAAGCAATGCAATTCGAAACAGATTCACAATAAATTTGTAACAGATTCACAATCAATCATGGAGAATATCCAAATAAAAGTTACTTACTCACATACGATGATGGGGAAAAAAATTGAAAAACACAGACCCATTCATTGAGCAGCAGCCCCTCGTCCACACTCCGGTCGAGATCCCCACATACGACAATGGAACCGAGAGAGAGATAATTAGGGCGAAATGGAGAGTGGGAGAAATGAACGGAGAGAGATAAAGGAAAGGGAGAGAGAGAGAGAGAGGCGCAAACACAGAGATGAATATTGAGAAAGAAACCTACGGAGGATTGAGAGACTCACCTCCTCGGTGAGGTGGCGACGGCACGGCAGCAGAACGGCGGTAGCAAACTCATGCCGTGTTTGCTTTCTCGACCGAGATCACTGAGAGAGAGGGAGTATCGATTTGGGGGAAAATAAAGAAGGGGGGAAAAAGAAATGAAACAAGGGGGAAAAAGAAAGAAGGGATTCGGAAGAATATAATCTGACATTTTGCGGCGGTTAAAAATCGCCGCAAAAAAGCGAAACGTCGCCGCAAAAAATCGAAACGTCTCCGTAAAGGCTCATTCGTGCTTTAAACTGAGGCTGTATATGTGATTACATTTTGCGGCGACATATTGTCGCCGGAAATAGTCTTATTAGCGGTGATTTTCTCGTTCTCCAGAAGAAAAACACGGCTACAGTATTTTATGGCTTATGCCGTCCAATTCTTGCTCGCGGTAATATTTCTTGGCCGCTTAAGCGGCTTTTTCTTGTAGTGCGTGATGCATAAATATTGTCACATCATGATAAACAGTAAAGAGTATAAACATATTTGTCACTCAGTATGAGAGATCATCATCACAATCAGTATGCCACATCAACATAAATATTACAAAGAGAAGAAAATTAAAAATCATGAAAATTAAAAAACTTGAAAGAATAATGTTGCAAAACTCAGAAAAATAACTACACTAGATATAAACACTGCCGCATCCTCTTCTTTAACTTGTATCTTGGTCAGGTTGTACGTGATCTAATAATATACCATGCACTATCTCTCGGTTTAAAATAGTAAATAAACAAATCTTATTTTTATTTATACCATGCACTATCTCTCGGAACAAAGTTTAGACTAATTTTCGGGTGCACAAATTAATCCTTGAAAATGAAATTATTCTTCTAGTTTAAGGAGAAATTCTTGTAGGTTGATGGTCCTTATAAAATGTTTGTACGAAAGATTTAGACCTTAAATCTAGAAGAAGTATATATACTTCCCAAACAAAACGCTTACCACTTCAGCCGCCTAAGGATTAGAAAAGCTTATATATCATAATTTAATCTTTAATCTCGGATGTCTGATCAGCTGTAAAGTAGAACTTTGGGGAAACTTAATTATTTTGTTCCTTTTTTCGGTATTATATATAATGAATTATTTTGGTATTACAATAGCTCTCAAATTGTCACGCTCGATCCCGAACATGGTACGTACTGCTTAGTGGCGGAACTATTAATAGGCCTGATCAGGAGGCTTTCCCCACCTCCCCCAAATTTGTATTTTTAAAGTCCTTGGGCCATGTTTGGTTATAAAAATTTTTATAAATATTTGAAAATTTTGAAAATTCTTTTGAGATTGGATTTTGACAAATTAAGGAGAGAGAAAAGTTTAAATAATTTTTATTTTTGTAAATAAGTTTTGTATTTGAATTTGTAAAAATAGATAGATAGAGTTAAAAGTTGTTTGATTATAATTTTTTAACGTAGAAGAATATAAGTTTTGTTTATCATCTTTTTTCTAGATACAAGAAAAAAAAAGTTATATACAATACTAAATAAAGAAACTATGTTACTGTATTTTTAGCTCGACTGGCCCCCAAAAGTACATTGTAATTGGTTCCACCACACATTGCTATAGGACTTTGACTTAGGGCCGGCTTGGATACACAAATAAAACACAAACCATCTCATCTGAGTTGTATGGTTTGTTTTATTTGTGTATCCTATTGCCCAAATATAAATTTTTTTACTCATCTGTATATCTCTACATTGTACATTGATTTCAGAAAAACTTTTGACCCTTCTTACAGCCCATTGCTTCACGCCTCCCTTCCCCTGCCAATTACAAATTTTTTGGAAAGTCAAAGTAATACTACGGTCAACTTTATCAAATCCCCAACTTTATCCTATGCCTCTCCTTCCTATGCCACTGTTCTACTTATTTTTAATATATATTCATAGTAGTGGGATCCACCACTTTCAAATCTCTCACTATAAAAAAAATTGTTTATTTGTGACCAGTTATTTCCAGCCAAAAGCATTTGGGTGTACTATACAATATACTTTTATGCAATGTGCATTCATTTTTCATTAGTAAAACTTTCTGTATTATGTTCATAGGGCTTTCCCAGGATCAAAAGTATGATAAGAGGAATTCAGGACCAAGAAAATGCCGCTAAAGTCATGAATGAACTCGTAGAACGTATTGCAGCGCCATATGAACGAGCAGATGGTGGGACGGATCCCAACAAAACCATTAGATCACCTGAGATGGCAGAGGATCCAAAGTAAAAAACTCCAATCATTGGGAGTACCAGTGGAAAAGGTATTCCGGCCCCTATCTTTTTCAACCCTTTTTCATTAGTTGATCGTAAGATTATCTCCAAGTGATCATGTCCAAGGAAATTTGTTTAAAGATAGTGCATGTAGATCGAAAGGTTTTCTAGACTGCTTATATATTATGCATCAAAGAATGATTAGACATATAGGATCATTGACAATATATAGTACAAGACGTTTATTATGTATATCGTCGATGAAGATTTGTTTTTGCAAGTGGAACTCCTTATTCAAGTCAGAATCTACTTACAATAATGCAGAGATTTAGGTCTCGTTTGAATGTTGAGATAACATGATATGATATGATAAATTTGTGAATAGTAGTAAAATAATTTAAAAATATTAGTGATATAGTTTTAGTCAAGATGTTTTATGGATCAGTAGTTTTGGGAAATTATAGGAAAAAAATTGAATAAAAATATTATAAAATTAAAATATTGTTATAACATAATTTTTTAATATAACTTTTGTTTTGAAATTTGAAAAAGTTAAAATTATTGTTGTGTTTTGTTTGGAAGTTTGAGAAAGTTATTATGATTATGTAATGATTAGATAAAAAATTAAAAATTAAAAATTTGAAATTGAAATATATTTATGTTTGTAGTGTTTGGTTGTTCAGATGAAATAAGATAAAATGAGATCATCTTGCAATCCAAACGGGGCCTTAGTTGACATTCCTTATACACTTCAAACAGAAAACAGCATACCCTAACTTATCAGTACTGTCATTTCTTTATGATGAGAAATTGTAAGTTAAGCATATATCCGTAATGTATGTAACGACACAATAAATAATATATCTATGGCATGCGCAGGTGTGATAGATAAAATTGTAATATCGACAAGCAATAATAAAAGAAAAGAAAAAATTAGAGCTTTATATATACCAATTAAACTACTACTTTAATTAACTCGTGTACCATCATAATTCATCATATAGCTTATGAAATTTCAATAGAATGAGGTAGGGTTCATATGAAATCGTTCTCTTGACTGTGTTGACATGGCATGCACTATCAGCTTGTATAGTGAATGCAACAGTCCCGCATGGCATGCCACACTAGCGTACAGTCAGCATTCATCCATTGAGTGTGCTGGCAGGGTAGTGCCACATGGTACTACCATGTCAGCCGGTGATCATATGCATAGGTCCATAATCCATGCACTTATCACATCTCCATATATATTGACTTTGTGGTTTAGGGTCAATGGCAACGTCAGAGGCACCCATACTGATTGCAGAAAAAATGGTATTATTAAAATGATTGAAAAGATCCTTGAAATCTTTCCTGAGGCTGTATATGAGGTGGATTCAAACAAGAAGAATGTAGTGCTATTATCAGTGGAGCATAAGCAAATTCGCGTGTACAATCTCTTACTACAGAAGAAGCAGGAGAAGAATATTATACATGATAGTATGTTTTGGGAAGTAGACAACGAAGGGAACACTGCACTGCATCTTGCTGCGAAGGTAGGAAGTTCTAATTCTTGGCCAGTTCCTGGAGCCGCATTGCAAATGAATTGGGAAATCAAATGGTTTGAGTTATGGCCACCAACATATATGCCTACAGGAATTGATCCTCGGACACTTTGATAGTAATAATATTCTTAGCTATGCCTGATTGTGCTATGATTCCTAACCAAAAATTGTTTGAAAAGAGAGTTACGCCATGTATTCCACACTATCTATCACAATAATAAGCTCCCTTAATCAATGCAGAACGTAAAAGCATCCCTGCCAAATGGGTTTCGTTTTATCCGCAACAAAGCGGGCGAAACCCCAGAGGAGGTCTTCACCAAATCACACAAGGAACTTGTCAAAGAAGGCGGAAAGTGGCTGACCGACATTTCCAAAATAGCATGCCCAATTGCAACAGGTCTCTTTGTCGCCATGGCTTTCTCCTCGGTAACCAACGTGGATGTCAAAAAACTTGACACTAACTCGATGAAAACAGTATTCGACGCGTTATTACTAGCGTCCTTAGTGGCCTCCAGCCTTCAGTGATAGCAGTGGTATTTTTCATTTTAGTCATCACATTTTCTCGCAGTGAACGGAGTTTTCGCACAGGCCTTAGTACATTGAGTTTGCTTCTCTCGGGGCTAGGTGCCTGTCATATATCTGCGACGGCTGCTTTGGCATATTTCGTTAATGGACATTTCACTCTCGAAGATCCAGATAGACGTGAATTTCCCCGTAAATATGGAGTCATTGTTTCTAGAGGAGTTCGTCTAACAGAATTCACGATCATCTGACCGTACATTTATATGCTTGTAGCATTCATTTAAATGGCCAACCCGACCCGAGTCAGTATGAAAAGACCCGACCCGACACATTCGTGTTAAAACCTCTTTTTTTTTTTTTTTTTGGGGTACCGGTGGCTTTCCAGAAGGCTGCAGTCAGTTAGTACTGCTCACTTCGTTTTGGCGTCCCATCCCTATCTTTGTGTGCATATACATATTCAATATGTAGTCATATATTCTTCCTAGCTAATGTTTGATTCCAGTCATCAGGGTCATCAGATGAGAATTTTTTATACTTTGCCAATAATTGTGAGCCCAAGTAAGTCAAAACATATTATTTGTCATAAAAAATTATCAAATTGGTCAAATAAAAGAATTGAGATGATGGATAAGCTGGAATCTGTCCAACTAAAAATTATAAAACTATGGTTGTTGAAGTAGGTGGATATGAAAATCTCACTTTTGGAAAAAAAGAGTTCAGAAATCATATCAACAGAGTTCGTAACGAGTTGCTTGGAGAAGGAGATGCAGAGCCATTTCACAATTATTTGGTGCGGTAGCAAGAGAAAATTTTTAGCTCCATTGCTTTTAGCTTTCTTGAATTTTTTTTTAGCTCAATTATTTGGTGCGGCAGCAAATCCAAAAACTCTATATATACAAAATTATCTACATCGATTGCTTTTAGGTTTCTTGAATTTTTTTTCCTATCAACATTCTACTGATTTACGAACAGGGCCTTTAAACTAGATGCCCATTTACGGAAGTTATAGCTTTAAACTAGATGCCCATTAAAAAAAAAAAACTAGATGCCAATTAATGGAAGTAAGAAACCTTGAGAGATTAATCTAGATTTCTGAACAAGGCCTTTAAAAGGGATGCCTTTCCACAACTTGGGGGATAACATAGCAGAGTTATCCTGCAAAACCCACCAAAAATTCAAAAACTCTATGGAAATTCAAAAGTGTTACTGTGTTAGGGCAACTCAAATGGGACGAGAGAGAAATACTTGGCATTGGCGAGGGCTATCAAAGAGTGAAGTCTCAGTGAGGGCTGTCCGGTGGTGAGTTGTGGGAGATGCAGAACACACAGTCTTCGTACAGGGTCTAGGAAGGAAAAGAAAGGTGGAGGAAAGGGAAAGGGAGGAGAGAGAGAGGGGGGAAGGGAGAGCAGTGGGCATTCTCAGAGTTTTTAAAAAAAAAAAAATGACGTGGCATAATGTCATGTCAGTTTGTGGGATCCCTTTGTATCCCCAACAATTTCCTTCTCCTATTAATTGAGTCTATAGTTTTATGCTTGGAAGTTTAATAAAACTTAAAGCTAGCTATATATAAAAGTGAATCTAGTTATTGCCAATCTTACTGTAAAAAGTCGAGTGCTAAAATGACAACATTGGTTAGCTCTGCTTCCAAATCTCGTTTCACCTCCAAATCACCTACAAATCTACCAACAAAAGTACTATTTTAATAACATTTTTAGCTTGATAACAAGAAACAATTAGTGGAAAACTTACATATCTTGAAAAACTTTCCTTACGCGCTCTGCTAGGGCTTCCTCATTTTGTAGGGGATCCCTCGTCCACGCTAGTTAGGCTGCATTGCAGCCGCTGACGCCGCTGGCCACCAGTCCTATGCTGATTTGGTTGTTGTAGTTTCGCAACACATTCCTTATATCACAGTCGCCTCTCGTGCGCCTAAGGTTGTGACTCCCAGACTCCCACGTACGGCAACGCGAGAATCGTGACTGGGAACCCCCGAACAATTCATGAACTTCACATGTTGGTGAAGTCAAAGTCCCCACATTTGGTTTTTCTTATAGAGACCAAATGCAACAATAATAAAATGGAGAAGATCCAAGTAAAGCTGGGTTTCGATAACTGTTTCAGTGTAAACAGCAAGGGGAGGAGTGGTGGATTGGCCCTCCTTTGGAACCACTCTGTTGATTTCACAGTTACTACCTATACCAGTTGGCACATTTAAGGTTTAATTAAATCAAACAGTGATGAGCACCCCTGGTTAATAATAGGATTTTATGGCCATCCAAATACCGCAAAAAGAAGTGAAACTTGGCACCTTCTCAAAGCTCTAACCCCTGCTTTGAACACCCCTTGGTTGTGCTTTGGAGACTTTAATGAGATTACTAGTCTAGATGAAAAGTTTGGACCTGCCAATAGACCATATAGATAGATAGTGGATTTCAAGAGGGCACTAGAATGCTGTGACCTCAATGACTTGGGTTTCGAAGGAGACAGGTTTACATGGGCTAACAATAGAGAAGGGAAACATTTCACAAAAGAAAGGATTTATAGAGGCCTTGGGAACCCCAACTGGATAAAGAGTTTTGAGGACCACTCAGTCCACCACCTGGCAGCAACTACCTCAGACCATAGACCCCTCCTCATTATAAACCAAAACAAACTAGCCAGGAAAAAACAAGGAAGAATCTTCAGGTATGAAGCAAATTGGGGTAGAAAGGATGGCTGTGAGACTCTTATAAAATAGACTTGGGACCAACAAACAGGACAACAAGATCAGCTACAGAATACACTACTTGGTTTAAAAACTTGCAGAGAAAGCCTGAAAAGATGGGGTAGGGATTTGTATAGAAGCCAAGGGGAACTTTTGAAAGAACAAACTAACATGCTTAACTCCCTCAAAGAAACAAATAAGGGCCACCTATATGCTGAGATTCGAGTTTTACAGAAGGAAGTTGACTCTTTGTTGGTGGCAAAAAACTTAAAATGGCAATAAAGAGCCAAGCAAAGCTGGTTAAAGGAAGGGGACAAGAACACACTTTTCTTTCACCAATGTGCGACCCAAAGAAGGAAGCAAAACTTCATTACTTAGATAAAAAATGAGTCTGGTCAAGAGTCCACCAGTCAACATGAGATAAGCAAAATTTTTCAGAATTGTTTCGAAAGCCTGTTCACCTCCTCGGGTCCTACTGGCATTGATGATTGCATTTCAACCTTGCCAAGGAAGTTGACAACAGAAATGAATCATACCCTCTCCTGCCCTTTCAAAGAAATTGAAGTCAAAGAGGCCATTTTTAGCATGAATCCACTGGGGTCACCTGGCCTAGATGGTTTTCCTGCTATTTTTTACCAAGAACACTAGACAACAGTGGGCAATAGAGTCACTCCGGCAACTCTTGATGTTCTAAATGGAGGTAGGTGGACTAATGATATGAATGAAACCTACATTGCTTTGATCCCCAAGAAACATTCACCCTCACAAGTCACTAATTTCAGACCAATAAGCCTCTTCAATGTTTTTTACAAAATCATTGCTAACACTTTGGCCAATAGATTGAAAAGTGTACTGAGTGAGATCATCTCTCCCACACAGACAGCCTTTGTGCTTGGCAGGTTAATAACAGACAACATAACAGAGGTTCTATGTTGCATGCTAAATAAGGCCGAAAAATCTAGGATCCTCACTGGTTTACCTATAAAAAGGAAGAAACTATCTATTAACCATTTATTTTTTGCAGATGATAGCCTTCTCTTTTGTAAAGATAATTCCATTGAGTGGAGCTTTACTATCTGCTGGAATCCTATTAACTAGCCTCGGCTCATAGACTAAACAAGGAAAAAATATCAAAATATTTCAGCAAGAACACCATAGAGGAAACCAAAGGGATTATCACTAGCATTGCAGGGATAAAGGGTATCAATTCATATGAAAAATACCTAGGCCTACCAGCTCTAATTGGGAAATCTCGAGCCCATTCTTTCAAAAATGGAAGGAGAAACTGGAATAGGTAACTGGAAGGAGAAATTCCTCTCCCAAATAGGTAAAGAGGTACTCATTAAAGCCATCATTCAGGCCATACTTGCGTACAGCATGGGAATATTCAATCTGCTAAGGCAACTAGTACCTGAACTTAACAAAATGGCAAGGAATTTTTGGTGGGGACAACAAACATAGGAGCATAAAATACACTGGGTCCATTGGAACCACTTAATGAGAGCTAAATGCAAAGGAGGTCTTGGTCTAAGGGACTTTGAAAATTTCAACCAAGCTCTCCTAGCAAAACAAGGTTGGAGGATAATCTCTAATCCTGAATCTCTAGCAACTCAAGTGCTAAAAGAGATGAATTTTCATAAAAAAGACTTCCTCACTTCCATACCAGGCCAAAATTCATCTTTTCTCTGGAAAAGTTTTCTAGTGGCTAGACCTTTGCTTAATGAGGGTCTGATATAGAGAATAGGGGATGGGGAAACAACTGGCATTTGGAAGGACAAATGGCTTCCCAGGCAGAACACATTCAAGCCCCAAAGCTCTCTAAGATGCATGCATGCTGACACCAAAGTCTCACTTCTAATTGACAAACCAACAAACCAATGGAAAGAGGACCTAATCTCAACCTTGCTCACGAAAGAGGAAGCTGACCTGATCAAAGCAATACCACTAAGTCCTTATCCTAGCCCAGACAGATTACAATGGAGATGCATTGCCTCAGGCTAGTTCAATGTTAAAAGTGCCTATCATCTGTTGACAGAGTTAGATAATCAAAAGCAAGGCCAATCTTCAACTCTCAAAACACCACAGTCTCCATGGACAAGAAAGTGCCTTGTTCCCACAAGATCATTCTTGAAAGTAGACCTGTCAAATGATTAATAATGATTTTGAAGCAAATTTTATAGAAAACCGAGTAGAAGCTGATGGGCCTAAACTTATCAAAACCAGAAGGTATATCAACCTTCAGAATTAAGACAAGAAAATAAGCTGTAAAAAATCTTGGAAGCTGTTTAGAAACAAAAAAATTAGATATGGCTTCCAAGACATCTTGTTTCACCACCTCCCAACAACTTTTGAAGAAACCCAAACCAAACCCATCAAGTCCTGGAATACTATTAGTTGGTATAGAGGAAAGAGCCGAGAAAACTTCAGTCATAGAAGGAAAGAAGCACAATCTTGAACTTTGAGTATCTGAGATTACAGGTGAAATAAGAGTCGACAAATCAAGTACTGCTCTAGTCGACACCCCTTGCAGAAAATTAGAAAGAAAATCCACAGCCCCTGATGAATACTCTTTGGTGAATTAAAACTAACCCCATTCGAAGACCTCATTTCCACCACTCGTTTTCCCTGTTTATTGGCTAGGCAAGCGTGGAAAAATTTCGTGTTATGATCACCTTTCATTTGCCATTTTAACTTAGACATTTGGACCAATCTGGTATCTTCTCGGCAGATCCAATTGTCCAATTCCGCAGATGAGAAAAGAAGATCCCTTTTCGTATCTTCATCCCAGCTTTGATGCAGTTTAGTCTCAAGCTCCTCAATGTGACTCTCAAGAAGATTAATATGTGAAATGGTTCAACGGAAAACCTGTTTATTCCATTCACTCAAAGCAATTTTAGTTGTCTTCAACTTTGCCGCCAACTTAGAAAGTTCCTGGCCAACAATAGACCCAGACCAAGCCTGATAGACACACTCTAAAAACTACAGTTGGTCCACCCACATTTGTTGAAAACGAAAAGGCGAGGGGCCATAAGAGAAATGATCCATCTTAAATTCAATAATCATAGAAGAATGATCAGATGTAGTGCGCGAGAGATAGGAAACGACGACATGCGAAAATGAAGAAAGCAAAGAAAAATCCATGAAAACCTGATCTAACTTCGCCCAAGACCGAGCGAGAACCGACTGACCATTGCACCAGGAAAAGGTACGGCCCTTCGATTTCATTTCAACCAAACCACCCTAGTGGACCCAAGCATTGAAATCTTCCATCGCAGAATTTGGTCGCGGACACCCACCCCTTGTCTCCGAATTATTTTGAATAATATTAAAGTCACCAACAAAAATTCAAGGCTCCAAACCCATGAACTGATAGCTAAGATCTTCCCACAAGCTTTTTCGCTCATGCATGATACACTTTGCATAGATAATATTGCACAGAAATTGGTAAGACCCTGTATTCACCCGAAGGGAAATAAACTGAGCTAATTCGCACCACTTGAATAGTAATAGCATTGTCCCAAAAAATCCATATCTTCCCCCCAACAACTTCATTAGAAACAAATGAACTCAAATGTAAAGAATGCATCAACCGGAGAGCTTTATCAATATTTTGGAAAGGTTCCAAAACCGCCATAATCTTGGGTTTGAACTTGCAAACTAAAGTCTTTAAATGACGCCTAGATGTACCAATGCCATGGACATTCCAAATAAGGAAAGATTCAATCATAGAGATGAGGTAGAATGGGCAAGAACCTGAATGGAACTTCTCACTTTCACAAACTGTTTTTTCTTATATTTTTTCTTAGAAGTTTTTCCTTCAGATTCAGAAAGGTATTCTTTATCTTGTGATAGAATTTTCAGAGGAATATCAAGGTTAGGCTTCGAAACAACATCATCGAGTAGAGAGGTTGTGTTCTCATTCAAAGGCTCATCATCCAAACATGGTTCAGGCTCCATATCAATATTAACAGGGTCCTCCAATTTCAGAGGTGGAGGTTCTACAAAACTAAAACAATCATTTTGAGTTCGAGTCAAGAGAATACCAACATCCTCCTTGGGCGCATGCTCCCCCCCAGCATCGATCATGGTAGCATCTAAAATATTAATCCTTGGGGACAGAGGTAGTGATGCATTTACAATGGGTTTTTCAGATGGTGCACCATCCTTCAGTAGGTTCTTTCTCAGAGATTATCACGATAGGATTTAACGTCAACTCGCTATCCTGCATGGTACCAGATTGGTTTCCACCGGACGTTGGTTCACTCTTCTTACGGAATCGATTTTGCTCACCATGCACCGCTTTCCCCTTATGACTAGTCTTCTTATTGTGCCCCTGAACTTTGCATTTTCCGCAATATGCATGCAGGGTCTCATAGAGGACCTCCTGCTTCTAACTGGTTGGCGATCTAGGAGCACCAATCTAGAAATATGGGAGAGGTTCCTTGGCAGCATCCATCTCCAAGAAAAGTCTAGCGGCATTTGTCCGAGTCGCAAAGCTAGTAGGATTGTCTCGACGTATAAACCGACCAATCGGTGCTGTGCCTTAAAAATATGTAGGAAAGACTCTTGGTAGAAATTAGTAGGCAAACCAGGCAGCAAGATCCACACTGGAATGCTAGACGGTTCGTGCTCCTCATTGAAATTGAGAGTCTAGTGGAAGGCACAGTAAGCAACTCCATTCACTTCACAAGACCCACAGGACAAAGTTTTCACGAAGTCATCCTCTAAAGCCAACCTTACGAACACGTTACGTGGAAGTTGCATTGAAGAAACCCCCAGGGTGGAGGACAAACCTTAGCGACTATGAATAAAGGCACGGATTGCGTCAAGTGAGGGTCTCTGTCTGAGGAATTTTAGAACAATGGAGAAGTGAAAGGGCTCTGCTGATCTGGTTATTTCTTCTTTCGAAAACTGGAAAAAGAGTTCACCATCCATTACCTTTGTAACACCCCATATTTTAGTGTATTTTTATTAAAGGATTATTTTAATTAATTTAAATATTAATTCTCTTGTTTTAAAATTTTGGGAGTTTTGATATATTATTTTTATAATATTTTTAAGTTGTGAAAATTATTTTAGATATGCTTTCTTAATAATATCCCCTGCGTTTATGTTGTGCACTTTTTACGTGTTGCACACACTGGATTACTTTTTGTTGGGATGTATGACCCGCGTTGTCATCATCCCTACGTCAATTTTCTCGTATTTTCGTACGTGGGAGTAGGGGCATCACAGGTGGTATCAGAGCAGTTCGGCTCTGGGTAAAACCACATGTCCCTTAGGTGCAGTACTAGAATGTTTTGAAGTTGTGATTTGAAATTATTTTGTTTGAAGTATGTTATTTTAATTGTTTTAATTTATTTTATGGTATTATATTTTAATTTTTTTTTAGTTGAAAGTAGGGTTAAGGGTTACGCTATGGCAGGAAGATTGTACGATCAAGAATGCCATTGTTAGTTTTAAATATTTAGTGTAGTAGGCTTAAACTTTTATCGATTTGGTTTGCTTTTGTAATATTGACGCTTGTAAGGAACCTTATGGTCTGGATGATCTCTTTGAGGAGTAGGATAATTGAGGTTTTAGATTTTGCGGAGATATGACTTGAGGCTTTAGAATAGAAGGTTGTAAGTTCAACAAACTTTAAGGACAGATTTACGAGAATTTCACCAAGGGTTTAAGGTTTTGCAGACTTTCGGAAATGATTTGTTATCATTTAATGTTTTAGATTTTGAAAGCTTCGAGAGTCAATTGTTTTACTTTTGGATATAAGTTCTTCGATTTTATAGATTTCGGAAAGTGATTCTATTATAATTTAAGGTTTTAGAATTGCAGATTTGAAGGATTTATTTGTAATAAGATTTGAGTTTTTAATTCTACAGGCTTGGTGTGCTAGCTTGATTTATTTTGAAGATTGATTAGTCTGTGACCATTATATGGAGTTGATCAGAGTTGAGTTATTGATATAGGAATTTTCAAGAAGAATATTTCTTTGGGGGACTAGTGCTAGTATGATGGAATCGCTTATGAGATTAGACTTGAGAGAGCATTACTCATGCTTGTTGGGAGTTGTTGATGGTATGGTCTTCTCAAGCGTGTTCGGAGTCATATCTAGTAACTGCTTTAGCGTTGATGTTTGATTCTACAAATTTCGAGGACAAAATTTTATTTTAAGGGGGGGAGGATGTAACATCCCGTATTTTAGTTTATTTTAATTAAATGATTATTTTAATTAATTTAAATATTGATTCTCTTATTTTAAAATTTTGGGAGTTTTGATATATTATTTTTATAATATTTTTAAGTTGTGAAAATTGTTTTAGATATGCTTTCTTAATAATATCCATTGCGTTTATGTTGTGTACTTTTTACGTATTGCACACACTGGAGCACTTATCGTTGGGATATGTGACCCGCGTTGTCATCATCCCGACAATTCCAGCTCTAGACATTCATAAGGAGGGGTGGGGCTGCTCCACCTCTGGGTCCTGAGTTAGCCTCCTTGCAGGTTTGAGGGAGGTTTTTAATTTTTTAAAATCATGAGAACTAGATCTAGTTTCCATTACAGAGGCTGGTTTTTTGGCATTTTGGAAATGAGGAGGGGCGTTAGGGGAATTGGTTATATCCAAGAGTATGGAGATTTGTTCCCTGGCTTTCCTTTTCCCACTTGTTTCCTTTGGTAGGTAGGGTTGGGGTTGCACAAGGTGCATTGGTGGGGGAGTTTGAAAAAAAGAAACTTGACTTGTTTGGGGAAGGATAGTTGCTAGTGAATCTGTTCTGAGCTGGCTAGTGTTATTATACATAATAAAAGGTGGTTGTTGCCTTTTGCTACTAACCTCTGGAACTGCACACTCAGGAAGAGATTGGCTTTCCTCATTTGGTTCAGCAGGTATCCCAAAAACTTGGGGATCTTCAGACAGTTTCATTGGGCTATAGACTTGCTCAGTGGACCTGCTGCTTTCCTAGTTGGTCTAGCATGGGTTTTGCTGCCTCATAGGTGGCTCCTGGTGAAAAGCTGTATTGTTTTGACTTGAAGTCTTGACCTCTGCTACTGATTATGACTTTTCAACCACCACATTCCCATCACCTACCACCTCTGATTGCTCCAGGCGAGAAGGCCACTAAGATGAGGACTCCGGTGATCCGCCATACTTTTTCCCTGAGGCAGGTTGAGGGAAACCAAAAGCTGCTCTTATCCATTGCCCGTATTGTTCTTGGGATTGAGGGGCTAAACTGAAACTTGGACATTTTCCATTTGCATGTTTCAGAAGGCCACACTTGAAGCAGAAGTTTGTGAGTCTTTCATATTTAAAATATGTCCAGCATTGTTTTCCACCTAGGTTTATCTTCCTGCCTAGTAACAGAGGTTTGTTTACATTCACTTTCACTCTTATTCTCAAATAACTCCCCCATCCATAGCCTTGGTCGTCTACTTCCACTGTGTACCTTTCTGATGGCTGCTCCAATCACCCCAGATCCTCATTCTTTGGAAACGAGGAGGGGCGAAGGGGAGGTTGTGCACTTGAACCCAAAAAGGTTCTGAAGTGAAAAACACCTCATTTGGAGACAGTTCCCCTTCAAATTCCTTCAGACAAATTAGATGGACGTCAAATGACCAAGGTCTCCCTTGAAGAACTTTTTTCTTGTCTGATAGCAACTGAAATTCTAGAAGGAATTTATTGGGACCAAGATCTTTAAAGGTTAACCAACCTACTAAATTTCACATCTTCGCCATAGTTGACTTGAAAACCTCTCGGTTGGCATTTCTATCGTTTAATATGCAAGCAAGGAGGTAGTGGCTGCCCCTGAGCTTGGTAGATAGAACATCTTCCTCTAGTAGGAGCAATTCCTGTTGCTCTTCCTCTATGAGATTCAGCATTCCCCTTCTCTTTGTAAGCTCTTCCTCCATTGTTGCTAAAACCTCTATAGACTTACGCCCAAGAGAAGTAGCTTTGTCAGTAGACAAAGCGGAAACGTCAAACCTTCAACAAGGAGAGGACGTCTAGTAGTAGGTATTCAGTTAGTTTATTTTCTAGATTGTAGCATTCTATGTATTCCTTTTAAAGAGGATCAAATGGAAGTAAGAAGGCAATTGCCATTTGTTGATGAATTCGAATTTTGAAGAGATTCGGACATCTACAGAGAGACTTTATTTTTGCTCCTTTTTTCCTCCTGGCTATCAACGTGAGGTTGGCCTTGGAGGGTTTGCACCACGAATAGCCCAAAGCCGATCATAACAAGAACTTGAAGCCGCATAATTTGGGCTGTTTGTTAATGAATCAATGATCATAACATGATAAAAAAAAATGCTACAGTCCCGACAATGGGTCTTGGTTATTTATTTATTTTTACTTAATGATTAAGAAGTATTTTTTAATAATATTGTGAAATTTTCTTTAATATTTAAAGGGATTAAAAAATGCATAAAAAACAAAAGAAAAAAAATGAATTGCATGTAACGGAACCCAATACCGGTAAACGTAGCACTACCCTAACATGATTAGTTGCAGCGGTAGAATTAGGTTGTTTGTTAATATGTAAAATGCTTAAAATTAGAAACAAGGAAAAAAAAAAGAATTAAATAACATCAAAATTCCCAAATTATCCTTAAAGTTAGTTTTGCATCTTTGCTAACCATTTTTAATTTCCTTATAACTCAAATGAATGGACTCAAATATATATATATATATATATATATGGTTATTATCAATTCATGTAGCATACAGGGTAAGATACTATAAACCATTACACCACTCTTCCATTAATATATAAATTAAGAAAACCGGTCCAATGTTATATGTTATGAAATATTTAGGCCAAGTTTGGTTTCAACCATTTTTAAAAAGCCTTAAAAACGCTTACCAAATTCAAAGTAAATATTTTTCAAATTTATTTTTAACTTTTCAACTTTCGGTCCAATCATTTGCTTAGAATTTTTTCAAAAGTGTAATGAACCTTCTTGTAATTTAATGTAAACTTACGGAATCTACTGTGATGTAATAAGGATTGGGAATATGTGATGTAATAAGGATTGTTGCAGAGTGTAATAGAGTGAGTGCGGAAGAATTAATAAACACAAGATAGGAGTTTGATAAAAAGACTCATAGAGTCATATGCATTGATAAGGAAAACTTCAAGGGTTTCCAACCTCTATACACAAATAAGTTCTTCACAAGGTTCGAGAATCCCCTTCCTTCCATCCCTTCCCTTCCCTTTATATGAAATTATAAACAAAATAACAAACTCTCTAACAGACTCCACTACTTCTACACAACAAGACTACTTGACATGTGTGTAAGGCTACTCCTCTTTGCATACTACTATTGTTAAACGCACACTTCATTAACAGTAATACTAAAGGGCACCGTGCGGGTCTCCAGGAACGACACCTTCTTAGTTGGGTTCATAACAAAAAGTCGGAAACTAAATACAAAAATATCATAAAAATTATAGTTAAACAAGTTTTCAACTCTTTTCATCCACTTTTGCAAATCTAGTATTCTTTTTCTTTTTCTTTTTTAAATAATCCACTCCATGAAACTTAAAGCAAGCTATATATAAAAGTACACCACTTATTGCCAATCTTACGGTAAAAATTCGAGTGCTAAAATATAATAGCGACAACATCAGTCCGTTTTGCTTCCAAATACCGTTCATGACCTCCCATAAATCACCTGCAAATCTACCATCAAAAGTACTATTTTAATAACATTTTTAGCTTCTTAACAACAAGCAATATATATCATTTAAAGCAATAATCACATCCAATTGCATGATTAATTTTTTTTTTTCATTTTTCAATATATTGAAACATAAAAAAGTCTTGCCTGATAACATTATTCCTCATGGCTCATGGCTATCAAGCTATCACTCATGGCTACGTCCTTGATTTCTATGAGCTCTTCTTCTGTGATTCATGTGTGCTTGTCTTCGACGATTTTCTATTGTAATATACAACTGAGGGAAGATCTTAAAAAATATTTCATCAGCTTGTTTGTAGTAGCACATTCTCCACCTCTTCCAAAACATAAGAGGCCCAACAGCAATTGCAAAACCAAAAACAAATCCAAATTCAACGCTTAAGAAGTTCCAGTCAATTCCAATCCTAGAATTCAAGTTAGATTCTTTAGATGTTGGAGTTGACAATCCCGGCCCATCACCTGTGCAATGTTCTTCCACAGGAAAGCCACATAATCCTATGTTCCCCTTGTAGGAAGATATTGGGAATGTAGCAAATTGCTTGATTTGTCAAAATTTTCCTGACAATTGATTAAACGAAAGATTGAGGACAGATAGAAAAACTAGATCATCTGCGAGTTGAACAAGAATCTCACCAGTAAGCTTATTGCTTGACAAGTCTAGTGACCCAAGATGACTTAATCTTCCCAAAGATCATGGAATATTGCCTGTGAAACCATTATGAGACAAGTTGAGGACATATAGTGATTTGAGTTTTCCAATTTCGTTTGGTAGAGGCCCATCAAAGTTGTTGCATTAAAGGTCAAGGATGGTGACAATGGTTAGGATCTTCACCAGATTCTGAGATAGACCTTTGGCAATAATTGTCAATTTATCTTGATAATTATAACTATACCTGTCGAGAAACATAAAACTTGTATGAAGGAGCTCTAATTGAGAACTTATCTTTATTAGCCATAAGTGCCTTCAAGATGCCGAAAGATTTTTCTATTAGCTTGCCACTGAAATGGTTTGATGCTAAGTTTATAATTTGAAGCATTGGCCAAGTGGCATTAGACTCCATACAATCAATAGGTCCATGAAACTTGTTTGATTGTAAAACAAGGACACGTAGCATAGATATCTCCTTCAAGTAACATGGGAAAGTATCCTTAATGTTGTTATTCCCGGTGTCCAGGAATTCCAAATTGTTGCAGTTGGCCAAAGATTTTGGCAACTTTCCTTCTAATTGATTTTCACCAAGATCTAAAGTATGGAGGTCACAATTTCCAAACATATCAGGAATTTTACCTATGAGGTAAATTCTCCCTAGATTAAGCACCCCAGTCGGCAGATTCATCTCAAATAAGCAATGGGGGATCATGCCACTCAACAAATTGTTAGATAAATCCAGAACACTAAGACTTGTAGCATTGCAAATTGATTCGGGGATACTCCCAGTGTGGTATTTGTCCATGAATTTGGTTGTTTGAAAGGTCTAGCTCGTATAAGGCAGATTGGGTTCGCAAGAAATCTGGAAATCCTTTCAAGTTGTTAGAAGCCAATCTCAAAGTTGAAAACTGGGGAAAAGAGAATAGCGAACAATTAATTCCACTATATTCAAATGAGAGATCATTGTATGAAAGATCAAGAACGGTAAGATTCTTTAAGTTTTGTGTCGCAATAAACTGCCAAGAGCCATTGAAGTTATTCGAAGAAAGATCAAGCACCCCAAGAGAAGGTAGTTTGAACAGAGACATGGGAATTTTCCCTTCCAAGTGGTTATGACTTAAATCAAGATGCCTCAATAGGTAAGAAGGAGCAGTTGAAAATTCATCAAGTCGGCTAGAAAATCGATTGTTTTGAAGGCATAATTCTTGCAATGCTGGAAGGGAAAAAAGAGAAACTGGAATACTCCCTTTTAGTGAATTGTAACTCAAATCAAGAGCCTCCAAATTCAAAAGATCAACCCATTGAGTGGAAGTAATCTGATCTGTTAAATCATTATTGTCAAGGATTATTCTTCTCAGATTCTTGCTCATGCTTAATGATGGAATTGATCCATTGAATCTATTCATTGATAAGTCCAAATGAAACAATTCCGTTAGATTTGCCATTGATTTCGGAATTTCTCCACTGAAATTGCAATAATAAAGATCGAGTTTAGACAATAATTTGAGATTCCCAATAGAATATGGCAATGACCCTGAAATATTTGTAATGCTAAGGACTAGGGTTTGAAGAGATCCATTCGAAGGAAATTCTGGCAAGAAACCTTCAAGTTCATTATTATCTGACAGGTCAACTATTTGCAATGTTGGAATTTGAAAGAGTTTTTCTGGAAATTTTCCATTCAACGAAGAGACACTGAAAATCAAGGTTGACAAATTTCTGAAGTCTGCAAAAAAGTCAGGAATCGGAGCAAAAAAGTTGTTATAGCTCATATCAATAACAGGGAGGGATTCAAGATTCGCCAAGGAGGAATCAAGAGGCCCTGATAGATTACAATTTGACAAGCTCAACACTTTTAGATTTGGTAGTGAAAATGATAAAGTTGGGCCCCACTCATACCCTTGCATTGATATATCCACACCATCGAGATAAAGTTCCGTAAGCTTCGAAAGGTTTTGAACAAGCATATTTAGATTTGGATTCTGAACCTTCAACAAAAAGTTGTAGGCTAACCAATCCGCACTTAAATCGAGACTAACAAATCCTTTTAAATGCGAAATTGCAATTGGAATTTGTCCTTGAAAGCCGGTATGCGAAAGGTTTAAATAAACCAAATTCGACAACTTACTAAATCCTGAAGGAATCTCAGAACTCTTGAAGTCGTTGCCTGCTAAATTCAAATTTTGAAGATGTCGAAGCTTGAACAGGCTGCTTGAATTGTCAAGTGGACTTGAGATAGAGTCATTGGTGAGGTCGAGACCAATAATACGTCCCTTGTTGCA
The DNA here is from genome assembly GCA_029856935.1 of Cyclocarya paliurus. Lineage (NCBI taxonomy): Eukaryota > Viridiplantae > Streptophyta > Magnoliopsida > Fagales > Juglandaceae > Cyclocarya > Cyclocarya paliurus. Next base: position 13,974,250 of record CM056953.1, read on the forward strand.
GGTGATGCCTTCCCATGAGCAACAATCGATGCTTTTGTTCCAGCGCACCAGTTTTGTAGACGAAGCACTGTAAAAAATGAGGCTATTCTTCAATTGGAGCAACAAGGCTTTCTGATTGGTAAGACATTTGCCGCAAACCATAGGAACATAGAAGCTGATAGAAAGTAAGCATATGGGCATGAAGAAAAGCCATGAAAGGAGTGGAATTCTCATTGAATGCTGTAATAAGAGACACCCACACAATAATGATCGAGTTAAACAGCAGACAGCACAAATCTGATATATGTCACCAAAACCAGGAAAAAAAAAACAAAAAATGTAAGCAAAGTTCAGTCGATTTGTGCTGCCAAAAATTAATGCCGATACATCAGGAAGACGGTTGGGGTACTTACAATTGCAGGAAGATACACTGCTCCAAGAAGTGTCGAGTATAACCTCAGTCACAGGATTCGGGCCACTGTCTTCTTTCACGTTCAATCTGAGGGCTATAAATTTCTACGAACAAATCTCACACTTAATTCAATTTGGGTTCCATTTTCGTTCACCTGCTCATATTTATTATTTTAGTTCAAGTGAAGGACATGAGTAGGCCGCTGATCAAAGTCTTCCACTAAAGTAATTGCATTAATTTTACCACAAGCATTATTGCAAATACAACAGTACTGGTATGCTTGACTTTGAAAGTCTTTCAATCAAATCATGATTGACTACTCCCTCTGTAATCCATCTTCCTTTTCAATCTAAATAAAATTCCACTTATTGATTATCTTACAGTTGATCTCTCTCTTTAATTCTCTAATTCTCATCCCATAAATTTTTTAATTTAAAACATTTATTCATAATAAATAGAATATATTTCAATTACATGATGAAAAAAGAATAGAGAATGGTACATGAAATAACAGTTAAAAAGAGAATCCTTAAAATCAAAAGAAAAGCGTATCCGATAGTGCAACATATTTGAAAAGTTAATCCTCATCGCATAATAGTTGTGACGTTATTTCCGGCGACAATTACACAAAGAATAATTTTCTACTTGACTTTGAAAGTCTTGCAATTAAATCCACCAGGACAACCATGTGGATGAAGACTCCTGTGTGAAAACAAGAAATCTTGCACAACTTCTAAAGTCAACATTTTAGAAATTTTGGAACTGTTAATTAAGTTGTGAGAATATCATGACTTGTTTCATAACAGTTCATGATGTATATCATTTCAATTCTATATACAAATTAGAAAAACTAAATAAATGGAATGTTCAATTCTAGAAAATTGTTTCCTTGTTGGAAGTCACGTGTTAATGCAAATTTTCGGCGTGATCGTAGCCTAACAATACAGTCTAATGGACTGTGATGATGGATTGGGTGTTGACACAGTAGTCAGATGCTCATCTATCAAGTAAACAATAAATAAACATATAAAATCTATTTAATTATATAAAAGCCAAGTTTTAATTGATAACTTGGCCTTCTCTCCGCAATATTCGGCTATCTACTTCAAGTGCTTTGAATTAAAACCTCACGCAGTCATGTAAACCGGCGGTTTCTCCAGACTACATTGGTTCCTTTTTCAATCTGACCTTTTATTCACGTAAGGTGCGTTTTCGAATATTCAATATAAAATATTTCCTTCAAATAATAATAATAAATTGTTATGATTTTGAGGCAGTGTTTTCATAAATAATTACAAAACATGAATAATAATTACTTGAGATGAGGTAGTACTGAAAACAATACAAAATCATGAAAAATTACAAAGTCTGAAGTGGTGCAAAATGGCAAATCTTAATAGGTACCATTACCTGGTATATATAGAGTTTTACATATAATTAACAATAAAAAACCCCAAAAAATCTACATCAATTTCGAAAATTCTCAACCAAAAATTTCCTCACAAACAGGGGATTCTAATAAACAATTATAACATAAGTCACTCAATGAACTTAAATAAAATAGACAAAGTTTATGAAATCTGAACTAAATCAAGCAATAAGCATATGAAATTATGAATTCCATCGCCAAAGTTGAAACATCTCTTTAATTTTAATAATGTTGGGAATTTGAGGCTAATAGAAAATGCTTTGCAGTTTTAAGAAAACCCAAAACATTCAAGTAGCTAGATCACCAACATACCAATGACTTGGTAGAAAACGTTTAGATGATTTAAGGGTCGAGAATGACCGGAGGAAGATTAGATCTAAATACTTGAAACCTAAACAGAGTCACGAACCACCGGAGCCAAGAAAACCCAAAAACCCACAAACCTACAAACACAGAAAAGAGAAGAGGAAGTGTTTCATTATGCATATGCATGAAACCTACACAGATCCAAAGAAAAATCCCTAACCATCGCAACAATTTTCAACCTTAACACAAAGGACACGAAAATTTCAGAACCGTATCCTTAGATCCTTCTAAAGCTACAGAACCCAAAAAGCTATACCAAATCTCCAAGATTCAAAAGCTATACCAGATCTCCACGATTCAAAAGCTACAGAACCCAAAAAGAAAAAACCACCCATATTCTAAAAAAAGAGTAGATTGAGCTATGTTACCGAAAGGTCACCGGCGAGATAGACACGGCAGCGAAAGAGATGGCAGCCGAAACTTGAAATAGAGAGACACGACAGCTAGGGTTAATGATTTCACATGAGAGAGAGAGAGGTCTAAGCTGAGATCTGAGATTAGATTAAATATTTTTTTTCACATAATTTTTTTAATATTTTTAAATATTTTTTTAAAAAAATTACAATATTATTAAACAATATTTTCTTAATTACTACGTAAAAAGGAACTAACAAATTAAAAAAAAAAATTAGAACGGGATACTCAACGAGGATCCCTATCATTTTCCCAATAATTATACGTAATTGGTAAATTTTAATCTATTATATATATTAAAATGTGACTGATAATAATGGTCAATAGTTTAATTTACTTCTACGAGATGAGCTCAGTTTTTCCTATGAAATTTATTTGTGATTTGATTAATTTGCTTATATTAAATTAAACTATTAATCTTTATCTAATGCATTTATTTTCACTTCTGATCTTTAGTTAATTTGCTTATATTAAGTTAAACGATTGATCTTTATCCGATGCATTTATGTTATTTTTTAGTTTTATCTGGTGCATTTATGTTCACTTCTGATCTTTAGTTATTTTATTCTTTATCTGAGATAATTTGTTTCATGGGAACCATTGTCATGCATATATTCGTGATTTAATTAATTTGCTTATGTTAAATTAAACTATTGATCTTTATCTAATGTATTTATGTTCAATTTTTTCCTTTGTGACCATTTTCATTCTTCAGAAAAATTTAAAATGAAAAATACTAAACTAGCACATAGTAGAAGACGAACAATTATTAATGATAAAAGGAGTAGAACAAGAATGCATTGTGATGATGAACAAAGTAGTGACAATATAAATGATGGCATAATTGTGCGACGTCGAAGATGAATGATAATAGATGATATAGGAAGTGGAGCAATTATGTGTGTTGATGGTGAATGAAGCAAATATAGTACGACTGTTGAACCACCAAGTAAATGACTCAATTACATAATTGATGTATAATAACACAATTTTTTATAATAGAATTAATAGTAATGATGCTTTTTGGTTTTCTCTTCTACGTCCTAGGAAAATACACATAGCCTTGAAATTTTTGTCCTCCATCTTATGAATGTGATTATTGTGGAGCAATATTATGGTACGAAGAGAGAACTCAAAAATCAAGGATGCCCACTCAACCGAGATTTTCTCTTTGTTGTATGGAGGGTCAAGTTGTGCTACCTTTGCTTCAAAAGTCACCTTCTCTCTTAGAAGAACTGTTAAGTTCTACAGGTGGGCAACATTGTAAAAGATTTAAGACAAAAATACGAAGTTATAAGGCCGTTCTTGCTATGACTTCAATGGGTGGAAATGTAGACAAGAATACCAATGATGGAGGCGGTCATCTTTCAAATTAATGGTCAAAATCATCATAAAATTGGAACCCTACATCCAATAGATGGTTCTAATCCTCAATTTGCACAATTATACTTCTATGATGCTGAGAATGAGGTATAAAATTGAATGAGTGTACTGAATCACAACAACTCTAATAAAAATATTGAGTAATCAATTCTTACTTCATTGGTCCAGATGCTTAATGAAACGAATGAATTGGTGAAAGTGTTTCGTGTGGTAACGGACCATTTCTCAGAGGATGATATTCGTCAAATGAGACTAAATCTTATTAGTTCAAGAAAAATAGATGGAAGTGAACATAATTTGTCTAACTGTTATGAGATTGTTGCAATTATTATTGGTGATATTAGTATTGAGGATGCTCATCGGAATATTGTTGTTAAATATAAAGAAAGTGGATTGAAAATGATTAATGAATTGCATCCATCATATATGGCACTACAATATCCTCTTCTTTTTCCATATGGGGAAGATAGATTTAGGCTTGGTATTTTATGTAGGACTGATCATAGAAGTACATCAAGAAAGAAAGAATTCATTATTATGAGGGAATATTATGCATACAGATTGCAAGAACGTGAATGAGAAGGACACACATTAATATATGGCAATCGTTTATTTCAACAATTTGTTGTTGATGCATACACATGTATTGAAGAGACTCGACTAATGTGGATAAGAAGAAACCAACGTAAATTATAGTGGATTGAGAGACGCAGTTTTGAGAGGAGATACAACCCCTGGTCTACTGGAAAGAGAATTGTATTACCTTCAAGTTTCACAGGAAGCCCAAGATATATGGTTGAGAATTATCAAGATACAATGGCCATTTTCAGGTGAGGTTATCTCAATTTATTTATAACATTTACATGCAATGCAAAATGGACAAAAATTGAAAGTTTTCTATCTAAGAACCCGAGATAAAAAGCAGAGGATCGACCAGATATAGTCACAAGGATTTTTAAAATTAAACTCAATCAACTTCTTCATGACTTAAAACATGGCTAATACTTGGGGAGGGTGCTTATTGATAATACTTCCTTTATCATCTATTATATTCATTAGTATCCTAAACTATAAAATATGTGCTTATCTAATTAAATTTATATTGTGTTTTTTCAGTTATCTACACTATTGAGTACCAAAAGAGAGGACTACCTCATGCACATATATTGCTCTTTTTACATTATGATGACAAGCATCCAACTCCAAGAGAAATAGATAGAATAATATCCACAGAGATCCCAGATGTTAGCAGAGATAAAATTGCTTATGATGCGGTGAAACAGTATATGGTTCATGGTCCAAGTGGATTTATAAATCCAAAAGCAAGTTGTATGATTAATAACAAGTGTAGTAAAAGTTTTCTGAAGAGATTTTATAGAGAGACATCAATTGGTGAAGATGGATTTGCAGCATATAGGAGAAGAGATAATCTTGATATGTATATTGAAAAGAATGGTCTTAAGTTAGACAACAAATTTATTGTTCCTTACAACATGGACCTATTGGTGAAATTTCAAGCACATACAAATGTCAAATGGTGCAATCGTTCAAGATTTATAAAGTATTTGATCAAGTACATCAATAAAGGACTAGATCATGTGACTTTAATTCTGGAAGAAAATCTTCATATAGATGGTTCTACAAGGTCACAACACATTACTAATAGTGATGAGATTAAATTGTATTTAGATTGTAGATATCTATCTACAACGGAAGCATGTTGGAGAATATTTTGATTTGACATTCATTGTCGTGAACCGGCAGTGGAGAGGCTAACTTTCCATCTTGAAAATGAGTAGTCAATCATATTTGAAGATTCAAATGACTTAGAAAATGTACTCAATCGACCAAATATTTTACAAACAAAGTTTACTTAATGGATGAAGGCAAATGCTATGTATGAGGAAGCAAGAAATTTAACATATTTGGATTTCTCATCTAAATGGGTTTTGAATAATAGAGATAAGGAATGGAATTTGAGAAAACAAGGACAATGTGTAGGCCGAATATTTTACTCACATCCTGGGAGTGATGAACGATTTTATATACGCATGCTTCTTAATATAGTCAAAGGACCTCAATCTTGTGAAGAAATAAGAACAGTAGATAACGTATTGTACCCATCTTACAAATCGGCATGTTATGCCCTTACTTTATTTGATGATGATAAATAAGGGCATGAAGCTCTAAATCATGCTTCGCAATAGGCATTTGGGAAGCAACTACGTGAATTGTTTATCACATTATTAATTTTTTGTGAGGTTGCAAATCCTTATAAATTATAGATTGCTAATTAGGAGTTGTTATCTGAAGAGATTCATCACCACTAAAAAAGAGTCTGTAATTGTGAAAGCTCACATCTTACCGAGATACAGATAAAAAATTATGTACTTTGTGAAATTGAGTAGTTGTTGGTAAGAAGTGGAAGGTCGTTAAAAGAGTTTGACAATATGTCGTATCCAAATGTATTACTATTTGGGCAAAGCAATAACAGATTGCTACAAGATGAGTTGGACTATAAATAACATAACAAGTTATTTATTAATCTTAATGTTGAATAGAGGAGAATATATGACTCTGTCATTGAATCTATAAATGGTGGTTTCTTTTTTGTATACGAACATGGTGGTACAGGAAAAACTTATCTTTGGAAAACATTGATATTTCGATTACGTTTAGAAGGAAAAATGGTACTTGCAGTTGCTTCATCTAGAATTGCGGCTCTATTATTGCCTGGTGGTCGAACTACTCATTCAAGATTTCAAATACCAATTAATGTGTCAAATAATTCAACTTGTTCATTTAAACAGGGCTCTCAACTTGGAGAATTAATGGCAAGAACCAATCCCATAATTTGGGATGAGGCTCCTATGGCTCACTAGAATTGTTTTGAAGCTGTGGATCATTCGTTGAGAGATATTTTACGATTAACTGATGTAAATAGTGTAGACCATTTGGGGGGAAGACAGTTGTTCTCGACAGTATTTTCGTAAAATATTGACAGTTGTATCCAATGGTCAAAGAGAGCAAATAGTTGAGGCAACTATTAATAGATCTTCATTGTGGAGGAATTGTGTAGTTTTTACAATGACTCAAAATATGAGACTTGAGCAAAATATGTGAGATATTACTACAAGAGATTTTGCAAATTGGTTCTTAAAAATGGGTGACGATAACTTGAGTTGTGTTGAAAGTGAAGAAATGATTGAGATACCACCTAATTTAATTGTTCAGCCTAATAATCATCCTATTGCCGATATCGTAAATGCTACCTATCCAGATTTGAGAGATAAATGTAATAATTCAATATACTTGAAAGAAAAAGTAATTCTAGCACCTACAAATGATGCTGTGCAGGATATCAATGACTACATGATGGATCAGCTCTTCGATTTGGATGAGCAAGTATTTTACAGTGCCGATTCAATATGTAAAGCTGTGGACAATATTACAAAACAACAAACGATATTTCCAGTAGAATTTTTTAATTCTTTGAAATTTCCCAGTATTCCAAATCATAAATTGAGATTGAAAGTAGGGATACCAATAATGCTACTTCGGGATTTAAATCAGAGTAATGGTCTTTGCAATAACACTCGACTTATAGTTACTTAATTATCAAAATGGGTTGTTGAGGCACAAATCATGACTAGAATGCACGTTGGAGAAAAAATATTCATTCCTCACATCATTCTGTCCCCTTCCAATTCTAAATTGCCTTTTATATTGAAGAGAAGACAATTTCCAATCTCTGTATGCTTTGCAATAACAATCAACAAAAGTCAAGGTCAAACATTAGAACATGTCGGACTTTTTCTTGAAAAACCAGTTCTCAATCATGGTCAGCTATACGTTGCAATATCTAGAGTAAAGAGAAGAGAAGGATTAAAAGTTCTTATCACAAAGAAAGCCGACAATGGTTGTTTCTTTACAAAAAAAATATTGTCTATAATGAAATCTTCAACAATATGTTGAAAGGTATTTAATTCTCATCTATTTTTCAGTTCTTATTGTTTCTTATATTGCCTTTATATATTTTATACTTGCAATATATAAAATTTGCACTGTTCTAACATGTTCTAATTTATAATTTATGTAGGTACAAATGACTGAGATGAATATAGATTGCACACCTTTGAATAAATTATCAATTGAAAAGGAATCATGGAATATTGAAGTTAGAATATTACGAATGTGGGATGCAACAAATATAGCAAATCAACATGAGCTTTTTAGCCTTGACTTGATACTAATAGATATTAATGTAAGTTGTTTTTAAATATTTTATCGTATTTAAATTTTACATTTATTTAGACTCTATTGAATTTTAGCCAATATATGTTCTCATTTTATTTTAAAGTGGACTCTAATTCATGCAAGTATAAGGAAAAATTTGGTTCAGCGATTTCGATCATTGTTGAATGAAGGGTTTACATATGCAATAAAGAATTTTGTTGTCGAAGAATATAAAAGGAAGTATCGTCCGATGGCTACAAACTATAAGATTCTCTTCACATCGATGACTTCAGTCATTGAGCTTAATCAGATAAATTAATCAGTACTTAAGTTCCAGTTTGATTTTACAAATTATGAAACTATAGCGAAACGTTGCCATGACCCAACATACTTGACTAGTAAGTATTCTATTTTCTATGTAATAAATTCTTATCATCTCATATATTAAATTTAAGTTTAAATAATATTTTCGACATTATGAATATTATCATCTCATTTGCAGATGTAATTGGAAGATTAGAATATGTTGGAGCCAAAGATGAGAGAAATGCAAATGGCCATCCTATCATGCTACAAACAATCCAGTTACTATTATAAGAGTAAGTACAATCTATTTAATATTAAATCATACATAAATTAATTTATTGTTTAATAGTATTACTTATAAAAATGATTAATTCACACATGTTAAATTTTAGGAATAAATATATATATATGCAACTTTATAGGGTTCTGCCGCCATGCAAATCAATGATGATTTTTATAAGGATAATCGAGGACCATCTATGGTGGTAGTTACCTTGACATTAGTTAAGACATTTAAAGGTAACATTTATATTATTGAAATCGAAACTCTTCATAAGAAATTAATATTATTGTGGCATTTGTACTTGAAATAATGTTTTATTCCCCAGGCGAGTTTAATCTATCATCAACAAATGCGACAAAGTTGTACATAAACCTTAAGATTCCTGATGTATCAAGAATTCAGGAAAAGTAATAATAACATTTATTACTTCTCTATTCTCTAAATATTTAACCATCATATTATATATATATATATATATATATCTATTAACTTATTTTGATTGAATTAGGTTGCAGGATATCATACAAAGGGAAGTTAGAACCATGAAACTAGAGCAAGTAGGGATATCTAATACAGAACTTCCATTCTACAATAGGAAAACAATTGCTGAAATTAAAGAACTCAGATGGACGATAGAGACAAATGTATTGATTTTATATTTTGAATTTAATATAATATACCATTGTTTAAGATTATAGACTTTTTATAATAACTAATAACAATTTAATATTGTAGGAAAAATCTAATAGTAGTGGTACTGATTATGTATATTAATCAACTATTTAGAGTTATCAAATTCAACATAAATAAAGGTCTGCGCATTGCACGGTTTATATGTTCGTATAAATAAAGAGAGAAACACAGATATTTACATGCTTCGGCATAAAAGTTTACATCTACAATACGTTTGGAGTGAAATCTACTATGTTTGGTGACTGTGTGTCGTCGAAAATAATATTATTTCCAACGATTATTGCAAATCGTTGTAAAAAAAATAGTTGTAACCCTTCTTTGGCATCCAATGTGCATCAAATGGGAAATCATTGGAAAAGTGTATCTGCGGTTATTTTGGATACCTTTTGTGACCAATTCTAGCTTTGGAAAATACCATTTTTCTTGTAGTCGGATTCTCTTGATTATTCAATTTTTCAAGTTGCTTGATAATATTATTCTCCTTTGATTCCCTTCTCATGCCTAAGAAAAACTAAAACAAAATTTGGGTACTAGCTAGCATCATATTCTCCTAATTAATACTATAATTTAGAGGGAAGTAGACCAAATCATGATAGAGTCCCTCTGTAATCCATCTTCCTTTTTAATCTAAATAAATTTTCACTCACTGATTTTATAACAGCAGGTCTCTCGGTTTAATTCGTGCATTCTCTTCCCATAAAATTTTTAATTTAAAAAATATTTATAATACATACAATATATTTCAATAACATGATGCATGGAAAAAGAATAGAGAATGGTACGTGGACTACACTTGAAAAGAGAATCCCCAAAATCAAAAGAAAAGAATACCCGAGGGTGCAACGTATTTGAAAAGTAAGTTACTTATAGAGAAAATTGCAAAATGACTAATTTTCTGCATGACTTTGAAAGTCTTCAATCCAATTAAATCCACCATGTGGATGAAGACAGCTTGTTTCTTGTGAAAACAAGAAATCTTGCACAACTTGATCTAAAGACATATTGTTTGGAGGTTCAATCTGAATAAAAAATTTTAGAATTTTTGGAGCTGTTAATTAAAGTCATGAGAATATCATGATGAAATGTTTCATAATAGTTCATGTATATCATTTCAATTCTATATACATATTAGAAAAAATAAATAAATGGAATGTTCAATTCTAGAAAATTGTTTCCTTGTTCGAAGTGTGTTAATGTAAATTTCCGACGTGATCGTAGCCTAACAATACAGTCTAATGGACTGTGATGATAAATTGGGTGTTGACATGGTAGTCGAATGCTCATCCATGAAGTAAACAATAAATAAACATATAAAATATATATAAAGAGAGAAACACAGAGATTTACGTGCTTCGACATAAAAGTTTCCATCTACAGTTTGTTTGGGGTGAAATCCACTATGTTTGGTGATTATACAATTATTCATGACCTCACATAGTTCTTAATACAATGGAAAAATAAATTGACTTAAGAGAGGTTGAAGAAGATATCATCCTTCTGGAGAGAATGTCCCACGAGTGTGTAGAAAGATGTGGAGATTTGTTAATTCCGAATTTTCTTGATTTTGTTGAGTAGAAAATTTAGTTGAATAAAAACAATATTTTGTCTAGGTCCTTTATCCCCCATTATTTTTGGATTTAAAAGAAAATTTTTCTTCATGAAAAATTGCATCTCCTAAAAAAGCACATTATTTTCAAAAAACTATAGGTTGTGCTACTTTTTGCTTATCAAAGAAAGGCACAAGTACTAGTAGTAGTTCTAACATCTAATTTGAGTCTTTTAGGATATGTTAGCTTAACAAATGCCAAACAATCCGAAACTTTAAAATATCCTAAACTTGAATGAGAGATTCTAACCCTAGAATGTCTCTCATTTCATCCTATGCTACGTTTATGTTACACACGACTTTCTGTAAGTTAGCTTCTAACTTACTTGTGGTATTTTTATGTATGTAAGGTGGTAAGCTGCATTAAATATATTCATGCTTTATTTATGCCTATTTAATTGTTTTATAATATGCCATAGCATGTAATCTTATTCTACTACATGATTATTTGTTACATGCCATGAATGTCATGTCATAAGCATACAAGGACATCACAAAAAATATTTTTAAGTCATGCATGAGTTGTTTTATTTTATCAACACCCCAAATTCTAGGATGGTGGATTATCTTAGTGGAACTCCTCTGTCCACTCCAGGGTGTTTAAAATTAAATGGAATCCCTTGGGTTGACAAAGTATAGTCACCAAACTTCAAATAGGACCTAAGTAACTAGTTTCTGAAGTGCAGTCAGGCACCAAATGCCGGTGGGTGCCAAAACATGCTACAAGTACAAGCTATGGACTTACCTAAGGGTAAAGCCTTCATGAATGATGTACTCACAGCTGGTGCAAGGACCTGATGGTGTCATACCGGCAGGAGCACATTGTTTATGGGGAATCTTGGAAGCGTCCATTATCACGTAATCAAACATGTATACATATAAATGTCTCATGTTCATGCAAGCAAGTATGCCATGTTCATGTCAAGTTATTTTCATCAAGCATACATGACTCGTTACTATCATGCATGCATATTTATACTATTGGTAGTTTAGGAGTTCTGAGATTTTATAAATCTCATTGTGGTAGTCCCAACTATCATTCCCCCTAAATTGGTAGACGATGTGTCCGAGAGCAAAGGAATAGTGCATGACTGACTACATGAGGTTGAGTAGGCCGAGTGTAACATCCCGGATTTTAGTGTATTTTTAATGAAGGATTTATTTAATTTATTTAGTGATTAATTATCTTGTTTTAAAATTATGAGAGTTTTTAAATATTATTTTATAATATTTTAAGTTGTGAAAATTAATTTTTATGGTGTTTTCTTAATGTTATTTACTGTTTTACATTTAAAGTGATTTTTAATTTAAATTAGTTTGTTTTTAGGTTTTAAAACAATTATTGTTTTATTTAAATCTTTCACTGCGTTTGGATTATTTTATTTATCTAGTAGTTTTAAAATCCTCTTCGTTGGATTTTTCGAGACCCAAGATGAAGTCTGGATCTCTCTTTTTTCTTTTCCCTTCTCTTTTCATTTTTCTCTTTTTTCTTTTTCTTCTTTTTCTTTCTTCTCCTTCGGTTTCTTCCCCCAGCCCGATATCTTCTCTCTCTCCTCACCCACGCCGTCCGCTTCTCAGCCCGTCGGTACCGCCGCCGGCCGTCTGTGGTTGACACCGCCAGCACCACCCGCTTCCTCAGCTGCCGGCGAGTCACCCCTCCACATTCCAGACCACACAGCGCCGCCGTTAGCCTCCAAAAGCCATGCGAAGCCGCGGCCTTCCTCCACCCATTTCACCGCCGTCCGGCCACCTCCGGCCACCACCTCTTAACCACTTCATCACCGGCCCTCCAGCAATCATTTGGACCCAACCCTGGCTCCAATCCGTCGCCCCATTGAACACCCACTTCGATTTGGGTTTCTTGGCCTTCCACCACCATTTCGGCCGCCAACCACGGCCAAACTTTGATACCATTAGCTTCCCCACCTTTCATAGGCCCTACCCTACCGTTCCCAAGTCTTCGTTTGAACTCGTGTGAAATTTGGATTTCACTGTGTTTCGGCCAGTGTTTTTACACTGCGAACTTTGCTGCTTTGGTGATTTCCAGTGCTTCGGATCCTCTTAAAAATATTTTTATAGTGCTGTAAGTATTTCCTAAACAATCTTTTGAGATTAATATTTATTTATACTATATTCTGGTTGGTCTGGACTGAGACCGAGGAGTTCGGGGGTGGATGGATTGAGAATGGAGTAACTGTTGTGTTGATTGTTGGGTTGGATTGTTGTTGGTTGTGGATTATATTGTGACTTGGAAATTGGTTATTGGGTATTATGGTTGTGGTTTGGTTCACTGCATATTGCACGCATGTCATGTTTGTAAATTGAAAACGGGGTTTTCGTGTATTGCATTCATGATCATGGGCTATTTTGAAAACTGGGTTTTATAGGTGCGTGTATATAGGTGCGTGTATATCACGACCTCAAGCCGAGATGGGGCATTATCTCGGTGGAGCTCCTCTAGTCACTCGGGAGTGGAATATACTGAGGGACGTCCCCTGGGTTGTCGCCGGGCGACAACGGGAGCAGACGTGTTATGTACCGACGCCGTGGCCCTTCTGCTGGCGGGGGCTAGAGGATGACTGGCCACGAACGCACCGGGTGCAGAACTAGGCATCGCTCGTAAAGTAGCTAGAACGTGCGGATGGTCCATAGGGGAGACCATGGTGCATATGGTTTTAATTAGATTAATTGGAAAAATGGTTATTTTCTGGAAAAATAGCGTGAGTATATTTTTGTGTATCATTTTCTGGGAAAAATGATGGATATTGATTTTTGGGCCATTTTCTGGGAAAATGGTGGAAATGTTTTTATTGGAAATATTTTTGGGCTAAAAGAGATTTTTGACGTGTGTTGCATTTATTGTATATTGCACATATGTAAGCATGAGTAGTTGCTTAGATATGTTTTTATCTCAGAATTTGGTTAGGTTATAACTTACCTGTGGTACCATTTAATGTTACTGTAGACTATGTTATTGATGATGATGCAGATGCCGAGCCTGAGGATTTGGCTCCTCTGGAGGAGTGATCTGGGATCACTCGTGCTATGCCTTTATTTTTTTCAGCCTTGTATTATATTTTATGGGACTTTGGCTTTTGTTTTAAGAGATTTGTATTTGGATATTTGTATTAAACTAAAACTCTGGTACTTAGTGACTTACTTAATTACTTTCCGCTGTGTATTTTATTTGTGCACTGTTTAATTGTTGCACACACTTGACACTTGTCGTTGGGATGCGTGACCAAGTTGTCATCATCCTGACGTCACGATTCCCGAGGCTTTTTGTACGTGGGAGTCAGGGCGTCACACCGAGGAGAACCTTAAGGGAGATCTTGGAGTCCATCCTCCAGTTCCTGGATATTATTTTGGAGCTTATAGCTGAGCTGTGTGAATGACATGGCATTTAGATTAGATTTCCATTATGTTTGTAACTATGGAGATTTGTCTCCAATACCACGTTGTTTTTATTATAGACTTGATGGACAGATGATATAACTTTTGATATATGAATATTAATGGAAAAGGTTTTATGTTTTGGTATTAGCATTCTGGTATATTGTGTACTGCTAAAAAAATATGATGTATTGTATTACTGCATATTGTTAGAAGCATGTTAGGTGCATTACATTTTTAACTGTTGTGAATGGGGCTATGTAACTTTGTGTTGCATGTCCCGACGCTTCAAACTCAATCAAATCCCATGCATTGTTTGGGACATCACAACTGAGATGGTGAAGCATGGGAGAAAGAACTAGGTGGCTCACGATTTGCTAGCTTGGAGGAGAGAAACCCATGCATGTTATGTCAAACTTGAGGAAGGTGCCATAGATGCCAACCCTAGGAGAAGGAGAGCACATGGGTTCTACATGTATGCTAGGCTTTTATCTTCGAAGGGTGATTTTTAGATAGGTTTCGGTCTTATGTAAATTGGGTTATTGGTATGGTAACTTTGGGTTGTTCTTCTTGAGCCTTATATGTGCTTCTAGAAATCTTTTTAGGTTTAACCATAGGTTAGACTTTTAATGGGCCTAACTAACTCATGGGCTTGCCTATACTTTGATGGGCCAAGTCACTTAATAAATTCTCATCGGTTGGTTCATGAGTCCAAATAAGCCAAACTTGTCTAATAAATATTCTTGAACTATTAAATAATTTCTTGAATATATGCTCATTAAATGTGGGCCCACATGTTCAATAAATATTGAATGTTCTTTAACTCAATTAACCTACCATAATAAGTTTTTCAGTTAGTTCATATATTCAATTTATGCAATAAACCTTAGTTTAGCTTCCCTAAAATTATGGTCCTTTAATACTATCCAAAATCATCATGTAAGTATCAAATGGCAGTAAAATAAGCTCTTGGTCCTATGGGCCCAATAAGAATTGTTAACCAACCTCAATAAATTTAGAGTATGTCTAATGTGGCCATTAGGGTGCGTTTGGTTGTTGAAATGAGTTGAGTTGAGTTGAGTTTAGATAATAAAATATTGTTAAAATATTATTTTTGAATATTTTTATTATTTTGAAATTTGAAAAAGTTGAATTGTTTATTATATTTTGTGTTGGGATTTGAAAAAGTTGTAATGATGAGTGAAATGAGATGAGTTTGGTTAAGGAACCAAACGAAGCAAATCTAATTTGGACCCAATAAAATTATCCTTGTTTTATCCAAAATAATATTGAACCAAGTTCTTCCATTGTGTGCCTAGCCGCCTATGTAACTGTACACTCGTCCTCGCACCGTCTTTTGAAGGTGGATCCTTAGTCTCTTTGCCACTTCCGCAGGCCACTGAGCATTCTTTAGCTTCTGAGTGTTCTGTACTGTGTGAGTTGCTAATATAGTTAAAGCAGCCCAATTTGTTGTTAAATATTGAGCTTTGGATCGGTTGCGGATGACCGATTTAGGCCCCATTTGGATTTGGAAAGTATTTCATCTCATCTCATCTTATCATTACAACTTTATCAAATTTTCACACAAAAGATAATAAACAATTCAAGTTTTTCAAATCCTAAAATAATAATAATATTAAAAAATAATATTCTTTTGTTATGGACGTGTTTTATCGCAACCACCTCATGATCACCTGCAGCCAAAGAGTAAGACGGCTTGGTAGTTCAAGGGAATGCCTCCGATGCCTAAATCAATGACTGAAAATAACTCTTTAATACCAAAGAATTAGATCCCGTTTACGTACCTGGGCTCTCCCCTTATACGGAGCTTTTGAACCGTTTTTGTTGTTTAGATGATAATGGTTATCTCCATTATTCAAATTCAAACCTGAATATGAGGATTTATCTCTTAGTAAATTAAGATGATAACCGTTCTTACATTTTGCTACCACTGGATACTTATCTAGTCGGTATTGGCTGTGGACTGGATTCCCTTCATACCAAGTTGGGCCTCTCAGTAATGAGGCAAGCTTCAGGCTTAGGTTAGGACCCAGGCCGATGTGGGACTAACAGGTTGGGATGTCCTCTCCAGTTTCCCAACGAAGTCTCATTACGCGTGGTGTGATGGGACTTGAATTCGTGTGTCGCTTCACATTCACACTTTGCGTACTTCACCCGTCAACTCAACTCACTTCCTACTTAAGGCTCTTGGGGTCTTGTTTTCCCTCTTTTGAACTCTTTGCTCTTTCACATTTCTTGCTAACTGCCTAGGTTCTTGCTTTTCGTCTAGACAATCTTCCCTTTTTCTCATGATTTCTCTCCTTCATTCATGGCTTCTTTTTCCAAAGGTCCTTCACCACCCTACAACTCCTCTCCTTGAGTCATCGTTGCTTCTTCATGACTCGTTCGAAAATGAGCAGCCCAAAGGCTATCCCAAGTGCAGGAGCGTGTCGCGTAATAATTAGGAATAAATTCCTAGATCGTATCCACAGGGAAAGTGCTTATAAATCAAACTCGTATAAAATGGTGGAAATAGTTACAATGAGAGAATAAAAATAAAAGTGATGATATGTGCAATGAATGTGGGAGTGCAATGGAAATGAAAATTTACTAGTCATGGACTAGATTCATGTTTGTTGGTTTTGAGTGGATGATGAAAAGTAAAAAATTTAAAATACAAGACAGTAAATTAAAATTGCTGAAAATTAAATAACTGAAATGTAAAGGGACAATAAAATTTAAATGACATAAAAGTAAATTGCAGAAATTAAAGGTGTAGGAAAATTAAATGACAGTAATTAAAATTGCAGGAAATTAAAAGTGCGAGGAAATTAAATGACAGTAATTAAAATTGCAGGAAATTAAAAGTGCGAGGAAATTAAATGACGGTAATGTAAATTGCAGGAAATTAAAAGTGCGAGAAAATTAAATGACAGTAATTTAAATTGCAGGAAATTAAAATTGCGAGAAAATTAAATGACAGTAATGTAAATTGCAGGAAATTAAAAGTGCGAGAAAATTAAATGACAGTAATTCGAAATTAAATAAAAACAAAAATTTTACGGAATAAACTCGATATTTGGAAATGGAGACTGTGTTCTCCAACCCAAAAAATCTGAACTTCCAATTAATGTAAACCTTCAAAAATAAAATGGACTCTTAACATTTATCAAAAAGGACTGAAAATTTACTCACTAAACAAACTCAAAACTGAAAATAAAGACTTACAAAAAATAAAATTTACTGAGCCATACATTAAAACTGACTGATGAATAAATTACACGACATTAAAAATTGAACTCAGAAAAATAAAAATTGACTATAAAAATTCATTCACTATTTTTTTTCTGAATTTTTTTTAACTCTAAAATCACACTAAAAACATTCTAACTCACTGACACTCTAACACCACAACTGACTAACTCTCTAACTCTAACTTCAGACTCTCTAATTTCTAACTCACTTTCCACACTCCCCAACTGCAGACTAACACCCCCTTATATAGGCATCAAAGAAGGACATAAATGAACTTCACTTAGCTGCCATGTTCCCCACTCAAAATTATTCCATTTGTCACTGCATGTGCGTCTGTCTTTATTTGTTGCTCTTCCTTTATTTCATTTTCAGTGTTTCGTCCGTGATTCTTTCTATATGCATCACTGCATTTTACTGGCCCCGCATGCATGCATTTCGTCCGTTGCCTATCTTTTTTTTTTCTCTTTTCTTTCCTTGCTTTCTGCTACACCGAACGACATGCATGCACCGAATGATATTTTCTTTTTCTTTCCTTCCTTCCACTGAGTCTAGCCGAAATGCATGTGCATTATTTTCTTTTGCACCGAACTGCTATCAAAGTCATTCTCTTCTTCTTCTTTTCTTTTCCAAGTCTGTTGCCTTTCTTTTCTTTTTCTTTTCTGTTGCAGCATGCGTGCATGAGCTCGAGCAGAGGCTTCGGTGATGGAGGAGGAGAGCTTCGGTCATGGCGCTGGGCTTCACTGGGGGGCGAAGCCTTGGTCTCCGGCATTTTCTGTTGACCACTGGCGGTCATTGGAGGTGCATGGTGGCGTGGAGGAGTGCAGAGGTGGCTGAACCGGGTGGCTGCATGCTGTTGTGCATGGGGTGGAGCTGGCCGTGGCGTTGGACAGTTCTTGGCCGTGCATGGGGTGGAGGAATGATCGCCGGCGTCGTCTGGTGTTGCTGGTGGCTTCAGGCGGGCGGAGGACGGCTCACGGTGGCAGCTCGAAGCTGCTGTGCACGGTGGCACTGTAGCTTCGAGACGCAGAATCGGGAGGTAGACGACGATCAAAACGACGTCGTTTGGCTTGCAGAGGAAACAGCACGTCGTTCAGCTCAGACGACAGCCGGCTCCTCGAGTCAAACGACATGTCGTTTAGCCTGCGCAGTAAATAAAAAATAAAAAATAAAAATAAAGTAAAATAAAATAAAACAAAAAATAAATAAAATAAAATAAACTATAACAAATAGAATAATAAACTAAAATAAAATTAGAAAAAGAAAATAATTAATTAATTAAAAATTAAACAAAAACTAAACTAGAATATTAAAAAATGTGTTGTGCATGTGAGACAATAAAATCAAATTAAATCACAAGTTATAAAATATAAGCATAAATTATGCTTTTAATCAATTTAATTCATAACTTGGATTTATTACCTCTTGATTATTTTTTCATCTAAAAGCAACGATAAAATAATAAAATAATTAAGAATACATTGATTTTAAATGTATAAAATATGCAATAATGCAGCTCAATCACACCCCCGAACTAACATTTTGCTAGTCTCTGAGCAAAATAGTGAAAATTAATTGAGATGAATATTGCATAAAGCTCGAAATCCAAACAAAAGCAATCAAACACAACAACGAATTCTCACAAAATGCGACACATGACTATCAACTCCCAGGGGCTATATTCACAAAGACTGTCTCAACAATCTTTCATTAAGAGTGGGGAAAAAATCTCAGAACTCATATGTGTGTGTAGCTAAATTGTTCTTCATTACTAACCATGATTCGTCATAGGATTTTTCAACTTTAAGATTAATCATTTCTGATTCTGACTACCTCAAAGCCTAAGGGACTAGCAGTTTTCACGCAAACTCTGTTTAAAAGTTGAACCCTCAACCCCCAAAGTTTGGGTAACTGTTTCTAGCTCTTTTCTTAGGAAAGCTCACTGCTTCATCCTTTAATTTAATTTTGTTTTTTTTTTCAAACGGATTCGATCAGTGGGGAATCGAACCCAGGACCGTGCGCCTAATCCACACATTCCCAAGTTTGCCATTCCCACCATGAAGGAGGTGGTGAAGCAAGAGGTACTAAAATTGCTAGCTGTGGGCATCATCTATCCTATCTCCGATAGCAAGTGGGTAAGTCCAACACAGGTAGTCCAAAAAAAATCTGGTTTAACTGTTATTGAAAATGCCAATGGTGAATTGATTCCAACTAGGAAGGTAACGGGATGGAGAATGTGTATCGACTACCGAAAATTAAATTTGGTTAGTCGAAAAGATCATTTCCCATTACCCTTCCTAGATCAAATTTTAGAAAAAGTGGCTGGTAATTCTTTTTATTGCTTTCTGGATGGATTTTCTGGCTATTATCAAATTGCCATAGCACCAGAGGATCAAGAGAAGACAACCTTCACTTGCCCCTTTGGTACTTTTGCCTTTAGAAGAATGCCATTTGGTTTATGCAATGCACCTGCCACTTTTCAACGCTGTATGATGAGCATTTTTTCTGACATGCTTGATGACATGTGTGAAGTTTTTATGGATGATTTTTCTGTGTTTGGAAAATCTTTTGATGTCTGTTTAAAAAATCTTGCTGCTGTTTTAAAAAGATGTGAGGAGAAAAATATGTTGTTAAATTGGGAAAAATGCCAGTTTATGGTAACTAGTGGTTTGGTACTCGGACATTTGGTTTCTAAACACGGCATAGAAGTTGATAAAGCCAAGATAGAATTGATATCTCAACTGCCTATTCCTAAGACAGTGAGAGACATTCGTTCTTTTCTTGGCCACGCTGGCTTCTATCGGCGTTTCATTCAGGGTTTTAGTACCATTGCAAAACCACTATGTACCTTATTGCAAAATGATACTGCTTTTGTTTGGACTAATGAGTGTCAACAAGCCTTTGAGACTTTGAAGGAACACTTAACAGTTGCCCTAATCATGCAATCTCCTCGGTGGGACTTGCCATTTGAAATTATGACCGATGCTAGTGACTTTGTTCTTGGTACCGTTCTTGGCCAAAGAGTAGACAACAAGCCTTCGGTCATTTATTATGCAAGTCGGACTTTAAATGATGCACAAAAAAATTATACCACCACAGAGAAGGAGTTGCTAGCTGTTGTGTTTGCCTTAGATAAATTTTGTTCTTACATTATTGGGTCTCCTGTTGTCATTTTTACTGACCATTCTGCTCTCAAGTATTTGTTGGCAAAGAAGGATGCCAAGCCCAGGTTAATTCGTTGGATTCTTTTGCTCCAAGAGTTCAATATCACCATAAAAGACAAGAAAGGAGTCGAAAATGTGGTGGCTGACCATCTCTCCAGATTACCACCATCCTCCACTTCAAAAGTCATCATTCCTCTTGATGATAGTTTCCCGGATGAGAAGTTGTTTGCAATTCAAACAGATCCCTGGTTTGCTGACATAGTCAACTATTTGGTGACTGAAAAAATGCCTTTTGAATGGTCCATCCAAGATAAGCGCCGATTTCTCTCAGAGGTAAGACATTTTTACTTTGATGACCCATACCTCTTTAAATATTGTTCAGCCCAACTGATTCGAAGATGCATTCCTGATAATGAGTTTTCTTCTGTACTGAGATTTTGTCATATGGGTGCATGCGGTGGTCATTTTTCAGCAAAGAAAACTGTTGCTAAAATTTTGCAAAGTGGTTTCTACTAGCCTTCCATGTTTAAAGATGCTTACAATTTTTGTAAAGCTTGTGAGTCTTGTCAAAAATTGGGATCCATTAGTAAAAGAAATATGATGCCTCTTTCCCCCATTCTCACTTTAGAAATTTTTGATTGTTGGGGAATAGACTTCATGGGACCTTTCCCGGTTTCCTTTGGAAACACATATATTTTACTAGCTGTGGATTATGTTTCAAAATGGGTAGAAGCCATCGCTTGCAAAACTAATGACCATCGTGTTGTCCTAAAATTTTTGCAATCTCTATTTGCTCGTTTTGGCATGCCCAAAGTTATCATTAGTGATGGGGGTTCTCATTTTTGCAACAAACCATTTTCCACACTCATGAAGAAATATGGTATCACACACCGAGTTTCTACCCCCTATCACCCCCAAACAAATGGGCAAGCTGAATTGGCAAATAGAGAAATCAAAATAATTTTGGAGAAAACTGTCAATCCTAACAGGAAAGACTGGTCAGTCAAACTTCTTGATGCTTTGTGGGCTTATAGGATAGCTTTCAAAACTAATCTAGGGATGTCCCCTTATCGATTAGTCTATGGTAAAGCTTGTCATTTACCTGTTGATATTCAGCATCGAGCTCTTTGGGCAATAAAACATGTTAATATGTCACTTGATGAAGCTTCAGGGTTGAGAAAATTGCAGATCAGCGAATTGGATGAGGCTCGTCGAGATGCTTATGATAATGCCCAAATAGCAAAAGAAAGAATGAAAAATGTGCATGATAAGAAAATTCATTCCAAGCAATTCACAATCGGCCAGGAAGTACTTCTTTACAACTCTCGTTTACATATTTTTCCTGGTAAATTGAAATCTCGTTGGAATGGTCCCTATGTGGTAACAAAAATTCATTCTCATGGGGCGGTGGACATAAAAAATTCTAATAATGACGGTACCCCTTTCACTGTGAATGGTCAGCGCCTTAAACCTTTTATTCCAATGTATGATCCAGGTGAAACTCTTCTTGTCCAGACACCTTGTGATTTTTGAGTGCTTTTTATTTGTTTGTTTATTTATTTATGTTTATTTCTTGTGTTGCATGATTGTTTAATTATTCATTTCTCTCTTCCGTTTTGCATTATTTTCTCTTTGCATTGATTTTCTTTTTCATTAAACAGTGAGGACACTGCATTGTTCAGTTGGGGGGAGGAAATTGCATTCCAAAAAAAAAAAAAAAAAATACCATGTCAGCGTTCAGGATTTCCTGGCATGATGAAGTGATACCGACACGCGAAGCACAATGATCGCAAGTGTCCGCTTTGGCAGAGTAGTTATCTTGCCAGTTATCCCATTTGTTTGACGGTATTTCTTTAGGGATATTGAGTCTTAGAAAACCCGTTTTGAATGAGTCTGTTCTTTTTCTGATTTTGTTTCATAAAAAAAAAAAAAAAGGAAAAAAGGACTTTAATGCTCAAGACTAATTTTATAGAGTTGGAAATAAAGAACAAAACAAGCTTTATAATAAGCAAGCAAAAATTAAACAGCAGACTGACTCCCTGTTTCTTGTAAACGCTGGACTTCTGCTGTTAATTGCTGATGTTGGCTGAGTATTTGTTCCTTCTCTTGTTCCAGCTCCGTTATTCGTGGTTGCAGGTTTTGAGCATACCAGTCCGCACATTTTTTTAATTGCTTATTTTCTTGTCTTAATATTTTATTTTTTCTGCGTTTATTAACAAGTTTTTGCTGCAATTTAGAAATTTGAGATTTAAGTTGATCAGTTTCACTCACTCGTAACAGTAACCTCCGGGATATGGTTGTAATAGAAGCAGCATATTGGGCACCGAGCATTCTCGATCCTGAAACAACTTCGGCATCGGACCGAGTAGAGAAATATACCTCTGCCCCAACCATGGTGTTGACGGCATGAGGACAGAAGTGCAATTGTTGAGGCGTAATTGGTACCTGATTCAAATCGGGGATATTATTGACAGAATGCTGCTCAGCCATTTGAAGAAAATGAGAGAAGGTGTGAGAGGTATGAGAAAAGAAAAGAAAGAAAAAAATACGAGAGATGCAAAGATTGTTATGTGTTTCGAGAGGGTGGAGATGGTCCTTTATATAGAGGCCCGAAACATTCAAAGGCTTAGCAAAGATTGATTCAGGCAAAACCCGGAGCACAGCTCGAGGCCATTAAGCAATTGTCCGTTTGCAATTTACAGCACGATATGGACCCAGGACGGAGGTCGAGGCTTAAAGTGTTTGTCATAACGGTTCCATTGCACAAGATCCAAGGCTCCGTGACTCACGGCAACTGTCGGATCTCGGGATTTATGACACTTGTTAAATTCCAAGTTTACTACAATTGGATGAACACTCATTTGACTCAGTTGGCAGATCATCTTTGTTTCAAACTTGATCCAACTTGAGTGTTCCATTGCTGAGAATACTTAAACACTGGAATGGAGTGCATGAAGAATTTTTTGCAAGAAAAGTTTTCACCCCAAAGCATTTCCCACTGATCAAGGGAGTTTTCTCTACTCTCATACTTACTTAAATACTGTTTCTGTTATTGCATCTTGTTGTTTATCTTGTGCCTCTTTTTGTTTCTATATTGTTTGTTTAATTTTACGTGTGCATGATGGATTACATAATTGCTTATTTTCTAAGTTGTTGTTTGTTGATTGTTTCTCTTTCTTTATTTTCTGTGTTAATTTTTCTTTTATTGCTCATCTTTTCTTTGTTAGTATGTGTGCATTGGATTACACAATTTTTGCCTTAATGCAATATGCACTGAGATACACATGATTGACACATACTCTATTCTATTATTTTGTGAAATTTGAGCGCCTTGGTGGTGTAGTTGAGCGGAATCATTTTATGAAGATTTATTTTCAACCCTGAGCATAGAACATGATTCCTGATGCATCATATTTTGCTTGATGTATGACTTGAAACACCAGGATGCTATATTCATTGAGATAGACTTGGCATGATTTATATAATGAAGGGAAAATCTTGAATAACGGTCTACACATGCTTACACTTGTAGTGTTCTTCATTACTATTCGTTGATTTAACACTGGAGAAGTAAACTGCAGGACTACCGAGCCTTTCGAAAAAAAAAAAAAAAAGAGAATAAGCATGGATCTGTCTCAGCGGTAAGGGCGAACTTGGGAATGTGTGGATTAGGCGCACGGTCCTGGGTTCGATTCCCCACTGATCGAATCCGTTTGAAAAAAAAAAAAATTTAAATTAAAGGATGAAGCAGTGAGCTTTCCTAAGAAAAGAGCTAGAAACAGTTACCCAAACTTTGGGGGTTGAGGGTTCAACTTTTAAACAGAGTTTGCATGAAAACTACTAGTCCCTTAGGCTTTGAGGTAGTCAAAATCAGAAATGATTAATCTTAAAGTTGAAAAATCCTATGACGAATCATGGTTAGTAATGAAGAACAATTTAGCTACAAACACATGAGTTCTGAGATTTTTTCCCCACTCTTAATGAAAGATTGTTGAGATAGTCTTTGTGAATATAGCCCCTGGGAGTTGATAGTCACGTGTCGCATTTTGTGAGAATTCGTTGTTGTGTTTGATTGCTTTTGTTTGGATTTCGAGCTTTATGCAATATTCATCTCAATTAATTTTCACTATTTTGCTCAGAGACTAGCAAAATGTTAGTTGGGGGGTGTGATTGAGCTGCATTATTGCATATTTTATACATTTAAAATCAATGTATTCTTAATTATTTTATTATTTTATCGTTGCTTTTAGATGAAAAAATAATCAAGAGGCAATAAATCCAAGTTATGAATTAAATTGATTAAAAGCATAATTTATGCTTATATTTTATAACTTGTGATTTAATTTGATTTTATTGTCTCACATGCACAACACATTTTTTAATATTCTAGTTTAGTTTTTGTTTAATTTTTAATTAATTAATTATTTTCTTTTTCTAATTTTATTTTATTTTATTATTCTATTTGTTATAGTTTATTTTATTTTATTTATTTTTTATTTTATTTTATTTTATTTTATTTTACTTTATTTTTATTTTTTATTTTTTATTTACTGCGTAGGCTAAACGACATGTCGTTTGGCCTGTAAGCCAAACGACATGTCGTTTGACTCGAGGAGCCGGCTGTCGTCTGAGCTGAACAACGTGCCGTTTCCTCTGCAAGCCAAACGACGTCGTTTTGATCGTCGTCTACCTCCCGATTCTGCGTCTCGAAGCTACAGTGCCACCGTGCACAGCAGCTTCGAGCTGCCACCGTGAGCCGTCCTCCGCCCGCCTGAAGCCACCAGCAACACCAGATGACGCCGGCGATCATTCCTCCACCCCATGCACGGCCAAGAACTGTCCAACGCCACGGCCAGCTCCACCCCTTGCACAACAGCATGCAGCCACCCGGTTCAGCCACCTCTGCACTCCTCCACGCCACCATGCACCTCCAATGACCGCCAGTGGTCAACAGAAAATGCCGGAGACCAAGGCTTCGCCCCCCAGTGAAGCCCAGCGCCATGACCGAAGCTCTCCTCCTCCATCACCGAAGCCTCTGCTCGAGCTCATGCACGCATGCTGCAACAGAAAAGAAAAAGAAAAGAAAGGCAACAGACTTGGAAAAGAAAAGAAGAAGAAGAGAATGACTTTGATAGCAGTTCGGTGCAAAAGAAAATAATGCACATGCATTTCGGCTAGACTCAGTGGAAGGAAGGAAAGAAAAAGAAAATATCATTCGGTGCATGCATGTCGTTCGGTGTAGCAGAAAGCAAGGAAAGAAAAGAGAAAAAAAAAAGATAGGCAACGGACGAAATGCATGCATGCGGGGCCAGTAAAATGCAGTGATGCATATAGAAAGAATCACGGACGAAACACTGAAAATGAAATAAAGGAAGAGCAACAAATAAAGACAGACGCACATGCAGTGACAAATGGAATAATTTTGAGTGGGGAACATGGCAGCTAAGTGAAGTTCATTTATGTCCTTCTTTGATGCCTATATAAGGGGGTGTTAGTCTGCAGTTGGGGAGTGTGGAAAGTGAGTTAGAAATTAGAGAGTCTGAAGTTAGAGTTAGAGAGTTAGTCAGTCGTGGTGTTAGAGTGTCAGTGAGTTAGAATGTTTTTAGTGTGATTTTAGAGTTAAAAAAAAATTCAGAAAAAAAATAGTGAATGAATTTTTATAGTCAATTTTTATTTTTCTGAGTTCAATTTTTAATGTCGTGTAATTTATTCATCAGTCAGTTTTAATGTATGGCTCAGTAAATTTTATTTTTTGTAAGTCTTTATTTTCAGTTTTGAGTTTGTTTAGTGAGTAAATTTTCAGTCCTTTTTGATAAATGTTAAGAGTCCATTTTATTTTTGAAGGTTTACATTAATTGGAAGTTCAGATTTTTTGGGTTGGAGAACACAGTCTCCATTTCCAAATATCGAGTTTATTCCGTACAATTTTTGTTTTTATTTAATTTCGAATTACTGTCATTTAATTTTCTCGCACTTTTAATTTCCTGCAATTTACATTACTGTCATTTAATTTTCTCGCAATTTTAATTTCCTGCAATTTAAATTACTGTCATTTAATTTTCTCGCACTTTTAATTTCCTGCAATTTACATTACCGTCATTTAATTTCCTCGCACTTTTAATTTCCTGCAATTTTAATTACTGTCATTTAATTTCCTCGCACTTTTAATTTCCTGCAATTTTAATTACTGTCATTTAATTTTCCTGCACCTTTAATTTCTGCAATTTACTTTTATGTCATTTAAATTTTATTGTCCCTTTACATTTCAGTTATTTAATTTTCAGCAATTTTAATTTACTGTCTTGTATTTTAAATTTTTTACTTTTCATCATCCACTCAAAACCAACAAACATGAATCTAGTCCATGACTAGTAAATTTTCATTTCCATTGCACTCCCACATTCATTGCACATATCATCACTTTTATTTTTATTCTCTCATTGTAACTATTTCCACCATTTTACACGAGTTTGATTTATAAGCACTTTCCCTGTGGAGACGATCTAGGAATTTATTCCTAATTACTACGCGACACGCTCCTGCACTTGGGATAGCCTTTGGGCTGCTCATTTTCGAACGAGTCAAGTTTTTGGCGCCGTTGCCGGGGAAAGATGCTTGTCGTAAATTTAAACTCGTTATTTTCATCTTTATCTTTATTTTTTTTATTATTAAAAAAAAAAATTTTAAGGGGCATTTTTCACCTACTATAAAGTTGCTTGGATCTTCTCTTTTCTATTTTGGACTGATGTTTCATGTTTTGGGTGAGAGACAGTTCAAATAGATTGTGTAGAGTTGCATCAAGCACCAATAGTAGTTCACACTGCTTAGAGATAGACACCCTTTTTGTCTTCTCTACAAGCAACAATTCTGAAACCGAACAAGCCATGGCTGCGCCTGCACCACGCACTCTTAAAGAGTATTTGCAACCTACTCACACCACTACACCTTCATGCATTTTGTTACCCAATGATGCACCTAATTTTTCCATAAAGCATGGCATGATGTCAGTAATACCTCAGTTCCACGGGATGGATTCTGAAAGTCCCTACCAACATCTGACAGATTTTGAATTGGCTTGCACCACGTTCATCAACAGGACCAATACTGATGAATACATTAGACTTCGATTGTTTCCTTTCTCTCTAAAGGACAAAGCAAAAATTTGGTTTAACTCTTTGAAGTCTAATTCTATTTCCAGCTGGTCTGATATGCAACGTGAATTTTTAAAGAAATTTTTCCCTTTTCAAAGAACTCAATCATTACAAGAAAAAATCAGTCAGTTCAACCAAAAGCCTGATGAAACTTTCCATATCAGCTGGGAAAGATTTAAAGATCTGATGAACATCTGCCCACATCATGGTTTTGAATCCTGGAGACTGGTGAATTACTTTTACACCGGTCTTTCTCCAGAATGCAAGCAATTTGTCCAAACCATGTGCAACGGAGAGTTCTTTAGCAAAGAACCTGACGAAGCACTATCATCTTTTGACTATCTTGCTGAGAGTGCCCTACAATGGAACACTCAGACTGATCGAGTTTCATTGACACCACAACCACTAAGAGCCATTACTGGTGGAGGCAAATATGAGATAAAGGAGGACACTGATGTTCAGGCCCGAATAGCTGCATTAACCAGAAGATTGGAGGTCATGGAGACGGGAAAAGTGAAAGCCGTAAAAGCTATAGAGGAGTGCTCTCTGTGTGCTGATTCAAACCACAAAACTCAAGACTGCCCAATCATGCCCGTAATTCAGGAGAATGAACTAGAACAGATGCAATCAGCTAACTGGGTCAACAGAACACAAAATCAACCTTTCTCAAATACATATAATCCTGGGTGGAGGAATCATCCAAATTTCTCATGGCGAAATGATCAACCTGGCCGATCCCCTTCCTCTTCCCACCAACCATTTCATCAAGTTGTTCCTCAGCCTCAGCAGCCATTTCATCAGATTGTTCCTCAATCCCAGCAATCATTTCATCAGATTGTACCCCAGTCTCAGCAGCAACCATATCAGAATCCTCAAAGCTATCCTTCCGCAGCACTTTTTGGATCAAGAGAAGACAACCTTCACTTGCCCCTTTGCCGCTGAGACAGATCAAGAAGAGTTGGCAAGTTTTGCTGCGGATGCCAATTACTATCATCAAAAAGTGACACTAATTGGGAGGGAACGAGATGACCTTGCCACTCACATAAACCAGGCATAGATGGCTGAATAGGAGTGAAATGACTTAGCTACCCGCCTTCACTAGGCAGAAGTGGCTGTGAAGGAAAAGGATGACTTGGCATGTCAAGCAGAAGTGACTGTATGAGAGCGGGATGATTTTTTTGCCAAGGGTGACGCCTTTAATAAAGAACAAGATGAATTGGTTTCTCAAGCGGAGCTCGCCTTGAAAGAGTGAGATGATTTGATTGTTAGCTTTGATTCGGCAAAGGCAGAGCTTGAAGAGATAAAGAAAACCAAGTCTGACTATGCATCTTGCCTGGTTTCTCTCCAAAAAGAGCGACGAGAGCTAATCATCAAGTTGGACGTAGCGAAAGGGGTGAAAGCCGATGCTGAGAAGAATCTGAGTGAGGTGAAGAACCTCCTTAAAGGTAGTGACCGTCAGTATCTTCAACTTAATGAGGTTGTGGAATCTGCCAAAAAGATTATTTCTATTTTAGAGAAAAACGTGTCTGAGCTAAGCCTTGCCTTGGAGAGTTCCCAACATGACCTTAATCGTTCTCAACTGAAAGCCACTCCCAAAGTTTGATCATGAGTCTGGGGTATAGGCTTCAAACTAGGTATTAAGCAGTTCCATGAGCTTCTCATTCGCGAGCTGGAGACAAACTTGCATACTTTGGATTGGAAATCCATTCAAGCTAGCGAGGTTGCTCTTCATGTTTGTGACTCCTTTGGTCGGGCTAAGATGCCAGATGCTTTTCCTCTCCATTCCTAAGACTTGTATATTTTCAAGGTTTTGTAACCGATAAGGGAACAATTTAAACTTTGTAATGCTTTGTATGCAATGGAACTTTGCTTCTATATTTTCAAGGTTTTGTATGCAATGCAGCATTATGCAGTCTTTACTATTTCATATAATCTATCCAAAGATATCAAAATAATTTGTTCACTCCTTAACTTTTAATTTCCTTAGTCTAGTGGGAGAAGGTGTTAACAGGAGATCTTTCGACTGTTTTGCCTTTAAGTGTTAGGCTAGTGGGAGAGTTCCTCGACCACGTCACCTTAGGCAAGAAGGTGTTTAATAGGAGATCCTTTGACCGTTTTACCTTTAAGTGTCAGGCTAGTAGGAGAGTTCTCCGACCATGTCACTGACTCACTAAAAAATGAATAGCACAAAGGCTCCCCCAAGTGCAGGAGAGTGTTGTGTAATAATTAAGAGGTATTTTAAAGTTTGATGCGTCGTATTCAAATGGTGGATCTAGAGGTATTGGGTTTTCTGGCATGATGAAATTCAAGTTAATATTATTTAGGAGTCAAACCAGCATGTTATGTTTATGGTTAACTCATTGGTGATTGTTTATGCCATATATGCTAAATGTACATATATGGAGAGAAGGCAACTCTAGGCTGATCGCCTTCCTTTTGGAGCTTTATAGATGCCGTGGATGTTTATTGGCGATTTTAATACTATTCACCGTGATGGGGAAAGAAGAGGATGTCCGAGATCTCCAAGGGCTATGGAAGAGTTTTCCTCCTTTAGACAACAAGGGGGTTTGATTGAAATTCCTTTTATTGGTAACAAACTGTCTTGGTGCAATGGGCATGGTGGGTTGGCTCATAGTTGGGCTCAGTTGGACAGGGCGTCGTGTAATACTAGGCTGTTAGATATCTGCCTGATGGTGTCGATGAAGTATCTCTCTCAGAAATCGTCGGACCATGCTCCTATGGCTCTTCGCGCGATTCATAGATTCAAATACGAGGTGTGTCCCAAGTATTTTCAGATTCCAGCAAATGTGAACTTTGCATGAGGGTTTTTGGGATGTTGTTTCTAAGATCTGGAATGAGGAGGTGGGGGGATTTGGGTTGTGGAGGCTTGCGGCTAAGTTGAAAAAAATAAAAAGGGCTTTTAAATATTGGAACTGTGAGGTTTTTGGCTGGACGAAGTCGCATATCAGACGTTTGGAGGAAAATATTGAGAAAAAGGAGGCACAATTACAAGAGAATTATTCTCAAGCAATTGAGACAGAGATTCTTGCCTTACAAGCATAATTAAATACTTGGCTGAATAGGGAGGAAGTCGCATTGCCCAGAAAATAAAAAATACATGGATAGAGCATGGAGAGGTGAAAGCCTCTTTTTTTGTAGCTTTACAGACAAGGAAGAAGAGCATAATATCTTCCATGACGCTGCCAGATGGGAGATTGTAATGACCCGATCCTATATTATTAGGGTTAATTATGGATATTTTATTGGGTTCGATAATTGGATTATTATTTTTCCGGTTAATATTTTTATAGATAAAGTAGGATTAAATTTTTTAATGTAAGATATATTTTAAGATAGGTTTCTAAATAGTGTTTATCTATTTATTATTTTTTTCCGTACGTGTAGTCCTATATTGTTAGTTTTCTAGTTTGAAAAAGATTCTTAGATAGAACCACTGTCCCGTTCAATATTAGTAATCTCGTCCGATTGGATCCTTTCACTACTCACATTTCAAACCTCTCTGTCTACGTTCTCTTATCGTCATCCATTTAGTTTCCTAGTGTTAGTTTCTCAATTGGAAACAAACTCCCAACTCCAAACTCAACCGAAACTCCTTATAAACCATGTTTCCTCTTCTCCTCACCTATAAATTTCACTCGAGACCTCCTGAAATACACACAACAAAAAAACTTAAAGCCACAAGCTGTCAACCCGTAGGCCTTACTTCTTCTGAAACATTGCAGCCATCCCTCAGCCTTCTAGCCGATCACCAACACAGAAACCACCTGAAACTCCTCCACGCCTCCTTCCCAGCCCAAGCAACACCACGAAAATAAGACCCACAAGCCACCCAACGTCGAAACACACTCATGCATGCAGAGCACCCTTCGTTTCAGCACTTCTCAAACCAGCCTCTTCCTCAAGCCGAAAGCAAGCCCTCGTCGAGTTTTTTTCTCCACACACAGCAAACCTCACGTTATCTCCACTGCCAACCCACACTCAGCCCCTTTAACACAGCGCAAGAACCCCAAATCGTGAGCCCACTGCCCAGCCAAACGGAAACAAGCAATATATAAGGAGCTGACCATCCCCTATTTTTCACACCAAAAATAGAGTGCGATCTCCACCATGAACTACACGAACCAACCCTCACAACAGTCAGCCTCTTCCACGTCATCGCCGCCTGCAGAGAGAGCGGAACCAGACACGGAACGCCATTCCAAGTTCGTCGTCCTCACCTTGGTAAGCCACGCCAATCTCCTCCACTGTTTCATTCCGTCACCCTCCCTCACGTAGTGCTCATCACCCTCCCGTAATCTCTCTCTCTCACGCTGTCTTTCTCTTCACTCTCAGTTGCATAGTGATCACCCAACTCACCGTGAAGCGCCACCATGCCCCTCCCACTTCCAGTCGCTGCTTAGCCCCACTAGTTGTTCACGGATAAACACTGCCCTTCGCCTCTCACGTAAGTCCTATATTCCCGAATGCATCCAACCCGTAGAATAAGTTTTAGGTTGGTTAGTTAAATTATAAAAATGCCCTGCCTTTTTTAAGATTTATAGATGAGAATAATTTATGTGTTGGATGTAAAGGGATATATATATATATATACATGTATGTATATATATATGCATATTACTTTAAGAGAGTCACGAAGGATCAAGATTTATGGAAATATAGGCTGAATTAGAAATTTAGATTTAGGAAATATAGACTATTTTATTAGTTTAGGTTTTAATTAAATTCATATGATTAATTAGAAACTTATGCAAATTACGTGTTATTTTTATAGGTGACTGATTTCGTGCCAAAAATAGTGGATTAGCACTGTAAGGTAAGTAGCATGATCATACCCTTACACGTATATACGGTAAACGGCATATCTTTTATAAAAATATTATGCATGTATGCCCTCTATTGGAAGCCCCTTTTTACGTACCCAAGACATGATAAAAATATGAAAATCTATGATTTTATGTAAATAATTTTGCATCAAGTTATTTATGAAAATTCATGATTTTATGAAAGGAATTATTCATCAAAAGATTTATGAAAAGTTATGATTTTATGTGAGAGTTACGCATTAAAAAAATTTATGAAAAGCCATGCATGATTTTATGTGAAGATTTATGCATTAAAGTATTTATGAAAAATTAGGATTTTACGTGAGAAGTCATGCATCATGACATGTTATGAAAGAATGTGATTTCATTTGAAATCTATGATATGATATGACAAGATATGACACGTATGTATGTGATTTCTTTTGAAATCTATGAATGACAATTATGCAAGTATGATTATGATAACATATGAATGATAAGATACATAACCGCCTATGCTATGATATGAAGACGATACCTATGTTATGGGCATATTGTATTGCCAGGTCGTACATGCTGATAGTGCACCCAGTATGTCTTCCTTATGTATGGATTCCACAACCCGCGGCCACGAGCGGAATCAGAATCTTTTTAGATTCTCTAACCCTAACTCACGGGGGTCAACAGTGGGTATCGGCCTATGACAAGTGAAAGATAAGCTCATGTTCATGTTCATGTTATTTACGTATGTATTTATGAGTATGCACATTTTTCAAGAAATCTTATGTTTATTATGTTTACTGTATGATGTGTGCTTATTGAGTATTCGACTCATTTTAGTTTTTTTTCATGTTTTTAAACCACCGCAAGTGATGACATTTATGAGGATGAGACTGCAGGACAGGACTTGACCCCGTTAGGCAAGGCAGAGGCCTAGACAGATTTTGCTATGCTTAGTTTTATGGTTTAAGATTTAAGTAAATTATTTTGATAAGCACATGAGACTTCCATATTTTTTTTAAAAAGTGCTTTCGCAGAGTCTATGTTGGATTTTAAGTATTAATTAAATTTTATTTTATTTATAAAATCTTTTGCATCTGGCTCGTTATTAAAAGGAAAAGTTTTAGTCAAGTTCAGTAGTAGCACACTGCCTCCCCAAAAATTCTAAAATGTCTTTATTGGAGAGCGGGGTGTTACGAAGATTGCTTGCGACACTGGAAGAGATTCATGAGGAAGTGGTTGTACATTTTGTCAAATTTTTGAGGGGTAGGCAGAGGACTTCGGTGCCTAATTTCTTTGAGTTTATTACAGAAGAGGTGACAGAATCTAAGAATCAGAATATTTGTTGGTGCCCAACGGAGCAGGAAATTAAAGAGGCCTTGTTTGCTATTCCGGTTAATAGCAGCCCAGGACCAGATGGTTTCAATTCTGGGGTTTTCCAACATTGTTAGGAGTTGATTAAAACGGACTTGGTTGAAGCCATTCAAGATTTTTTTGTAGGTACTCAGTTACCTAGATATTATGCAGCTTCTTTCATTGTTTTGATTCCTAAAGTGTCGAACCCTTGTTCATATGATAAATTTAGGCCGATAAGTCTATGCTCATATGTTCCAAGTTGCTTGTGCATAGATTTTCGTCTGTTCTGAGTCGGCTGATTTCTGAAGAGCATGGGGCATTTCTACTAGGCAGAAGCATCTTAGAGAATATTAGTCTTACGCAGGAATTGATTCATGATATTAATAATCCAATTCGGGGGGGGGGGGTAATGTTATGATGAAAATTGATATGGCTAAGGCGTATGACATGATTGACTGGGAATTTTTAATTCAAGTACTGAGAGCCTTTGGGTTTTCATTGGAGGTATGTAATCTGATCTCAACCTGTGTATCTTCGTCTTTGTTTTCTGTGGTGATGAATGGCACTTCAAAAGGGTTTTTTAAGGGTGGGAGGGGTCTCCGTCAGGGGGATCCTTTATCCCCTTACTTATTCATATTGGTGGAGGAAGTATTTTCGAGGCTGCTGCGTAATAAATTTCAAGCTGGTTGTATTGGCTATTATTCACAGCCTCGGAATGGCCCTTTAATCTCGCACTTGCTTTACGCAGATGACATGGTTATTTTTTCTAATGGCAGAAAGAAATATGTGGAGAGGATATTAGAAGTTCTAGATATCTATGCCCAGTGGTCTGGTCAAGTAGTCAATGCTGCCAAGTCCTCTATTTTCTTCTCTAAACTTATTCAAAAAGATTGAAGGTTGGAAGATGCGGTTCCTTTCTTCTGGTTCTCGTTTGTATATGGGAGGATCATTGGACTTCCATTGGGCTTAAAACCCAACCTTGGCTTAGTTACACTTGAAGTACTCAATGAAATGCCAAATGGGTTTGTGAAATGAAGCGTGGGGTTGTGACTTCATTTCTTCATTAGCATTGCATAGTGGGTTTAGCATAAATGGGTTTCTAAAACCAAAGTTTGGCTTGGTATACATTGGGCATTGAATTGGGCATGTGCATTGGTATACATTGGTTTACATTAGGCATGTGCATTGGATCATGTATTGGGCATTTTAGACATGCATACATCGGATCTTCACATTACCTTTAGCCTTGTCTGATGGTCACTGATTCTGTCAACAACCAAATTCATGTCTCAATGTATTCGTCCACGCCAAAATCTTCCAGCCCCCGCTCAAGCTCATTTCCACAATGCACGGGTGCAAGAGCTTTATACTCAAAACTTCTCTCACCGTACTCCTATTGTTGAGCGTGAAGTCTCCGTCAGTGAGCTGACTAAGACTGTTATTCCATGTATTTTTGAGTCTTGCCAGTGGCAGGCCTTGACCATTGGTCATCCCACTCCTTTTGTGGAGTTGGTTCAAGAGTTTTACTCCAACATTCATGCCATCTCTGACAATGGCTCTTTCGAGGTCAGTCTCTGGAACATCCTCTTCCGGTTGACTCCGGGCATGTTAGCGAACCTGCTAAATGCCCCATGTGTGTCAAATCCAGAGTATCCCTATACATGGACATCTCCTCCTAGTCCGCAAGTCATTGCTGGATGTCTGTATGGTGGGACTCGTTATTGGGATGGTAACTCACCACTCCTAACGATGAGATTTCTATATGAATATCTCATTTTTAGTAGGATTGTCCTTACAAATCTGTATCATACTGGTCATCAGAGTGATGTGGGTCTTGACCGCATCACTTTTTTGTATACACTGATTAATGGTGTCACCATTGATCTAGGAAGTCATCTTGCCGGGTCATACTTGAGGTCTTTCAGTCCAACAAAATACGGACTAGATTGCCATTTGCCTACCTCATCACTTGGTTAGCCCTCTCTTAGTCAGTTGCATTTCTTCCCTATGAGCCTAGAATTCCTCTTAAGGCTCCTATTGGTCGGAGGACCATACAGTTTAGTCGTGCTCATATTACCCCCCACCCTCTGTTAGTTAAGCATCCTCCTGCACCCTTCTCTCAGCCATCAAGCTCTCGACCATCTAGCTCACAACTTCCTAGCTCGGCACCATCCACATCGGCACCAGGTTCGACCGAGCCCAGTCTTCAGCAGGTCCTTGAGTACCTTGCCCTCCTTGATGCCCGGTTTGATAGCTTGCAGCAGCTTGTGACTCAACGTTTCAACGATATTGAGGAGTGCCTCGATGATGATGATGATGGTGGCAGTCAGAGTGATGGTGATGATTGAGACCCTTGGCCTATTGTGACAAAAAGGGGGAGTAGTATAAATTCAGGGAGAGTGGTATAGATGTAGGGGGAGTAGTAAGAAAGGGAGGAGGATAGGTGTTAGTAACACAATTTTTTTGTGGGGCAGCAGCCTTTGTTTTTGTATCACATGCTTTGTGGGGGAGCAGCTTTTGTTTTTGTATCACATGCTGCTTGTGTTGCTGTTGTTAGACTAATTGAACTCAATGTCTAATTAATTGCTTAATGAAATCTTTTTTGATGAAAACTGTGCTTGTCATGTCTAAACGTGTATTTTGGTTTGTGATTTACGAACAGACATTGATTATACTTATGAGGATATTTTTTGCATATTTTTGTTGGTACGTTTAACCGTTTGCTAAGTGTTTGCAGAAATATCTCAACGTGTTCAAGTTCAAGAATATGCTTGAACCTGGGAATCCTATATAGGGTGTGTCAGGATTAGGTCCTATGTATAGGTTAGAGGTTTTGTCATAAAAAGGCCAAAGGGGAAGATTGTTAAGGGAAAAATTAGTTGATTGGCATATTCTTGTGAAAGCCTATGTAAAACTGTGTTGTAACAAGTGTTAAAGTGGTGTAACATGAAAAGGATTGATGTGTGCTCAACACGGCTTGAGTAGAACTCAACTACCACTTGAGCGGAACTATCCAGAGAGATTTGCTTGATGTTCACTCAACTTAGTGCTTGAGCAAAACCTTCCAGAGAGGTCCGCTCGATGGGCGCGCAACACTTCGCTCGAGCCAATATTCAAAACAACTTAAAATTCAGGATTTTGAGCGTTGTGATCAACAGAGACTATAAATAGAACAGCTTGTTTTGTTCTTTGGTGTGGAGAATCAGAGCAAAAAACCTAGGTGCTTCCAAGAGCCATTGAGAGAAAATTTTCCCCACATTATGAATCTCTCTTGGACAAACACATCTCCACCACACCACACTCAAGATCAAACCTTATTTAAGTCCATTGAAGTGGATGTGTTTATTGGCTAGAAGAGTCCAGAGCTGCTATTGATGCAGAGATTGAAAGGTTCTCGTGGGAAGCTATAGAAAGGTCGGAGTTCTGGCACTACATGCGTGTAGAGATCAAGTGGGTCACTTGTGGTGTTGCAAGCCAAGTTTAGATACTACAAAGGTTTTGTGAGGGTCTCTAAATTGGTTATAATAAAATTATTTTCTATAGTGGATTTTAGGTTGTGTCTTACACCCGGGGTGGTTTTAGATTTTGAAGACGTTCTTCAAATGAGTTTCCACTTCGTGACCAAAATCATTGTGTTGAATATTTGTGTTATTTGATTCAGTGATTAATTGTTTGTTTGACTAATTTTGAAAAGACTATCAAAATTGGATTACATCTATTCACCCCCCTCTGGGTGTAGTGATTGGTAGAACCACTACTTTTTCACATTGTTCTCCTCCTCTTAGGCTCCACCATTACATATATTTGGAAGCAAAGAAGAAATTAAAAGAATATTAGTATCATAAAATAGAGATATATACTCGGCTCTCTTTGTTCACAAAAGAATGACAACAATAATAGAGTTATTCTTGGATCACTAGAAACGAGAAAACAGTAAAGTGACTTCTATAACCTAATATCCACCAAGCCTTACTCCTCATATGACTCCTTTTAGAAATCCCCTCAAGCCCTCTCCACTAAGAGCTTATTGCTACACAATCAGACAATTCTCTTTACTGTTATCAGTTGACAATTTCTATCCCCGTCAAAGGAATGCCTGCATTAAGTTGAAGAGCATTATATGCTCACAAATGAAACATATATAGCAATACAATGCACTTGCATTGAATTCATCTAACAAAATCATTAAAGAAAAATATACCCATAAACAATGTTGCATATAGACTTCAAATTCAAACATATATAATGGTTAGAAGGGCATGGATAAGATTTGTGCTTGGAGCATAAAAGGTTTTGTGTGTGAGAGAGAGTTTTTTTACAGTGAAATGGATTTTGGCATGACATTTGTGTCAATGTGTGTGGTGGTTCTCATTTATCATCTTATCCGATCCCATGCAAGGTTAATTGGGTCATAAATGGGTCTCAAAATAATAACACAACACTGTAAGCACATTGGCCCAAATAAGAGAGAAAATGTAGCATCAACTCAAATTTTTCCCAACCAAATAATTAAGAGGCTAAGATTGCTAAAGGGAGAAGAGGATTTCAGAAACATCATAGTTATGAAACTTGATTTATTTTTAACTTTTAAACTTAAATATCTGAAGATTTTGGGCATGAGAGCTACATTGAACCAACCTAAACCCCATAATATACAGTCTAAGCTTAACCAACACAGAAGCAAGTCTTACATATGTAATCCCTTAAAAATAGACAAAGTAAATATTAACCAACAAGTAGAGCACAAATGTGTGAAAGACAAAGAGCTAGGAATAGAGGACAAAGAATAAGGACATGAAGTTGAAACTACTTGGTCTTAAAAATTGCCCCAGACTTTTTATCACTGTCAATAAACTTTAACGTTTCTCCTTGAAGTCCAAGGCTCAAGCCTCTCTTGCTTTTATTATTTATTGTGGACAATGAAATCAGATTAGCATGTGTAGTTAAGGAAAACTTCTAAGTAAAATATTATATATAAAATATTTGGACAAACCAAGGTTTGGGCTTTCTTAGCAAGTATTTAGTGCATTGAACCACAAAATATTGATGGCTAGCATATCGTAAGATTACCATGATACCACAAGAATGGCTCAAGTACAATTAGGGGTGTAGAACCGAACAACCATCTGCCATTATTGACTTGTCTCTTATCAAAAACATAAATTTTGCAAAAATATCTCAGGGTAAAACCTTTCAGATGCTCTGTGTTTCAAGGGTGCTGCTTTTCCCTTCCCGGACTATCCTTGAGGCAGTAGGAACCCAGTCTATTGCTAGTGACGTCCATGTAAGGTCCTTCCCATCGTGGGCTGAGTTTCCCCTCGTCTTGGGTTGTCACTTCCGTTTCATTAAGTACTAAGTTGCTTACTCTGAAGGACCTGGGTTTGACTCATTTTTTGAAGTAGCGCTTGGCTTTCCTTTTGTTGAGGATGTTTTAGATCTCCGCTTCTCCCCTCCTAGGAGCTCTTCCACCCATTCTCTCTTTTTGTCGTCGAGTTTCTTCTTTAAGATCGCGAGCAGGGATTTGTTTATTGATTCTGCCTATCCGTTGGCTTGTGAGTGTCCCGGTGACGAGTATTTTATCTAGATACCCAGCTCCCGGCAGTATTCTTTGTTGTGTTCTAAGTTGAACTGTTTCTCCTTGTCGGAGACTATACTGTTAGGAATGCCAAACCTACACACAATGTTTTTCCATAGAAATTTGGTGATGGTCTTTGTTGTTATGGTTGCGAGGTGTCCTCCTCCGCCCACTTTGTAAAGTAGTCTACTGTGACAACTATATGCTTTAGCTCACCCTTCCCTGGCTGAAAGGGGCTGACCAAGTCCATCCCCCATTGGGCAAACGACCACGGCGCAGTGATGGAGAGCAGTTTCTCTGGTGGACAGTGTGGAACAGGCACATAGACTTGGCACTAAGTGCTCTTTTTTGCAAATTGCTTGGCGTCCTTTAAGGTGTTGGGCCAATAGTAGCCCGCCTAAGGGCTTTCCTTGCTAAAGCCTTTTGCCCGAATGGTTGCCGCAGATGCCCTCATGTTTTTCTACCAAGACGTACTGCACTTCCCTCAGCGAGATGCACCTTAGTAGAAGGGTGGCGAAGCCCTTTTTGTAAAGGATTCCATCAACTTTAACGAACCACGCCACATTCCTTCTGACTTTCCTTGCCGCCTCTTTCCCTTCCATGAGCTTGCCGGTATCTAGGTACTTTGATATCTCCTTAGCCCACTCTCGCCCTAAGCACCCATTGTGGTTCACCTGTACTCTAATGGCTGAGATCTCTATCACCGTCCTTTGTACTTCCCAAGGTAGGTCCATATCATCTCTTGCAGAGGCGGCTTTGGCTAGCTTGTTCGTTATTACGTTATATGCCCTTGGCACCGACTTGAGACTAAAATAATTGAGCTGGTTATGAATCTCTAGCACCCGGTTCAAGTACGTTTTCAGTTTTTCCCCTTTCATGGCGTACACCCCAGTTACTTCGTTTACCATTCTTTAGGAGTCTGTCTTAGCTTCAATCTCCCTGGCGCCTAGAGCTTTCACAATTGAAAGTGCCGCAATTAGGGCCTCATACTAGGCTTCATTATTAGTGGTTTTGAAAGTAAGCATGGCCATATAGTAGTACTCTTGTGCCACCTCTCCAATAATGTAGAACCCTATACCTCCTCCCGTTTGGTAGGCGGATCTATGAACGAATACTATCCAAGGTCGGTTGGGAGGTGCCACTTCGGTATCCATTGGGAAACCAGTGAATTCGGCGATAAAATCCACTAGGACTTGCCCCTTCACTATACTCTTGGGCACATAGTCGATGTCAAACTCCCTGAGCTCCATTGAATATGCGACCAATTTTCCTGAACTGTCTAGCTTTTATAATATTCTCCCAAAGGGGTGCTCCATTAGTATTTTCATTGGGTGGGCTTGGAAATAAGGTCACAATATCCTGGTGGCTGTTATTAGTGTGAATGCCAACATCTCTATTCATGGATATCTGGTATTGGCACCTTTTAGTGCACAACTCATGTAATATATTGGCGCTTGTGTTGCTTCCTCCTCTTTGACTCGGACTACATAGATGGCGTGGGGGATACCGCCAAATATACATATAAGGTGTCCCCCTGGTTGGGCTGCTTTAGTAGAGGCGGATTAGCAAGATATTGCTTCAACTCCTAGAAAGCTTGATCGCACTTTTCGTTCCATGGGTGTACATTTTGTAAAACCCTAAAAAGGGAAGACATTTGTCTGGAGACCTTGACACAAATCTATTCAAGGCTGCTACTCTATCTGCTAGCCGTTGAGCGTCGTTAATGTTCTTGGGCGGCACCATGTTCAGAATGGCATCGATCTTCTCAATGTTTGCTTCAATGCCTTTCTCCGAGATGATAAAGCCCAAGAACTTTCCCAAGTTGACCCCAAAGGCACATTTTTCTGGGTTCAACTTCATCCTATATTTACCTAGCACCACGACAGATTCTCTGAGGTCTTCTAGGTGCTGGGTAGGTTCCTTGTTCTTCATTAGCAAGTCGTCGACGTACACTTTCATAGTTTTGCCAATTTGATATTTGAACATCTGATTGATCAGCCTTTGGTAGGCTGCCTCGGTGTTCTTCAACCTGAAGGGCATCACTCGGTAACAGTAAAGACCTCTGTTGGTGATGAAAGTTGTCTTCTCCTCATCCACCTTATTTATTTGGATCTGATTGTACCCCGAATATGCGTCAATGAAGCTCAAGACTTTGTGTCCTGCTGTGGCA
The DNA here is from genome assembly GCA_029856935.1 of Cyclocarya paliurus. Taxonomy (NCBI): domain Eukaryota; kingdom Viridiplantae; phylum Streptophyta; class Magnoliopsida; order Fagales; family Juglandaceae; genus Cyclocarya; species Cyclocarya paliurus. The sequence continues at coordinate 14,016,241 of CM056953.1, forward strand.
TCTACGATGACATCAATTCGTGGCAATGGAAAGTTATCTTTGAGGCAGGCTTTGTTGAGGTCAGTGAAGTCTACACACATTCTCCACTTCCCATTAGCTTTTTGACCAGTGCCATGTTGGAGAGCCACTCTGGATAGTACGTTTCTTTTATAAATCCCACCGTTAGGAGACGGTTTTTCTCCTCGGCTATGGCCATGCACTTCTCCGTACTGAATGATCTTCTTTTTTGGCGTATATTTTTTGCCTCCAGGTTAACATGTAACTTGTGTTCTATGATGGCATTGTTAATCCCTAGAATATCTTTATGGCTCCAGGTGAACACATCTCAATGTTTGATCAGCAATTGCTTCAATGCCTCTCTCTGTTTTGGCGGTCCCAACCCTCGTCATGGCATTTAGGCCATCTAGGTGTAAGGCTATTATCTTTAGAGGATCATTTGCCTCAGCCTGCATTAGGTAGTTTTCATCTCTCGATTCCATATCTTGGCTAGTTTCGACCAAGGGCGAGGGTGGCAGTCTTTTGTCCAGACTGTCTGCGGCACACAAGCTAGGCCCCCCCTCCTTCAGCTTTTGTACATAACACTCCCGCTTTAGGATTTGTTCTCCACAAACCTTGGCCATGCCTGCTTCCGTTGGAAACTTCATTTTCAAGTGATAGTTAGAGGTGACTACATTTAGGTCATTCAAAGTTGGTCTTCTCAATATGGCATTGTAGGACGACAAAGCTTTGACTACCCAGAAATCGGTCGTTGTAGTAACCATGTGGGCGCCTTAGCTAACTGTGATTGGTAGTGTGATGGTGCCCATAGGTTAGACAACTTCTCCTGAGAACCCTTTAAGGGGGATGGCGACAACCGTAGCCTATCATGGTTGATGCCCATCTTTGCGAAAGCATCCCATAATAAGATGTCGGCTGAGCTCCCATTATCGACTAGAATTCAGCTGGTGGTGCAGTTGGCTATCAGCAAGGTAACGACCAAGGCGTTGTCTTGGGGGTATAGGACCCCTTGGTAGTCTTCGTCTCCGAACGAGATGATTGGGGTGGTATTTAGTCTGGGGTGTTTAGGAGATTTATCCGCCATATACACCTCATGATACCTCGCTCTGTAGGCATGAGCCTTTTTGCTAGACTCTGTTATACCCCTGCCAGCAAATCCTCCTGTTATGGTGCGGATTTCTCCTAGGGGAGCTTGGTCTTGATCGTGTGGTTGGCGGGGGGTGTTGTGTCTCCGTTCCCTTTCCTGCTTTTCGCTTTTGGAACTTTTGCTTCGTCTAGGCTTGCATTCAAAACCTTCTTCTCTCCTTGGCTTGAGATACGTTTCAAACATTAAGATCCGAAAAAGCCTAAGGATGGTTGATTGAGCTGCATTATTGCATTTTTTATACATTTAAAATCAATATATTTTTAATTATTTTATTATTTTATCATTGGTTTTAGATGGAAAAATGGTTAAAAGGAATAAATCCAAGTTGTGATTTAAATTAGTTAAAAGCATAGTTTATGCTTAATTTTATAACTTGTGATTTAATTGCACAATATTTATTCACATGCACAACACACTTTTAATATTTTAGTCTAGTTTTATTTTATCTTTATTTATTTATTTATTTTCTTTTTCTAGTTTTATTTTTGTTTCTTTAATTTTTATTATTTATTCTGCCTGTCTTATTTTATTTAACTTTTTATTTTATTTTATTTTATTTTTGTTTTTCAGCGCAGGCTAAACGACATGTCGTTTGGTCAACAAACCAAAACGACATGTCATTTCTAGTTGGATTGAATTCGGCTTTCTACTAAATGACGTGTCGTTTAGTCCACGAAAAAAAACGACGTGTCGTTTTCTCTGTCAAATTAAAGCTCCCTTCTGCTAAACGACTTGTCGTTTAGTCAATAGACAAAAAGACAAGTTGTTTTGGTCTTCTTCAACCTCTCGCCACGCATGTTTTCGGGCCAGCAGCTCAACCACCAATTGCATCCTCGTAGACCACAGCTTCCGCACCTCCACACTACTCAGTGACCTACACCTACGGCAGCAACCTCGACAGCACCTCCACCTCACTGCCAACATCCCTCAGAACCACCAGCCTTAGCACAACATCTTCACGCACGGCATCCATGCTACTCTGCATCCTGCCAAGCACATGCATGACCAATACCTCCATGCAGCCGCTGCCACACAACTCCACACGACGGAAGACAGCTTCCATCATCCTCTGTTTGCAGCACCCTAAAACAGAACATTGTGATTTTCCAAGCACAGCCACCTTACGCTGCACTATTTCTCCGTCGACGTCCAGATCCAAATCTCCATTGCAGTTGATCCAGCTCGCTCACAGAGATACACAAAGATGCACGTGTCACGCAACAGTTGCATTTTGAAGACTTGGAGGAAGAAGAAAAGAAAACACAAGAGAAAGAAATGAAAAGAAAAGCTTCCAACGAAAATACAGTAGGAAGAAAAAGAAATAAAAGTGCATGTTGCGGTTTGCACATGGGCTGAACGAAAAGCAAAGAAAAAAAATGAGGGAAGTGGACAGCTCGTAATAGCTAGGTGGAAAAATAAAGAAATGAAGAAAAGAAACAGACAGAAGACGCACTAAGGCACAACTAACATGCATGTGACGCCGAAAGGAATGAAAAGAAGAAAGAAAAGAAATAAATACTGGTGGAATCATGCTGGAAGGATGAAAAGAAAGAAAGATAATAAAAAGAAAGAAAGAAGTGGATGGAAGGATTGAAAGTTGGGAAAAAGACAGGAGTTTAGCAAATTAATAAATGCATATTGGCAGACAAACTTTGGCAGATAACATAAAGAAACGAAGGAGAAGAGCACACCGGAAGAAAGAAGAAGATATGCGCAACTCTATATAAAGTACTGACATCAAGATCATTAGACATCACTTCGGACACAATTAATTCGAGAGATTTTTGCTGTGCCTGTGGACAGCTAAGTTTAAGTAAAGTTATAGATGAACTTGCACAATTGAGGGTGTTTTTAGTTTATTTTTGATTCATGTGATTGTTCTTTATTAATGCAAACTCTTATTTATCATTCTCTAATTATCAATAGTTTTTCCTTATCTCCAAATAATTTTGGAATTGATTCCTTTCATTGATTCAGTCATGCTTTTTCTATAGAATGGTTAAGATCCTTGATTATGTTTGGATTAATTCATTGTCTTTATTGATTTAATTTTTTGCTACAGTATTGCCCCTAGGTATATTGTCGTCGCTGGGTTTGTCAATAAAGATGATAATTCACAGAGTTTTAAAAAGTAGTGAATGATTTATCAAAGAGTTTTCTTTCGATTAAAATGGTTTGTAGTTTTATATCTTCCAATTGGGGACTCAGGAGATGAATCCCCAATTGAGTAATTCACTGAATCAAGAATAAACATAAATACTCGATTTGTGCAAGGAATTCCTGATGCTTTACTATTTATAATTTGAATGATCCTTATTTTTATCCTTGTAATTTTATTTGTTAAATTGCATTCAGAACCAATTTGTTTTTTTTATTGATCATTTAATATTTTTCTTTAGTTCTTTTTATTATTTATTGTGTTTTCTTTAATCCATCTTCCTGAGGAATCGACACCCCAAAGCTGTGCTACAACTACCGCGTTATTCTTTGGGCGTAATCAATGGTTTTACACAAGAACTTCCCTTGAACACCTGACCCTTGGGCATTCGATTTTTGAAAGAAAATGTGATGCCTGCAAACTCCCGCTTGGGATTTGGTGGAACTTTGAAACATTATAAGAAGTTACACAAGGTTACATACCCATGTTCATAACAGTTAAGAATGCAATGCACCTAGCATGCAGTAGATAATTTTTTGTTCTTTGAGCAATACGTAATGTACCAAAATTAATATATCCCAAAACATAAAACATAATCTCATAATCAATTATATGACGAAAGTCACATCATTCATCAAAGTACTTAGACTAAACATCCACACAACAAAAGTAGGGTACCAGAATGATGACCCTTTAAAGACCATCAAAACATTGTCTTTTCCTTGTAACATAATTATGTCAACATCTAGTGTGCTACTAGGATCTCCTGAACTTTGGTGATACACCTTAAGATAAGAATGCCATCCAACGCAACTAACCAATGTTGAAGATAGGTTTCTTCTAAAATTTCCTGAAGATCCTCCAACAAAAATTGAATAGCCTCCATATAAAAGTCCGCTATCTTAAACTGAGCTTCCACTGTATACTCGTCTTGTATGAAATCAGGCCACTCATCCATCTTGTTTGCTATCCACATTTCTTGCCATACCTTCTACCCTGAAATAGCAGTTGGGACTGCCAAGTGAGATTTGTTTCCAAGTCTTAGCAAGTAATCTACTAAACTACCAATAGTATACATATTCATGCATAACAATAAAATAACATGAATGAATGCATTCATGCATAACAGTAAAATAACATGAATGAATGCATTCATGCATAACAGTAAAATAACATGAATGCATTCATGCATACCAATAAAATAACATGAATGCATCATGACATGAACATGAATATGTGAGACAAGAATTGGGAAATAGCATGACATGTGCTTGCTTGGAAAGATTCCTATGAGGATTTGAAGTTTTAAATTCTATAGGCTTACTATATGAGGTTTTTGGGAAATAGCATGACATGTGCTTACTATACCTGAAGTTTTTGGGTTTACAAGTATTAGGAAGGGAGCTTTGATTGAGTCTACCATATAGATTGAGAGACATTCGGTTAGTGAAGTTTTACAAGATTTAAAGGTGACAAACCTGCAAACTTTGGACAATGATCTTACCTTATATTTAGTTATAAATTGAGTTCAAGTTTGGAAGATGAATTTGATCAAAATCAATGTTGTAGATTGTGTAAACTTTAGGAAATTATTTTGTCAGATCTATGAATAAAGAGACATCTAGACAAAGGAATGATTTATTTATTCATTGGTGTAGGATATGATCAAGTTAAGATTGGAATACTAGTGTTGTTTTATGACCTTGGATTTTCGGAATTAAGAATTGGATTCTCAATCAGATACATGTGAGCTAGTGTCTTAGGATGGAACACATGGCGCATTACAAAGTACCGAAAAGCCCTAATGGAGGCAACAACCAGGAGGAACAGATCCTCCAATAGACGGAGGACAAGGGAAAGCGGAAGCTCTTGATTTGCTGACAAAGGTACTCAGACAGCTACAACAACAGCAACAAGTTCCCATACATAGACTTGAAGTTGAGAGTTGTCCCTACGAGAAGTTTTTGGTGCACCGCTACCCAAGCTTTGAGGACAGCAAACGGCTTATGAGGGTAGATAAATGGATGATCAATTTTGAGAGAACAATCACATTTTCGTTTTGTGGAGTGTGAGGTAAACACCATGGAGGCAAGTACAAAATCGCTATAGGGACCTGTTCCAGGTGTAATCAACCTTGTCATATGATCAAAGACTGCCCCAGTGTTGCTTTGAGGAAGAAAAGGAAGGGAGTTTGCCCTAACGAAGACTACAAACCAAAGCCATGGCCTCAAGTACCCTCTTAAGTGTATGAAGTCACTCTTAGGAAGGGTGATGCTGATTGCCTAGGAACAGAAGGAGCTAGTGTCATCCCTGGTATCTCTCTAGACCTTGTAACCTTGAGCTTAGCTAAGATTAGTTTGACTATGATTAGTAGTAGTATTGCTTTATGTTTACGTTAGGCACTGCCCAAACCCTCAAGGTTTGTAGCTTGTAAGCTGTTTGTTTCAAGCGCATCATTGTTTTTACTAACTACAACATTACACGAGAGTTTAGCTTGTAAGCCAAATTGTTACCCAAGAGGTAAGAGTAATAATTCTCATTAGGAGTATTCTGCATATTGGGGTTTGTTTTGGTTTAGAGGATAAATAGATAGAACAGACTGTCCAAACTTAGAGGATGCAATTGAGTTTGTGTCCATAAGAGTAAACTGATTAGGAATAACATTAGCCTTAGTAGGATTCACTTATGATGCTTTTTACCGAGCTACCATTAAATGATCTCTGGCGAAGCATTGTATTAATGAAAACATAAGTCTCCATTATATTGGAGACAAATATGGGGGGAGTAAATTCTTGGTCTTGAGGTTTTGCGTGATCAATAGGGATAGATCCTTCTGTTTATAGTTAGAGTTAGGAACAGCTCCTATTGGATAGAAGAAATACGCCAACCATAAGATAGAAAGCCTTGAGTTTAGATTAGTAACTGAATGACAATAGGAATGACTCATTTTGGTTGAAGGGGTAAACTAGTCCAAGATAGATATGATTCTTTAAAGTAGTAGAGAAAGTGGATTAAGTAACAAATGGACAAACTTTTCCTCTTGACTTCCAAGGACTAGTGATTTGTATCGCGTGTATTTTTCCTAAGGAAGAGTTTTGGGTGATTACCCATTGAAGTTTTAGATTCAGAGGTTATACTGTTATGACTCAATGTACCTTGTGGAAGGATACTGGTGCTACTTGTTTAATTGTGAGAGAGAGAGAGAGAGAGAGAGAGAGAGAGTTAAGGAATGGCAGGATCTCAGTGGTGGAAATATTTGTGGTGAATAACTCTTTGAGCAAAAATGAAAGTAATGACTTCACTTAGGAAAGGATTCAATGTCTTAGACAGTTAGCCTAGAACTTTTTTTGTTTAGTCAGTATCTTTTGTGAGTGTTATATTCTCCTGTTATATGATAGTAGTTATTTTATGTACGTGCATAGATTTCGAGAATGAAATCTTTCTTTTAGGAGGGGAGGATGTAATAGCCCACCAAAAATTCAAAGGATGAATTTCTTTAGACCTTAGGAACATCGTGAAATTTCAAAAATATTTCATGAATCGAGTAACTGTTTAGGTTTTAATCTATCAGCATTTGTCGGTTTCCTACCCATTATGGTGACAAAGTTTCCTTTTTATTTATTCAAGGCACTTGCAAGTCAAAATTTTGAAAATGAATTGTGCCACTATACTCGTATGATTATTTAAGATTTTATGATGCAATGTTAATTGTTGTAATTTTTTTGGTGAATAATAACACTCGAGATAGCGCCATGTGGCACCCAGTTCAAATGATTGTCAAATCACTATGTGGAAGGTCCAAATCCACTTATAATCACTAGGATTGCTTCTTGGATGGACACTTGGCACATTCCTAGCCATTCATTGGAATAGTACTAGGACACGTGTTACTTAGTTAAATGTGATGGAATGGAGGCAATTCAAGCCATGTGATCATGCACCTATACAAACACTATTTTGACCACTCAAAATACTTATTGACCAACCAAAAGAGGGCTTCAATCCTAGTGAAATACTACTCAATTTTTTATTCATGCACCCAATAGGAATCTGGTGATATTGTTCGCCATGATTGCCACCAGGGCTTTTGCCTTTACCAACTTGGTGAAAGTAATCCACAGGAATGACTACAATTCTCACACCCCCCTTACTCGGGGGTAAGGGTCCAACCAAGTCAAGTCCCCATTATGCGAATAGTCAAGGCGACATTATGGATGTCAGTTCCTTCGACGAGGAATGTGGTATCCAAGCATACAACTGGCACTTTGGGCACTTTAGGACAAATTTTGCCATGTCTTAAAGGCCGTGTCGCCAGTAGTATCCCACCCTTACCCCCTTTCTAGATAATTTCCTCCCACCAGAATGATTGTCCCATACCCCTTCATGTATCTTGGCCAATATGTATTGTGCCTCCTCCAATGAGACACACCTCAGGAAGAGTGTCGAAAAGCCTCTCCTATGTAGAACCCCATCTACCATAGTGAGGTGTGCTATTCAATTTTTAACCTTTCACTCTTACCACTTCACATCCAAGTATTTTATCACCTCCAGTGCCCATTTTGGCACTCTTGCCCTTACTTTCGAGACATCGATTCCCACGGTGGGCACATCTATTATTCTAGTGATAGTCTGCTCTGGCAAGGGAGAGTCTTCCTGTCCTGAGGTAGCCTGTGCTAACTTGTTGGCCTTTTGCTTTTCTCCTCTCAAGACTTGTTGGATGTAGAAGTACTGGAAATGGTTGCATTTTTCCCACACCAGCTCCAGGTATTTCTTCAGTTTCTCACCCTTTGTGGCAAATTCTCCTAGGCCTTGGCTAAAGACTACTTGGGAGTTAGCTCTTACTTCCACTTTCGTGGCCACTAGTGACTCGGTGACTGCTAGTCCAGCCACCAGTACTTCATAATCTACCTCATTGTTGGTGGTCTTGAAAGCCAGCTTGATCACATAGTTGTGTTCTCCCCGGTATCCGTGTTAATATGCACCCTTACTCCCCTATCAGTCTAGCAGGATGAGCCATCGACGAAGATTTTCCAGGGCTTGCTCACAAATGCATCTTAGTTGATGTCGAATTTGATCAATTCAATCACCCAGTTCATCAAACGGCCATGGCCGTTGCAAGATCTTCTTTAGAGGTACCTCTTTCAGAAATTCAATCAGGTGACCTTGGAAATACAACCTTAATCTTCAAGCTATGATTACAAGGGCAAAGCCTAGCATCTCCATCCGGGGGTACCTAGCCTCTGGTTTAATAGACTAGTTTCTAGGTGCCTTTCATTTCCCTTACCAAGACTCTTGAAACGGCGTGTAGTGAGATAGAAAGGTACAGGCTCAAAGCTTTTCCTGGTTCGACTTTGCTGAGGAGTGGCTGGCTAGTGAGATACTCCTTCATTTTCTTGATTGCTCGGTCGCACTCTTCATCTTAAGTTTGTGCCTTCTCTAACACCTTGAAGTATGGTAGGGATTTTTCCGTTGACCGAAAAATGAACGGTTGAGGGCTACTACCTGCCTAGCTAACCTCTATACTTCGTTTAAGTTCTAGGGTGGATGAATGTCTATTATGGCATTTACCTTCTCTAGGTTTGCTTCTATCCCTCTCTCCAAAACCATGAATTCCAAAAACTTCCCAGACTCGACTTTGGAAGCACACTTTGCCGTATTGAGCTTCATATGGTACCATCATAGCATCACGAGGCATCCAGCAAGTCTGCCAAGTGCTTCTCGGGTGCTTTGATCTTGACGAGTAGATCATCCACATTGACCTCCATATTGCGCCCTATTTGGTTCTTGAACATGCTATTGAACAATCGTTGGTAGATGGCTCCTGAATTTTTTAGCCTAATTGGCATGACTCGGTAGCAGTATAGTCCTTGGTCTGTGATGAATAACTTATTCTCCTCTTCTTTAGGGTTCATTTGGATCTAGTTATATCTTGAGTAAGCATCCAGGAAACTTAGCATGCGATATACTGCGGTGGAGTCCGTGATCATGTTAATGCGAGAAAATGGAAAGCTATCTTTCGGGCATGCCTTATTTAGGTCTGTGAAGTCGACCCACATCCTCCACTTCCCATTCAACTTCTTCACCAATACTACATTGGATAGCCATTTTGGATAGTGTGCTTCTTGGATGAACCTCATTGTCAGAAGGTAGTCGACTTCAACGGCTATGGCAGTGCATTTCTCTACATTGAAACTTAGGCACTTCTGCCTAACCTTCCTTGCCCTAGGATCCACACATAGGTGGTGCTCAATTTTCATATTATCTATCTTTGGCATATCTCCATTGTTCCAAGTGAACACATCTCTCGGTGTCTGCCTTATCTCTAGTTCCATTCTAGTCCCCAGTCTAATAATTTCTTTGGGTCGATTTAGGCCCAGAGCGATTAGGTCTAACAGCTCATTCGACTCTACCTACCTAAGGGTTTGCTCATCCTCAACATCTTCTTCTTTGCCAGTGAACTCTAGAAAGGGTGTTGGTTCTATTCTGCAGGTCCAGCCTTCGACCTTGTGAACCCCTCCCGCCCCCATTTTCAATTCTTGTATATAGAACTTTCGCACTAGCACTTGCTCGCCTTGGACCTCTCTTACGCCAGCCACTGTCGGGAATTTCATCCTTAAGTGGTAAGTTGACGTTATCATCTTTAGATTATTTAGGTTTGGTCACCCCAATATGGTATTGTTGGACAAAGGGGCTTTCACCCCCAAGAAATCGACCTTCATTGTGACTGTGTTAGGGGCATTGCCAGCCAAGACTAGCAAGGTAATGGTTTCCATTGGCTGGAGTGCGTTCCCCGAGAATCCTTTGAGCGGCATGAGCACCCGTCATAGGTAGGTGAGATCGATCCCCATCTTGGCGAAAGCATCCTAGAAGAGGATATTCGCTAAGCTACTATTGTCAATTAGGATTCTCTAGGATGTGAAGTTGGTGATGAGCATGGTTACCACTAGCATGTCGTCTTGGGGGTAAAGGAGATGACCATCATCGTTGAACACCTAGTCTACCTGGCTAGGGGTCTCTCCGCTGAGTACACTTCTTCATATCATGCCTTTTGGGTGTGTGCTTTTCTACTGGAGGAAGTGGGACTGCCCTGATTACGCTCAAAACATAACGCGGTAGTTGTAGCACAGCTTTGGGGTGTCGATTCCTCAGGGAGACAGATTAAAGAAAACACAAAAAATAATAAAAAGAAGTAAAGAAAAATAATTAATGATCAATAAAAGAAAATTAGTTTTAATGTGATTTAGCAAGTAAAATTACAAGGATAAAAATAGTGATCATTGAAATTACAAATAGTAAAGCATCAGAAATTCCTTGCACAAATCGGGTATTTCTAAATATTCTTGATTCAATAAAGTACACAATTGGAGATTTATTCAAAATCTCCAATTAGAAGATATAGAACTAAAAACCACTTTAATCGAAATATAATTTTTTGAAAAATCATTCACTACTTTTTAAAATTTTGTGAATTATCATCTTTATTGACAAAACCCAGCGACGACAATATACCCAGTGGGTAATATTGCAGCAAAGAATTAAATCAATAAAGACAACGAATTAATCCAAACATAATCAAGGATCTTAACCATTCTATAGAAAAAGCATGACTAAATCTATGAAGGGAATCAATTCCTAGATTATTTGGAGATAAGAAAATACTATAGATAATTAGTGAATGATAAACAAGAAAATACGCTGGGGTCACCACTTCTACAAGGGCTAGTTCCTTCCTCTAAATTGATTTTATGAGAACAGACCAGGGGACTAATACCTTTTATATCAGCAATGCTCCAACCTAAGGCTGATTTATGCTCTCTTAGGGTCTGAATTAATTTCTCACCTTGAAACTCAGACAATTCAGATGAGATAATAACGGGAAAAGTATCACCTGGACCAAGGAAAACATGTTTTAAACCCTTAGGCAGAGGCTTCAATTCCACTTTGGGTGCTTCCACACTTGAAGGGATTTGTTTTTCACCTTTCTCAGGTAATTCCTCAAACTTCGGTTGCCATGCTCGAGTGCCATAATCCTGAATTTTATCAAAAATAGCACAAATGTCAACTAAATCAGATGGATCACTGATAGAATCAAATTCATAATTAACAAAAAAAATACTCAAGGGGATCAAAATCATGAGTTGTAGAAACTTCCCTATCCACGAGTGAGTCAATCATGTATGTCTCGTGGCTCTCGTCATCATCTTCTGGTTGTTTCATAATATGGAAGACATTTACCTCGAGGGTCATGTTTTCAAAAGATAGCTTCATCAGCCCATTCCTGCAATTAATAAGAGCATTAGTAGTGGCAAGGAAAGGCCTACCCAAAATTAAAGGAATTTTTGAAGAAGTGTCAACAACAGAGGTAGTGTTCAAAATTAAGAAATCAATAAGATAATAAAATTTGTCAATTTGAATTAGAACATCCTCTACAACCCCCCGGGGTACTTTGACTGAACGGTAAGCCAATTGTAATACCATAGTGGTTGGTTTGATTTCTCCCAACCCCAACTGCAAATAAATAGAATATGGCATTAGATTCACGCTAGCTCCTAAATCTAGCAAAGCTTGGCCAAACTCGTGATCTCCAATAGTGCATGCAATGGTTGGACAGCCAGGATCCTTGTACTTGGGAGGAATCCTCTGCTCAATTAGAGCACTAACCTGCTCTGTCAGGAATGCTGTTTTCTTCACATGGTGCTTCCTCTTAATTGTACACAAGTCCTTGAGAACTTTTGCATATGTAGGAACTTGTTTAATGACGTGCAAAAGAGGAAGATTGATTTTTACCTATCTTAGATTCTCTAAGATTTCATTGTTAGCATCTAGAGTCGTTTGCTTGATTTTAAAGCTTCGGGGAATGGTACCTTAGCAGAACTCTTTGTCACTTTAGATTCCTTGGGCAGCTCGGCATTACTACTATCTTGATCCTTTTCCACATCCTTTGATTTGTTCGTTGTTGGGATGTGTAATGACTTACCACTTCGTGTTACAATGGCATTCACATCCTTCAAATTCTCCTGTGCCATGTGTTGACCATGAGGGGCGGACTGAGTTTGAGAAGGGAACTTACCTCGCTCATTCACACTCAAGGAGCTCATCAATTTGGACACTTGGCTCTTTATCTCCTTATTTTCTACCACAACCTGTGTAATCAATGATTCAAACTTTTGATTAGTCTTACCCTGTGCTTCGATAAAAGCATGCAAAGTGTCTTCTAAAAGACTCCTAGAAGATGAAGGTGCATGATATGGTGCAGGATATAATATAGGGGGTTGTGCAGGTTGTTGGTTTTCAGATTTCCAGCTAAAATTAGGGTGATTGCGCCACCCTGGATTATAGGTATCAGAGTAAGGTGTAAAAGGCTTCTTGTACATACCTAAGGCATTACATTGTTCGCCATACATCCCTCTCATCTCAGCAAATGTAGGACACTCTTGGGCGAGGTGATCTACCCCGCCACAGACAAAACATGGTCCAAAAGACTCTGCATGATTAGCCACGTGTGTTGGTAAGTCTTTAGTCTTTAACACATCTAGCTCCTTAGTGAGCATTTCAACTTTAGCCTTTAGGCTATCCTCTTCTCTGAGATGGTAAATTCCACCACCATTTGGATTTTCTGCAGGTTGTGACCTATTTGTGCTCTCAGTAGCACTAGGTCCAGTCCAAGTGTGATCTTTTTCAGCAAGCTCATTGAGGTATTCTATGGCCTCATCAGGATCTTTCTATAAGAACGCACCATTACACATCATCTCCACAAATTGGCGCTCTCTAGGTGTAAGTCCCTCATAAAAATAGCTCACTAAGCGCCAATTCTCATACCCATGGTGAGGACACATACTCAACAACTCCTTAAATCTCTACCAAGACTGATACAAAGTCTCACTGTCCTTTTGTGCAAAGGTGGAGACTTGTCTTTTTAAAGCGTTGGTCTTATGCTGGGGAAAGTGTTTATTTAAGAAGACCTGAGTCATCTCATTCCATGACCCAATAACTCGGGGTCTCAGTGAGTATAGGCAACTCTTAGCTCTATCCTTCAAAGAGAAAGGAAAGAACTTAAGTCTCACAACGTCATCAGTTACATTGTGACTGTGAAAAGTCGTAACTAGTTCCTCAAACTCCCTAATGTGCACATAAGGATTTTCATTTTCCAAGCCATGAAAAGTAGGGAGTAACTGTATCATCCCTGGTTTAAAATCCAATTGGCGAGTATTAGCAGGAAACATGATGCATGATGGTGTGACTATGGGTGTAGGGTGGAGGTAATCCTAAAGAGTCCTAGTGGGTTGATCTCTGTGTTCACTCATTTCTTCAGGACTAGATGGATTGTCAAATAAAGGATTTAAAAAATTTGATCCTGACACTTGCATAGGCCTACAAGCAAATCTACCCAAGGTGTCTCTATATTTGTGCATGCAAGGTAACAGAATAATAAAAATACTATAAAAAGAAAGAAGGGAAAAAATAAATAATAATAATAATAATAATAATGCAGCAAGATAAAACAAGGAATGAAGTTACCGCCTTTACAAACTGCTGAAAAGAAAAACCATCTAGAAATTCTTCTACCGTCTCCCCAGCAATGGCGCCAAAATTTGATTACGCTCAAAACATAACCCAGTAGTTGTAGCACAGTTTTGGGATGTCAATTCCTCAGGGAGACAGATTAAAGAAAACACAACAAATAATAAAAAGAAGTAAAGAAAAATAATTAATGATCAATAAAAAAAAATTAGTTTTAATGTGATTTAGCAAGTAAAATTACAAGGATAAAAATAGTGATCACTGAAATTACAAATAGTAAAGCATTACGAATTCCTTGCACAAACCGGGTATTTCTAATTATTCTTGATTCAATAAATTACACAATTGGAGATTTATTCAAAGTCCCCAATTGGAAGATATAGAATTAAAAACCACTTTAATCGAAATATAATTCTTTGAAAAATCATTCACTACTTTTTAAAACTCTGTGAATTATCATCTTTATTGACAAAACCCAGCGACGACAATATACCCAGTGGGCAATATTGCATCAAAGAATTAAATCAATAAAGACAACAAATTAATCCAAACATAATCAAGGATCTTAACCATTCTATAGAAAAAGCATGACTGAATCTATGAAGGGAATCAATTCCTAGATTATTTGGAGATAAGAAAATACCATAGATAATTAGTGAATGATAATCTAGAATTTATATTAATAAAGAACAATGATATGAATTAAAAATAAATTAAAAACACTCTCAATTGTGCAAGTTCATCCCTAACTTTACTTGGACTTAGCTGTCCATTTAAACAAGAACAACAAAAACTCTCAAAACAAACTGAGTCCCGAAACTCACTCTCCAATTTATTCTCCAAAGTCTGATGCCCTTCTCCGTTAGTTTCAAGCCCTTTTATAGGCTTCAAAAGCCAACAAGAATTAGTTGCCGTGTAGTCCACTAAGAAAATATTCCATTTCTTTATTTCATCTGGCCGAACTTTGTGAGTTAAAAATATGCATGGCTTAAACAAATAATTTTGTTCTTATCTTCCGCTGAACACCGGACTTCACTATGCCCAGCTGTTTCCTCTTTGTTTGTTGCCCATGTGTTTCCGTGTCCCGCATGTATGTTAGTTTATAATCTTTTTCGTCCCTTTTTTCATTCCTTTCGACGTCCATTGATTGATGTCTCTCTCTTTTTTTTTTCTTTTTTTTTTTCTTTCTTCCATCGCTGCTGCATTAGTAGACCCCAGTGTGTTCTTTGTGAGTTGGCCATTGCATGAATGCATCTTCTGTTGGTCCTGCATGTGGCCTTGGAGGTGGGTTTATTGCCGTGTGGTTTTGGGCAGTGGATGGTTTCAGTGTGTGGTAGGTGCAACGATGGGTGAAGGTGACGTACTGCCATGGAGGTCGATCGGGTCATGTGTGCTGGGCTTCACTTGGCGGTGGAGACTTGATCTCCGGCATCCTCTGTTGCTGTTGGCGGCCAGTGGAGGTGCATTGGGCCTACAAGTGAGCTGCAGCAAGTGGAGGAGATTGAAGACAGGGTGCTACGTAGCTCGGTGGTTTCAGCATGTGGTTCGTCCAGGTGCAACGTGGTGACTTGGTGGAGACTGGGCAATCGAGGCAAAGGTTCTTGCCCACGTATGGAGGTGCTGCTGCTGGACTGGTGGTTCCGTGGAGGAGCCTGAACGCATGCATGGAGTTTGCTTGCTGGAGGTTGAAGATGACGAAAACGACTTGTCGTTTTTGTCTATTGACTAAACGACAAGTCATTTATCAGAAGGGAGCTTTAATTTGACAGACAAAATGACACGTCGTTTTTGTCTGTAGACTAAACGACACGTTGTTTAGCAGATAGTCGAATTCAATCTAACTCGAAACGACATGTCATTCTGGTTTGTTGACCAAACGACATGTCGTTTAGCCTGCGCTGAAAAACAAAAATTAAATTAAATTAAATTAAATAAAAAGTTAAATAAAATAAGGCAGGCAGAATAAATAATAATAAATAAAGAAACAAAAAATAAATAAAACTAGAAAAATAAAATAAATAAATAAATAAAACTAGACTAAAATATTAAAATTGTGTTGTGCATGTGAATAAATATTGTGTAATTAAATCACAAGTTATAAATAAAATTAAGCATAAACTATGTTTTTAATCAATTTAAATTACAACTTAGATTTATTCCTTTTAACCATTTTTCTATCTAAAATCAATGATAAAATAATAAAATAATTAAAAATATATTGATTTTAAATGTATAAAATATGCAATAATGCAGCTCAATCATGCCCCTAACAAACCCCCCGGCTATGGTATGAAGCTCGCCCAGGGGGCTAATTCCATTGGCTACCGTATTAGTGAGGGGGGGTTTTGTATGGGCTCTCAATCCACCCTTCTCCTTTTGGGGCTTTCGCTCCTCCTCGACCTTCTGGACCTATCTTGACTTTGCTCTGACTCCCTCTTTGGATTCATCGGGTACTGGACAGCAAGACACTCCAAGTCATCCCTTTTCTTCTTGAGGGTGTAACAATCATCGGTGTTGTGACTTTCAGTTTGGTGGTAGGTGCAAAAATGGTGGTTACCATGGTCATGGTTTACTTCTTCCTTGCACATTTAGGTTAGACCATGCATGTTCGACTCCTCGCCCTCTTGAGGAAGTGCCCTCCTCTCGCCTCCTATCCTGTTGCCCCTTTTCGAGTTTCTCCGGCACTTTTACCCATCCCGATGCGCTGGACCTCGTATCGGCTTGTTCTAACTTGGTTTTCCTTAGGGAATTCAAGGCCTAAAGTGTGTCCTCAGTATTGATGAAACCATTTGTCTTGTCCATGAACACCCACAATGTCGTGGGAGTTTCTCTTGCCAATTTTGCCATGAATGGGTTTCAAGGTTATACGCCGCCTAGGAGTGCTGCTAATGTGATCTTCTTATCTTGATCTCTATTGTCATATGCACTTTGTTGAACCTGGCCAATTATGATTTTAGGCTCTCATCTTCCCACTGCTTGACAGTCAGGAGGTAAGCAGCCGGGCATTTTCTTCTCTTACTTGCCATAAAGTGTGATAGAAAATAGTCAAGCCAATTCACCAAACTGTCAATCAAGTCGGGCGGTAGTGCCCTGATGTGATGACCCCAGATTCCACTTGGGGTCGAACAGACTTTGAAGTGTTGGGACATGCAACACAAGGTTACCTGCCTTGGTTTATGACAATTAAAGAAGTAATGCTCATAGCATGCATAGCAATATGCAATATTTCTTAGCAGGTAACCTTTTTTTTTCTTGAGCAATACTATGTACCAAATAAGATATACCCAAAAATATTTGAAACATAATACAAAAACATTAAAGTGATAGACGTTCTTGATTACAACATAAGTCCAAAACATCTGTAATCATAAGAGTACTGGAGACCGAGTACCTTATGTACAAGCAGTAACTAAAGCAACTACTAAGCTAATCCATTAAGTAGCTTGCCCAACTCAGTCAAGGGTGCCATAATACTATCAATAAATTGGAGCATTGAGGCTATGAGTTTTGAATCATGCTGTCACCGTCTAATCGTCCGTCTCTAGTCGGTCAACGTTTGTTGAATCTCATGGTCCTGACACATCGTCTACCATTTCAAGGACAATGGTAGTTGGGACTACCACAGTGAGATTTGAGTACAAATCTCAACTAGTTAACAAAGAAATTTACTGATAGTTTAAAGATGTATGTATGATAATAAAAACATGAATGCATAACATGATCACAAATAAGCTTGACATGACTTGACATTTAACATGACATGTACTGACATGACTTGAACTTGGACATGAACTGAACTTGAAACTAAACTGAAACTGAACTTGACATGGCATGAACTGAATATGGATTGAACTTAAACTAAACATGGACTTGAACATGAAATAACATGAGCTTGAACATGAAATACATGAACTTGAATGTGGAACTGAACGTGAGACTGAACATGAACTCTAAGAATCAAAATGATTTCACCAGTTGTTTCATTAGGAATAGTGAACAATCAGAATGATTATGCCCAACATATGCCATCAGAGATGCTCAGACAATTAGAATGATTACACCATGAGTATGACGCCCCGACTCCCACGTACAAAAAGCCTCGGGAATCGTGACGTCAGGATGATGACAACCCGGTCACGCATCCCAACGGCAAGTGTCAAGTGTGTGCAACAAATAAACAGTGCATAAATAAAAACACAGCGGAAGGTAAATAAGTCAACTAGTACCAGAATTTTAGTTAATACAGATATCTAAAATACAAATACCTTAAAAACAAGCCAAAGTCCCAAAATAAAATACAAGTCGGAAATAAAGAACTACAGCACGAGTGATCCCAGATCACTCCTCCGGCGGAGCCAGATCCTCAGGCTCGGCATCTGCATCATCAACAAAGTCTGCAGTATCATTAAATGGTACCATAGGTAATTTATAACCTAACCAAGTTCAGAGATAAAATCATATCTACACAACTAACCATGCATGCCCATGATGCAATATGCAATAATGCAACGCACGCCAAAAATCTCTTTGTCACAAAATCATTTCCAATAAAATCAATTCTACCATTTTTCCAGAAAATGGCACACAAAAATCATTATCTATCATTTCCCAGAAAATGATACACAAAAATAACTCACGCTATTTTCCCAGAAAACAGCCAATTTCCATTTATTCCAATTAAACCATATGCACCATGGCCTCCCCTATGGACCATCCGCACGTCCTGGCTACTTTACGAGCGATGCCCAGTTCCGCACCCAGTGCGTTTGTGGCCAGGTCATCCTCTAGCCCCCACCAGCAGAAGGGCCACGGAGTCGGCACGTCCAACGTCCGATCCCGTTGTCGCCCAGCGACAACCCAGGGGACGTCACTCAGTATATTCCGCTCCCCGAGTGACCAGAGGAGCTCCACCGAGATAATGCCCCATCTCGGCTTGGGGTCGTGATACACACGCACCCACAAATCCAGTCAACACCAAAACCACATGATCATGCATGCAACACACGAAAAACCCAGTTTTTCAGTTTACAAACATGTCATGCGTGCAATATGCAATGAACCAAATCACAACCAAAAATCCAATAACCAATCCAAACCACAACATAACCAATCTCCAACAATTAATCTAATCACCAATAAATCACACAACAAATACTTCGATCTATCCATCCACCCCCGAGCTCCTCGGACTCAGTCCAGAAACCAACTAGGATACATATATATAAATATAGCAGTTAATTACAAAAATATAATTAAACCTCAAAAGAATTGTTTAGGAAATACTTACAGTGCTTTAAAACTATTTTTTGGAGGATCCGAGGCACAGGAAATCGCCAAAACAGCAAATTCACACAGTGTAAAAACACTGGTCGAAATGCAGTGAAATTAGAATTTTACACGGGTTCAAACGGAGACTTGAAATTGATAGGGTAGGGCCAATGGAAGGTAGTGAATCTAATGGTGGTGGTGGTTGGTCTAGAATAGGGGCGGAAATAGGCAGTTTAAGGCCGAAATGTTCGAATCGGAAGTGATGCTCGTATGATCGGCTCCGGCGACGGATCGGGGCCGGGTTTGGGTGGAAAAACTTGGTATTGGGCCGGTGAAGATGTGGTGAAGAAATGGTGGCCAGACGGCGGCGGAATGGGGAAAAACCCATCGCGGATTCGATCGTTTCGTGGCGGCTAACGGCGGCGTTAGCCGGCCGGATATTGGTAGGGTAGACTCGCCGGCGGACGGGGAAGGGGCTGGTGCCGGCGGTGTACCGCACGGCGACCGGGAGGCGGAGCAGCGGCGGTTGATCCGTTTCACACGGAGGAGAGAGGAGAGAGAAGAGAGAGAAGGGAGAGGGGTCGGGCACGCGGGGGAAGTAGGGGAAAAAAGAAAAAAAAAGAAAGAAGAAAAAGGAAGAAAGGAAAAAAAGTAGGGAAAAATAGAAGATCCAATCTTTCAACCTGGGTCCCGAAAAATTCAACGAAGATGAAATTAAAATCGAAAGCTAAATAAAATAAACCAAACGCAGTGAAATATTTTAAATGCAACAATAAAAATTTAAAACCCAAAAATAAATCAATTTAATTTAAAGATCATTTTAAAAGGCAAAATAGTAAATAAAATCTAGAAAGCACATGAAAATAATTTTCACAACATAAAATATTAAGAAATAATATTTAAAAACTCCCAAAATTTTAAAACAAGATAAATAATCACAAAATAAATTAAATAAATCCACCATTAAAAATACACTAAAATCCAGAATGTTACAATGAGTATTTTAAATAAGCTATCCTAACAATCAAAATGATTACACCAGGATTATCTAGTAATATTCTGACAATTAGAATGATTATGCCAAGAGCATTTGAGTAAAGACATTCTAACAATCAAAATAATTACGCCAGAAATACCTCGCGTGAATTATCAATGGAGATACTTAGACAATCATAGTGATTATGTCATAAGTATTCCAGTGACATAACGTAACATGACATATATGTGAGATGAATGACATGGCATAACATGAAACAGGTAAACATTTTGTGATGTAATGTGTAACATTTCGTGACATGACATAACATGTAATAGAGAACATTTCGTGAAATGGCATAACATGTAACAAATAACATTTCATGACATAACATAACAGGTAACAGACAATATTTTGTGACATGGACCAACATGTAATAGATAAAATTTTGTGACATGGTATAACAGGTAATAGATAACATTTCTTGATATGGCATAACATGTAACAAATAATATTTAGTGACATGACATAATGTGTAACAGATAAACATTACATGATAGAATATAATGTATAACATATATCATATAGTGACATGGCATAAAATGTCTTATATAATAACATAAGAATATAGACAATAGTTCCCTTACCAACATACATAAACAATAATCTAACAGTAATTTAGAAGCTAACTTACAGTGACTATCACGTTAGTGAGTAAAACACGAGAAATTGTAAGGATTTCTAAGGATATGTTTGGGAGGTGAGATGAGAATTTTGTGTTTTGTTTTAAAGTTTAAAATATTATTTTTTAGTTTTAAGATTTGAAAAAGTTAAATTGGAATTTGAAAAAGTTGTATTGGGATTTGAAAAAGTTGAATTGTTTATTATATTTTATATAGGAATTTGAAAAGGTTGTAATGATGAGATGAGATGAGATGAAAATTTTGAAGAAGATAAAACATCCAAGCATAACCTAAATGTTATGAACTTCATCAATAATAGTTTAGAAACATAAAAATATTATCTTTTATCCCTTTACATGTGTAAAAATGACCATTTTAACCCTAATTTAAAGATTTTATATCCTAATTCCAAAACTCATCAAAATTTACATTCCTCATGTAAAGTTTGTCCTAAATTCAAATATCTAATGAGACAAAATTAAAGCACATTACAATTTTGTTACAATTCTATCAAACCTCATTTTTCATGCTTAAACCAAAATACTGCAACATAAAAAAATATATCCTATGTCCAAATAGCATATTAAAACAACCAACAAAATCCACCATACAAAATCACAAATCTTTTTAATAAAATTTTCCAAGCTTTTCAACTAGAAACACAACCTTTGATCCTCAAGGTTTTGTCTCTTTTTAAAACAACTCCAACAACTCCAAAAGTTCAAAAACATATTTCCAATATATTCATAACATACTCCTAAGAAATATGATGCTTTGAATCATCAAGCAAAACCACAAAAAGTACAAAAATCAATTACAAAGCTTTAGGCTTCAACACTTTCGGCAAAACCAATTCCTTTATGGTTTAATTTTGATCAAACCCTCTTATCTAACACATAGCATGGAATAACTCACAAATAAATAGCATCATGGTTTAAAATCATGTCTTAGAACAGATCCAAGCATTAAATGCAAGATCAGATGGCCAAATTTAACTCCAAACATCAATATACCCGGAAGCCTCAAATATATGACCTAACCGAATCTCTTCATGCATAGAAAAAATCAAATCTTAGGAACCAACACCAAAAATCCATGAACTAATATCCTAACATGTAAATAAAAGTTTTAGGATCATCATATAAAAATATCAAAACCATTGGATCATGTTATCACCACAAACGATTCAAGCTTACATAAACAGAAAAGGTTTTACTCCTTCCAGTTTTCAACTCTTTTGATCTGAGTAAAAATTTCATCAGAAGCTTATAACTTGCAACGAATCCTCATCAACCTTTCATATAAGCATGTTAGCTATACTACATAAAAAAAATCAGGCCATGAGCTTGCCAATAACTTGGTCAAAGTCATCCAAATATCATACACTGTCCAGTTTATTGCCCAGACTGACCTTTCCATGCTTAAACCAACTTTTGATTGATCACACGACCATGCAAATAAACATACAATATACCAACAGAAACTAGACTCGAATAGAAATAAAATTTTGTGAGTGATCCAGAAAATCTGCCTTAGGGTCTCTTTGGTTTTCTCTCTAAAAAAAGAGTTGGAAAGTGATCAAATTAAAGGGAAAGGACTTGGAAGCGTCTTATATCTGAAGGGTGATATGAGGGATGTTAATGACACTTAGAATGATGGGTGTATCAGCCAAAAAAAAAGGCAAAACCATGGGAAACAGTGAATGGTTTTGCCCATGGTTTTCAGCCAAGGAAGCTTCCATGTGAAGGGTGATGGTGAGGTGGCTTTCGGCCTTTCCATCATGCACTATTTGGGTTTGCATTGGGCAGTGTTTTGACTGCCATGGCAGGGGGAAATTTTCTTCACAAGCCTTGCTTTGGTGGCTCAATTTCGTTGGCCTTAATGGATCTAAACCGAACAGGCTCCCATTTAGGGTTTCAATGGGATTTGGGTTACTATCAAACCCAAATCTAAATTTTCTTGGCCCAATAAAATTTCAAGGTTTCAAATAATAAATAATGATGTCATAATACAAATTTGAGTGGTTAATAACATGTGGGAGTGATTTAATCAAGTGATTAAACACTAAGATAAAATCTTGTCCATTTAAGGTTTGGAGGCAAACTTTGGGGTTTGGGAAAACCGTTTAGTGTTTCGGTTTCAACCAAGCTTTTGCAATTGAATTCCAAGTGTTTAGGGTTTCTCTAGGGTTAAAACCTTTGGTTTGCACAAATTGGATGGTTGATGGAATAGGGTTTTGCTAAGGTGACATGATCACAAAGCTTCATTTCCTCTACATTTCCATCTCATGGTTCCTCTTGGTATCAAGTGTCCAATACTTTTCACTAAGTGTGGCTAAGATCTTGTTAAATATTCAAATAAAACTTCTCTAACCTAGTTTGGAGATTACACACTGTGATTTTGAAAACTCTTTAAGTGCTACTATCGAGACTACTATTCACTCCAAAAAAGTGAAAAATAAATTTTTCAATGTAAAATCCTAAATAATCATACTAACCTTAGAGGGCAAATTGTTTATTAAAAATTGACTACGAAGGGTCTCAAAATAATCAAAACACATTTTTGAAAAAGCGTTTCATCCAGAAATCGAAAGTTGTTTTATTGAGCCATAAAATTCCAAATATTCCTCTGAGTCCAATGGCGAAAAGTTTATCTCATCCTGACACTTCTAAGTACCTCAGATAAATAAAATCAAGCTTTTAGCACCATAGTGAGTAGTAACACTAATTATGCTGACAATCTAAAACCTATGCGATTGAATCGATTCGTGAAAACTTTCAAATTTTCACAAGGTTCCTAAGGCCTAAAGAGATTTCTCCGTTGATTTTATGGTGGGTTGTTACACCTGAACTAGCCCCTCATGACGCCTTTTAAGGTCAGTGGGAAGGCTCTATAAGCTATCTCTTCGAAAAATCTATGCAGGGTAATATGGGCCTTGAAGGTCTCTAAATGCTCGAGAGGGTCTTTGGACCCGTTGTACATCTCCATTTGGGAAACTTTGAACTTTAGAGGTCGTGACGCTGCCATCACCTCCACGCTATAGGGTAAATCTGTGCTGGTGAGCAACTGATCGACCAACGACGAAGCTCTCATCCTCTTCAACATCTCCTCATACTTATCCATGAGGTCGTGCAATTCGGTGCATTTGTCTCCTTTCTTCCTAGCCGACGTTTGCCCCACCAGCACTCCAAGATTCGGCATGTTCATTTAACTTGGCCCCACATCCTCCCGCGGCTCAATGTTCCTCCTTTTTAAGGCTTCACTTTCTAGCCGGAGATTCTCCATCTCATCTACCATTCTTCTCATGCGCTCCTCCATCTCCATTAATCCCTTCCATGTTCCTTGATGCTTCTTGTTTGTAGGTTGTCTGAGATAGTGTTGTTGCCGATATATGATGGACACGTTACTCTTGCCACGATCCTATAGATAGCGCCACAGTTGACGACATGTTGCTCATACTAGGTTCTATGATCAATTACTTGCAACACAAGGAAGATGAAGAGTTCAAGGTTGAAGGTTACCTTCGATGCCTAAGTCTTTTGTTTTTGTTTTTATTTTTTTGTTCCTTGAAGAAAATTTCAATAAGCAAGAGAACGTATGTCCTAATTCTAACATGGTGCTCGACTTTTATTCTACATGCCGGGGTGGTCCTCCATATCCCATGTCAAAGGTGTTGTCTCCCGTACAATGAATCACGTCGTAGTCTTAAATGTGAAGTTGCTTCCCAAGGCATGTCCTTGTGCAGGTTGGTGAGTACGACGACCTTTCGTATGTTTTGTCAGGGACAAGAGTTTGTGCCTTTCACTCTGTCAGGAACAGGAGACCATAATGGGATCCCTGTCCATGATTCGTGTCTACCCTTGAAAACGTCATGGCCCTCCCACTACTTGTGTGTGCAGGGTGGTATCAGAAACCAACCAATCATTTATGTAGAATCTATTACAGTTATTAAAAAAGTCCAAATATTAGTATTTTTTATTCTAGCTGATGTTGTAAATTTTTATATCAGTTGGATATTTGATGCATCGATAAAAACATTTTAAGTGTATATATATATATATATATATTCAAGAGCAAAGAGAAATATTGAACATATTATTAACTGTCTGGAATTTGGTAGTTTGGAAGAAATCCAGCCATGAAAGTAACGTGAAAAATAATCCATGTGACAAACACCATTAAACCAGGTAATGGACTTCCAGCAATTGGAATAACTGAGAAAAATCAAGTTATAACTTTTTGGGTCTGGCCTGGGAAGTTGAAGTTATAAATTATAATGCTAATTAGTTAGGTAGACATCACGGTTGCCAAAAATAAAAAACAAATTAGACATATTGGTCCTAGTTACATCATCTTACATACTCTCCAAAGTCCAAATAGGACCGAACGAATTGTAGGACAACGAATGGGTGCTATCCACAAAAGGTTGTAGCTTATTATAAGCTTGGAATTTCTGTCCGAATTTCTAAATACCAATCCAATAGAGGGCAAAGTGGGGGAGAACAATCCACCGTTAATTGTCTTAGGTTTAAAAATTCAGACCGAATCGAGTGGATCTACCTGGTTTTAAGGTTGTAACAAGAAGCTATGGATCTATCGTGGGGTGGGCGACTTCCTGCCATCGTCTCGGCAAGTGCAAGTGACCCGCCCCCCACCCCTAATCTTATGAGTTGTGTTGAGATTGCTTGTGTCCCAATTACAATTATTAAGAAAGATATTCACCTCTTAAAATATCTATATATGTAGGCAGGAATAGAAAAATAATCAGATTAATCTCGATAGTAGCAAGAGTAACAACTAGTAAAGTAAACAAAAACAATATAGAAAATAATTGTGGTGGATGCATCATATATGGACGTCAAGTGGTTGATATCATCTTCGAGACCGAAACTTCTTTTTTTAGAAATAGAAACTCACTTCTCATTAACTGCCAAAAGACATTACAAATGTAAATCAGTCCATAGGACTTGTAGAACACAGCTGGGAACAGAATCCCACCAAACCTTTGTTGAAAAAACATTTCTTGAAAATCTTGCTAGTTTGTATGCAGCTTGATTGGCTTCTCTATTGATGTGAACAATTGAACAGCTCTGAAATCTGCTCTTGAGGTGCTGAATATCTGAAACTAAATTCCCATACATGGAGTTCGAATAAGTAGGACTACTTACTTAACTCTTATTTGAGAGGCTGAAACTCTCTAACTTTATCAACCTTGCTCTATCCCCGACGTTACTCTCAATGGTATGAATGGCGGAGGCCCTTCTTACTTAACTCTGTGTCCCGTAATGTGTCCTTCCTGTGCAAATGGAGAAAGGAATGATGACAAATCTGTTACTCTGTATGTCCCACTTATTGCCCTTTCATAAAATGTCTCTAATAGACTATTCCGCCGGACCACCGCCAAAGCGTACCCCAAAATGTACCGAATGTTGTTTTTGTTTTTTGTTTTTAAAGCATATGTTAGTATTTAAAAAAAATACTAAAAACAAAACACACATAAACCTCTCGTCTTGTTTTACATTGATAGTGAATTTCTCCCTTGCCGGGTAGATGTAGGCCTTAATGTCGAAGAAAGCTTATCTCTTGCTTGCGGTCGAAGTAATCAACCAATAATGTAATAGGTTATCGATTGGACAATACTTTAAATGAAAACGGCTATTTTGTTCAGAGATGAATTATTCCAAATGTTAATTGTACGTTGGGCCTTGATGCTGGGCAATCACTAATAATGTGAACACAAATTAGGTCTGCCTTCATTAACAGATGAATCTAGAACCCCGCAGGTCTTTTATTATTCAGACATCTGATATCCAAATACGGTATCATGCAATTTAACTCACATGCAAAGTTTTAGTTCTTAGACAGAAATATTTGACAGATCACAATATGAAATTTATGGGCAAAGTTAAACTTTAACAAGCCGAGGGCCAAGCCACATTTGGACCCATACAAAAGACTAGTCAATGTTTCAGTCATTATAATAGACTTGAACTTCTCCCTCAACTCCTACCTATTTACAAACTGGGGTATTACAATCTTCCATCCTTATCATTCCCACCGAGAATTTGATCGCTGGATTGGCCGCAATACATCTCCATCACCATTCTCTCCGGGGGCCGATTAATTAGGTTACGGAAAATAAGAGGCGACCTCATTAAAGAGAACATTCACTAAAACGGTGGAACTCTGCTGTTCTCGTAGGGCCATTCTATTCTATCACATAGTTGGCACGGCTCAAGCCTCATACTTCTTGATGTATTTGGTTCTAATACCATTCAAAATGATTAAAAAAAAAAAAAAAAAACAATTCACATATGGGTCCATACTAAAAAAACACCAGTCAAGGTTACAACTAAAGTCAACTGGAAACATTATAAAGGGATTGCCTTCTCGCTTCCATGCTATGCATTATCCCATTCACCACCGTGATATACACAATTTTGGGTATTGTACAGAGTTCTACAAGACAGAAGCACAATTTATAGCAAAGTGTTAGATGTTGTTCACATTCTAAATAGTTTCAACAAGAGAATGGCTCACAGGTGTGGGATGTTTCCATCTTATATCTAACAAAGTTTATCAAAGGATACCGAGGGTTAAACTATCTGGAAATCATCCAGAAGGAATTTCGCAAGCAAGTGGAAAGAGATTAATGTGTCTAGAGCTTCTTGGCAGAGGGAATTTTGCAAGCAAGTGGGAAGAGAATTTCCCGAGCTAATTTGATGTCTACCGACAATCATATGGTGGTATCACCAGATGGTCTGTAATTTTAAAGACGGAGAATTGTAGTGTTTCAGTGGAGGTTGCTAACGAACCGTTCCAACATACTCTTCAAGCCATCTAACCTCTGAATCCAAATTCCTCAGTTGAGATAAAATCATGCATAGTTGAAATCTTCATGCCATTTTAATTTTATTCATAATTCAATAACTACCTAGGTAAAAGTTCAATCATGGGAATGAATGCCTACCACCCATTTAAAAAAAAAAGCAGTTGATTGATCACTTTGGCCAGATCAACTGTTACCGCAAGCCACTGTTTCTAATAACGCAAAACAACCACCCTTACTCTTTTTTTTTTTATCGGTAATCACGGTATTTTATTTATAAGAATATGCAAAGCCCAAGTACACAAGGAGTATTCATGACAAACTTGGGCAAACAACCACCCTTACTCTAACAAGTAAAAAGTTGCTCTAAAGCCCCTGAAGACATGTATATCCATCAAACCAAAAGTCCTTAATGGATAATTCCATTGATACAAGAAAAAAAGACAATTTAACAGATCAGTAATTTGAGCCTAGATCCATTCTACCAGTAACTTCTGTATGGATTTTCTTTTGAATGTCGAAGAAATATTCACTTTTCACACTTCCAAGCATCTTGTGCTCAGTTCAGAGAACTAACATTTTAATAAGATTCCAAACTACTCAAAGCTACATACCGGATGAATCGCAATCAATATATGAAATAGCGTGCAACCAGAGATTTCTGCATTTCATATATAATAAAGTATGCATGTCAAATATAAAAATGACGTAAGGTCTTGATATGGTCTTGGGAAACACATTTCTTCATAATGTACATGCTAAAGATGGATCAAATTCCTCAGCTCGCATCATGCAAGTTTCAACCCATTTTAATACTTGTTATTGAAAACCAATCATTTATTCTACCGACTTAAGTCTCTAATCTCTACAAAAAGGAGGATCTTCCAAGTTACACACCATATATTATTCCAAATACTAAACAACAGCAACAGGGAAATTTCTAAATTATTTTGATCCATTTAATTAAAATTTCCTGAATTTCACCAACCAAAGTTAATTCCAGATTTTGATCCTACTTAATTTCACAAGAGACTCATAATGGACGGATTAATGAAGTAATTAGTTCATGCCATCGAATGCATAATTGGTGGACCATATCTTGGACTCTTTGGTTGAAAGAAGGGGATAAGAGCACTAAATTCTTCCATCGTGTTGCTAACTCTCATAGAAGAACCAATGTCATTGAGGTTCTACATTCAGAAGGGAGGATCATATCAGAAAGGGTAGCCATTAAGGAACACATAGTCCACTTCTATGACCATCTTCTCAAGGAGCCCCATTCCTGGCGGCCCAAGGTAGATGGGCTTTCTTTTGATTCTATCGATTCATCTAGTGCAATGTGGCTAGAAAGGCCGTTTGAAGAGGAGGAGGTACTGCTTGTGTTAAAAGGGATGGATAAAGACAAGGCCCGAGACCTAGATGGTTTCACTATGGCTTTCTTTCAAGCTAGCTGGGACATTGTTAAGGAAGATATCATGAAGGTTTTGCTTGAATTTCACTCCTTTTTGAAATTCGAGAGAAGTCTCAATGCTTCTTTTATTGCCCTCATTCCAAAAAGAGCAAGGGCGGTTGAGGTACAAGATTTTCGCCCCATTAGTTTGGTAAGCGGGGTCTATAAAATCATCTCCAAAGTGCTAGCCAAGCGGATGAGCACAGTAATGGGAACGATTATATCAAAGTCACAAAACGCCTTTGTAAAAGGGAGGCAAATGCTTGACTCGGTTCTCATTGCTAACGAATGTTTGGAAAGTCGTATTAAAGCTAATATCCTAGGTATCTTATGCAAATTGGATATGGAGAAAGCTTTTGATCATGTAAATTGGGATTTCCTGGTGTACATTCTTGGTAGATACGGTTTTGGGGAAAGGTGGTGCCAATGGATTAAGCATTGTATCTCCACAATCAGTTTTTCTGTCTTGGTGAATGGCACCCTGAAGGTATCTTCAATAGTTCTTGGGGTCTAAGGCAAGGGGACCCTTTATCTCATTTCCTTTTCATCTTAGTAATGGATGTCTTAAGTAGAATGTTGAATGGAATGGTACAGGGGGGTTTCATCTCGGGTTTCTCAGTAGGTGGCTCCACCCTTGGTAATCTCTCTATTTCTCATCTTCTCTTTGCCGACGACATGCTGATTTTTTGTGAGCCAGATCCTGACCAGATTCGCTCCCTTAGAGCTCTCTTGCTTTGCTTTGAAGCCGCCACCGGTCTCAAGGTCAATCTTGCTAAATCTGAAATTGTACAAGTCGGTGTGGTTGAAAACCTATATGTCTTGGCGGATCTACTGGGCTGCAAGGTGTCATCTTTGCCCATGAAGTATCTTAGCCTCCCTTTGGAAGCCCCTCATAAATCCAAGGCAATGTGGGATGGGATTATTGAGAAAACTGAACGCAAACTTGCGGGTTGGAAGCGCCTTTATCTATCTAAAGGTGGCAGAGTCACACTCATTAAGAGGACACTATCTAATCTACCTATATATTTTCTCTCCTTATTCCCTTTGCCCGCAGGAGTGGCACATAGACTGGAGAAGACCTTCTGTGATTTCTTATGGGGCAATTTGGAGGACACGAAAAAATTCCATTTGATTAAGTGGGATAAGGTATGTACACCTTTGTCTAATGGTTGCTTAGGGCTTCGCAATTTGAGAACTTTCAACAAAGCTCTACTAGGTAAATGGCTATGGCAGTACCACAGGGAAAGTGACGCTCTTTGGAGGGAGATCATTGATTTTAAATATGGGTGCATGCGAGGAGATTGGTGTTCCAATGAAGTAAAAGGGACCTATGGTGTGGTTTTGTGGAAATTTATACGTAATGGTTGGGCAGATTTTCTTGCTAACTATAGGTTTGCAGAGGCAGTGGCACTCAAGTCAGTTTCTGGCACGACACTTGGTGTGGCGAGGTTGCCCTAAAGACCACTTTTCCCTCCCTTTTTAGAATTGCGTTCGCCAAGGAAGCTACAGTTGTTGACAATTTGGACAATTCCGCTCAGTGGTCAGTGAGATTCACTAGAGCGGTGCAGGATTGGGAGCTGGGGGATATCACTGCTTTTTACAGCGTGTTGTACACATTGAATCTACATGCTGATGGTGAGGATCACTTGCTCTGGTCACCTTCCGGGAATAAGAGATTCTCAGTGCGTTCCTTTTTCAAGGTTTTATCGAAACATCCCTCCAATGACTTACCTTGGAAGAGCATTTGGAGGACTAAAGCTCCATCAAAAGTGGCTTTTTTTACTTGGCTAGCAGCCCACGGGAGTATTCTGACTATAGATAAACTAACAAGGCGTGGCCTTTTCCTAACAGACTGATGTTTTATGTGCAAACATGATAGTGAGTCAACGGATCACCTACTTCTTCACTGCGAAGTTGTTAAAGTTCTATGGGATGATATCTTCACAAGGCTAGGTATGGCTTGGGTAATGCCTAGAAGTGTGAAAGAGCTTTTGGCAAGTTGGAGAGGGCTTCGGGGCACGGGACAGATCGCAGTCATTTGGAAAATGGTGCCTCTTTGCCTAATTTGATGCACTTGGAACGAAAAGAATAGTCGATGTTTTGAGGAGAAGGAGCGTGCACTGTCAGGGCTTAGGGATTTTTTCTATCATACTCTATTACTTTGGGCCTCTTCTATTGTACTAAATGGCACTTCTTTCCACGATCTTTATGTTGCTCTTTGCAGTTCTTTATTTGTAACAAGGATTTTGTATACCCCTGGGTCTTTTTCTGATCTAATATATTTCTTCTTACTTATAAAAAAAAAAAAGTAGACATACATGTGATTAGACCATGATCATTTAGCAAAATGACATTCAAAGCTTATGAAAAATATCATAAGAAAATATAAATAAGTAATTGCGAGAAAAATAGTTTGGGTACCAATCACAAACGCAAAATCAAGCATCAGGAGCATCTGAGGCCTTTCCACCAAAGGGATCATGAGTCGGACCAACATCCTGCCCTATGTGGCGCTGCACTAACCGCTGTAAATCGGCCATAACCTTGTGTTCACGCTTCGCCTTCTCTTCGTAGTTAAACATGGCCAACGCCCTCTTATCCTCGGCACTATAAACTTGGTTTTCCTTCCTAATACGAATGGCATTCATCCTCTGGTGCCTGCTACCACTCATGACATACCCAAGACCCTCAAACTTCTGAATCTCCTCTGCTGACAGACCCACTTCACCTCTACGCGGGATACGCTTCCCTTGCTGCACATACTGTGCAATGGCATCACCCTCACCGGGTCTAAGTGCACCACCATAACTAATATGCCCTTCAGCTCTCGGTAAAGGCATTGGCCCAACCACCGGTTCGTTATCCAAAGCCGGTAACTTCTTCTGCGCCTCAATCATTTCCTTAAACCTCAATGCCTCCGCATCGATTTCAGCCTTCGTTGCCTCATCCACCTTCGCCTTAGCGTCTTCTTCTACCTCAGAACCCGAATTCTCGCTGGAAGAGCGATTCTGCTTCTTTGGCCTTTCTCGATCACTGGCATCAGAGTCGTCACTTTCGTCTGAATCGCTGCTATATCTGCTCCGTTTTCTTCTTGTTCTACTCCTGCTACTTCTGTTGCTACCCTTATGCCTCCTGCTACTTCTCTTACTCCTTTTACTTGATTTCTTTCTCCGCTTTCGGACTTCCTCAGATTCATCCGATTCACCATCGCTATCTCCCTCGCTTTCATCTGATTCGTATTTTCTATTTCTACGCTTAGAAATCGAACCGTTCAGCTTCCTCCTCGACCTCGAATCATCGGATTCAGAATCACTCTCCGATTTTTCGGAGTCGGAGTCAGGTATCCTTTTCCGATTACTCTCCTTTTCTTTGACTTTCTCTTTCTTTTCCAAGCTCGAATTGCTCTTCTCCTCGCTACCATCTCCATACTTGTCCGAGATCTCCTCGGCTCTCTCCACCTCAAACTCATCGTTCTGGTTTCTAGGCGGACTCGGCGTCAAGTTCCAAATACAACACTTCAGCGTCTTCCTCATCTTTTGCCTCTTCAGCCTCCGGTACTCTTCATAGCTCAGGCCCTTCAATTCCTCGTCGGACTCCGAATCGGACCGCTTCCCGTTTCGGTAATCGCGGTCGAGGTACGCCCGGCCCTTGTAGTCTCCGTCTCCGCGGCCGAATCGTTTCGGCAAAGCGTCGTTGTCTAGGGCTTTGTAAGGCCTAGGGCTTCGTCTAGGGTTTGGACTCGAAATTCTTACAGGCGAGTTCGAGTGCCTGCGGCGATGGTCATCGTAGCGGTCATAGGCGTCGTAACTGGGGCTTCGGCGGCCCCTGCGTCGGGTGTAGCCGAGGGAGGTGTCGGAGTCATCCGGGGTGTAGCGGTCGGATCGGTGTCGTTTCTCGGGGATTTCGATCGTAGACGATGGCCTTCCCATTGGTGTTGAAATCTGAAAAGGATTAAGTTGGTAAGAGAGCTTGGGAATGGACCGCTCCAGTGCGTTTATATGATGTTTCCATGTGGATTTTTACTTGCGCCAGAGCCGGCCCGTCTATTCGAAGTGTTTTCCATGAGCCTAACGTTTCTTTTATTGGGCCTCAGGCCTCACATTTTGGTCCTTTATGTAGGTACTTATCTTTCTTGTTCATTTACATCCGATTATCAATTACGTAAGGTGTGAATCAATGCAAATCAGAACTTAATTTAAGATTTTACGGCTTTTTTTGGGAGGATATAATGGAATGAAATGGAAAAACAAAATAACTTAGGAGATTTCACTTTTCTCCTTAGCAATAATATGAAAATTCGACTCTAGTCTAATTCCGTTAGAACGGAGTCGGGATTGGATTTTTTTTTTTTTAATTTTTCAGTTGAAGTTAGATGTGTTATTGGACTGACTCCGACTTTACCTTCTAAATCCAACTCCAATATTGTATATATGTTATAAAAATATATATATATATCTATATATTCATCATATATAATAGAATAAGTATATAACTAGAACTTCTATAATTAAATTCAATGTTATTCTAGTATGAATAAATTATTATAAATAATATGCTTGTACTATAATATAAATTTACTAATGATAATTTAGTATATGTAAACATTATAATATTACTACCATACATAATTAAGTATAGAAATAAGTTAGACACTAGTATTTAAATAAGTCTAGTATAATAAATTAATAACAAATATACTAATTTACTAAAAGTATAATAACATGTAATTAAACACTATAGTATAAATCTTGTACAGAAATAAATCAGACACTAGTATAGAAATAACTAATAAGTCTAGCATAATAAGTTAATAACACATAATACTAATTTATTAAAGTATAATAGTATGTAATTAGATACTAAAAATAAGTCTAGTGTACAAATAAGTTGTAAATAAGTTAGACACTACTATAATATAATATCATAGTATAATGACATGTAACTAAACACTAAAAATATTATGTAATACTATAATATGATAACATGTAAATTAGACACTATAATATAAGTCTAGTAAAAAAATAAGTTAGATATTAGTATAGAAGTAAATTAGTAGTAAATGTTTTAATTTTTTGGAAAAACTAAAATTTGAAAGCCCGCAAAAAATTATTTTCTAAAATGAGTTAAATACGAAACTAAAATAAACCAAAGCTAAAAGCCCAAATCCGACTCCGCTCCAACAAGTCCAAGTCGGAATTGGAGTCGGATCAGAGCTACACAAGTCGGAGTCAGAGTCGAAGTTCAAATTTAAACTCTGACAAAATTAGAATTGGAGTCGGATTTAGGAAAATCTAACTCCGATTAAGTCGGTGCTCACCCCTAAATGTGGGGAAGCAAAACCTCATTCTTTCCTCTTCTCTCGGAATCTCAATTTTGCATTCTTTCACAAGGAATAAGGGCTAATGGAATGAGAGCTAATAAAATAATGATCAAAACCCTATAATAGCACTTATAATTTGTTACAATACTAAACTATCTATCTCTGTCATTTACATCGTAGACTCCCTCTGCACCCATCCCTTTCATAAATACTTCATTTATGAGTTTAGAGTGAAAAACAACTGAATGTAACCTATATTGTTTGGTTGCAAAAGAGTTGCATATAAAATAATTATCAACTGAATATTATATTTAAAAGTCCATCTATATAATTATTAAGTTAAAATAACACTTTTTTTTTTTCAAGTAAAAATAATACTTGAAAGTTCATCTCAAGTGCAATTTATAGTTAACGAAATTTAAGAAAATGGCATAATAGTAACGTTGTCATAAAATACTCATGTATAGCAAAACTTTATTTGCAAGACTGCTTATTAAAAGGCCAAACGTACTTTTGATGTAGAGGTCAACCATATCAACTTGTATTAAAAGAATTGTTAATTTAAATATTTTTATGAACATAATATATATATTAGCCCAAGAAAAGCTCTATTCATTCTATTCCATTTATTTGCTTTCCTTTCAACTCTTTCATGTTACATCACATTTATTCCATTATAAAGTCAAATATATATTATTGTTCTTTAAAAATTATGGTTTTAAGATGGACAAAAATATATGTCAAAATGCGAAAATACACTTAACAAAAGCCAATGCAGCATGTATAGTTAAATGTATTTTTGCCTTCGTATATATTTTTTCATTCAAAAGAGCACCCGATTTATAATTCACATTTGAGCTAAGGTCCTAGAGGGGTTTGCCACTGGCAAGTGGCATCTTTGAGGTTGCCACAGGGGAGACACGTGGCTGCCATGAGTATTTAAAAAAAAAAAAAAAAAACTAGGAATCCTAAATGTGACTAATTTATAATCTAAAAATATTTCTAGAAGAAGTTATGGGTTTTCTAAGTTTCATGCTTGTACTCTCTTTTTTGCCTGCATGATTTAACTAAAATCTATTAGCTTTTCTCATCCTCTCCCCCTAAAAGAAATTTTGTCCTTCAAATCGATGCAACTACACATCTCCTTACGACAATAAAGTTGACCTTACCTCATGCATAACCACCATTACTAGGCGCAGGCTTGAAGGGTGATGGCCGCGGGGTGATAATTGACTCGTTCGACATGATATCTTTCGGTTACTAGTGAACTGTTCATCAACGGAGCTATAGTAGATGTTGACAAACTCATTTGAGTCTAACTTTGCCTCCTCTCAAATTAAAAAAAAAAAAAAAGGCTTTGCCTCCTCTGGTGGGTTCAGGAGTCACTACAAGAGAAATGGTTTTTTAAGACAAAAAATTTTGTCTAAAAAAATCACAATTTCATCCTAAAAAAGAATTAGAGATGAAAAAATTTCGTCTCTAAAAGGCTGTCTCAAAATATTTTTAGAGACGTCTCCAAAAATCACTTTTAGAGACGAAATTTTGGGGAACCAGTTGAAACCGTTCGAACGGAGAATTTTTTTTTAGACGAACTAATTTTGTCTCAATATCTTGTTTGAATGGAATATTTTTCCGTTCGAACCGACCCGTCCATTCGAACGGAATAAAATTTTGAATCGAACAAATGACCATATTTGATACTGTTCGAACGAAATGAGTGTTCGAATGGAATAGTTTTCCGTTCGAACCGACCATTCCATTCGAACGAAATAAAATTTTGAATCGAACAAATAACAATATTTGATACTGTTCGAATGAACGAACGAACGAACGAAAGGAGTGTGTGTGTTCGAACCAATAAATTTTGTTCGAATGCAAATTAGGTCCGTTCGAACTGTATTTCGCGTTATTCGTTTGAATGGGTTATTTTTTGTTCAAATGGGTATTTGTTTATTCGAATGGATTTAGAAATGGTAATTTACCATTCGAACTGGTTATTTACTGTTCGAATGGTATGAATCATACAAAACAGAATCAAATTAATTAAAAATACCATATTAGTATTACACAAAATACAATTCAAATGTCAATTGTTTAAATGTTTTAAAACTTTATAATAGAAATAACCCTAAAAAAAAATAACTTTTACAATTATGGTGGTAGTGTAGAATTTTGTGACATAATTGACTGCAACTGAAGCATAACTTTTTGTACCTCCATCTCCAATCTCTTCTGCATGTTCTCTTCTAATCTTGCCTCAAGATCTGCTGCTTGATCTAATCTGGTCAGCAACTCTTTTTCCTTGGACCTCAATCGCTCTATCTCAAGTACTGCTTCCTCCAATTCTTTAGTTTTATCGTTATTCGATCTAACTCGAGAAGATGATGATGATGTTCAAGATGGTTTAACGCAACATCTTAAACCCCTCAAATATCTAGAACGTGATCCAAGAACTTGAGAAATGATCTGAGCATCATTGACAAATGATGCATCAGATGGATCCGCAGTAACTTCTTTGAGAGATATCATCTTGTTCTACAAAAATAAAAGCATACTAGTTAGTATAAGTAACAAAACTATAGTCTTAATGGAATTAAAGAAATTTAAACTTATATAATTTACCTCTACTTCGGGACTGCTCCAAACACCATCACGATTTTTATGTGATTTTGCATACAATTGGGTCAAATCATAGTCAGCAGGACTTTCTTCTTTCTGGACATACATATATATATATATATATTAGAACTTAAATCAGAAAATTGTATTATATGTTAATATTTAACATGGAGTAGAATAACTTATCATTTTGTTAGGCAAACGATGAAAAGATCGAGAACCCTCATGATGGTGTATCTTTAAGTTTGATCTATTTAATTTGTTCACAGTGCTCCGTTGCTAAAAAAATAAAAAATTATATCTATATGTTTAATACATCTATCATAATATACTATTAAAAAATATAGCAGCGAAATTACCTGATAAGCAGAATCTTCAAACATATCACAAACATTCTCCCATTCATTTGGTGGCATTGCTTGGAATGGATTTTGGCACGCCTCTATTGTAGTACTGAACTTCTTATAATGTGCATGGCATCGACCTTTGTACCTCCGAAATACATTCGACATCAGCTCCTCAACCATTAATCAATCCTCTCGTCGGTCAAAATCAAGCTCAAACTCATCCTTCCAATAATTATAAATAATTAGTATAAATACGAAATATCCAAAAAGTAACATAAATAATACTTAGTTACTTGAGATGTAGCTTATTACCAAATAACGATTTTTGATGTGGTCTTTCACTTCTTGGGAAACTTTAGACCAAGAGAATATAGCAATAGTGCATACGTGCGAGTAAGCGTACCAACAAAAGAAATAAGCCATGCTGCTGAATCTCTAGAGTCACCGGTATGATTATCAGGAATATCAACTTTAATTTTACCAACTTTCCTTACTTTTTCTATGCAGACACCCCTCGTAATGCCTCTACCTCGGCGCTGGCTTACAACAGCTATATATACAACTCTCTCTCACTCCACAGCTCTCAAAATTTCGCACAAAATGAAAATGAACTGGAGGTTTGTGGTATTTAAATCTGTGAAATCACGTTCGAAGGAACTTTTACTCATTCGAACACGAAAATTTCAAATTGCGCCAATTTTTGCCGCGATGTAATTTTTGTTTGAATGAGAAATTTACTAGTTCGAACAAAAAAAATAGAATATTTTTTGGCATATTCTTCAAATGTCCAAAAGATTCAAAGATATTTTCGTTCGAATAAGGAATTTTTAAGTTCGAACAAACTGACATTCAGAGTATTTGGCGCGAAGCTTCCCACCAAACACATTTCACGAAATAAAATCGTTCGAACGGTACTTTATTGAGTTCGAACTAAAGTCCAACTTTTTGGTATTTTATATACTAA
The DNA here is from genome assembly GCA_029856935.1 of Cyclocarya paliurus. Taxonomy (NCBI): domain Eukaryota; kingdom Viridiplantae; phylum Streptophyta; class Magnoliopsida; order Fagales; family Juglandaceae; genus Cyclocarya; species Cyclocarya paliurus. Next base: position 14,054,520 of record CM056953.1, read on the forward strand.
TAAGTCCTTTTTTGGATTTCTTTTTACATCAAATATTTAACATTTTAAATTTTTTTAAATAAATAAAAAATAAAATTCGTTCTCCAATTTGGGCATTGCAAGCATTATATATGCTGACATATATAATTGTATTACTATTAATAAGTGAACAAAAATAAACATGTGAATAACTAATATAGTACTTATAGTATATTACTTATAGTATTTGTAACATCCCGGATTTTAGTGTATTTCATTAAAGGATTATTTTAATTAATTTAAAGACTGGTTTTCTTGTTTTAAAATTTAAGGGAGTTTTGCTATATTATTTTATAATATTTTTAAGTTGTGTAAATTATTTTTAATGGATTTTCTTAATATTATTTATTGTTTTCCATTTAAATTGATCTTTAATTTAAATTAGTTTGTTTTTTAGTTTTAAAATTATTATTGTTTTAATTGAGCATTTCACTGAGTTTGAATTATTTTATTTAGTTTATGGTTTTAAAATCATTTTCGTTGGATCATTTTTAGGACCCCAAGATGTGAGAATTGGATCTCATTTCTTTTTCTCATCTTTTCTTTTCCTCTTTTTTTTTTTTTTTCTTTTCTTCTTCTTCCTTCGGCTGTTTCCCGCATAGCCTCTCTCTCTCTCTCTCCCGTTTCTTTCTCTCTCCCCGTGAGAATCGGCCATTTCCACCCAGCACCGCCGCCAGCCGTCCATGGCCCTCACTGCCGGCACCATCGCCTTCCTCGGCCACCGGCGACCTAGCCCCTCCAGTCTCAGGCCGGCGGTGCGAAGCTGCAGCGTTCATCCTCCCGTTCGGTCGCCGTCTGGCCACCATTGGCCACCATTTCTTCACCCCTTATCACTGGCCCCTTGCCATCCTAACCCACCCAGTTTCGACTCCGATCCGTCGCCGGAGCCACCTCCACAAGCTCATCTCCACTTCGGCCTTTTTGGCCTTCCACTGCCGTTTCGGCCGCCACCCATAGCCAACCGTCACTTCCACTAGCTTCACCACCTTCCATAGGTCCTACCCTACCGTTTCCTAACTTTCGTTTGACCCCGTGTGAATTTGGATATACTGTGTATTTCGACCAATGTTTTTACATTGTAGAGTTGCTGTTTTGGCGTTTCCAGCTCTCCTATGATCCTCCGAAAATTATTATATAGCGCTGTAAGTATTTTTCCAAACATCTTTTGAGATTTTAATATGTTTTTGTACTGACTCATTTAATATTATTGTGATTGGTTGGTTGTGCCGGACTGAGTCCGAGGAGTTATAGGGGTAGGATGGATTGAGGACGGAGTATTTATGAGTTTGGTTTTATTGTAATTGGATTGGTCATTGGATATTGTTGTTAGTCTGGTACACTGCATGTGCACGCATGTTCATATTTGTAAATTGAAAACTGAATTTTTGTGTAATTGCATTCATGTTCATGTGTTCATTGAAAAACTGGATTTCTATGGGAAAAAGGAAAAGAGACTGTAGGAATGGTGGTATAGTCTCTTCTGCGATTCCCGCCTACGGTGTACAAGTAGGGATGGTGGTATTGTCCCGCCTACGGTGCACGCAGTAGGGATGGTGGTAAGCAGGGATGGTGGTAGAGTCCCGCCTGTGATTCTCGCCTACAGTGCTCTAATGGGTTTTTGTGTTGTGTGGAAAGAAACTGTAGGGATGGTAGTAAGTAGGGATGGTGGTATAGTCCCGCCTGCGATTCTCGCCTACGGTGTACGCATAGAGATGGTGGTAAACAGGTATGGTGGTGTTGTCTTACCTGCGATTCCCGCTTATGGTGCACGCGATAGGGATGGTGGTAGAGTCCCGCCTGTGATTTCCGCCTATAGTGTCCGACAAATATTTTTGTGCAAATAATTTTCTGGGAAAATGACGAATTATGTTTTTGGGCCAAAAATGAGATTTTGGCATGTGTTGGAAAATATTCATTTTTTGAAAAAAAAAATGATATTTTGGATCTGGTACATAGTACATCATATGCATGCATGGTTGGTAGCATTAATGTATTTTGATCTTGGAGATTGTTTGGATTATTACTTACTTGCGGTACCACTTTATGGTACCGTAGATTTTGGTACAGGTGAGGTTGTGGAGCTTGTGGGATCAGCTCCCTGGAGGAGGTGACATGTTGTTATTGTCAATTTGGATTATGAAAATTATTTCTCTTTCGTGTATGTATTTGGATTTTTACTATATTTTTGAATAACTGTATAACTTTTCAACGGATATTTATTTTGGTTATTTTTGTATTTAAAATTCTGATACTTAGTAGACTGATTTATTTGAACCGCTGCAACTCTTTAGTACTCTGGTTGCATGTTGCACACACTTGAGCACCTATCGTTGGGATGTATGACCCGTGTTGTCATCATCCTGACGTCACGATTTCTGAGATTTTTATACGTGAGAGTCGGGGTGTCACAGTACTTATTAATAGTATATAAGTAAAAAATATATATATATATTAATTATATTAACTTGTATAATTATCATAACTAATTCAATAGTTATAACTATATAGTAACTAGGATATAATATAGTACTTATTGTACTAGGCTACTTATAACTAATTAATAAGTACTATAAGTATATTAATTATCTTAAATATTTTATACTTATCATAACTCATTTAATAGTTATAACTATATAGTATCTTTATATTAATATATATTATTGTAACTAGGATGTAATATATTACTTATTGTACTAGCTATATAACTAATAAGTACTATATATATTAACCATATTAACTAATTGTATAGTTATCATTACTCATTCAATAGTTATAACTATATAGTAACTAGGATATAATATAGTACTTATTGTACTAGGCTACTTATAACTAATTAATAAGTACTATAAGTATATTAATTAAGTAAAAATATTTTATACTTATCATAACTCATTCAATAGTTATAACTATATAGTAACTAGGATGTAATATAGTACTTATTGTACTAGCAAAAGTAACTAATAAGTACTATATCTATATTAATCATATTAACTTGTATAGTTATCATAACTCATTCAATAGTTATAACTATACAGTAATTAGGATATAATATAGTTATATTAAAATATTAACTTGTATATTAAAGCATTATAATACTATTATTATATTATTTTTATACTTTTGTACTTTGTAATATTAATATTATTATACATTAGTATAGTAATATAATTAGAAATATATTAGTGTAATAATCGTTTGAAAGGGATATTGACAAGTTCGAACGGATTTTAATCCATTTCGAACGGGTTTTTATTCCGTTCAAACGAGGTGTCACGATCTTTATACGCCCAGTTCGGTTTCCATCAAACCCACACACTGCATTCGAACCCTAAGCTGCCTATTACCTCCGACTCGCCCCTTATCTCCGCCGCCCAACTGCCACTCAACCACCGTAGGAACAACGCATGTTTCTCTTCTAAGAGGTATGGGCCTCTATTATTACTTTTTTTGGTATTAATGAGCTTTGTTTGGGATGGGGGATTTCGGATTCGAAATCCCCCCATTTTGGTGTAGTTGATCAATATAATGGATATTTAATCGGTATAAGTGATCTAGATTCACTTCTTAATCATTTCTACCGATTTAATCGAGCTCTTTTGGTGTAGATTAGAGTTTCGGCCATGGCTAAGTCGACTCAGCCATGGCTGTTTGGCTTCGATCTCATTCGAACACGATGTTGCCAAATAGATTTATTTCTATTCGAACAAAAACTTACCGTTTGAATGAATATTAATTGCCTGTTCGATTGGACATAATCTTCCATTCGAACAACTATATTAGTTCGAATGGAAGATTCTTAGTTCGAATGGGTTATTTCAATACAGTTCAATCTAAGTATAATTCTTAAATAATATATTTTAAATATAATATTTATAATTATATTCTTAATTTTCTTGTGGTTAAATAGTATATTAATGGCATCTACCAGACGAAAACGTGCAAGAGACCAAGTCAGTGAAAGTAGTACTGGACTAGCTCCTGCTCAAGCGTTGAGATTTGTACTCGTCGAGCGTTAGATCATTTTGTCTGACTTCTCTGATCTTTCATGGGAGGGACGGAGTATACAGTCCATCTTCACTGAGCGGGGATGGGTACTGATCTGTTAGCAGCAGGGGACTACATACCCAGATATGGTCGGTGAATTTTACTGTGCCATGAGAGAGGAGAGTGCTGATGCTCTTTTCTACACTCTATCAGTCCGGGGAGTGAGTATTAATTTCTCTCCTCGTACTATTGCTGAGTTCCTTGACATCCAGCTCGAGGTCGACGTATATCTTGGACTGGCTACTTCGAGACCAGCGGCTACACCATCTGATTCTGACACACCTGCCGCATCCTCCACACGAGCTCTAAATGTAGAGCCGGATGATAGTGGGGATGGTAGTGAGGATGTGGATCTACCTGATGATGGTTTCACAGATGATCAGGTGTGTCATCTAGTGCGAGACCCTTCGGCTCCTCCATATGATGGAAGCAAGGTGATCTAATAGGCCGACTGTATAGCATTTTTTAGAATGCTTAACTTGATTGTTGGCTATAACATCGACCCGAAAAAACACAAGACTAATTTCGGGATCGATCGAGCCAGATTTTTGTTGCAGATAGCGCGGGGGGACCCTATTGATCTAGCTTTGTATTTCTTTTATCACTTTTGATCGGAGTCATCCTATGTAAGTGGAGGTAGTCTATCATTTGCACTGCTGATATCTAACTTCCTACTCCGATCAAGGGTTATAGTGTCAGCGACTGAGCGGAGGTCGCCATAGATGGGGCCCCTCAACAAGATCACATTCAGCAAGAGCGAGGGGCACTTGCGGAAGACTGCACTAGGACAGCCTAGTGCCCCGCCCACCGATCCAGCTTCTACTACTACTGCCGTTGTTGAGAGACAGCCTCCTGGGGCTACTTTGGATTAGGTATGAGCTATATTTGTTGAGTTTGTTGAGCCTATCATAGAGAAGTTTAGGGATCTGAATGGATGCGTGAAAATGTTACAAGAGAATGTTGATCTACTCAACACCAAATAGTCTTTTTAGTTATTATTTTACTTTTTTATATTGTATTTTACATTATATAGTTGAGATATAATTAATGTAGAGTTTTTATTTCTCGTGTTTGCTACTTTATTTATTTTTTTCATTTTACTTGCCGTTCATGATAATATAAAAAATAATACTATCTTTAAAGTTATATTTATATAATTTAACATAAAATAAATCATTTTTATCGGAAAAACAAAATTAAAAATATATGTACAAATTAATAATGATAAACAAATTAATGAAAAAAAGTTCCTTTCGAACTAATAAATTTAAGTTCGTACGGTTATTAACTTTTCCCGGAAAAACAAATTTAATTTCCCACCAATATTATTACTATTCAAACAGATCATATACTGTTCGAACAAAATTAATTGGTTGTTCGAACATTTTTTCTCCCGTTCGAACGGTTTTTCTTTTTTAGACGATTTTTTTTGTCACAAAATATTTCGTTCGAATGAAAATTGTATCTTAGGCAATTTTGGAGACGAAATGAAAAATTCCTCTCCAAAAATGACTTTTAGAGATGAAATTTAGTTCGTCCCTAAAAATCAAATTTCTTATAATGAGTCCGCTTCCAATATTCTATCACGCTAAACCAATGTAGTAGATGATTCTGGTGGTTGCCTAACACGTCTGCTTCAAGCCTCGGCTACGTGGTTTGATTCTGCCCCTCCTCCCATTAACTATATATATACAGTTTCTCACACTATCCTCTATAATCTCTCATTCAAGTGCATTGAGTCTCTCCTCGTGAAACATGGCTGGTCTAGTGAAGATAACTGTTGGATTTTGGAGTTTGATTGGTTTTGTGAGTTGGAAAAGGTGTAGACAGATTGTTCGTCTGGCTGTCACTCGACCTAGTGCTTGAGCAAAGCTCATGCAGTGAGTTCGCTCGAGGCGCGCTTGACAATTGGCTCGAGCGAAACATGGATAGAGAGCTTGTTCTATTTGCTCGACAATCCGCTCAAGCCAATGTTGGATTGGTTGTTTCTTGTGGCGCGCTCAACACACACTCAAGCAAAGAATCATGTTTTGCTAGATTAGGATTTCCAACATCATTTGCTATATATATGTTATATTTATTATCATAGTGCATTAGATTCAGAGAACAGTGAGAGGCAAACGGTGTAGAGTACCCTTGAGAGAGAAAAAATCTTAGAGAGAGAGTTGATATTTGTTTGAGTAGAGTGAAACTCTTATAACTCATTGTGTGATTGTAATCTCCTCTAGAATAAAATCGCATGTAGCTCTATAGACCTAGGCACATTTTCGAACCACATTAAATATTGTGTTTCATGTATGTGCTTGATTCCTGTATTTTTGCATTTATTTCACTATCTGTCTCGTTATCATTGTGTGTGGGTGTAGTATTTTTCATAACAACTGATATCAGAGATAGGTTTGGGTATGAAGGGAGAACGATGGTAGGAGAGATAGTGAAGGCTGGAATCGAAAAGTTCGACGACACAAACTTTTGGTACTTGAGAATGCAGATTGATGATTATCTCTACGAGAAGAAGCTCCATCTTCCTTTGTTGGGACAAAAGCCGAAAAGTATGGATGATGATGAGTGGGATCTATTGGATTGATAGGTTATGGGGGTTCTTCGGCTCACTCTATTCAAATTAGTGGTGCACAACATTATTAAGGAGAGAACTATGGCGGAGCTCATGACGACTTTGTTAGGTATGTATAAAAGTCATCGTCAAATAACAATGTGCATGTGATGAAGAAGCTGTTCAACCTGAAGATGTCAGAATGTACATCTGTTGTCCAGCACTTGAATGAACTCAACACTATCATAAATTAATTGTCGTTGGTCGAGATTGATTTTGATGATGAGATTAGAGTGTTGATTATGTTATTAGAGTGTTGATTTTGTTGGAGTTGTTGCCAAGTAGTTGGGAGGCCATGAGGATGATGGCATGTAATTCAACTGGCAAGATGAAATTGAATTACGATGACTTACATGACATGATTCTTGCTAAATAGGTACGTAGGAAAGACTTTTGGGGAGTTTTCTAGTAAAGGTTCTACCTTTAGTGTTGATGACCAGGGCAAGGGACATTACAGGGTCCAGGTACAGAGCAAGTCAAGATCTGGATAGCAGATCACTTGCTGAAATTGTGTCAAGCCGGGTCACATCAAAAGAAACTATCGGAATCAGGAAAGTACTAAAGATGATGTTGTGAATGGAGTGGCTAAAGAAAACACGATGCTTTATTTCTTGCAATGCCAAGTCTAGGTGATGACAGGGTAATGGATTCAAGGGCTTTGTTCCATAACACCTCACATCGAGAGATCATACAAAACTATGTTGCTGGTGATTTTAGAAAAATGTACACGGTTGATGGAGAGGAACTTGATGTAGTGGGATTGGGTGATGTGTGCATTGCAATACCAAACATGAGTGTATGGACTTTGCAACAAGTCAGACACATTCAAATCTAAAAAAAAGCTTGATCTCTGTGGAACAACCTAACGATGGAGATCATACAGTAGTGTATTCTAGAGGAGTGTGGAAGGTCATGAAGGTCGTGTTGCTCTTGGCCCATGGTATGAAGACTGACACTTTGTATTTGACATCAGGGTACAATGATGTGCAGAAAAATACAAGGTTGCAACAAAGTAGGCTTAGTTGCGTGAACAAGATGGGGAAGCAAAACAGAGTCAAATTTGTTGTTCCTCATGTAAGCCTGGGTAAATCTCTCGATATCACGGTGCAGAGCAAAGGTGTGAGAGACAGGGACACAATGTCTGGTGTTCCAGGGATGTGTACACATACAATTAATGCTCAAAAGCTACTAAGACAACCAGACCTCCACGGTGGTCACCTACCTCGATCAATATTCTACTAACAGAAGGTAGTGAGCCATGGTACAATAGGAAAATCTTACGAGATGGAAGATCGAGCAAGTGGGAGTTGGCTGACAAGAAGCTGACTAGACATTTAGGGAGGAAGCAGGGACTGCACAAGAGATGGGAACTTCAATTGAAGACAAAAAATGTTACCAATAGGAGATGGGATCAATCGCCTTAATCATAGAATGGGACATCAACAACAAGTTCTTTGATGTTTGTCAGGGTCTGTTCGAGAGAGAATATTTTCAGTGCAGTGGGAGTTGTGAGTCGTCTAGTAAATGTGCTAACTAAGGGCGATGTACGTGAGAGACATAAGTCGGGCTCGACTTTAGTGCATCTTCTGGCTTGGAGACGGGAGCTTGTAAAGATGGAAGTTTGTCAATGATAGGACAGGGTAGACGCTGGAGATAATGGCTGGCATGTGAAGAATCAATCTCCAAGTGGGAGATTGTTGGGTGAAAAAGGTGCACACAGATTGCTTGCTCAATCTGGTGCTCAAGCGAAGCTCAGACAGTGAGTTCGCTCTAGGCATGCTCGACAGTTTACTCGAGCCAGATTAGGATATCTAGCGCCATTTGCTATATATATGTTATGTCTATGATCGTAATGCATCAGATTGAAAGAACATTAAGTAAACGGTGTAGAGCACTCTTGAGAGAGAAAAAGGTCTAGAGAGAGAGTTGAGATTTGTGTGAGTAGAGTGAAGTTTTTCTAACTCAATGTGTGATTGTAATCTCATTTGAAATAAAATCTCTTGTAGCTTTGTGGACGTAGGTACATTACCTAACGACGTCAAATATTGAGTTTTATGTATGTGTACTTGATTCCTGTGTTTCTGCATTTATTTAATTGTCTGTCTCATTATTGTTGTGTGTGTGTGTGTGGTGATTTTCACAACAATAACTCCATCGCAGTACTAAAGTACTTCTATAAGGTGCTTCCCAAACCAGGCCATAACCCAACAGACCTCTTCCATGACCACTGTCTTATGCTACTTCCATTACTACATTGATGATTCGATTAATAACCGATGGTGTAAGGTATAATTATGGGCAATTTTCCTTATTCTCACCATTTTGTATTTGAAGATCCTAGGATTATGCTGCAATTTAAGTTAATATACTAAACTTTTTCTGTAACACCCCGATTTCGGATGGGTCGGAGAGGTACTTCCTATCACTTAAACTCACAACTCACACATAGATCTCACTATTTTAACTCAATTACTCCACATAATTAACTAGAAACGCCACAAATTCTTAATATAAACGTCAACTTCTCAATATGCCACGTCATTAGAACACAACAAATGTACTAAATAAACTTCACTAATAACCATGGCATCTTTTTGTGCTTCATCTACTGTGCTTAACAAATCTCTTCCATGCTCCCTAACTTTTGATCCTTAACTAAAACATTCAAATTATTTGAAAAATGTTGTGGAGATAAGGGGTGAGTTATTAACAACTTAGTAAGCAGAGAACATATACTAGTATGTAAACATGAGCATTTATAGAATACAGGATGCAGAACAAAAACATTTAGTTTCAAAATTCTGGAAAAACATCAAACTAACATTTCAAAATGTTCGTATTCAAAAGAATCCTTTGGCATATCATAATTGAGCATCATTATCATATCATATCAGAGCATCACATCAATCTAGAGGCCATATTTAACTCCCGTGATAGGGTTGTGTTGTCCTCAGTGGCAAAATCGGGCAAAGACAGAGGTGAATCTTCCCTTTATCATTTTCGGAGCCCTAAGTGTGCACATAGGAAAGATCATGCAAAAACTACTTTGTTTCCAAAGTGGTTGTACTCAGAGACGAAGAAGTTAGTACCAACCCAAACAGAGTGTTTTACACCCGTGGTAAGGTCAGAGCAAAATAGAGAAGAAATAAAGTCAGATACAAAATCAAAACCTCATGCCAAAGGTCTTCAAATGCCATATCATATTAAAACATAGTACAAAACAAATTCAGATCATTCTCATATACTCAAAAACAAGATCAAAGCATCTTCATAAAACTATGCACAACTTTTCTCTTCTTATACAGATTTCAAGAGTAATGCAGATAAATGACCAAGGTTGGTTTCCCAAGTTTTCATTTCATTACAAAACATGCATAGGTTTTCATAAAATCAACCTCATTCCATACATTTTATGCAAAGTCTAGCATTGGAACCTCGCTTATTTGGATTTTTTAATTTCTCTGAACTTCCTACAATAGTGCTAAATGAAACCCATTGTCACCTATAAAATAGACAAGTAATTTACTTAAATTCCTAACTAGATACGTATTTTGATATTAAAGTCTACAATACTAAAGTAACCTATTTTTCTTAAAAAGGTAAGATTCTCGTATCCTTAAATATCATCACTTCCCAAATTAATCGATATTCACTTAATATAATATTATAACAAAATATATTAAAGTATCCAACAAAATTCCATTTAATAAAAATAAACTTAATCAAATTTAAGTGTTCAAAATAAAATTACACACTATTTACTCTTGAAATTAAATTTTTAAAGATAATTTAATGCCAAATAATACAATTTAAATCCTCATTTATTTTCTTTATAAAATCTTACATTTAAAACAAAGCCCACACAAAGTGAGTTTAATATATAAAGAAAATTCAAGGCCAACGTAAAACCAACCTAATGACAATGGAATTTTAGCAATTGACCAAAACATGCATGGGTTCTTTGGGAAGGGCTGAAATTCAATAAAAAATTTTGAAACTACAATATGTGTCCATACCGACCCATGCAATAGAGAGGATAGTTTCATACCGAAAGAGAAGGAGGCATGCGAAGGAGTAGGGTGCTGGGCGGAGGTTGAAGGTGTTGGTGTGATGGTAGGTCATGATGATGTGTGAGGTTGAAGGTGGTTTGCGGTGGAGGTGCCTTTCTAGCACTGTTGTAATGGTGGGCAGCGAAGGCCAACTAGTTCACGTAGAGCGCACGTTGGTTAGTTCTCAAAAGTGGCCATGGGAGGAGAGAGGCTCATGGGCAATGCAAACGTGGTGAGAGACAGAGGAGTATGACAGAATGGTGGTGCTTAACGGGATGGTACGACTGATGAAAAAGGCGTGGATGAGCTATTGGGCGTGAGTTGCTTTGTTCATGGGTGTGAAAATAGAGACTTTCCGTGTGGTTGCAGTTGCTTGTTGGCCGTGTGTGGGGAGTTGAGGTGGCTGCTGGGGGCGGTGGTTCAAGTGGCTAGGCGAGTATAGTGTTGGCATGTAGGTTGACGGTGGTTGAACATGGAGGCTTGCGGGTTGTGTGGTTTCTCGTGGGGTGCGGTGGTGGTGTGAGTAGGTGTAGTGTCTCATGGTTGTGCAACCGGGGTGGTTGAGATGTGGAGTGGTTCGGGAATAGTGAGCCCTTCACGGTGGTGCTGCTCAAGTTAGCGTGAGCGAGGGCTTGCGAACTGGTGCTTAACCGGGTCATCTTGATGCATTCGGTGGCTGGCAGCATGCTTGGAAGTGGCGACGACACAGCATGACAGGGAGAGAGAGAACTCTGTTCAACAATGATCCGGTGCGGAGGTTCGATGACAAGACCGATCTAGGAAGGCTCACAAACTGCAGCACACAAAATCGCAGAGATTGGTAGGAGAGGGAGCAGAAACACAAGGGTCGACTGTTGAGTAAGAAAAGAGAGAGAAAAAAAATCTCTAGAGAGTGAAGACACCATTGATGCATGGGATTTGGGGAAGAGAAAAATTGGGGGAGAGGAAAACGGAAGGGGAGAGATTGTCGGGGAAAGGAGAAAATGACTCAAGGGAGAAGGAAATGTATCAAAACGGCGCCATTTTGGTCGTTCCTAGGCTGGGCTTCATCTGGGTCTTAGGATATCAATTCACAAATAATTTCTCAATCCTCACCAAGTTAACTCTCAAACCTTCATATTATAAAAATAAAAATAAAAGCCAAGCTTCCGTTGCACACCTTGATAACAAAACAATTAGACCTCTATCTCCCAAATCTATGCACACTCAACTTATACTCTTAGATACTCTCTCATTCTCAACTGCAATCAATAGCCTTTTGTGTACACATGTAGCCGATGACTCCATACACTCATGCATCCAAAACGCACCAACTTGCCTAAAACAAATATCACCATATCGATGGGGTAAAATTTGACGCTAAAAATGAGTAATTTAAAAAAAGTCTTCTCACAACATCCTTACCATCATTTTACTTTGAAGTGATCGGTGAACTCGAGAACTCATTCATTAAGTTCAGATCATGGGGGTGGATCTGGTTGAGTAGTCGTAATGGAGTGGTCAGAAGTCAAAGATAAAGAGGTGAAAGTTGGGGTTTTCTCATCTGCATCCGATGGGAAAGCTTATATAATGAAGTCACATTTAGACACCAAAGGTATGCTCAGCCAAGTGACTATGGAAGAAATTAATTCGCAACTAGAGTGGGAAGGTCAAAATGAGATCATGGTCAGATTCAAGGTTGGTCAGTCTATTAAAAAAATCATAAATAAAGTTCCAACCTTTTGTAAAAAATAGCTCCAAAATACTCCTGTCGAAACACTAACTGTATTGCCAAAATATATTTCATTAAGTTGAACAAAGATGACTTCATTAAAAAATAAAAAAATAAAAAAATAGAATGAATTGATCTAAAATGAAATGCTATATATATATATATATATATATATATATATATATATATATATATTAGAAAACAGGTCATTTTTTTTTCCATATCAATTCCAACAAAAACTCCAAGAAAGTTAGAAATCTTTGAAAGAAATTGACCATAACTTAACAATAAATTAAGTCATGCCATACTGATCATTTTGCAAGAAAATCATGGGAGGGCTTGCTCGAGGAGTAGAAAGTATGACGTAAGGAGGTCTGAAAATTTGGGGAGAATAAAACTTGAAATTATTTAGAGTGAAATCCAAGGGTAGCAATGATGACCTGGTAGCTCGCATTAGGGAAAGGCTGGGGGATAGCAAAGTCGTTTGTTATTTAATTGTGCTTAGATTATTTTGCTCAAACATGTTGTGGATAGTATGCAAGTTCATCTACTTTCGGTTGTGCATGCACTAAAGGCTCTAAGTTATGCAGCCTTATGAGCAATTTCTTCTGGGGGTCCTCATGGTGGTAAGCCGAGGCGAAAGTGGATTGCTTGGTAAAAAGTGTGTCAGGTGATTAGAAAGGGTGGCGGGTGTTTACGAAGCCTAGATGAAGTGCAGACTTCACTCTTTATGAAACTCTCTTGGAATCATTTGACTGGGAATTCTTTGTGGGTGCAATATTTTAGAGCTAAATATGTTACATGTATGCATATTTCTTTGGTGGGATCACGGAGAGCACTTGGTTTTGGAAGGGCATTATGCATTGTCTGCCACAAGTCCTTAGCAATTCTAAATGGCAGATCTGTGAAGGGAACATTTCTTTCTGGCATGATAACTAATTGAGCATGGGTCCCCTAGTAGATGCAGTTCCTATAATTGGTCGTCCTAATTTACAGGTCAAAGAATGCAAGATTGTTGATGACTGGGATGTGGGAATGATCTGAAACTTGGTGGGCGATGAAAACACTGATGCAATTCTTGACAGCCTTGGTATGTGTAAGGCAAGCTCAAACATACTGATATGGACTCAAAGCTTGAATAGTGAGTTTACGTCAAAGAGTGCGTGGGAGTGTATTCAACTTAAGATGTCACGAGTTCATTGGTCTGAGTGGGTTTGGCATGCTGCGTTACCCAATAAGTATTCGGTTACGATGTGGAAGGCCCTTCATGGTTGTCTCAACGTTGATGCTCTGTAAGGCAACTGGGTATTCCTTTGGTTTCAAAGTGTGAATGTTGTGTTGGGGGGTGTTTGGAAGACCTGGATCATGTCTTGGCTAATGGAATGGTTGCAAAGGAAATATGGCACTGAGCTTCCATGCAAGTTGGTATTCCTTTTGACCCTTATTGACCTTGGAAAGAAAAAGTCGAGTTGTGGTTCCGTCGTGCTATAAACTCATGACAAAAAGGTAATTTACTTCATCTCTTGCCTTCTATTTTAACATGGGCTCTCTGGCTTTAGCGTTGCAAGGCACGCATGGAAGGATATATGGCTTCGGTGGCGTCCCTTTGGCATTTAATCAAGGCTGTTGTTGCATGGGTGGGGATTCAGCTTAAGGCTAGTAAGAAGCTCTTAATGGGGATGAAAAGGTGTTAGTTGCTTTTTCCATTACGATAAAAGCTACAAAAAATAAGCGGGTGGTTATCATTAGATGGAAAAGATCGGCACAAGGGTGGTATAAGCTGAATGTTGATGGTAGTTGCTTGGGTAACCCAGGTCAGATAGGGGCAGAGGGAGTAATATGGGATGATGTGGGTCGGTTGGTGTTGGCCTTCTCATCTAGTTTGGGTCATGGTACCAATAATTCGGCGGAGCTATGGCTATTCTTTTTGGGTTGAGACATTGTAGGGAACTTGGCATAAGAAAAGTGGAAGTTGAATTGGACTCACTTTTGGTGCTACATTGGCTACAGCTAAAGCGATGTGGGATATGGTATCTTGAGGATTATTGGGATGAGATTTATGAGATTATTTGACCGATGCAGTGTGTGGTTCGGCATGTTTTTTCCAGAGTGTAATGCGGGAGCTGATCACCTAGCTCGATTGGCTATTGATTTGGTCTCTAGCACATGGGTTCAGTTCGAAGAGCTTCCTCATCTTCTCAAAGGAATTTTGAATTTAGATCGGTTGGGGCTGCCATGTTTTTGTTGTTAGATTCAGGATGGGCTCCCTTTGTTTTGCTAGTTTGTAGTTACTATATTTAATTGGGTAATTTTGTTTTTTGGCACCTGTGGTCTTATTTTGTAATTTTTTCAAGTGAGTTGGTCTGTTTATATTGTATTCCTATGCCATAAATGAAGATTTTAATAAGATGGGGAGGGAACCACTCTTGGACATGTGATGTGACGCCCTAACTCCCACGTACAGAAACACGGGAATCGTGACGTCGGGATGATGACAACACGGGTCATCCCATCCCAACAATAAGTGCTCAAGTGTGTGCAATATGCAATAAGTGCACCACAAAAGTCGCAGCGGTTAATTAAAAGTTAGCTAACTAAGTACCAGAAGTTTCAATTATGTATGCATATGATGAAATATGCCTTGGCCCTAAAACATCATTTTTCTCAAAAATGAATATATTCTAATACACACCTATTTTGGCCCAAAAACAATAATTCACTATTTTCCCAGAAAATGATTCACACAAAAACATTTTATTCAACACACGCAATTTTTTCAGAAAATAGCCCATTAATCCATTTTTACCGTATGCACCATGATCTCCCATAGGGATCATCTGCACACCCTAGCTCCCTTCGTCATACCACGGGTAACGACTTTGCTCATGATTTCGTAACGAGCGATGTCCAGTTCAATGCCCAGTGCGTTTGTAGCCAAGCGTCCTCTAGCTCCCGCCAATAAGAGGGGCCACAGAGTTAGCACGTGAGCATTACCATCCAGTTGTCGCCCGGTGACTCACTAAAAAATGAGCAGCACAAAGGTTATCCCAAGTACAGGAGGATGTCGCGTAATAATTAGGAATAAATTCTTAGATCTTCTCTTCAGAAAAAGTTACTTAAAATCAAATTTGTTTAAAATGGTGAAAATATTCACAAAGAGAAAACAAAAGTGGTGGTATGTGTAATGAATGGAAGAGTACAACGGGAATAAAAAAAAGGCACTAATCATGGACTAGATTTATATTTTTAAATTTTTAAGTGTCGAAATAAAACTAAGCTAAGAATTAAACTAGATTAGAAAGAAATTGACAAAATATGAGCTAAAAATTGAAAAGTCCCAAAATTAAGATTTTAGAATTCATCCTTATATTTAAATCACAAATTTTCAAAATCAATTCAAAGCAATTGTAATCACTATTAAATGAAAGCATAAAAGAGCAAGAAATAACGACATTAAGTAAAATAAATAGTAAATAAATTATCCAAACTTTTAAATCAAAAATTTTAAAAATACTTCATAAATTTTAAACTGAAATTAAATAAAAAGTAAGAAATAAAAAAAGACAAGCTAAATAAATAGAGATAAAAGTAGTAGCAGTGAAGAAGTAGGCTCAGCTGCGGCAATTGAACCCTTGAAGTTCTTTAGCGCCGCTGCTGTGTTGCGTCAAAAAGTGAAAGAAAAAGAAAAAAATAAAATCTACTGCGCCGCGGCGCTACTCTATATCTTCCCTTTTTGTCACTTTTCGTCAAAAGCTCCAAAAGAAACTTTTTTTTTTTTGCGTCCCAGGCCAAAAAGCAATTTTCGTGTGAGTCCAAATACAACTCTTCAATTTTGCCTTTTTTACTTCTCTTTTTTTATTTTTTATTTTGACTTTTCTCATACATTTTTTGCCTATATAAAAATAAATAAAAATTAAAAAAGAAATAAAAAAAAATATAATATAAAAAATATGTTGTGCATGTGAAGGAATATTATCCAATTAAATCACAAGTTACAAAAATTAAATATTAACTATGCTATAAATCAATTTAAATCACAACTCGGATTTATGCATCTTAACTATTTTTTCATCTAAAACTAATAATAATGTAATGAAATAAATAAAATATATTAGTTCTTGATGTATAAAATATGCAATAATTTACCTCAATCACCCGACGACAATTTAGGGGACGTCACATAATATATTCCGCTCCCGAGTGACAAAAGGAGCTCTACCGAGATAATACTCCATTTCAGCTTGGGGTTGTGATACACACGCACCAGAAATGTTTTCTCACATGAAAATCTAATTTTCAAATATACACATGAATATGAATGCAATTATGTAAAAACTCAGTTTTCATTTACAATTATGAACATGGGTGTAAACATGCAATGTACAAGACTTGACCCCAAAAACCTGACAACCAACAAATCCATGCATAACCAAATACACAACAACTTCATCCTCTAATCCAACTGACCCCTTACTCCTTAGACTCAGTCCAACACAACCAACCAAATCACAATAAATAAGAGTTAGTGCACAAATACATTTAAATCTCAAAAGTTATTTGGAAAAATACTTACAGTGCTATAATATAATTTTCGAATGATCACGAAGATGCTAGAAGTGGTAACACATAACGGAACAGTGCAAAATGCACTAAAGCTGTGGGTCACAAAATGGTAGATTTTGAACAAGGACAAACGAAGACTTGAAATTACTAGAAAAAATCTTAAAGGTGTTGATGAAGCTAATGGTGGTAGTCTTCGGTCGTGGGTGGCGGCGAGGGAGGTGTTTGGAAGCCAAAATACCCAAATAAAAAATCACGATGGGGGAGCTTCACCAATGGCGGATCGGAGCTGAGGATGGGTGGTTTAGGTTGTTGGGAGGCTGTTTGTGATGTTGTAAAAAGATGGTGGCCGGTGGTGGCCCGATGGCGGCGCTGGAACACAAAGGGTGTCGTGGCTTGAGGCCGTGCGTAGGGGTTAATGGTGGCGCGGGAGGAGCTGAAATTGGATGAGTGAGGTGGCTGGCCGGAGGGAAAGAGAAGGATAGGGGCGGTGGCTGACACGGATGGCGCATGACGGTGCTACAAGGCGGACGAAAAATCGGACGGGAGAGAGGAAGAGGGACGTGCACGTGGGAGGAAGGGGGAAATGCAGGGGAAAAGAAAGAAAGAAAAGAAAAAGAGGAAAATAAAAGAGGAAAAGGAAAAAATGAGGGAAAGAAATGAGGTACAGTCCTCACAACTTGAGTCACAAAATTGATCCAACGAAAATGATTTCAAAACAGTAATTTAAATAAAACTAATTCAAACACAGGAGTAAGTAAGATAAAACAACACAATAATTTTAAAATCCATAAACAAACTAAATTAAATTATAGAGTAATTTAAATGTAAAACAATAATTAATAATAAGAAAGTATATCAAAATAAATTTTCACAACTGAAAAATCATAAAATTAAACCAACGAAAAAATCGATAAATTTAAAATAAGAGAACCAATATTTAAATTAATTAAAATATATTTTTAATTAAAAATACACTAAAATACGGGGTGTCACATGTGACCCTCGACTCTTTATAGAAAGAAAGAAAAAGAAAAAGAAAAAAGAACTACTAGATGCCAACCTGATCTAAGCTCATTAATCATGATGCTCCAAATATTGCACACCTCATATCATATCAACATCATGATCTATATATACCTCTTAGAAACATGGAGTATTATATACCCATAAAATAAATAATGACATGTATTTCTTTTCTAAATATACTGATCTTAGAAGCAAATGCTATGTGCATGGCACATACCCTGTGCCCTAGTCTTTTAAAAAACACTATCAAGCTAAAAGGGTTTTCCTTGATTTTTCTTCTCTACGTTTTTGGTGGACATAGTTTCTGAATGAAAGTTAAACTGCAGCAGCTTGCATAGGTCACCTACCAAACATGTTTAGCCCATTCATAGTCACTAATCGTGGTCAAGCCCTTGGCCTTGGTTTTGTTAAAAACACACACAAACACATATATGCAAACATACATACTTCATACTAGGTTAATCAGTATACCATTCAAGTGGCACTGATGTAGATGTGAATCCGATTGGTGGGGGTGGGAGTGTATTTAGTCCCTTGATCAGGATATAAATGCAAAAATAGATTTCCTACTCATTATCATATATCATTTCCAGAACTCCCATGAAACAAAACTACTCAAATCATTTCCTAAACTCCCATGAAACACAACCAGGATATAAGATAATTGAAAAACAAATAGGCACATCAATCATCAGACATCTTTAAGGTCCAACTAATCATATATATGAAACACAACCATGAAGAACATATATGTTCTTGTTGTCAGGCGATAGAAGAAAATTCAAGTAATCAATGTCATTATCCTCTTAACCTAGAGACTACACATGCTATTGGACTCACCAGCAGTAGAAATTGTTAAGAAATCATTGGAACATTAGAAATAGCTTATAAGGAACAATCCAATTTCGTAAGATTTTTTTTTTCTTTTAAATAATGGAGAATAAAATAACAACCTCTCTAATCTGTTCCCAAGTCAAATAAATGCTTGCCCGATAGGAGCGAGTCCTGGGAGTCGTGGTGGTGGAGGTATGGCACCAACATCATCTCTTGACACTTTCGGTGATGGAGATGCGAGGCTTCCTCGATTTGGGAAGTTTACCTTTATAGACCATTTTTTGCTACAACAACCCCATCAACAATGGAGATAGGGGTCTACTATTGAAAACCCATGCAGAGCTTGAATGGCAGAGGGTAGTTGCTTCTGAGTTGACAACGCAATTGTAACATCTCGGATTTTAGTGTATTTTTAATGGAGGTTTTATTTAATTTATTTTGTGATTATTTATTTTGTTTTAAATTTTGGGAGTTTTAAAATATTATTTCTAATATTTTATATGGTGAAAATTATTTTATGTGATTTTTAGATTTTATTTACTGTTTTAGCTTTTAAGATGAATTTTAATTTTAATTGATTTATTTTTGGGTTTTCAATTTTTATTGTTGCATTTAAATTATTTCACTGTGTTTGGAATATTTTAATTAGTTTCTGGTTTTAATTTCATCTTCGTTGGATTTTTCGGGATCCAGCTGGAAAGACTGGATCTTCCTTTTTCCCCTCTTCTTTTTCCTTTCTTTCCTTTTTCTTCTTTCTTTTTCTTTTTTCCCCCCGGTTTACCCCGCGTGCGACCCGACCCCTTTCTCCCTTCTCTCTCTTCTCTCTCCTCTCTCCACCGTGTGAAACAGACTTACCCTCGCCGCGCCGCCTCCCGGCCGCCGTGTGCTACACCGCCGGCACCGTTCCCTTCCCCGTGCGCCGGCGACCTCACCCCTAAAATCTCAGACCTCCCCGAGCCACCGTTAGCCGCCGTGAACCGATCGAACCCGCGGTGGGTTTTTCCTCCTTCCGCCGTCGTCCGGCCGCCATTGGCCACCAAATTTCTACCACATCTTCACCGGCCCAATGCCAAGCATTTCCACCCAAACCCGGCCCCGATCCGTCGCCGGAGCCGGTCATTCGAGCATCAAACCCGATTCGGACATTCCGGCCTAAAACCGTCCAATTTCGCCACTATTCTCGGCCAACCACCACCACCATTAGATTCACCACCTTCCATAGGCCCTACCCTATAAATTTCGAGTCTCCGTTTGAAATCGTGAAAAATTCCCATTTCACTGCATTTCGGTCAGTGTTTTTACACTGTGTGGTTTTGCTGTTTTGGTGTTTTCCAGTGCCTCGGAACCTTCTTAAAATTGTTTTAAAGCGCTGTAAGTATTTCCTAAACAATTCTTTGAGATTTAATTATATTTTTGCAATTAACTGTTATATTTTTATATATATGTATCCTGGTTGGTTCCGGACTGAGTCCGAAGAGTTCGGGGGTGGTTGGATTGATCGAAGTATTTGTTGTGTATGAATATTGTGATCTGGTTGTGAATTTGGAGATTGAATTATTTGTGGATTTATTAATTGTTGGAAATTGGATTATTTGTGGATTGATCAATTGTTGGATATTCTGGATTTGATTGTATTGTGATTTTGGGAGTTGATCATTGATTATATTGTTTCATTTCATATGCACGCATGATCATGTTTGTAAATTGAAAACTGGGTTTTCGTGTATTGCATTCATGTTCATGTGATTATTTTGAAAACTGGGTTTTCATGAGAATTGGACTTTTGGGTGCGTGTGTATCACGACCCCAAGCCGAGATGGGGCATTATTTCGGTGGAGCTCCTCTGGTCACTCGGGAGCGTAAGATACTGAGTGACGTCCCCTGGGTTGTCGCCGGGCGACAACGGGATCGGACGTTGGACGTGCCGACTCCGTGGCCCTTCTGCTGGCGGGGGCTAGAGGATGACCTGGCCACTAACGCACTGGGTGCAGAACTGGGCATCGCTCGTAAAGTAGTCAGGACGTGCGGATGGTCCATAGGGGGGAGACCATGGTGCATATGGTTTAATGGGATTAAATGGAAATTGCTGTTTTCTGGGAAAATAGCGTGGGTATGTTTTTGTGTATCATTTTCTGGAAAAATGATGAATAATGATTTTTGGGCCATTTTCTGAGAAAATGGTGGAATTGATTTTACTGGAAATGATTTTTTAGCCAAAGAGATTTTTGGCGTGCGTCGCATTATTTCATATTGCATCATGGGCATGCATGGTTAATTGTTTAGGTATGATTATATCTCTGGACTTGGTTAGGTTATAACTTACCTGCGGTACCATTTCATGGTACTGCAGACTTTGTTGATGATGCAGATGCCGAGCCTGAGGCTCTGGCTCCGCCGGAGGAGTGATCTGGGATCACTCATGCTGTAGCTTTTATTTTCAGACTTGTATTTTATTTTCTAGGACTTGGCTTTGTTTTTAAGGTATTTTGTATTTTGGATTTCTGTATTAATTAAAATTCTGGTACTAGTAGACTTTATTACCTTCTGCTGTGTTTTTAGTTGTGCACTGTTTATTTGTTGCACACACTGACACTTGTCGTTGGGATGCGTGACCGGTTGTCATCATCCCGGGTGTCTCGATTTCCGTGTTGGTCCGTATATGGAAGTCGGGGGCGCCACAGGTGGTATTAGAACAGTTCAGCTCTGGGTAAAGCCACATGTCCCTTAGGTGAAGTACCAGAAAGTTTTAAAAGTTGTGATTTAAAATTATTTTGGTTTGAAATATGTTATTTTAATGGTTTTAATTTATTATATTTGTTGTTATTTTTATTGGTTTCATCTATTTGGTTGAATGTTATTTTACTTTAATTGTTTTATTTTATGGTCGCTTATTTTATTTGTTTTAATTTATTGTATATTGTTTTACTTGGTTGGTTGATATTCTATTTTATCTGATGGCATTTTGTTGTATTTTAATTTATTATTATTTTTTTTTTTCATAATTAGATTTTAATCGGTTTGAGTTAAAAAGTGTTTTAAGGGCTACGCTATGACAGGAAGAAGGTACGACTGTGAATGTCATTATTAGGCTTGAGTATTTAGTATAGTATGCCTGAACTCTTAGCAATTGGTATGTTTTAATATCGAGACTCGAAGGGAACGACATGGTCTAAGTGAACTCTATGGAGTAGGAACTCAAGTTACTGCTAAGGTGGGAATAGGTTTAGTTCGCCTAGGATACTTGAGGTCTTAAGTTCCATAGGATTAAGTGTTGAGTCTTTAGAGTAGGAGGTCGTAAGTTCAACGAACTTCGAGGATAGACTTATGAGAAGTTATCTAAGGTTTGAGGCCCTATAGTTCTCAGGAAATAAGTTTATAGGATCTAAGGTGGTAGGTTCAACAAGCACTTGAGGGATTAATTAAATTAGAAGTTTTAGATTTTTGCCGACTCAGTTAAGCATTTTGGTATTATTTTGGGGTTTTAGAATTTTGCAAGGTTTGTAAGGTGAGTGCTTTAGATTTAAGGTCATCGAATTTGAGGATTTCAGGAAGTGATTCTTTTTGGTTTAAGGTTTTAGAATTATAGATTTGAAGGATTGATTTATAATGATATTTAAGTATTTAATTCCTCGAGTTTGGTGTGCTAGCTTGATTTATTTTGGAGACTGTTTAGTCTGTGATCATTATAAGGAGGCAGGATAAGGAACCTATGGGGGAATCTTTCAACAATGAGGTGGATAATGCCATTGCTAGGTCATTAAATAGGATGGCTGATCTCTTCCATCAAAATATCAGGCCGCCTCAAGTTGACCAAAATATTGTGGTTCAAGTGGGGTGTTCCTACGAGAGATTTCTTAAATACCGGACCCCGATGTTCTTTGGAGTTGAGGATCCACTTCAAGCTGAAGGGTGGATCAATGGAATAGAGAGGACTTTTGAGATTTGTGGCTGTACAGAAGAGCAACAAGTGTTGTATGCTAGCTATTTGCTGCAAGGTGAAGCAGCCAATTGGTGGAGGATGAAGAGGAATCTTTTGGAAAGGAAATTTGGAACTCTAGCTGCCGTGTCATGGCATCGTTTTAAGAAGGAGTTTGATGACAGATTCTTCCCACCTACTGTGAGGAGGCAGAAGGCCCGAGAATTTAGTAACCTGGTTCAGGGTGGTATGACTGTGGAGCAGTACTCCCGTGCTTTCATGGAGCTTGGGCGTTTTGCGCCCCATCTTATTGCTACTGAGGATCTTCAGGTGGAGCGTTTCAGGGAGGGTCTGCGTCCTGAGATACGCAGATTCGTAATATGCCATAGGGTTTCCTCTCTCAGTGAGTTAATTGATTTGGCTACCATGGTTGAGAGGGAAAACAGTTTGGCAGTAGGATCCCCTCCAGGTCAGAAAAGAAGAAGTTTTGCTGGTGAAGGCAGTAGTTCTGGGTCGCCTCAGAAATTTGTGCAAAGGATTGGAGCCCGTCCACAAGCATCGTCTGGAGTGCGCATTGGAGGTTGAGCCCCAGTTTGTAGTCGATGTAATAGAGCTCACGATGGTGAGTGTCGTCAGAGTGGGGTCACTCATTGCTTTAGATGTGGTCAGACGGGGCACTTTGCTCGAGATTGTCCCAATCAGCCTCAAGCAAGTCGTGGAGGTCGTCGTGGAGGAAGGAATAATCAGAGACAAGTCACGCAGGCTCGAGTGTATGCGGTGACTCCTGGAGACATCGACTATGACACGCTAGAGACCCAGGATGCTGGAGTGATTACTGGTAAGTGTTTAATTATTTGGATTTGATGTTTGTGTGGTTTGATGTTTCTTTTGGATTTCATTGGTGTGTGTGTTTGGTTCAGGGAGAGTCCATTTGTATGATTTTTACGCTTGCACCTTGTTTGATTTCGGAGCGTCCAAATCTTTTGTGTCTACCACTTTTGCACGGATGTGCAACTTGGTCACAGAAGCCTTATCGCAACCATTGGTAGTAAGTCTTCCCAATGGAGAGATGGTGTGGTGTTCTAAAGTCGCGATGGGGTGTCCTTTGGATTTTAGTGGGAGGAGACTAGATGCGGATTTGATTGTATTCAAGTTGCTTGGATTTGATATTATTCTTGGAATGGACTGGCTATACCGGTATTCGGCGTGCATTAATTGTAGAAGTCGAGTTATTGGATTCCAGCTTGCAGAAGGTGATTATTTGGAATATGTGGGGAGTAAGTTGAAGGCGAAGCCTATAGTTATATCTGCAGTTCAAGCAAAGAAAGATATAGCTTGTGGAGCCGATGCATTTTTAGTTCAAGTGGTGTCTTCGCCGTCCGAGAAGAAGTCTATAGCGGATATTCCAGTTGTAGAAGAATTTTCAGATGTTTTTGTTGATGATTTGCCAGGGTTGCCTCCAGTTCGGGAATTGGAGTTTACAATTGATTTGGAACCTGGAGCCGCTCATGTGCATAAAGCTCCTTATCGTATGGCGCCGGCTGAATTGAAAGAATTAAAGATCCAGTTGCAAGAGCTAGTTGACAAGGGTTTTATTCAACCTAGCACATCACCATGGGGAGCGTCGATGTTGTTTGTTAAGAAGAAGGATGGCACTTTAAGAATGTGTATCGATTATCGGGAACTTAATAAAGTGACCATCAAGAATAAGTACCCGCTTCCCCGTATAGACGATTTGTTTGATCAGCTACAAGGAGCAGCTGTTTTCTCCAAGATTGATCTGAGGTCGGGATATTATCAGCTGAGAATAAGAGACAAAGATATTCCTAAGACTGCTTTTAGATCTCGGTATGGTCATTATGAATTTAAGGTGATGCCTTTTGGATTGACCAACGCTCCTGCAGCTTTTATGGATTTGATGAACCGAGTCTTTCAGCCTTTTCTGGATTCTTTTGTGGTGGTCTTCATCGATGATATCATGGTCTATTCTCGAGACGTGGAAGAGCATGCTGATCATCTTCGTTTGGTACTTGGTAAATTGAGAGAGCATCAGTTATATGCCAAGCTTAGCAAGTGTGACTTTTGGCTGGAGGAAGTCAGATTTCTTGGTCATGTGATCTCCCGAGATGGAGTGGCTGTTGATCCTAGTAAGATAGAAGCTGTTTTATCATGGCCACGTCCTTCTACTGTGCGCGAGATTCAGAGTTTCTTGGGACTTGCCGGATATTACCGGAGATTTGTTGAAGGTTTTTTCAGATTATCCGGACCTCTCACAGCGTTGACTAGAAAGAATGTTGAGTTTGTGTGGTCAGATCGTTGCGAGAGAAGCTTCCAAGAATTGAAGAAGAGATTGACGACAGCTCCTGTGTTGGCACTTCCTGAGCCGCATAAGCCTTTTGTGGTTTTCAGTGATGCATCTAAGTTTGGGTTGGGATGTGTTCTTATGTAGGAAGGACGAGTTGTTGCCTATGCATCTCGTCAGTTGAAAGAGCATGAGAAGAATTATCCTACCCATGATTTAGAGTTGGCTGCCGTGGTGTTTGCTCTCAAGATTTGGCGTCATTATCTGTATAGTGAAGTTTGTGAAATCTTCACGGATCATAAGAGTTTGAAGCATCTGTTTTCTCAGAAGAATCTTAATATGAGACAGAGGCGTTGGTTGGAGTTAATCAGCGACTATCAATGTGAGATCAAGTATCATCCAGGAAAAGCTAATTTAGTTGCTAATGCCTTGAGTAGGAAATCTCAGTTAGTGGATGAAGCAGAGTCGTCTGGTATGGACTCTCTCCTTTATGGAATGAGGAGATTGCTTATTGAGAGTTCGCAGCAGGAAGAATTGATCTCCTCAGTTTTGGATGTGCGGGTTGTGGATTTTGAGGAATTGAAGACTCTCCAGAGAAATGATCCTAAGTATTTAAATATCAGGAAAAGAGTCAGGAAGTCTAAAGGACCCGTGCACTATAGTTTGGACAATGATGGAGTGCTTCGTTTTCGGGATCAAAGAATGATACCTTGAGATTCTGAATTTAAAGAGCGAATCTTGGTAGAAGCTCATACAGCTCCGTACTCAGTTCATCCTGGAAGTACGAAAATGTATCGGGACTTGAAGAAGAATTTTTGGTGGGAAAGTATGAAGCTGGATATCGCTTCGTTTGTTGAGAAATGTGATACTTATCATCAAGTTAAGGCTGAGCATCAGAGACCTGCTGGTAATCTTCAACCTCTCTCTATTCCTGAGTGGAAATGGGATGACATCACTATGGATTTTGTAGTAGGCCTTCCAAGATCTCCTAGTGGAAAGAATTCAGTTTGGATGATTGTGGATCGTTTGACTAAGAGTGCCCACTTCTTGCCTGTAAATAATGCTGACTCTTTGGGTAAGTTAGCTCGGTTGTATGTTAAAGAGATTGTGAGACTGCATGGTGTACCCAAGAGTGTTGTGTCAGACAGGGACCCGCGGTTTACGTCGCGTTTTTGGAGGAGTTTGCAGGCAGCTTTAGGCACTAATTTGAAGTTCAGTACAGCTTATCATCCCCAGATTGATGGCCAATCTGAGCGTACAATTCAGACTTTGGAAGATATGCTGAAGGCTTGTGTTATGGAATTTCAAGGAAGTTGGGAAAATCATTTGCCGCTCATAGAATTCTCCTATAATAACAGTTCCAGATGGGTCCTTATGAAGCTTTGTATGGAAAGAAGTGTAGATCGCCGTTATGTTGGGATGAAGTTGGCGAGAGGAAAATTGTTGGGCCTGAATTGATTGAAGAAATGCAAGGGCAGATTCAAGTTATAAGAGCTAAGATGGCGGAAGCGCAAAGTCGTCAGAAAAGTTATGCTGACATGAGGAGAAGAGACTTATCTTTTGAGGAAGGCGATTGGGTTTATCTTAAAGTCTCTCCGATGAAGGGTGTTAAGCGCTTCGGTAAGAAAGGTAAACTCAGCCCGAGGTATGTTGGTCCTTTTCAGATTGTGGAGAAGGTTGGGCTTGTTGCTTATAGGGTTGCATTGCCGGATTATTTCGGGGATGTGCATGATGTGTTCCATGTTTCGTCGTTGAAGAAGAGTTTTGGTCAACAAGAGCCGCGTTTTGTTGACCTGGAGCACATTCAACTTCAGCCTAATCTTACTTATGAAGTTGTTCCGACTCAGATTGTGGATTGGAAAGTGCAGAAGCTGAGATCCAAGACGATACCTTTGGTGAAGGTGTCATGGGGTGATCCTGTAGCTCAAGATTTCTCTTGGGAGCGTGAGGCCGATATGAGGGAGCAGTATCCGTATTTGTTTGGTTGACTCTCCTGGTATGCTTCTTAAGCCTACTCTTAGTTGAACCTTATCTTTGTCTTAGTCCTAATGATTGACCTTACCAATTTCGAGGACGAAATTTTATTTAAGGGGAGGAGATTGTAACATCCCGGATTTTAGTGTATTTTTAATGGAGGTTTTATTTAATTTATTTTGTGATTATTTATTTTGTTTTAAATTTTGGGAGTTTTAAAATATTATTTCTAATATTTTATGTGGTGAAAATTATTTTATGTGATTTTTAGATTTTATTTACTGTTTTATTAAGATGAATTTTAATTTTAATTGATTTGTTTTTGGGTTTTTAATTTTTATTGTTGCATTTAAATTATTTTACTGTGTTTGGAATATTTTAATTAGTTTCCGGTTTTAATTTCATCTTCGTTGGATTTTTCGGGACCCAGCTGGAAAGACTGGATCTTCCTTTTTCTCCTCTTCTTTTTCCTTTCTTTCCTTTTTCTTCTTTCTTTTTCTTTTTTACCCCCGGTTTACCCTGCGTGCGACCCGATCCCTCTCTCCCTTCTCTCTCTTCTCTCTCCTCTCTCCACCGTGTGAAACGGACTTACCCTCGCCGCGCCGCCTCCCGGCCGCAGTGTGCTACACCGCCGGCACCGTTCCCTTCCCCGTGCGCCGGCGACCTCACCCCTAAAATCTCAGACCGCCCTGAGCCACCGTTAGCCGCCATGAACCGATCGAACCCGCAGTGGGTTTTTCCTCCTTCCGCAGCCTTCCGGCCGCCATTGGCCACCAAATTTCTACCACATCTTCACCGGCCCAATGCCAAGCATTTCCACCCAAACCCGGCCCCGATCCGTCGCCGGAGCCGGTCATTCGAGCATCAAACCCGATTCGGACATTCCGGCCTAAAACCGTCCAATTCCGCCGCTATTCTCGGACAACCACCACCACCATTAGATTTACCACCTTCCATAGGCCCTACCTTATAAATTTCGAGTCTCCGTTTGAAACCGTGAAAAATTTCCATTTCACTGCATTTCGGTCAATGTTTTTACACTGTGTGGTTTTGCTGTTTTGGTGTTTTCCAGTGCCTCGGAACCTTCGTAAAATTGTTTTAAAGCGCTGTAAGTATTTCCTAAACAATTCTTTGAGATTTAATTATATTTTTACAATTAACTGCTATATTTTTATATATATGTATCCTGGTTGGTTCCGGACTGAGTCCGAGGAGTTCGGGGGTGGTTGGATTGATCGGAGTATTTGTTATGTATGAATATTGTGATCTGGTTGTGAATTTGGAGATTGGATTATTTGTGGATTTATTAATTGTTGAAAATTGGATTATTTGTGGATTGATCAATTGTTGGATATTCTGGATTTGGTTGTATTGTGATTTTGGGAGTTGATCATTGATTATATTGTTTCATTTCATATGCACGCATGATCATGTTTGTAAATTGAAAACTGGGTTTTCGTGTATTGCATTCATGTTCATGTGATTATTTTGAAAACTGGGTTTTCATGAGAATTGGACTTTTGGGTGCGTGTGTATCACGACCCCAAGCCGAGATGGGACATTATCTTGGTGGAGCTCCTCTGGTCACTCGGGAGCGTAAGATACTGAGTGACATCCCCTGGGTTGTCGCCGGGCGACAACGGGATCGGACGTTGGACGTGCCGACTCCATGGCCCTTCTGCTGGCGGGGGCTAGAGGATGACCTGGCCACGAACGCACTGGGTGCGGAACTGGGCATCGCTCGTAAAGTAGCCATGATGTGCGGATGGTCCATAGGGGAGACCATGGTGCATATGGTTTAATGGGATTAAATGGAAATTGCTGTTTTCTGGGAAAATAGCGTGGGTATGTTTTTGTGTATCATTTTCTGGAAAAATGATGAATAACGATTTTTGGGCCATTTTCTGGGAAAATGGTGGAATTGATTTTACTAGAAATGATTTTTGAGCCAAAGAGATTTTTGGCGTGCGTCGCATTATTTCATATTGCATCATGGGCATGCATGGTTAATTGTTTAGGTATGGTTATATCTCTGGACTTGGTTAGGTTATAACTTACCTGCGGTACCATTTCATGGTACAGCAGACTTTGTTGATGATGCAGATGCCGAGCCTGAGGCTCTGGCTCCGCCGGAGGAGTGATCTAGGATCACTCATGCTGTAGCTTTTATTTTCAGACTTGTATTTTATTTTCTGGGACTTGGCTTTGTTTTTAAGGTATTTTGTATTTTAGATTTCTGTATTAATTAAAATTCTGGTACTAGTAGACTTTATTACCTTCCGCTGTGTTTTTAGTTGTGCACTGTTTATTTGTTGCACACACTGACACTTGTCGTTGGGATGCGTGACCGGTTGTCATCATCCCGGGTGTCTCGATTTCCGTGTTGGTCCGTACATGGAAGTCGGGGGCGCCACAGCAATGCAGGGAGGGTTATGGCTAGGTCAGGGGAAACGATTCGTCTGGCAATGGCCAACTTTGGGTAGAGATTCGCACGGCTTCATTGGGCAAGAATTGTGCTATAATGCTCATTCATGTGTTGAGACTTTTTAGAAAATGATTTTAGAAAAGACGACGGGAATTACTATTCGTTTTAAAACATTTTACTTCCATACCCAGGGTGCAAGACTCTACATTATAAAATAAAATGTGCTTTGAGAATAAAAGAGGTTTACAACGAAAAAACATTAATCTTAAAATAAAAAGGTCTCTCATATATTTAAAACTCTCATGCCTAGACTTCCGTACTCTTCTCCTTGGGCCATGTTCGTCTTGATGTGTTCTGCTCATTTAGTTCCTGTGGGGGAGGGGCACACGTAAAAATTAAAATGAGTCGAATACTCAGTAAGCATTACTTCATATAGTTAAAAAAATAATAACATAGGTTTTCAATCATGCATTTATTTTGAAAACATCACTTGGCGGGGTTTTTCTTTTAAAAAGGATTTTCTTCTCATAAAATGTTTCTCCTGTCAGTGCCTTCATTTCTTAAAGAGTTCAATGCATTCATACATTATTTCTTATCACTTTTCTTTGGCCAGTACACACTGTTACGCCCCATGTGTTGGGGTTAGCAGTCTTCCTTTGGACCCGGATTCCACCCGTGGCCACAAGTTGTGAACCCCTTTCAATCAAGGGGCAGTAATGGATGCACTACCAGTACTACTTACCCAGCATTGCAATCTGCCCAGCCTAGTCCTTTGGTACCCTTTCATTCAGTCATGGCCGTTACGTATTTTCATATATTAAAAAGTTCATTTATTCAGTCCTTTCTTTTTCAGTCATTTTCATTTAATAGTTCTTTAATGAAAAAACATCATTTAAAAGCATGAACTTAAATATCATCTTTCATGGCATCATTTAAAGCATCAGTTCATGGCATCCTTAAAACATTAGTTCATAGGGACATTTAAACATTCTTCTCGTCATTAAAGCATCACTTAAAGCTCAAGGCATAAGTCTCAACATTTACTTTCGCGGAAAATATATACAATAGATACTGCGTATAGTCATCCATTCACATGCGTACAATTAATACTTTGGTTACATAGAAAAAGGTTGCCAAGAAAGGCCATTACATACGTATATGTTAAAACACTTAGGATAGGTTTGGAAGTTTCATCTCACATAAAATTCTCATCTTATGTCATCTCATCATTACAACTTTTTCAAATCCCCATACAAAATATAATAAACAATTCCACTTTTTCAAATTGCAATACAACTTTTTCAAATCCCAATTTAACATTTTCAAATCTCAAAACTAAAAAATAATATTTTAAATTTTAAAACAAAACACAAAATTTTCATCTCACCCCCAAACCTATCCTTAGTATGCTTTTAGTAAAACATCTTTCGTGTCATTTTGTAAAGCATCGTACAGGAAAAACATTTCATTTTCTTCATTTTCATATCTTTTAGAAAACTCTAGAAGAGTATGAATGTAATACTTACCTGGACTCCATGCTATACTCATTTCATGCAGTCCATTCCCGTGCGTGTCAGGTGGAAACCTACATGGATACACATAGCTTTAGCGTCATTCTTTATCTAATGCATAAGCAACTAAACTAGAAATAGAACTACGCTTTACTTGAAACACTCCTTCTATCACGTGCTCTTACGTGTCCCTTAGTATGCTAAAACTTTCTAGATCTACTTACGGTCACTGCCTCTTCCAAACTCAAGGTCTTACCTCGAGTGCTCATCCACTAAAGTGAACCCATGATTCACCTTAGGTTTAAGACACTAAGACCTTTATCTTACTCTTCTTATTAACCTCATCGAGATACATGACTCAGACCGACGAAGTCACGCATCCCAATCCTAGACAATACACACGTCACTTCCTACATGCATCTTAGTTCACGCTAAATCCTCATGTCCATCCATGCATGCCACATAGCTCTAAGCCAACTCTGAGGCTTAAGCACCATGTAATCATACTTAGGACAGATTACCCATTACATATGGTGAATTTGTCCGGCACATGTGTCTAACTATATTACACACGTACCTTACCCATTTATCACCTAAGATCAATATATAATCCATTGATCACTTGCTTGTATGGACAAGCACCATACTCTGATACCAACCCTCTCTAAATCCGGCTAGCATGACTCTTTATGCTACCCTTCCCTCTTGATAGTTCATCCCAACACTTGACACGACAAGACTCCATTCATAACTACACTTCATGTTATGTCAAAGCTCAAGACTACTCCCAATTTACACTGTGACCTTATCACATCACCCGACATCCTGCTACGTCATTCTTACACTAACTCATCACCCATCATAAGCATGACTTCTTGTTTAACCATGTCACTTCGTGACATTCCCCCATCCTGCTTCCGCTGCGCTACTCTGATACTATCCTGTCACCTCACACATACTCCCAGCCATAAGTCAACTACACGGTGTATCGCTTCACTTCATGGAGTATACTCCACGTGTACTCCCTTCACACACGCTATGCCACATCACTACTATGACATACACGCCATATGGTGCATCAGTCCACCACATAGAGTACACTCCACGTGTACTCCCTTCATACTATGCTACACCACATAGAGTACACTCCACGTGTACTCTTCCCATTCCACATTATGCCAAGAGGGTATATCTTATGTATACTCTCCTTATCCCACACTATGCCACGTCACTAATACAACATATACTTCACAACCACACTTTCTAGCATAGTCCACAACACTACACAGTGAACTCCACAAATACTAACAACACAGTCCACAACCTAACCAACCAACTAGCATCTAACATAAATAACGAAGGATAGATGGTTATACCATCGACAGGATAACCTGTGCGTTGCTCGCTGACCGTCACAGTTGATGAAGTCGAAAGGGTCTTACGAGACGGCTAACCCACGTACAGTGGCTATTCACCTTACATGGTGGTTATTTGGGTGTTTGGATAGCTAGATGTGGTCTTTGAAGGGCTTATGATGGCCTCACGGTGGCATCGAGGGGCAAAACACGGTAGATCTAGCCGTATACTATGGCGATTAGCCACGTATAGTGGTTGTTTGGGTCATTGAAGATGGCTACCAGTGCGGATTTACACGTAGGAGGGTTGGGTAGTGGTCCTGGGGCGGTAGTGCCGAGGTGGCACACGTCGGAGACACGGCGGCTCATGGACGAGTTTAGGTCGTGGGTTTCAACATGGGAAATCGAAAGGGGGCTTGGCTAGTCGTGGGCTGGCGATGGAGGGGCTTAAGAAGCTTGTTGGTGGAGCTATGGTGGCAAGGTGGAGGTGGCACAACTTCCTATGGCGGTGGATCTAGGTCATGCATGAAGGAGAGTCCATGAGAGAGTAAGAGGGCATGCTGGAGGAGGGAGGCTCAGCTAGACATGGGGAGATTGCCAGTGGGAGGAGGAGCCTCTGGTGGTGGTGTGGTGGCCGTGGGAGGTAGAACTCGACTGTGGGTATAGTGAACCCATGCATGTGGAGGCTGCGTGTGTGCAGTCTAGGGAGGAGCTAAGGCGACTGGGTCAAGGGGAAGAGGAAGGAGGTGGTCAGGGGAGGCCTGTGGTGGTGCTTGGTGGTGGCCTTGGCCAATGACGGCAGTGCTAAGAGTAGAAAAATGGGTAAAACCCATTTCGGTTGGGTTATTGCAAAAGGAGAGAGAGAGCTGCGTATGGAGAAGATCGGTGATGGCTGGCTTGGTCGCCAGTGTGAGGGGGAGGAGTCGGTAGTGGTTGTGAGGCTAGGTAGCGCATGACAGCGCCCCCCTCTCTCACACAATGCTCATCTTCATTTCTCTCCCTCCCTCTCTCTCTTTCTCTCTCTCTCTAGATCTCTTACTCGTTCTACCCTCTGACTTCGAACCTTAGGGCCTTCACAGTAGACCCTCTCTCTCTCTCTCCACTGTTTATCTCTTTTGGGTCTATTGCTGCACGTTTGTGGGAGTTCTTGGAGTTCTGAGTTGCTGATCGGTGGTAAGGCCCTTCTCCTTCTTTGCGTCTCATGAACACACCCACATTCAGTTCAAGTTAATTTCCACTCCCATGAAATTTCTATGAAATGAATTTCATTTGTATAGTCTATGGGTTTTGGGGATTTTTTCGACGTTTTGTGCAATTTTGGGTTGCTGCTGAGAATCTCTCACAGCCGTAAGCTCCCTCCCATTTCTCCTTTGCTCACGCAACACTCACTTCAGTTTTTCAATTACAAATTCACTCATCACAGATCGTAATTGCTTTATATTTTTAGTGCATTTCTCTATTTTTTTAACAATAAGGTTCATGCCTTCAGATGCTCTACATGTGTTTAACATCTATTTTATATTTCACATTAGTAAAACTTATAAAGAAAATATAAAAGAAAGAGAAGTGGTTTTTAGCTTGTGTTTTGTGCATTCTACTAGCCTTTGTGACTGCACACACTACAAACTTCATCAGTTATGTGGTTTTGTTTTAGTGCAGTGGCATTTTAGTGCAGAAGACAGTTGTGGTTCTTTTTTTATGCATTTGAGTTGTGAGTCTTTTTAGTGCATCTGTTTTGTGGGTCTGTTTTGTGCATATGAGTTGTGGTTTTGGATTGGTGAAATTTGGTTTTTAGGGTTCAAAAGTTGGTGGGGTGGTTGGTTTAAAATTTGGGTCCTGCTGCTACATCTTTTTTCACATAATTTACCAGCTTTAATTTCTATTTTGTGATCCACCAACGTGCAATTTACTTTTTTGAAAAAAATCCAGAAGTTTTCTCAAAGTATTGATAGATTAAACTACTTATATATATATATATAGATATATTTATAAAGCATTCATAGACTATCTACTATGAGATCTCCACACAATAAGTTGTTCTGCTTTGTATTTTTTTTTAACAAAAATGGTATTTGCACTCGGGAGGGGTACACCCCGCGTACACGAGCCTCCACGGGTAAAAATAAAACAGAGCATTTCGTTGAATTCAGCTGAAACCCACGACAATTGATTTTCATCATCTTCTTCTTCTTTTCTTCTTCTTGTACCCACAGGGCCACAGAGAACCATCGGCTGAAACCCACAGAGTTTTTCTTCATCTTCTTATTCTTTTTTTTGTTCTTCTTGTACCCATAGGGCCACAGAGAACCACAAAGAGGTACCTTTCATCTTTTTCTTCTCATCTTTTGTTTTTGTTTTTTCGCATCTACTTCTCATCTTATTCTTATTCTTCTTATTCTTCTTCTTCTTCTTCTCATGTTCTTCTTCTCAGCACTCTCATTCGTATACTCACAGAACAGATTCGGCTTCGGGAGCAAGCTTCCCCACAGAAGACCACGAAGACAGGTTCTTCTCAAAGCTTGCTATCTTTTTTCTCTCACTCCCTTACCCACTCTCTGTTATCTATCTTAATCTCACTTCATCCTGTTGCTCCCGAGTCTAATTTATGTGGAATTTTAATGGAAACATTTTGAATGGTTTTCGTATGTTAAAGTTTTTGTAAAGCTTGAGCTCCATTTTTTTAGTGCTGTTTGTAGTTCCTTTCAAACACAGAAACTGTTTCAAGTTTCAAATAATGTTGATTTGAAGAGATGGGGTTGTAATTTCTAATGGATATGAGATTTTGGCTATGCATAATAGATTAAGAACCTGATGATTGCGAAATGAATTTGAGTGTGAAAACAAAGATGAGTTTGGCTTGGAGAGGATTTCTGAGATGAAAATAGAGATGAGTTTAGCACCTAATGGTTTCTGAAATCGTGTGTGAGTGTGTGTTTTTTTTAATTTATTTATTTCAATAACAATATAAAAGTGACGTGGCTAATGCCACATCACACGGTTTCGCAACAAGTACCCAACGCCGGGTACCTGTAGCAGAACTGTTTTTTTAAAATACATTTTGCGGATTATAAGTTATATCTAGTCAATCTTTTAGAATAGATCACTTATGTGTTAGTTTTTTGAAATCAACATTGCCTTCAAATAGAGGTGAGGACCTGCAGACAAAGTGTTTTCTCAAACTCTATGGTCTAAAGGTAAACTAGATATACAAATCTATGATAATTGCTTAAATTATTTAGATCCTTGTAGTTGTAAAATGAAGGTAAGGCAGCATTTGGTTGTGTTTCCTTAAATCTTGCATCAAATTCTTGTGTGCTTACATGGATTTTTGAGTTTGTGAATGCCTTTGGGGATTTTTCAAATTTTCAGATTGTGATGTACAACCTCGCAATAAGTTTTGAAGATAGGTGTACATTGTTCTAGTGTATTTGGTTGAACCTTATGCTAATACAGAGGCTCTTGATTAAAAAGGCATGCTTGTCGTGAACTTCATCATCTCCATGGCCTGTTAGAGTTGTAATTTGACAATGACTATTAGATAGAAACAGGAAAAAGGAAAAGTGAATATACCTTGTTATGTGTGATCAATTCTAGAAAATCTCCATAAATCCCCATTATATGTCTAGAACTATTTCTCATTGGTGGTGGGAAATTTAAACTTGAAAACTATAATATTGCCATGATCAGGAAAAGAAAATGCCCACACAGAATATAGTTCTTAGGCATTGACATAAGTGACTTTGAACCTTTCATTACTCACTGCCATGCTAGATTGAAACCTTTCAGTAACTTTGACTCTTCACCCATAAATACAGACAGAAAATCGGTAGTTACTTGAAAGCTAAACATGAATTGTCTTGCATTCTTGCTTACTTGCACATTTGGGTGAGACTGAAGCTTCTCATACATCAATCGAGCCTCATTTGGCCTGTCAACCATTACCACTATTTAATAATTCTCCTTACATGGGCTATGCCTCCTTTCTACCATCAATAAAATTATTATTAATCAATCAAAGAAAAAAGTATTTATCATTTCAATTCTTATTTTATAGATTATGTTTGTTCAATTATAAGTTGTACTAAAATAACTATAAACAAACTTACCAACATGCTAGTGTTACTATGGTAGTATCTCAGTTACATTTTAAGTGCTGAAAACTACAATTTGCAAAGTAAAAGTCTCCCCAATTGTAAAGTGTGAATTGTATACTAGTTTCTCAAAGAAAATGTGTATGTATTTTCAAAGCAGATACCTTAAAAGGTTTTTGTGTCACTTATGAATGTATATTTCTGATTATGTTTCATTCTTAAATTTTGTCATTTTATTCTAGGATCCATTTTTAAGAGTATCTAGAATTGTTGTATAATTTTTGAGAAATGCCAAATTTTTACATACTAGTACCAACTCATAATTGTATAATTTTTTATATATTTTAAAGAATGACTGAGGAACCCTTGCATTTGGTTTGTGCTTTTTGGTCTAACCTTCTCCATTATCTGTCTGTGCTATTGATGTTCTGCCATGTAGAAGACTGGCTCTTATCATTGTTGTGGCTGTCATGCTCTTTTTGGCATTTCTTGAATTTTGTGAGTCTTTTGTTCTCTTGGACTAGAAGAAGAATATTCTCATCATATGGCTTATTATAGTCGTGGCTTATTTATTTGTTCTTATATCATTGTTATGGCTACTTGTTGCAGTATTTTCCAAATGATTGGGATGCAACCTCTGGTATACTTGTAAATGATTTAAACATTAAGCCCTTTTTATGCTCAATTATTAATAGTGGTCATTGACAATTTCAGAATCAGTTCTCTTTTACTTGATTAGCTTCTATCCTTATTTGGGGGCCTAAAAGATGTGTATACTGTGTGCGATGAAGACATTTTGCACATGGATCTATTACTAGTTGACTTGTTAATATGATGATTGCCTGCTCTTATTGTTGCTAGTCTTGACTTGTTAATTTTTATGAAAATGTTGACTTGCTATAGAGGTTTTTGATTGATGGGGTTTCCCAAACTCCTGATATATTATATAATATATAATGGTAAAGATTGTTAACAAACTCCTAATTCAGTTTGTTAATAATTGCTTATTAATAAACTGAATCTTGTACTGCGCATTTGTGCCTCATCTGATAATCAAGTAAGATTGCCAGGTTAAAAGCATGTTTCCTTTGATTTTTCCTGTTTAGAATTTAAGTGTTTTCTAGTTCTGTCCTATTAATTAAATATGTAGAGTAGGTGCCACTTCGTATTACATATGCTAGCTAGTCTAATTGCATCTTGAATTCATATCCATTATAGATTTTTTTTTTCTTTTAGTATATCATCAATGGTTTTGTCTTGTTCTTCGTAACCTTGTACCCTTGTGGTACCCCTCAAAACATGGTGTCTTTTTAAATAATGGATTGCAAAGCATAACCAATGGAAGCAGATAAGTCATTTCTTCATTACTCAATTAGCATTTCTTTTGTTACTTAGTCATGTAGAAATTGTTAGCAATCATTTTTGGATATTTTATAAATATAATTCATTAAGAAATCAAGGGAAAAATGTTGAAAACTTGAAGAACCTGAGAGAGAAAAGAACTTGCTACTATCTGTTACAATTTTTGTTGTTGTTTGTTTCAATTTTTGTGCAGTCTGTTTTGGTTTTCTCTTGAGATTAACTTACCAACTACTTCAGTCGCTTGACTTATAGCTTTGATGCGGCATTTTTTTTTTTTTATCATAATTACAACCAATTTTCTGCTGAAAATATAAGTAGTGCTGACATTTATGCACATTGAATGTGATCTTGGTTGATGCTAAGTTGCTCTGGATATTTAGTCATTCCCTTATTGGCCATGCATGCCCACCAACCCCTCTCTGTTCTTCTCTTTTTTCTTGCTAAGGTGCAAAAAATAAATAAATACAGACACTATTTTATAGAGATTGCTTTGTAATGCTATTCATCATACAATTTCATTATTTGTATTTTTTGTGTCTCGTCTTTTTATCTTTTCTCCTATTAATTATAATGTTGGCGTCGACAGCTTAATGAAGTTCATTGCGTAGAGGAAACGTTGTACTTCCTATTTAACTCTCAGTAAACGGATAATCTTAAACACTTTTTCGTGTTTATTCTGTTTGTTTTTATTTTCCTAAATAATTATGTTGTATTGACTTCTGCACATTTCATGCCATAGAGATTCCGTGAGTTCCAAGCACCTCCAGAACATAACTTGGGAGTTCTATTGGTATGTATTTCTGGAGAACCTTTGTTGTATATATGCTTTAATTTTTTGAGATCCTGTTACACCAGATTCCATTATCCTATCTTTGCAATATATTTTTAAGTCCTAATGATTTATATGATGTATTGGCTTCAAGATACATTTACTTGAACCAAACAATGGTTTCAAGAATTGCATAGACAAGGTGAGGTCATCAAAACTACTCTCAACATTTCTGAAGTAATTCATTCTTGACATTAAAATCATTTTGGACGATCTCAGACCACCATGTCTTTTCTTGACTTAGAATATTACACATTCTTAGATTATATAATTTGATAGTTAACTTGAAAGTGGGCTGATGATTACATGCTGTAATCACAAGTATGTGGCATACTATGTCTTATTCCTCGTTTAGAAAAAGCTTCAAATTTAATATTTTACAAAACTAATATTTTCATCTTTTTTCTAGGGTGCTTAGAAATAAATATATCCTTCCATATATTTATATGGAAGTTGAAATTTGGAAACATATGTTGTAATAACATATGGATGGATAACATTCACAACTACCCTTTGTTCTAAATGATTAACAACAATGAAAGTTGAAATTTTGAAACATAGAGTAAACGAAGCATGCATTGGGTTGACAATGTTTGGTAATAATTGTGAAACATAGTTGTAAGTTTATATTTAGATGGGTGTGAATAAGATAAAAACTTGTTTGTTAAGTACCTAGTTTTAACCTATTGCGAGAGTTAGATTGTTAGAGTTCTCAGTGCATCAGACTTCATGCTCAATTTTGAAAGGGGTATCTCTGGAATAATCTTCTGTGTTTTGTTGAACTGTGGTATTTATGAAGAATAAAATCTTTGTATTTTAAAATGATATGTACAAAGGCTGACATCATAAATATTAGAAAGACTTACTATGCTCTGATGGATTAAGAGAGAACATTCATTTTGTTTTAAAAATGAAAATATACAAGGATTTGCATCAGAAGTACAAAAAAATGATGGAAAACCATTCACTCACTTGCATCAGAAGAAAAGACAGAAGAAAAGTGTAAAACTTATTTCTCAAATGTCATTTTTGTTATAGAGTTGAGAGTTGTGCAGATCCTTTTTGTCGCAGGCTCTCTATCTTCTTTTTTTTTTTTTTTTTGGCCTTAGCATTGTGATCGTAAAATTCTCTAGATTTCTCTGAAACATAAAAGGCCTCGAATAGACTTGTGACAGTGGGATATAAGGTATTTCTTCTCCCTAGTGGGTGCTTTCTCTTATATAACACCTAGCATTTGAGTTGAAAATGACATAAACAAAAATTTTAAAAGAGAAGGCCTTTGTTATGATGATTTGCTTCTATAGGCTGCATTACAACAAAAGAGTTGGAAACAGTCATAAGATCTTTGGGGCAAAATCCTACTGAAGCTGAACTACAGGATATGATCAGTGAAGTTGATGCTGATCAAATATAGCACCATTGATTTTGCTGAGTTTCTAAATTTGATGGCATGAAAAATGAAGGCCAGCCAATTATATTTATGTTAATATATTACCAAAAAAAATTATATTTATGTTAATGTCATACTGCTCATTTCAAAGACCACTTGACTCTTACTTTATGGTGCTTGCTACAATTTAATTAAGTTTCCCTTCCTGGGATGAGATTTATGTTGTAAACTCATGATTGATGTATTTCCAATCGATGTGCTGCATTTTCATCTTATTTATCATCTGTCCATGTTTTGGT
Source organism: Cyclocarya paliurus (assembly GCA_029856935.1). NCBI lineage: Eukaryota > Viridiplantae > Streptophyta > Magnoliopsida > Fagales > Juglandaceae > Cyclocarya > Cyclocarya paliurus. The sequence continues at coordinate 14,094,833 of CM056953.1, forward strand.
CAGTTGGTTAATTATGGCTAGTAATTTTCTCCATAACTCTCTTATTTTAAAATTTAGAGTGGAAATGTAGATGCGATACTATGTCTTATTCCTCGTTTAGAAAAAGCTTCAAAATTTTGTTCTCTTTCCATAAATTTACATTAGTGAAGTTTTAGGTTCTTTTATTTCCACTGACCCATATGATAAAGAAATGATTAGAGATCATAGGGGTGGCAGCCAGGAAACATAACAACTGAAAGCAAACTATTTGTTGCTATATATGTTTTACTATATATGAGAGAGAGCTCAAGTGGCACTACATGTGGCTGTTAATGTTTTAGGAATATATAGTTATAATATCATGTTTTCTATATAATATTCAAGTATAAAACTGTGCTAATTAATGAATGAAGAGTTTTATATAATTTGAAAAGTGGAAAAAGTCATTGCAGCAGATGGTTATAAGTAGTTACTTAAAAAAAAAAAACATGGCCTAATCATACACTTTTCTTGCTTGCAGGTAGAACCTGTTTTTGCTAATAGGTGGTGCTCTACCTGTGGTTCATGCCTTCAGATGCTCTACATGTGTTTAACATGTAGGTGATTTTAGTGCAGTGATAGGTAGAGCTCTACATGTGGTTCATGCCATCTGTTATGTGGTTCTGTTTTAGTGCAGTGGCATTTTAGTGCAAAAGACAATTGTGATTCTTTTTTTGTGCATCTGAGTTATGAGTATTTTTTGTGCATCTGTGTTGTGGGTCTATTTTGTGCATATGAGTTGCGGTTCTAGGTTGGTGTGTTAATTATTTTGGTGTTGTTTAAAATACACTACTATATAATATTGATGGCTCCTCACCTTATGTTGTGAGGAATTTAAGGTGAATTGCTTACCTTTAAGGTAGTTTAAGATTCATGTAGAATATGGATGCAAAGTTTCCATGTGTTTTAATCACATAATACTCTGCTATAACCTTTTTGTTTTAGTTCATCTGTTTTATGTGGATTAAAGAAGTTAATCCACATTGATGATACTATAAAAAGATATCATATGGATAATAATACTTTGTTTGATGGTTTGGAATACTAGTGAAACGCTTCACTTGTTCTTTTTTTTTTTGTAAAAGATTATTTGCAGCGACACTTAGTCGCCACAAAAGCACAAACTATCGTTAGAAATACCTATTTGTGACGATAATCGTGTGTCGCAAATAAGTTGCATCGAACATATCATCGCTGGGAAATCTCCTATTGCGGCGATTTGGGGATTGGACGAGAAAATGACCTCACTATTAGCGACGAAATTTTAACCTATTGCGAGGAAATATGCCTCAGCAATTAACCTTTTCAACGATGTAATTCTGGATATCTATTTATGGCGAGCAAAAATTTGCAGATTCTATGGAAAAAAAAAAAAGCAAACAATTTTGACGAACATGCAGCGATAAAATTTTGCTGAAAATTAGTATTTCTGGCGATTTTCTAAGGTATTAGGGACCAAATTTGGCGCTGGGAAAAGTCCTTTTTCTTTTAGTGACCATTTAATTAATTAGAGTTGTCAACATAATTTAACTCCTATAATATTTTAAATAACTAAAATCATTTTAATAAAATGATTTTCTACAATTATAATATTTTTGGAGTTATTCAAAAATATTATAATTGTCTTATTTAAAATCAGGCTTGGTTCAATAACACTGGAAATACCCTAAATAATATTTTCAGGACATTTCAAATATTCGAGGGCATTAAAACACTGGGCCTACTTTGGAAATCACTTAATATCTTTAAAAACATGTCATAGAGGTTTGGCAAGTAAGAGGAGACTCGCAGTCGCAAGAGAGAAGGGGCGAACTGTTACATCCTCTCCTTCTTGTAATAAATTCCATCATCAAAATTTGCTTACGTCAGAAAGAAGGAGTGGGGTGTTACACACGTAGCTTTATCTCATGGCTAGCTTTGGGCAGAGATTGCACAACTTCAATCGAGAAGCAGATTTCCAAATGTGAAGGTTCAGCAAGCCTCACCGTGTCATTCGAAAATGGATGTAGATTTGGATTTCGTACCCACGAACGGGTTGGCAGTTTCAGAAGGACTCGCTAGCAACTGCCAACGGTGGAGAATGAGTAGTTTCAATGGGGGACTACGGGAATAATGTTTGGAGGAAGGGTAGGGCACTGTGGAGTAATGTTGGTGGAGTAATGTGAGAGGGGACATAAAACACTGCCGCTATCTGAATAGTCATGTCTATTAACAGTACTTTAAACATTTGAAAATAAATGAGATTTCTAGGTTTTATCTTAAAGTGACCATTTGGAAGTGTATCTCATCGCACTATCAGATTTGGGATGAGAAATCTCTATCTGGTCTTTGCCTCCAAACTTGTCCTTATAGTTCTCTTATTTCAAAAACACGAGATTAAATTTGAAAAACAAAAGAAAATATCTCAATACTAAACAAATTTTAAAAAAATAAGCGTAACAAAAATGGCCGGTTTAGAGTAGTGGTGTCCCCTCCCATGGACCACCAAGTGGTGGTGAAGTCTCAGTGCCTCCATTGTGCTTGGGGTTATAACCTCATCCCATTTTGATATTGAAAAGTTGGCTTCACAACCAGTGATATTAATATGTTGCTTTGGCTCATCCCATTTTGATGGTTAGCCAACTTTTTAAGACTCTTTAGAGTAGTGTCATTAGACTCATCAAATGAGTCCAATCTCCAAAATTTGATTATTTTTGCTTTAAAATCTTGGTATTGAATTCACCATATACCCCAATCTCAAGCTTTGAACTACATGACATTTTCATTTATCTTTAAATTTGGAGATCTACTGTTGATCATTGTGGCGCCCCTAACTTCCATGTACGGACCAGCACTGAAATCGAGACACCCGAGATGATGACAACCGGTCACGCATCCCCACGACAAGTGTCAGTGTGTGCAACAAATAAACAGTGCACAAATGAAAACACAGCGGAAGGTAAAAAAGTCTACTAGTACCAGAATTTTAATTAATACAGAAATCCAAAATACCAAATACCTTAAAAACAAAGCCAAGTCCCAGAAAATAAAATACAAGTCTGAAATAAAAGCTACAACTCGAGTGATCCCAGATCACTCCTCCGGCGGAGCCAGATCCTCAGGCGGAGCCAGATCCTCAGGCTCAGCATCTGCATCATCAACAAAGTCTGCAGTACCATGAAATGGTACCGCAGGTAAGTTATAACCTAACCAAGTCCAGAGATAAAATCATACCTAAACAATTAACCATGCATGCCCATGATGCAAATGAAATAATGCGACGCACGCCAAAAATCTCTTTGGCTCAAAAATCATTTCCAGTAAAATCCATTTCCACCATTTTCCCAGAAAATGGCACACAAAAAATCATTATTCATCATTTTCCCAGAAAATGATACACAAAAACAACTCACGCTATTCTCCCAGAAAACAGCCAATTTCCATTTATTCCAATTAACCATATGCACCATGGTCTCCCATATGGACCATCCGCACGTCCTGACTACTTTACGAGAGATGCCCAGTTCCGCACCCGGTGCGTTCGTGGCCAGGTCATCCTCTAGCCCCCGCCAGCAGAAGGGCCACGGAGTCGGCACGTCCAACGTCTGATCCCGTTGTCGCCCGGCGACAACCCAGGGGACGTCACTCAGTTTATTCCGCTCCCGAGTGACCAGAGGAGCTCCACCGAGATAATACCCCATCTCGGCTTGGGGTCGTGATACACACGCACCCAAAAGTCCAAATCTCATGAAAACCCAGTTTTCAAAATAACCACATGAACATGAATGCAATACACGAAAACCCATTTTTCAATTTACAAACATGATCATGCGTGCATATGCCATGAACCAACAATAACCTCAATATCACAATCAAACCAGATCAAAACACAATTCCAACAATTAACCAGATCACAGCCAGAATATCCAATAACCAACTCCAATTCACAACATAATCAAATCCAACAATAAATCCAATCTCCCAAAAATCACACAACAATATACTCCGATCAATCCATCCACCCCCGAACTCCTTGGACTCAGTCCGGAAACCAACCAGGATACAATATATAAAATATCAGTTAATTACAAAAATATAATTAAATCTCAAAGAGTTGTTTAGGAAATACTTACAGCGCTTTAAAACAATTTTACGAAGGTTCCGAGGCACAAGGAATCGCCAAAATAGCAAAACCACACAGTGTAAAAACACTGACCGAAATGCAGTGAAATGGGAATTTTTCATGATTTCAAACGGAGACTTAAAATTGATAGGGTAGGGCCTTTGAAAGGTGGTGAATCTAATGGTGGTGGTGGTTGGCCGTGGGTGGCGGCCGAAACGGTGGTGGAAAGCCACGAAGTGTAAATCGGAGAGGGTGTTCGATGGGGCGGCTCCGGCGACGGATCGGAGCCGGGGTTGGGTCGATTAGGATGGAAATGGGCCGGTGGTGATGTGGCTAGGAGTTGGTGGCCGGAGGTGGCCGGACGGCGGCGGAACGGGTGAAGGAACGCCGCGGTTCGCGCGGCTACTGGCGGCTAACGACGGCGCGGCCGGGGCTGGGATTTGGAGGGGTGGCAAGCCGGCGCACGGGGAAGCCGGTGGTACCGGCGGTGTCGACCACCGCCGGCCGGCGGAGGTGCAGGGGCAGCGGACTGGATTTGAGCGAGGGAGAGGAGAGAGAGAGAGAGATCCGGGTCGGGCTGGGCTGGGGGAAACCGGGAGAAAAAGAAGAAGAAAAAGAAGAAAAGAAAAAGAAAGAGAAAAAGAAAAAGAAGAAGAAGAAAAAGGAGATCCAACCTTTTTCAACTTGGGTTTTCGAAAGTGATCCACGAAAACAATTTTAAAACCACTAAATATTCAATGAAATGCTCAATTAAAACAGTAAAAATATTAAAATCCAAAAACAAGCCCATTTAAATAAAACAATAACTATTTTTAAAACAGTTAAAATAAATAAATCAATTTAACTCAAAATTAGCTAAAGTGAAATATTAAACTCTGACAAAAACATCCTTTAAAATAAAGAGGAATTAAATTGCAGATTACTAATTAAAATAAATCAAACGCAGTGAAATGCTTTAATTAAAACAATAATAATTTTAAAACACATAAACAACCCAACTTAAATTAAAGACCAATTTAAATTCACCACAATAATTAAAATAAGAAAACCCAATAAAATTATTTTCACACATAATAAGAAAACCCAATAAATATTATAAAATAATATTTAAAAACTCCCAAAATTTTAAAACAAGATAATTAATCATAAAATAAAATAAATAAATCCTTCATTAAAATACACTAAAATCCAGGATGTTACAATCTCCCCCCCTTAAAATAAATTTCGTCCTCGAAATTGTAGGGTCAGACATCAATGCTAAAGACAGGCATGAGATGCGACTAACGGTAGGCTTAAGAGACATACCGCCGATCAAACAAACGATTACAGATATCGTTCCATCATGTCTACTTCTCTTTTCCAAGAGAAATCTTAAGCCAGAAGATCATCCCAAACTACCTTCTCCAAAAGTATCGACTTAGATCTTAACCTTTACTCCTTCCAATTTACAATCGGTATTAGGGCAACCTCCTGAGTAAGGTCAGGTTGAGGTTCGATGCGTCTTGGGTCGACAAAGCGCACCTCTCGCTGATCAAAACCTTTCTTGAGAGCACATGGAACACATCAAGAACATTTCCAAAATACTCTGGCAAAGCAGTCCTGTAAGCAACAACCTCATTCATCACCAAAATATGAAAACGTCCCACAAATCTTGGGCTAAGTTTTCCTCTTTTACCAAAACGCTTAACGCCTTTCATGGGAGAGACTTTGAGATAATCCAATCACCTTCCTCAAAAGACAAGTCTTTCTCCTTGAATCCATATAATCTTTTTGACAACTTTGCGCTTCCGCCATAACATCTCTTATAATAACTCGGCCCAAATAATATACTCTCACCAATTTCATCCCAACACAAAGGCGGTCTGCACATTCTCCCAAATGCACATCATGATTATCATTCCTAGAGCGGCCAGGTAAACCAAGATCTCAATATCCACAAAACCTTAACACAACACCTAAGGAATTCCAATGATTACTAGTTCCAATTGATAATCTGAACTAACCTCTATTGGTTCCTACGGTAAAACTTCCAAACCTTCGCTGAATACTACACTTTAGTAACCTAGTGGCCACTTCCAAAAATTAACCATCAATAACGAAATTGCATACACAATAATTAATCTCCAATTACAGGTATTCCTCAAAAATTCCAAGTCATCACTAATTCCTCAAACTCAGCACGAAATTTGAACTCCTTATTACAACCAAAGTATCATGCTCCTACTGCGCACTCTGATATTCGCCATATACCGAAAATTCATGTCCTCCTAAAATAACACCATTGAGTACAGGGTAGTTCCATACCTACTAACCAAGAAACTCTTACCACAATTGGTGGAAGTACCCTCCTCCAAAATCATGAATTATCACACATTACTCAAATAACTTCCGCTACTTTAAACAAGATCAATATCCAAAAAGAATACATCCACGATCAATGGCAGAAAATCAATATTAATCAACTTCAGCATCGCAATTGAAAACAAGTAACACTACCACAAAGTGTACTCGTCTCCTCTTAAGATAAGGAACTTACTCTGAAAGACTCGAATCCAACCCGTCAACCAAAAAGAACAATTAACAACTTCTACGCGACTACCTAAACCCAAAAGCTTAATATCTAAATTCTGAATATCATCTAATCTAGCGATGACTAAACTCACTACGAACTACCATTGAGTTTACCAAAATCTTATCAAAACTTTCTTGGTAACTCGCCCACCTACTTCTACTCCTATAAGCTAGTTTTAACACAACTAAATCCTTCAATAACACATTACTAATAAATCTCGAGGCACGTCATACTGCTTAAACCATCACTCCACCAAAATTATTGCACAACAACCAAGGATTTTATTATTTTATTAACTCATATACTTGATTATGCTATCCACCGTTGATGCCTAATCTTCAACTTCCAAAATTCATCAATTAAGCCAAATAACAATGTCCTTAACTCACCAAACTTGACGTTCCATTTCCAAAGGAAAGTATAGTCTCAAAAAAATTTAAATTCCTATGTGACCTCAAGTCACAATTAATTCCTTTAGGTAATCACAATAATTAATGCCAATCATCATTCCATCGAGTAACTTGCTTCGACTGTACTCTTCAATCAACTCACCAAAACTCTTGAACTTAATACTGTCGTAACGACTCCTTAACAATACCTACCAGAACTACTTCTTCCAAGCCAAGAATGAGACTAGAACCTGTACTCTCCGGAATTCCTACAAACTCACAACTGCTACACATCGATCTCGTGCATCCTTAGCTAGAATCCATATTCCTCCAACGTGCAAGTTATCTATCACTACCATTTCCATCATCTGGACCTATATCCTCGAAATCAACAAGAATCATTTCTTAAATCAACACCTTCTTAATCCTTAAATTTGATATGGATCAAATCTTAAATCTACTATTGTAACCTCACGCTAAAAACAATCATTTTCCCGAATTCGATCAAAATCTGCAATCCTCAGAAAATACACGAGCTAAATCATTACCTTCCATCTCCAAAGAAATATTCTCATTAAAAAAAATTCCTATATTAATAATTGATCTCTGATCAGCCTCAATTTAATGATCACAGACTAAACAGTCTCCAAAATAAAACAAGCTAGCACACCAAGCTCGAGGAATTAAAAACTTAAATATTATTACAAATCAATCATTCAAACCTATAATTCTAAAACCTTAAACCAAAAAGAATCGTTTCCTGGAATCTTCAAATTCGATGACCTTAAATCTAAAGCACTCACCTTACAAACCTTGCAAAATTCTAAAACCCCAAATAATACCAAAGCGCTTAACAGAGTCGGCAAAAATCTAAAACTTCTAAATTAATTAATCCCTCAAGTGCTTGTTGAACCTACCACCTTAGATCCTATAAACTTATTTCCTAGAAACTATAGGACCTCAAACCTTAGATAACTTCTCAAAAATCTATCTTCGAAATTCGTTGAACTTATGACCTCTTACTCCCTAGACTCAACAATTAATCCTATGGAACTTAAGACCTCAAGTATCCTAGGCGAACTAAAGCTATTCTCACCTTAGCTGCAACTTGAGTTCCTACTCCATAGAGTTCACTTAGACCATGTCGTTCCCTTCGAGTCTCGATATTAAAACATATCAATTGCTAAGAGTTTAGGCCTACTACACTAAATGCTCAAGCCTAATAATGACATTCACAGTCGTACCTTCTTCCTGTCATAGCGTAGCCCTTAACCCACTTTTTAACTCAAACCGATTAAAATCTAATTATGAACAAAAATAATAATAATAAATTAAAACACAACAAAATGCCATCAAATAAAATAGAATATCAACCAACCAAGTAAAACAATATACAATAAATTAAAACAATTTAAAGTAACATACCTCAAACAACATAAAATCAAAACAAAACAAAATCTCACAAATAAAATAAAATTCCATAAATAAAATAACATGCGATAAATGAATAAAACAATGAAGAAGTACACAATAAATAATTAAAACAAATAAAGTAAGCAACCATAAAATAAAACAATTAAAGTAAAATAACATTCAACCAAATAGATGAAACCAATAAAAATAACAACAAATATAATAAATTAAAACCATTAAAATAACATATTTCAAACCAAAATAATTTTAAATCACAATTTTTTAAAACTTTCTGGTACTTCACCTAAGGGACATGTTTACCCAGAGCCGAACTGCTCTGATACCACCTGTGGCGCCCCCAACTTCCATGTACGGACCAGCACGGAAATCGAGACACCTGAGATGATGACAACCGGTCACGCATCCCCACGACAAGTGTCAGTGTGTGCAATAAATAAATAGTGCACAAATAAAAACATAGCGGAAGGTAAAAAAGTCTACTAGTACCAGAATTTTAATTAATATAGAAATCCAAACTACCAAATACCTTAAAAACAAAGCCAAGTCCCAGAAAATAAAATACAAGTCTGAAATAAAAGCTACGACTCGAGTGATCCCAGATCACTCCTCCGGCGGAGCCAGATCCTCAGGCTCGGCATCTGCATCATCAACAAAGTCTGCAGTACCATGAAATGGTACCGCAGGTAAGTTATAACCTAACCAAGTCCAGAGATAAAATCATACCTAAACAATTAACCATGCATGCCCATGATGCAAATGAAATAATGCGATGCACGCCAAAAATCTCTTTGGCTCAAAAATCATTTCCAGTAAAATCCATTTCCACCATTTTCTCAGAAAATGGCGCACAAAAAATCATTATTCATCATTTTCCCAGAAAATGATACACAAAAACAACTCACGCTATTCTCCCAGAAAACAGCCAATTTGCATTTATTCCAATTAACCATATGCACCATGGTCTCCCATATGGACCATCCGCACGTCCTGGCTACTTTACGAGAGATGCCCAGTTCCGCACCCAGTGCGTTCGTGGCCAGGTCATCCTCTAGCCCCCGCCAGTAGAAGGGCCACGGAGTCGGCACGTCCAACGTCCAATCCTGTTGTCGCCCGGCGACAACCCAGGGGACGTCACTCAGTTTATTCCGCTCCCGAGTAACCAGAGTAGCTCCACCGAGATAATACCCCATCTCGGCTTGGGGTCGTGATACACACGCACCCAAAAGTCCAAATCTCATGAAAACCCAGTTTTCAAAATAACCACATGAACATGAATGCAATACAGAAAACCCAGTTTTCAATTTACAAACATGATCATCCGTGCATATGCCATGAACCAACAATAACCTCAATATTACAATCAAACCAGATCAAAACACAATTCCAACAATTAACCAGATCACAGCCAGAATATCCAATAACCAACTCCAATTCACAACATAATCAAATCCAACAATAAATCCAATCTCCCAAAAATCACACAACAATATACTCCGATCAATCCATCCACCCCCGAACTCCTTGGACTCAGTCCGGAAACCAACCAGGATACAATATATAAAATATAGCAGTTAATTACAAAAATATAATTAAATCTCAAAGAGTTGTTTAGGAAATACTTACAGCGCTTTAAAACAATTTTAAGAAGGTTCCGAGGCACAAGGAATCGCCAAAACAGCAAAACCACACAGTGTAAAAACACTGACCGAAATGCAGTGAAATGGAAATTTTTCACGATTTCAAACGGAGACTTGAAATTGATAGGGTAGGGCCTTTGGAAGGTGGTGAATCTAATGGTGGTGGTGGTTGGCCGTGGGTGGCGGCCGAAACGGTGGTGGAAAGCCACGAAGTGTAAATCGGAGAGGGTGTTCGATGGGGCGGCTCCGGCGACGGATCGGAGCCGGGGTTGGGTCGATTAGGACAGAAATGGGCCGGTGGTGATGTGGCTAGGAGCTGGTGGCCGGAGGTGGCCGGACGGCGGCGGAACGGGTGAAGGAACGCCGCGGCTTCGCGCGGCTACTGGCGGCTAACGACGGCGCGGCCGGGGCTGGGATTTGGAGGGGTGGCAAGCCGGCGCACGGGGAAGCCGGTGGTACCGGCGGTGTCGACCACAGCCGGCCGGCGGCGGTGCAGGGGCAGCGGACCCGATTTGAGCGAGGGAGAGGAGAGAGAGAGAGAGATCCGGGTCGGGCTGGGCTGGGGGAAACCGGGAGAAAAAGAAGAAGAAAAAGAAGAAAAGAAAAAGAAAGAGAAAAAGAAAAAGAAGAAGAAGAAAAAGGAGATCCAACCTTTTTCAACTTGGGTTTTCGAAAGTGATCCACGAAAACAATTTTAAAACCACTAAATATTCAATGAAATGCTCAATTAAAACAGTAAAAATGTTAAAATCCAAAAACAAGCCCATTTAAATAAAACAATAACTATTTTTAAAACAGTTAAAATAAATAAATCAATTTAACTCAAAATTAGCTAAAGTGAAATATTAAACTCTGACAAAAACATCCTTTAAAATAAAGAGAAATTAAATTGCAGATTACTAATTAAAATAAATCGAACGCAGTGAAATGCTTTAATTAAAACAATAATAATTTTAAAACACATAAACAACCCAACTTAAATTAAAGACCAATTTAAATTCACCACAATAATTAAAATAAGAAAACCCAATAAAATTATTTTCACAACTTAAAAAAAATATTATAAAATAATATTTAAAAACTCCCAAAATTTTAAAACAAGATAATTAATCATAAAATAAATTAAATAAATCTTTCATTAAAATACACTAAAATTCAGGATGTTACAATCATGGCTATCCACATTATTTTATTAGTAAAATTAGATTTTTGCCTAGATCATTTCTTTAAAGGTGGCCCTATACGTGAATTTCTTTAAACGTGGTGTATAACATGGATGAATAATTTCTTTGTGCTTTTTTCTATTGAATTCATGTGCTTTTTTTTCTTTGTGTATAAACTGACCCAAATTAAGTTGAAGAAAAAAATTAGCTAGGTTGGTAAAATGTGTTTGTTGGATAATTAGGTTGAGGAAAAAAATTAATTGGGAAAAAATAATTTAAGTATCAAATTAAATTATTAATTAATATATGGTTAGTGTAATTGCAAACTATGAAAGAAAATATTAAAAATAATATTATTAAAAAATAATATTATATTATTATTTTGATGAATCTAATAACTAATCCAATATGAAGTTATGGATAATGAAGTTTTAGATATATGAAAAACATATACTTTTCATCAAAATTTAAAGATGAATTTGATGAGTTCAATACTAGTGCTCTTAGACGACAGAAGTATGTCCATAGAAAGTAGTACGTACTAGACATGCATCCCTTAATTTGTAGACAACATGAGCTAGCGAGCTAGGAAAAGATCAGTTTATTTATTTGTATTTTATATTTGGATAATTAGTATTTTGGTCCAATCTTTTATGTTTTATATGCCCTAACCCATATGGTAATTTACGGCATGGAAAACCAAAACGTCGATTAGAATCATGTAATCCCTATTTAGAACTATAAGGAAATTAGCCACAATTAAACTGTTCTGGAACTACTCCAATAAAGTTATTTATAAAATTCAAGATGCTGTTTATTTATAGACAATGGAGGCATAATATGATACAATATCTAGCTAGCTAGACTAATGCATGCGCAGTACTACGATACAATATGGCATATAGTCAATTTATACACATGCATGCACACATTAATAATACTACAAATGATCAGTACTGAACACGGAATAACATTACACTTCTAATTAACATCTGATTTTAAAGCAATTGCCAGATCTGTTTTACGTGATAACCATCACATGACATTGCAATCGGTACTGTCAGTAGCCTTTGAGATGCCGCCTGTTACTTTTGACGTGACGTTTGCTCCTAGTCTTGAAAATGCCTTGCCGATTCGCTCGCGATTCTGAAATTTGAACGATTACAAATATGATGAGTGTGTAATTCTATAGAGCATATACACAAAGCTGAAACAGTAAATGGAGATTGTTTTCATCATTCTAATTTATCTTGCATGCATGCCCGAAATTAAAGAAAATGTCCACAAAGAAACAGTTCGAGGAAGAAATTGGTTTCATGTAGAGGTGACTAAATAGTCATCAGAGATGGTTTCATCTCATCTAATCTTATAATTTAACCTTTTCAAATCTCAAAATAATAGTAATATTAAAAAATATTATTCTAATAATATTTTTTTCAACTCATCTAAAATCATCTCATTTTCTCTCATCTCATCTCACTATCCAAATAAGCCTTAAATAGTCATCACAGTGTATTTAGTACTCGTTCCCATAGAGAACATCTTCTTAATTTATTCTTTTCGGTATGAAATGTAGATTAATTAGATTTAAGGCTGTCAATTTTTGACACAAATGAATTAGGGTGATAGTATTACAGTTTGGGTTAATTCATGTCGACCCAAATTGACCAAATCAAGAATCGGATCGTATCGGAATCTAGTTTCTCTAAATGAAGGGGAGAGAGTATTCGGGCTTATGGGTCAATCCATTTTCTTTTGGGGTATAGAAATAGTCGATGCTGTTGTCTCTTCTATGGTGAAAATTTTTGGTCATCTGTTCATTAAAGAAGCAAGATACTTGGCTGGAGCGAGCAACCAAGTCCAAACTGTGCTCAAACGAATCCAATGTTTACAGAAAGATGCAGATGCAAAAATTCATGAAAACGAGACCATGCATAGACGACTGGGTTGAAAGCATTATAAGAGATATTGCTTATGATGTCGAAGATGTCATTGAGACATATGCCTTCAAAGATTCATCCATGAGGAGTGCCGTAGGTACGTAGGCATAGAGAATTTACTCAAGAGGTTTGATTGAATCTTAGCCGGGTCAAACGAGTTGCGTGTGGTGTCCGGTTGACCCGATCCAACCCGTATAAATAAATGGATTTATGTGTTGTGCCAGGTTGACCTATATGATAAACTATTGGGTTCGGGTCAAACGTGTCTGACTTGTTTATTATTTATTTCAATTTTCAGGCAAGCCAAAATTGTTACGAACCAACACGACATGACTCGTTTCACATCCTTAATTAGATAAAGCAAAATTACTCAATATTATTTCACATATGAATTTATTAATTGGTCATGAAAAGTCTTTTCACCCCAATTATTTTATCCAAGAAATTAATGTTTGATCAACTTTTTCAAAATCACATATCTAACAATGAATTCTAATATAGTATTTGACTTTGATATCACATGGCAGAAGTGAATGCGAGAATTACCCGGTAACGATGTGTGTTTGCAACTTTTCGATTTGCAGTTTTTTCCTGCATCAAGAATTTGCTTTTATAAGTAACAGCGTCTCACATATAATTGAGAATTGTTTTCATCCTTTTAACAATTACGGCAATAAGATTCAAAGTGACTGGTACATATGAAAGAGAAATAATATTTATAATCATGGAGTGTGTAAATTAAATACCGTGTAATCTTTTTAAAAAAAAGAAGTAAATAAATACGAGACCCATATAGAAAAAAAAATTAGTAGATTTAACTTTTTTTCAAAACGATTGCGTGGCGCTTACACATTTTACGACTATATATAGTATTACTTCATATGAAATGTATAGATCATGTGTGTGCAACAAAATTACTGGACATAAGATAGTGAAGTAGAAGACAGCACTAGAAATGCTAATTGTACTTAGCATTTTGCATTAAATAGATACTATCCATTGAAAATGAGATAATGAGTATTCTTTTTATTTGGGACCTTGCTACCCTTACAAAACCAAGATAATGAAGATTCTTCATTGCATCGTTTTACTACGTTAATTTTTGTTTTATCATCAATTAGAAGATGCCACACATAGGCTAATAAGTAATTTCATTATCTATATTTCATGTGGCTTCTAATAGGGATGACGTACAAATAGGTCGGCATACAGGTCATCTAAGTGTGAGGAAGACATGTACCTGACACGTGGAAATATTCTTCATTACATCATGTTAATTATAATGAGAGTTTTACCTGGTTAGATGCATTTGCGACTTCTTCATTTTCTTCATTTTCCTACATCAAAAAGTATTTGTTGGTCAGCAAGAAGTCACGCATGCATGGTTGATACACAAATTTAAACACACTTGATACGCACGCATGCTGCTTATACATCCATATATACAAGTCATGGACTCATGTGCATAAGCTAAAACTTTATGCAATTGTTGATATATGCAATTTTCTACGCGTCATTGCATGTTTTGAAGAAGCTCAAATGAGCCAAGTCGTGCTTATATGTGTGTTGTTTATTAGGGAAGAAAAATTCTATTTCTAATTAGCATGTGGGTATATAACCAGCTATTTGTGGCCGAACTACAAGAAAATTTCTTATTTGTAGCCAGTTATTTCATATGAAAATGACTAGTTCCTGTTAAAATGAGTTTGTTTTGGTCGCAAATAATCACAAATGCTTGTTTTTCTTATAGTGATATACATACTTAGTAATCAAGTGTTAACATGGTATAATATAACTCAAAAGAGAAATTTTAAAATTTGAATCTTATAATTTAAGTGATATATATATTGTGCACTCTATACACTAGGTTGATAAAAAAATAACTTTATTAAGGAAAAATTTGAGCCAAGTCGAGCGTCAGCGAATGAAAGATGGATATGTTTGAATGAGAAAGGGATATGATTGAATATATTAGGATTAATTAGGAAAGTATTTTAGAGTATTCTCACACTTATCCTACAATATAAGTATGATTTTTAATGTAATCAAGAAGAGACATTGATTTTACCGATCCAATTGATTGAGAAATTTGAATTTCGACCCAACTAGAGTAATAATGAAATCGGTTTGTTCCAACTCAAGTCGTTCCAATTTCAATATAAAATTGGAATGGGATATATTGGGACTAGGGGTGTAAAAAAAAAAATTAGAAAACCGGAAAACCGCACTGGCCTGATCCGTATTGGTTACACCCCAATTTAGGATGGGCTGGTACAATATATGAAATTTCGATACTATTTTAACCCAAATAAATAGTTCCTATCCATTCCGAGTTAAAACAGAGAGAATTCTATTGCATCTAGGACATGGCACCCTTACAAAATTTGCATAGGAAAAAAGAAAAAAATTGCACAAGGTTGCAAATAATTATTGTTCTTATGATCATCTTGTTTTTATAAAATATTGATATAATTAAATTGACCACGATAAATATACGTACACATCATATGAGTGTAGAACACAATTAAAAAACACGAGATAGATCAAGAAGTAGAAGACATTAATATATATATATATATATATATATATATATATATATTTATATATAAGAGATTACCTGGTAAGAGCCATCTAAATCTGCTTCATGATTAGTTGCATTGTTTTTCTAAATCAAAAAATATATATATGATCACAAAGAAGTCACACCTAGCTAGCTAAGAATATATCGCTTTTCTCATGTTAACAAGAGTATTGATCATAAGACTTAAATTTACTGGTATAAAATAAACAATAACGATACCATTTAAGTACGTAAAAGACAATTATACCTGGTGATGATCCGATAATTCAGAGACATATTGACCTTCATTTTCATCGTTTTTGACCTACACCAAAGATCAATTGCTTTATCAAAAAGTCACGCAGGATTAAGAAACTTGTTTTTTTTTTTTTTAAATAAAAAATAAAAAAATTATAAGAGATATAAATAAAACAATATCGATTGATGAGAGAATTACTTGGCCAGATTCATCTACGTGATCTTCTTTGATTTTATTATCGTTTTCCTGCATGAGAAAGTTGTTGCAGCTATTAGAAGGGGAATTCAAGTACTACACTAACTATAAACTCAACAAAGATGTTATACCTGAACTGGGTCTACTGCTGTTTCGTATGAGCGTTTGATGTTCCGGCGGAGTAAAGCGTAGTTGTCCAAGAAGACTGCATCTTTATGGTGTTTAAAGTTTTTGTTCCCGTAACAGACGGAGCAGAGGTCATAGCTATTGCCGGTGGAACCAAAGCATTTGATGCAAGTGAAATACAGTCCTTTAAGAAACGTTTCACAGCCACGACAAAACAGTAGCCTCTTGCCTTGATAAAGATAGAACAAGGTGATAAACTCACCGAAATCCAGGCTGCCATCACCATTTACATCTAGATCCTTGAACAAAGCACAAGCAGCAGTTTTTGGATAATTGTCTTGCAGGAAGAATTCCGAGAAATCAGTTAGGCTCATGCTTGTATTTCTTTCCAACTTCATCTTTTTGAAATCATCCTGGGCTTTCTCCTGCTGCTGCTCTGTCAAGTTTACGTAATAAGCTTTAGCAATCTCACGGATCTCCTCCATTTTCCCCTTACAATAAGTTTGCAATTTTATTGCATGGACAATTCTCGTATTTATGCAGAGGTTAGAGCTGGCACGGTTTCACTGCCACTTGCACAGAAATTGGCGTGACATGAAATACTAAATTCCAATATTCACGACTCCCACTTGAATTTAGAAACAAGTGCAGAACTGGTCCTCATATATCAAACAAATAAATATAAAAAGACTTGAAGTTGGTTTTAGGTTACAACTACTCTCTTCCTGTATTATAATTGTAGGTCCTGCAAGCTGCACATCATCATCCTACACAGATCGAGAAACATAGCCAAGTGGTTTTAAAAAAACTTATCTGTAATTGGCGTGTCTGAATTTTTTCCGCGAATCCCGTCTCATGTATCTAAAGTATTGAATGATTCTATTCCATGGTTCATTGCACTTAGTAATAACCTCTTCTTTTTTTTTTTAAACACTTTGTAATAAACTTGCTACGTGGTGGCCAAGGCCGATAAGTTATCACGGGAACGCCGTACTCTTCATTGTACTCTTTTTATCCACTTTATACAGATGACGACTTAACAACTTGGACTTATAAAAAAAAAAAGAGATCGAGGCCTTCTCCCCCTTTCAATTTGCCGAAGGTAGCTGAAGGGAAGTTTCCACTAATGGCAGCTAAGGGGGTATTATAGTACTGCTCCTTTCTAAGTTGACGATGTACTTCATGCATGCATGTGAGCATGATCATACGCTGTCAAAAGGGAAGATTCTGATTCTCCCATTTTTGTTCACACCGATATGATACATTAATCTCATTATATGAATGATGCATTGAAATTAATTTTGTGAAGTCAAGAAAGGGAGGGTGCGTGGAATTAGAAGGAATGGTGGCATTGCCTCTAATGAGATGCCAATAAAATTTGAAATGGACAACGACTCAATAGAACGACAATATTCTGGTAAACGAGGAGGCCGTCACTTTCTGATAATACAGGGCTAAAAATATAAAAAGAAAAATTACGACTTCCAGTTGAACTTATAAATAAGTACGAGTTACACATGGCTACGTTAATATATTTTAAGTCTGATCAAGTTGATTTTTTATTACAACTTCACTCTTTATTATCTGTATCTTTTCGAATCTTTCAACCACTTCTTAAGACTTTTCAACTTCGTACATAATTTAAAACGTGGGTCTCCTCAAAAGACATCTGTTCATCACGATCCACTTGTGTCGTAAAAAACTAGGTTTAATCCGACAATAAAGTACTTATAAAAAGACTTGGAAAGGTTTTCTCAGCTGGACCAATTCAACCAATTTGGACAAAGAACTTGTTAATTATATTGAATGGGAGAGCGTTTTAAGTGGGTCATAGTTTATAATTTCTCTGCCAGCAAGTGGCATGGAGCTTGGCATATTAGATTGGTTCACGCCATTGATTAAATACAGGGCACTATCGAAGTGGGGTCGTCGTTGGCGCCCCTTGTAAGTAGAAAAGTCTTACGTAAGTTATTAGTGAAAAAAAAAGTAGGTCCCATGCAACGATCCTAATTGGTTTGTTGTTTGTATCAAGGGAAAGGTGATGGAAATGGTGATGGATGGTTGCTGCGGTGGAAAGAACATTGTGAATGCAAGATGTTTGCTAAAATGGAAAAGAGAAAATCACACGCATGTATTGCTACGAGAATACTTAGAGGTTTCCCAAACCTCCCAAATGAAAATGACAATTGTTCATAATATTTTCCAGATGCTCGACAACGATCCCCTTCTCTCCTCCTTTTATTTTTTTATTAAAAAAAAAAAGAAACCTCCAGACTTTATTAGAGAAAACATCGCTTATGACGGAGGAAAAACATAGTTACAAGGACTCTAAAATTCAAAGAAAGACCACCATTACAATAGAAAGAAATTAAACGCTCTAGTTACTGATTCTCAAATAAGGAAGACCCAATTTAACCTTTTAGAAGAAAAGGAAGATCAGAGAAATTGTTCCAACTGCAGTTGCAGCCATTTGATCCCATGCGTGCCAAGAAATCTGCCGATGAATTACCTTGTCTATAAATGTGGGAGATATTAAAATTCAAACCTGTCAGAACAGTAGTAATTTCCTCCTAGTAGTCTTCAAAATACCAAAGACCATATCTTAAATCCTTGATCTATTGAACCACAATCATGGAGTCCAACTCCAAATCAACATGTACTAAGCCTAAATTTGCAACAATACATAAACCATGTAAAAGACCCATTTCAGCCTGGTTATTTGTCCCATGCCCCAAATCAATCGCAAAAGCTCTAATGAGATCACCATTTGCATCGCGAATCCCTCTAGCACCTAATTGTCTCGAATTATTCAAGCCACTACCATCCACATTCCGTTTAAGGCCTAGTTTGGATAGCGAAAAGTGTTGAGAAGTGTTGTGAATAGTTGTGAGTAGAGATTGGAGTGAGTTTGTGGGTCCCATTGAGAGTAGTTTGAGTTGTTTGGATGTCTGAAGTATGTTGAGTTGTTGACTTTTAAATTTTGGGTTGAAAAAGGTGTGGGTCCCATCAATTATTATTATTTTTTTAAAATGATGAAATGATGATTTTATTTATATATAATAGTGATAAATATTGTAGTAATTTTTTTTATATACATATTATAGTGATAAATATTATAATAATTTATATATATATATAATAGTAATAAATATTACAGTGATTTTATTTTTTATTTATATATAATAATGATAAATATTATAGTGTAAATATTTTTTTTTCTCTCCTCTCTCTCCCCTCTCTCTCTCTCTCCCTTCTGGCTCGATCTCCCCACGCGCAGCCTGCCAGTGCATGGCTGAGCAATGTGCCCGCCACTAGGTGGCCGAGGTGCTGGCGGTCGAGGAAATGGTTGTCCTCCAGTGGGCGAGGAGACGTTAGCCGTGAACTGGTCGAGGAGTCCAGTGCACGTTTCGTGCACTGGGTGCGTGGCTTCATGCCGCCGTTGCCCACCGTGTGTCGGGGTGCGACAGTAGCGTTCAGGCGGGGATAGAACATGCCAACGGTCCACATGGTGGCTGCCGGCACCCCTACCATGCCCCGGTGCAACTGGTCCGAAGAGATCGTGGACCGTCTCCGAGGAGATAGACAGCCGTTGGCGGTTTGTATGGTGATCGTCGACGATCCATGTGGGGGCTACTGTGTGTCGGACAGAAACCGTCGGCGGTTCGTGTGGTGGTCATCGGTGAGTCAACGGACCTCACAGTGGGCTGTAGTGAGGCTCTCGGTTGCACGTTGCCGTGCTTTTGTTGTGCACTGTGCAAGTAGTGAAATACTGTTGACAAAAGTGTTTGAAAAGTACTAAGAAGTGTTCAAAATTGTGTTTGGGATGTGAAGTATCCTTGTCCATACGAAAATAGTTGGAAAGTGCTAAGGTATCTTCGTTACCCAAACACGGCCTAAATCTCCCCTCCAAAGGATTGTACCAGCTAACTACCGGGACCCTTTTTTTCTTTTGTGGCTTAAAGGGAAAGTTAAAGCTTCGGAGAATGGTTTCATCCCTGGATAGTAAGGAAGAGCCAGCTTTAATTTTCTCACCAACCCAGCCAATCCAAAACTTAAGGGATGACCAAACCGAGTCTACCGACTCCTTGAGGCCCTCCATGCGACCCTTGCATATTCGTAACCACAACCTCCAAGTGATAATCAATGGGATCAAGGCAAACAACTGTCCCATTTGTGATTTTTTTTAGC